>OX382244.1:17110163-18310163 GCA_947507525.1 Apamea epomidion | reverse complement strand
ACCTCGTTGTGATCAGCGAGATTATTGCCCGGCAAGGTAGTATAGCGTGTTCGAATCCCACTCGTTGTGATCAGCGAGATTATTCCTCGACAAAGTATTATAGCGCGTTCGAATCCACCTCGTTGTGATCAGCGAGATTATTGCCCGGCAAAGTATTATAGCGTGTTCGAATCCACCTCGTTGTGATCAGCGAGATTATTGCCCGGCAAGGTATTACAGCGTGTTCGAATCGCACTCATTGTGATCAGCGAGATTATTGCCCGGCAAGGTATTATAGCATGTTCGAATCCACCTCGTTGTGATCAGCGAGATTATTGCCCGGCAAAGTATTATAGCGTGTTCGAATCCACCTCGTTGTGATCAGCGAGATTATTGCGCGGCAAGGTATTATAGCGTGTTCGAACCCCACTCGGTGTGATCAGCGAGATTATTGCCCGGCAAGGTATTATAGCGTGTTCGAATCCACCTCGTTGTGATCAGTGAGATTATTGCCCGGCAAGGTAGTATAGCGTGTTCGAATCCCACTCGTTGTGATCAGCGAGATTATTCCTCGACAAAGTATTATAGCGCGTTCGAATCCACCTCGTTGTGATCAGCGAGATTATTGCCCGGCAAAGTATTATAGCGTGTTCGAATCCACCTCGTTGTGATCAGCGATATTATTGCCCGGCAAGGTAGTATAGCGTGTTCGAATCCCACTCGTGATCAGCGAGATTATTCCCCGACAAAGTATTATAGCGTGTTCGAATCCACCTCGTTGTGATTAGCGAGATTATTGCCCGGCAAAGTATTATAGCGTGTTCGAATCCACCTCGTCGTGATCAGCGAGATTATTGCCCGGCAAAATATTATAGCGTGTTCGAATCCACCTCGTTGTGATCAGCGAGATTATTGCCCGGCAAGGTATTATAGCGTGTTCGAATCCCACTCATTGTGATCAGCGAGATTATTGCCCGGCAAGGTATTATAGCGTGTTCGAATCCACCTCGGTGTGATCAGCGAGATTATTGCCCGGCAAAGTATTATAGCGTGTTCGAATCCACCTCGTTGTGATCAGCGAGATTATTGCGCGGCAAGGTATTATAGCGTGTTCGAAACCCACTCGGTGTGATCAGCGAGATTATTGCCCGGCAAGGTATTATAGCGTGTTCGAATCCACCTCGTTGTGATCAGTGAGATTATTGCCCGGCAAGGTATTATAGCGTGTTCGAATCCACCTCGATGTGATCAGTGAGATTATTGCCCGGCAAAGTATTATAGCGTGTTCGAATCCACCTCGTTGTGATCAGCGAGATTATTGCCCGGCAAGGTATTATAGCGTGTTCGAATCCACCTCGTTGTGATCAGCGAGATTATTGCCCGGCAAAATATTATAGCGTGTTCGAATCCACCTCGTTGTGATCAGCGAGATTATTGCCCGGCAAGGTATTATAGCGTGTTCGAATCCCACTCGTTGTGATCAGCGAGATTATTGCCCGGCAAGGTATTATAGCATGTTCGAATCCACCTCGTTGTGATCAGCGAGATTATTGCCCGGCAAGGTATTATAGCGTGTTCGAACCCCACTCGGTGTGATCAGCGAGATTATTGCCCGGCAAGGTATTATAGCGTGTTCGAATCCACCTCGTTGTGATCAGTGAGATTATTGCCCGGCAAGGTATTATAGCGTGTTCGAATCCACCTCGATGTGATCAGTGAGATTATTGTCCGGCAAAGTATTATAGCGTGTTCGAATCCACCTCGTTGTGATCAGCGAGATTATTGCCCGGCAAGGTATTATAGCGTGTTCGAATCCACCTCGTGATCAGCGAGATTATTGCCCGGCAAAGTTTATTATTGCGTGTTCGAATCCACCTCGTTGTGATCAGCGAGATTATTGCCCGGCAAAATATTATAGCGTGTTCGAATCCACCTCGTTTTGATCAGCGAGATTATTGCCCGGCAAGGTAGTATAGCGTGTTCGAATCCCACTCGTTGTGATCAGCGAGATTATTCCCCGACAAAGTATTATAGCGTGTTCGAATCCACCGCGTTGTGATCAGCGAGATTATTGCCCGGCAAAGTATTATAGCGTGTTCGAATCCACCTCGTCGTGATCAGCGAGATTATTGCCCGGCAAGGTATTATAGCGTGTTCGAATCCACCTCGTTGTGATCAGCGAGATTATTGCCCGGCAAAGTATTATAGCGTGTTCGAATCCACCTCGTTGTGATCAGCGAGATTATTGCCCGGCAAGGTATTATAGCGTGTTCGAATCCACCTCGTTGTGATCAGCGAGATTATTGCCCGGCAAAGTTTATTATTGCGTGTTCGAATCCACCTCGTTGTGATCAGCGAGATTATTGCCCGGCAAAATATTATAGCGTGTTCGAATCCACCTCGTTGTGATCAGCGAGATTATTCCCCGACAAAGTATTATAGCGTGTTCGAATCCACCGCGTTGTGATCAGCGAGATTATTGCCCGGCAAAGTATTATAGCGTGTTCGAATCCACCTCGTCGTGATCAGCGAGATTATTGCCCGGCAAGGTATTATAGCGTGTTCGAATCCCACTCATTGTGATCAGCGAGATTATTGCCCGGCAAGGTATTATAGCGTGTTCGAATCCACCTCGTTGTGATCAGTGAGATTATTGCCCGGCAAGGTATTATAGCGTGTTCGAATCCACCTCGATGTGATCAGTGAGATTATTGCCCGGCAAAGTATTATAGCGTGTTCGAATCCACCTCGTTGTGATCAGCGAGATTATTGCCCGGCAAGGTATTATAGCGTGTTCGAATCCACCTCGTTGTGATCAGCGAGATTATTGCCCGGCAAAGTTTATTATTGCGTGTTCGAATCCACCTCGTTGTGATCAGCGAGATTATTGCCCGGCAAAATATTATAGCGTGTTCGAATCCACCTCGTTGTGATCAGCGAGATTATTGCCCGGCAAGGTAGTATAGCGTGTTCGAATCCCACTCGTTGTGATCAGCGAGATTATTCCCCGACAAAGTATTATAGCGTGTTCGAATCCACCGCGTTGTGATCAGCGAGATTATTGCCCGGCAAAGTATTATAGCGTGTTCGAATCCACCTCGTCGTGATCAGCGAGATTATTGCCCGGCAAGGTATTATAGCGTGTTCGAATCCCACTCATTGTGATCAGCGAGATTATTGCCCGGCAAGGTATTATAGCGTGTTCGAATCCACCTCGTTGTGATCAGCGAGATTATTGCCCGGCAAAGTATTATAGCGTGTTCGAATCCACCTCGTTGTGATCAGCGAGATTATTGCCCGGCAAGGTATTACAGCGTGTTCGAATCGCACTCATTGTGATCAGCGAGATTATTGCCCGGCAAGGTATTATAGCATGTTCGAATCCACCTCGTTGTGATCAGCGAGATTATTGCCCGGCAAAGTATTATAGCGTGTTCGAATCCACCTCGTTGTGATCAGCGAGATTATTGCGCGGCAAGGTATTATAGCGTGTTTGAACCCCACTCGGTGTGATCAGCGAGATTATTGCCCGGCAAGGTATTATAGCGTGTTCGAATCCACCTCGTTGTGATCAGTGAGATTATTGCCCGGCAAAGTATTATAGCGTGTTCGAATCCACCTCGTTGTGATCAGCGAGATTATTCCCCGACAAAGTATTATAGCGTGTTCGAATCCACCTCGTTGTGATCAGCGAGATTATGCCCGGCAAAGTATTATAGCGTGTTCGAATCCACCTCGTCGTGATCAGCGAGATTATTGCCCGGCAAAGTATATTATAGCGTGTTCGAATCCACCTCGTAGTGATCAGCGATATTATTGCCCGGCAAAATATTATAGCGTGTTCGAATCCACCTCGTTGTGATCAGCGAGATTATTGCCCGGCAAGGTATTATAGCGTGTTCGAATCCCACTCATTGTGATCAGCGAGATTATGGCCCGGCAAGGTATTATAGCGTGTTCGAATCCACCTCGTTGTGATCAGCGAGATTATTGCCCGGCAAAGTATTATAGCGTGTTCGAATCCACCTCGTTGTGATCAGCGAGATTATTGCGCGGCAAGGTATTATAGCGTGTTCGAACCCCACTCGGTGTGATCAGCGAGATTATTGCCCGGCAAGGTATTATAGCGTGTTCGAATCCACCTCGTTGTGATCAGTGAGATTATTGCCCGGCAAAGTATTATAGCGTGTTCGAATCCACCTCGTTGTGATCAGCGAGATTATTGCCCGGCAAGGTATTATAGCGTGTTCGAATCCCACTCGTTGTGACTGCTAAAACAATCATTCTCTTGCCCTTATCGCAATTTATGTGAGGTTGGCGCACTTCCATACTTCTCTATTAGTCGCCATCTCGGTAGTCACCCCCTCCTCTTTCTAGCCATATCATATACTAGCCTTTGTACGCGACTTCGTCCGTGTGAAATTTCTTGTTCCCCGCCCCACCGTTTTCGTTTAGCGTTCTTTTCGTCGTTTCTTTTTGCTCGGCTCTTAAGGGTCATAACGTAATAGCCTATAGGTAGCCTTCCTCAAGAATTGGCTATCAAATGCAAAAACAGTTTTTCAAATCCGACTGGCAGTTTCAGAGATCACCCCTACATCCATACAAACAAAGAAACAAATTTTATCTCTTTATAACATTAGTATTGATATAACACGGAATATTTATAGCGGCCCGCGTGGAACGACGTCCAAGGAAAAATTTGAAGCCTCTCTCCAAGAGCTTCCCGAAACACCCCCATGTATTTTCAGCGATTAATTATGGTTTAGGAGCTAGACGGCTTGTAATATTTTTTGGGAAATTCTGAATTGACTTCGTGTTTAGATATCGATACCCATCACGTCTGCGGAGTTTCGCTAGCTAACTTAATGTGCCCCTGTATATGAGTACTGTATCTGTCTTGGAATTCTATTAATGACACATGAAACATTTATCAAAGGATTAGAAACCAGCCTCAGTATTGACTAACGCACCATTTAGCACAAGAACGTGCTCTCACTACTCGCGACTGGTTTCTGCAAATCCTGTGGTATTCGGTCTAAACCTTCATTCACGTCAGCACCGCAAACTATAGCACTTACTAAACGTAACTACAATGATTTATTTCGTTATTTCTAGCTGATATGATTACTTATGTACCTAGAAATAAGGATTGCCTGTGGTCAGTTTAACTGATTGACTGCCGTAATAAATAAGACAAACTTATACTATAACTACGCAAAAAACTGAAGTAAATTAGGTAATCTTCATCTACATAAGAAACTTAAATTCATTCTCTGACAGATAACGCACTTCTAAACCGCTGGCTTTCGAAGCATGACATTTTCCACAAGAGTTCTTTTTATAACGAAAGTGAGCACTGAGGAAGAATTTTTGAAAATGATTCCCTAAAGGTGTTAAATAGGGGATGACATTTTGCAGTGAAGTTCGTCATTATTGCCAAAGAGAGTCCCGTCGCCCCCCGCGGCTTGTGAAGAGAGTCCCGTCGCCCCCCGCGGCTTTGTGAAGAGAGTCCCGTCGTCCCCCGCGGCTTGTGAAGAGAGTCCCGTCGCCCCCCGCGGCTTGTGATCTTATAATGATTATAAAGGGCATGATACGCTTTGTATTGTTAGTGCTCATATATTATTTTATAAACGTTTGTAAAACGTTTATTTATTTAATCATTTAATTCGAGCAACAAGACTCATAGTGTTAGCAACAATGTACCTACTTACAAACTATGTACTTACATATATTTAGAAAATAATTATTTAGAAATGTTGCATAAAGTTAGTAATGATTTAGGGTCTGCTTAACCATACATACTTTGATGTTTAAACGTCTCTTAACTTAAAGCAAAGTTTATAAATAAACCCCTTTTTTTTTCTTTTTTTTTTTCTGGGTGGGAAATCATCAAATGACTCCTCCCGCTCTGGGTGGAGCAGAAGGGAGTGTCAGACTCTTACTGACTAAAACCCACCCGTGTTCCTTCCTTAGCCCTTTATGTACCAGGGCAGCGGTAACCCTTTCGGACGATCCCGCTACCCCGGCAGGCTTCGGCCCTGTCGGGCCCCGTCATCTATGCTGACATCTCTTTGAGGCGCACGTGGAACACTTACGCGCCGTCCGGCACAGGCCAGGTCCTGATCGGACGGAGAGCTACCCATTGCTCTCCGCCCGCAGGCCCGCGCCTACGGTGGCCGGGAGTCGTCACGCGGCTCCCGACGCCCGGAGCGTCTCCCTCGGCGGCTGAGGTGTGAGGATCTCTCCCTCGCCCATCCCGCCACCTCCTTCGCTAGCATGACTGCTTCGCAGAAGGAGGTGACCGCCTCCCACTCCCTCTCGCCCCGGACCATGGCTTGCACCAGAGCCGGGCGCGAGAGGTCGCCGCCGCTGCCGATCGCCTCTACGAGGACACGGCGGTGCTCTGCCCAAGCGGGGCAGACCTCCACCGTATGCTCCACCGTGTCCTCTGATAAATAAACCCCTTATGTATGAAGTTTGTGAAGTTACAGAAAGCTCATTAACACTACTGAAACTTTGTATTAAAGTAAAGGTTCAAGACCTTGAATCCACGACGAAAGAGTCACAAATTGGGGACCAGAGAAGCAATTCTCGTAATTTTAAGAACATTCACAGTCTGATTTCAGTCTAAAGTATCTTTCAAAAATACCTCTAATTTCTCTACGTCTTTGACAAGTTTTTGACATTGATTGTCGCTAACATGAGACTGCGACTACATTTTGAACGTTTCTAATTACGGGAATTAGCCTTCAGATATACATACATAGCCTTTTCCCCTATGGCGTCGTCAGAAACTACATCATGCCACCCTGACACACACCCACCACACTGTTTTTGCTTTCAATGGCTACGTTTTAACCACAATCCATGCAACAAGCCACAATTTCAAAACTGACCAATTGACCGTAACTGATGATTAATATTCAGCGCAACATTAGAACTAATTTCAAATGCAAACGACCCGCTCCCTTTTACTTGCAACTCAGTACTTAACGAAACTAAACAACACGCCTGTGTTCCCCGAAGGAATGCTCAGAGAGAAAGAGAGAAAATACATTGCGAAACATATAAGAACACAGAATCAGAGGTTTATAGTGCACCCACTTGGCGGGTGACGAGCCTGTTGACTAAACATGACTTTTAACTAATAAATGTAGAGCGGCGTTAATTCTTAAAGAAATGCAACAATCCAAGCATTGACTTGAGATGCCTGGGAGGAAGTCATTTGCCTCTTTCGAGCATTCACATCACCCAAGTCATCTTCAAATTATTTCCACCTCGGACCGGTTCCGGACCGACGAACCAGAGTCCCTTTTCTTTTGAGCCTCTAAAAGCCACAAACCAACTCTTTTGACAACCATTTTCTACAACAAACACAACAAGAAAAAATATCCGCATCACAAATCACAACACTAGTACCGTACCGCTTAAGTCGAAGATAATGTCAGGGGCTGCGCATGCGCCGCTGATCAGCAGCAAGACGGTCAGCGCTCGCGCCGGAGCCATGGTTCGCACTGACACGCCGGCGGCGCGCGGCGGCTTGCATAACACCGGCCTTTCGTTTCGAAGCAGGGATGCTACTGCATAGCTATTCACAACCAGTCGACATGCTGTCCGGTCGAATTTAGTAAGAACGTTTTTGATTCCCTGATTTGCCTTGTTTAAGACAGTAAGCCTTGTTTAGCTGTTTTAAAAACATAATGTTTGAATTTTACAAGAGCCCATATTGACCTCTGTTTTTGATTAGTATTTCTATTCAGGCAGCTAGTAAATGCCGTTAACTATTTTTAAAGTAACGACCAAAAAATTGACGTGTAAAGTACCTTAAAAGCTGTCGGAAAAAAACCGATCGTCTATTTGAATTAACTGACTCGAATTTAGGATTTGTGAACAGCGTTTAGAGGACTCCTTTGATAACATTGATTGATGTTCGATTCGGCACGAAAGAGTATCGAATGGTTGTGACTAGCTACGTTGGTCTATAGTTAAGTTGTGTGCGGATGTTTGTGCATTAATCAGTCAGCTAATATCGGTTAAAAGTTTAGACTTTGGATGTTAACATTTATTTTGTGACTAGCTTCTGCCCGCAGTTTTGCCCGCGTGGATGTCGGAAATTATCCCACGGGAACGTGCAGCCGGGACTGACAATAGGATGCCATCTATCTTCTTGCCAAATTTTACCGAAATCCGTTCAGTGGTTGCGGCGTGAAAACGTAATATACAGACAACGTTATTTAACATTTATAATATTACTAGCTGTTGCCCGCGACTTCGTATACGATCCAGATTTATTTATTTATTTATTTATTTATTTATTTACAGATTGAATGCCTATGTCATTCTCCAGGTCTACCCATGTGCCAAATTTAATCCAAATCCATTCTGCCGGTTGTAACGTGAAAGCGAAACAAACTTACTAAAAATCAAATCTTTTCTCTTTATAATATTAGTTTTGAAGTATAGAAGTATAGATAGTGATGGATGACTATCGATAACGTGCAATAGAGACGTACGCTGTACAGAATGCGGACATTGATTTGCCACATCGAGTTGGAGAAAGACACTGTCAGACAGGTATCGAGTGGAAGAGACAACCCTCCACAAAGCCTAACTTTTGCCAAAACTCGATCAGCCATAATTATTTAAAGGTTGGTAAAAATGTGATCCCTATTCCAGAGACCATAATTTCAGTGGTCTCTGGAGTAATGACCTCATTTTAACAGGTTCAGAATATGCAGCCATCCATTTTAACATCCTTAGTACAATCTATGTTTATGGGATTTGTGAGATGTATTGGTGAAACATATAATTTATCCAAAAAGATTAAAAAAATAGGTCTCTGTCTACTATATTTTGCCGCGTTTCTGTCTACTATATTTTGCCGCGTCTCTGTCTACTATATTTTACCGCGTCTCTGTCTACTATATTTTGCCGCGTCTCTGTCTACTATATTTTGCCGCGTCTCTGTCTACTATATTTTACCGCGTCTCTGTCTACTATATTTTGCCGCGTCTCTGTCTACTATATTTTGCCGCGTCTCTGTCTACTATATTTTGCCGCGTCTCTGTCTACTATATTTTGCCGCGTCTCTGTCTACTATATTTTGCCGCGTCTCTGTCTACTATATTTTACCGCGTCTCTGTCTACTATATTTTGCCGCGTCTCTGTCTACTATATTTTGCCGCGTCTCTGTCTACTATATTTTGCCGCGTCTCTGTCTACTATATTTTGCCGCGTCTCTGTCTACTATATTTTGCCGCGTCTCTGTCTACTATATTTTGCCGCGTCTCTGTCTACTATATTTTTCCGCGTCTCTGTCTACTATATTTTGCCGCGTCTCTGTCTACTATATTTTGCCGCGTCTCTGTCTACTATATTTTGCCGCGTCTCTGTCTACTATATTTTGCCGCGTCTCTGTCTACTATATTTTGCCGCGTCTCTGTCTACTATATTTTGCCGCGTCTCTGTCTACTATATTTGATTCTCTCCATGTTATGTGTATGCGTAGGTAACTCATTGCGATGGTGTATATACAATACTGCAAGTGGTTCCCAAAACTACAATTTCTATGTAACCGGCTCGTTCGGCAACGCTAGACAACCGGTCTTGTCGGAAGGTCGAGCAATGGCCCGCAGCTGGCAGTGGGTCACACACGCAGGCATTTGTAGCTGTTCGCCCTGTTCGGTGCATCGATAACTTTTGATCGAAGACTCGGCACGAAATCGAGAGTAGCATGTATAATGGTTTTGTGAGACATAGTTTAAGTACAAGATTGTTGTAAGCTTTTATAATCACAAAAAAACATATCTACATACTCGTACAGTCAGGGAAATTATTGTTTATTAAATTGATAAGCTAGTCAATTTGCCATTGCATAAAACTGTAGAATAAGAATGACAGTAGTAAGTCATAAGTAATTTATTTCATAACGATATGTGGAAAAGTTAAAAAATAGCATTAGATATAAAAAAATTAATTAAAATAAAATTCATTAAATACATTCATAAAAATCAATAAAAACAATGACGGTAAATTAAGAATTCAAGTAGGTACAATAGATCATAAATAATAAATGTCAAAGTAATAAAATCAATCATAAGTTACAATGTCATATGTCATCTAGGAAGTCATTGATATTGTAATAGCCTTTCCCAATAAATAGGTCCTCAATTTGTTTTTATATCAGTTAACACTGTATATGGTTTTGAATTCTATAGGCAACTTGTTATATAAAAATACAGACGGCTATGTTTGACAACTTTTAATTTCGGTTGAATAGTGTGGGGCAAATCTCTCCTACGTGTGCTAACTCTAGTTTGTCTCTACTCATCAGTCTCAATTTTGTGCAAATTTTTAACTAAGCTGGTTAGCAACACTAAAATGTAAAGGCAATGGCACTGTCAAGATGTTTAGTCTAATAAAATGGTCTTTGCATGATTCCGTCTGTTTCATGCGGCGCATAGTCCTTAAAGCTCTTTTCTGAATCATGAATGCCATTTGTATGTTGTACTTGTAGCTATGCTGTATCTTAGCCTGGACTCCAAGGCAAAGTACACACTTCTACATAGGTTGAGGTAAACTTAATTCTTCCCTCAGTGTTCTAATCACTTAACATAATAGCTAATAGACTTCGTAATAGACAATGTCTCAACCTTCCAATTCAAAAATGCATCAATGTGCACACCTAAGAATTTGACACTATCAACTATTTCGACATTGTTGCCACATGATACAATCTCCAACTTAGCGTTATTTCGTACCGTGGGCTTAAATAAGACACACTGTGTTTTATTTACATTAAGTTTCAAATTATTAGTACTGAAACAGTTTTCAAAAGATTTCAAGAGAGCATTGATCTTGGATGTTGATTGTGATAAGTAAGAAGAAAGACAGAAGAAAAATAAGCACAGTTGTGATTTGAATATACGGACACAACAATTAATTTCCCCGATGTTACATACATCCATAAAACAAAACGGCTTAAACGGTATAAACACGGTGACTCGGTGACTGAATAAAAGACGACCCCTTCCGGACAGAAGATTGCATCCTGGGCAGTCAGCCTCGCTGCCATCTTACTAGCTGATACTTTCTACCTATTCTGTATGTTCGTGCCAATTCAAGAGAAGAACACGAATAATGCAACAGGGGTTAGAATACCTGCGCCAAGTTGCGAAAAAATGTGAAACCGGATCATTACTTTTATTTCTGGAGCATTTTTTGACGCTGCTCATTTGTTTTTTCTTTCATGCCTTGTCTGCATAATTCTATGCATGTCTACAAGGTTGCTTCATTTGTAAGGAATATAAATGGTTGTTGAAGCATCAATGGGTTGTTCGTCATAGTCCACAGTTGTTTTAGATGTTAGCAAGAGTTGTTGGGACTGTTGAACAAAACCAATGATGGCACTGATTAGTCAGGTCAGTTGGACTGAATGAATATACTTAAGTAGTTACTTATTATTTTGTAGTAATTGTGAAGTACTCGTGATTGATGCTTGTGAAGATTTCGCAAATGAAAAGATTATTTCGTGACATCTAAATGTCAGTTCCTGATGCAATTTTTGCGTTTATTATCTTTAATGACGGGTATTTGCCAAAACGATGATCACATTTTCTATTGCTTTAATATACTATTACAAATGCATTGGAGCCCTAGCCAGCCCTACTCCAGACACAAAGTAGCACATCGGAGAATGATAGTTGAATGCAACACTCGCGGCCAAGCGCATGGCCGCCGGTAGCGTCAGATACAATCTGACCCGGTACATATCAATACCATTCGTATAGCTCGGCATCAGGGTACATGCGGCTTTTCTTGAAATGATTGAAGCATTTACAAAACTGGCAAGTTACAAAGAACCAGTGGATGTTTTAATGACCCGCTCGAGCTAAGTTCTGGGCTGACACAATGAGGTAGCTATCGGCAAGCTAAGCAGAAGAGGAGGACTATACAACTAGCCAGAGGTAACGGACTGTAAATTTCCTGAATTCACCGACACAAGCAGAGGTCCAGGACTTTGCCATCAATTGGGAAAATTACAGGCATTATTTTACTTGTGTAGTGAGCAAATGTGATTAACGCTCGTGTTGTTTTCATTTAATACAAGAAAAGTACAAAATAAATGCTGGTTTCGGACTCGCAATCTCGTGATTTCATAGGTAAAACGTTGGGCTACCAAGTGTTTGTTTAGAGTTATATTTATAATGACATAATAAATATCATTGTTTAGTACACCATATTTATAAAACATATCCCGTTTGTCTACAAACACGGCGCTGTGAGACGTAAGACGTTTGTCTACAAACACGGCGCTGTGAGACGTGAGACGTTTGTCTACAAACATGGCGCTGTGAAACGTGAGACGTTTGTCTACAAACACGGCGCTGTGAAACGTGAGACGTTTGTCTACAAACACGGCGCTGTGAAACGTGAGACGATTCAACCGCCGCTGTCGCACGCCCTTCAATCATAATATTTTACTATAAATACGTTTATTGAATTGTTGAAAACCTATAGCAGACCTAGGTTTTACGTTTAAACATACATTCCTTCAACTATCATAAGATCACGTCTCTTTCCTCGAAGGTGTAGGTAGGGATGACTTTTATTTTAAAGATAAAACCGAGGTTTTGTCCCCCAGATATGTATCAAACTTTAACTTTGACCAAGCTAAAGTCAATGCGGTCAAAGTTGAATAAGAAAACCACATAATATATGTGGATATTAGCCTGAATGTTTACTTGCAACGTTTTCTTACGCCTCGAAACTTTACACATTCAGAATACGTTTCTAAGCAGAAGGTTCGCTTGTTCGGTGTGGCGGTTAGGTTATCACATTAATTCAAACCACGTATTTTAACCACACAATATTAAAATAAGTAATAACAACATTTTAGTATTTTAACAGCATTACACTTAATTTGTGATTTGGTAACAATACCATTAAGTTTGGGTTAATTTATTCTCTCACAATGCAAATGGTTTGTAGTACTTGTATGTGTCGAACTGTTGACACCATCGCCCCGCGCGTCTAGTGCCTTGTTATCAAGGGTGCCATGCTTTATTTCGTAACAATTTTTAAGCTATTTGTTTGGTTTAAAATTCAGCTTTCTATTTTTAGTCAATTTTTTTTTTATTATTTTAACAGACTGATAACAATTTGTAATAACCGCTGTACTGTTTAATGTGATAACCTAACCACTCTTGACTGTATACCTACGTTCTTATGTTATGGTTTGGTACAGTATTTCTATTTGTTATCTCATTCGTTGAAACGATCGTTTTCCATAATAATACAAAGTATCGCAGGTCCATGACCTATGTAGTGACAGATCAATGCACTGATAACAATGGCGTCCGATAGGCGCTTCCGGTACACATTATTTTATAATTGTTACGTATATAACAATTATATTGCATCACTTGTTTAACGTCGATACTAAAGTTCCTCTTTATTCCACTGCTTTAATTGGGACTTCCCGGGTTCGATTTCCAGGTCAAAGTGTTAAATTGAGGATTTCTCAGGAAAATCTTAGCGTGAGCATGAGAAATGAGATGATCACAACTGACAACATTAAAGTCAATGCATATCATGTTAATGGCAATTTTATTGACTAGGTACCTACATTAACAATATTTATAACAACATTATAAATTAACTTAAATTTAAATTAAAATATCGTTGTAGGTAAAATTATTAAAAACCAAAAAGTTAATAAGATGTAAAGTAGCATTAACATTATTTTATAATTTTAATGTACCGTCCTACTTTCTTAGCAAATAAACGATTATGATTATTTCGAGTTCTTTAATATTCTCCTATTATAAGAGAGAGCTATTATTATGATTACAACTAAAGGTTACACAAAGTGATTCTATCAGCGATCACGATCACGATGATGGAAAAGTCAAACATGTATGGGATTGACAAGCTACCACAACGCTTACGATAGTCGTGCAGAAATATGCAACGCTTTGAAACAGCTATCTATAACCACCTATATTATAAACAGCAAGGCCTGCAATAGTATGACGGAGTGTAATATTCCGCTAAACGGTAGGGTCCAGCCAGTAACGCTCATGTAACAGGGATTACGTCAGATGCAGCCATTTCCTTATCTCTAGCTAATTAGAAAGCACTGGCTGTGTCTGTCTGTTTGAGCTCTCAAACTGCTCGGTTGATTTTGAAAAGAGTTGCTAAAACACCAGCATCATCAGCCAGTATATTTCTACTAACTCTGAATGCTGTTTCCCAGCAGTGGATACATTAGTGGAAAGAGCTCGTCCGGGGAAGTGCTTCCACGATAATTTCTGCCACTAAGAGGTGTTGCTGTAGTTTTTCCAGTTTGAAGTGGTGTCGTAATTAAGTGCAGGCGTTCGAGACAACGATACTGCATCGCAGATGTCTATTATTTAGCAACGGCGACCACTGCCTATTTGGTGGCCAGCCCTCTAACCCTCTTTTGCCACTATAAAACAGTCCTCCTCTCTGTCACACCCCGATGATTTTAGTATTCGTTCCTGAGTATTTTGTTCTTTGAAAATCCGAGCAAAGTCAGGGCGAACTTCCTAACTTATTAAATGAGAGCAAAGTAAGTAGATATTGGCTGAGGGAAAGTTTTCCTTACATAACACCTCTTACCTATAAGGTCCTGCTAGCGACTATTACTAATCCACGACACATGCATGTCGAAGTGGCGTCATTATTCTAATTACCATATTAATTAATCAGCGGTTCGGTCGACGAGAACTGACTTAGTAGCAATACCTACATGTTTCGTTAAATTAGTACCTACTACTTCTCGTTGAACCCAAGAAAAAAAGCCAGCGATCTGTATACGCAAGGTGAAGACTAGCTCTAGGTACCGGAATTGGCGATGCTTTTGACAGGTATCTAATATCTCACCAACCCAATCAACTAAGCCAATACAATAGTTGTAACGTTGACGTGTAAAAAATGAGGAATAAACATCATTTCATCATAACCTGCTGATATTTCTTAAATGTGGGTAGGCCCATAAGAAAACGAAAACAAGGATGGCCCCGAGAAAGAAACGCTCTCCACTGTCGGGGGAGAGCTGGATGTTAGAGACGTGCGCTCACGCGTGGAGGCATCGCCCTGGAGGACGAGTGAACCTTACACCCTGTTCGCACCCAAGCAATATCCTACTATAATATTATAAACGCGAAAGTTTGGATGGATGGATGGATGTTTGTTAGTCTTTCACGCAAAAACTACTGAACGGATTTGGATGAAATTTGAACAGATGGTTTATAGATACTTTTTATCCCGGTAGTACATACTGCAGCATTGGCGAATGCTACATTATAATTTTATCACGAACGACCTTCTTTTATAACATATTGAACCTTATTTTTTAATCAGAAAGGAAATTTTCTTCATATGGTTTTTTGAATTTTGAATCTAAAAGTGTCATGTCTTGTCTCTTACTGAGATTTCTTTCATTGGAAGTTTTTTTGGACACAGGACAGAAGTCCATAATATATTTTTTTTCCGCTTGACCATGCAATAATTTGCGACGATATTAAAGGTTTGTTCGTTGTTCGACAGAATCCGAGGGTATGTTTGCGTTCCTATTGATTAATCAAAAGTTCTTATCGTTTCTTAAATTTTATTCCATTCTTTTCTTTGTAATAGTAATAGTGTTCCCGTCGAACAGCTTCAAAGATTTGTCTCGAGGCGAGACAGGTTACATCATTCAGACTTGGTATAATTTAACTTGTCTTCAGCTCTTTTGTTATAAAAGATTCTGCCTGCGTCTCGGATTATCATTTTTCGTTATTTTCTGTAGATTTGTCCGAAGACTGTAGGCGGATCTTGAATTCGCCTCCACCGCCAGTCTGGGACCAGACGACTGCACGTCTCCTGTTGAGATTCGAACCCAACGCTGGTTGATTCTGGTACCAGCCAGCGAGGAGCCTTCCGACTGCCAGCCTGGATTCTTGGATCGGATTTGCGTATATTTAATTATTTTATTTATTTGTTGAGGATCTCCAACAAAGGATACACATATACAATAGATAATTACAATAATAAAAAAGGTTCTTTTACGTGTGCTCCTTCAATTACAGAAGACCACAGCATGCACATATAACTAGGGTGAACACGATAAAAATAGAGAAATTAATTTATGAATACAAATTATAAAATTAGAAGGAAAAAAATGAAATTAACATAATTATCAAGATTGAGCATTAATATTACAAATGGTGTAGGCAGGATAAAACAAACATTGAGAAAAAACATTGAATAAATTTGAGGAAAAAAATAATTATTAAAGATTAACATGTCAAGATTAAGCATTAATATTACAATTGTTTAGTTTAATAATAATAATTATAATTAATTCACATTTCAGAGAGAAGTAACATAGTTATAATATACTTAATAGTTTTTTTTAAATTTTTAGTAGTTCATATTGTCTCTTTTATTTAAAACTGTCATATAGATTGTTGCCTCGCTATCTGATTGACTTGGTGCGAAATTACCCATTTAGGATTACGAGATTTTTAATTTATTGCGGAAGTGATAGGAACGTTTGCAAACGGATCGTGACCGACGCGTAATTGTGAAATTTATTATAGGGATCTAACACCAAGGTCGTCGCGTCAGCGTTACAATTTTATTCTTTAGTGTATTAAGAATCGTGGTGAATCTTCATTAAGTTTTTGTTTACATTTTTTTTTGTTATTTTACTAAATTAAACGTGTACAAGTGAGTTTTAGTTTTTATTTCGCTACAATACGTTCCCGTGGGATAATTTCTGACCTCCACGCGGCCGAAGCCGCTGGCAAAAGCTAGACTGTAATATTTCTGTCGATATTTTTCTTAATGTTATTCTGCTTTTAGAGCATGTAAGAATACTCGGAATTAAGTAACAGGATAACCTTTAATAATCGGTAAAAGTATATCGCCGCTGTCCGCGTGCAGCGATGACCGCTCGTAGTAATATTGACGCAGCGCATAATATTAGCACACATTCGCACTCGCCGCTCTAACTCTCCTAGAAGCGAGCTCTCACTGACAGCGGGCGGCGCACGGCGGGCGGCTGAGTGATTTCAAAGGCGATTATTTTAATAACCTATTTAGTTATTGTTATCTGAAGTTGTATACATATATTATCTTTCATCATATATTGTCTTTTTAATTTAACGCAATCAGTATGAATGATATTCGTAAATACCTACTTGTCTCTGTGACTAGTAGCTAAACAAACAACTGTCCGATGAAGTACGTATACCTCAACGTCACGAAGAGCTACATACAGTGAACAACATGCTTACTACAACAAAACTTATTTTTTTAATTTTTGTTGAATATTTTGGACTATTCCTACATAATTTAACATTTTCCTGTACAACCGACTCAACTACAAATTGTAATTGTTACAGGCAAGCGAGAGTAATGTTTGACAAGATTTAGGAGGTACTTAAGCGACTATAGGGCAACGGGAGTGTGAGGCAACGTTTTTTTTTTTTTTTTTTAAGTAAGAAAAATAGTGGAACGGCTCAACCGTAGTTGTTGATTATTGTTAGTGGCAGTGGTGACGCTGCCTTCGCGTTATTATTATCCGCCTCGCTAACTGTGGAAGCTATCCCCCGCTATCAGTAGCACCTCGCCGATACGCAGCAGGTCCGTTGAGCTAGAGTTACGTCACTACGTCAGCGGCTATCTGACACACTGCCCGCGATCAGCGACTAGACGACTATGACTATATACCCTCTTATATAATATGAGTGGATTATGACACTAATCTCACCGTTATTTATAGCTAAACAAGTCTTTTTCTACGCCATTTTTATTAAGGAAGAGAGATTGCCACAAATAAAGCGTTTAAGGAAAGACAAAACTGGAAGCTTCTGTTTATTCTGTAGATTAGAGTGGGTGATGGTAAAATGGAGTATGAGAGGAATACATTCTAGGCAAAGAACGCCAGGACAACTGCCAGATTTCTTATACGATGAACCGAGAACTAAGTCAAAATAAGAAGAAACAAGGAATTTCAAGAAAACTAGGTCGTTTAATGAAATCTAAACCGACTAATTAGACTAAAACAATAACGAGCCGAGTGAACACTATATTCATATTTATTCAAAAACTTATGTAACGCGACTCGTACTTTTTAATGGGTTTAAACTCAGTATTGTGTAGGTACCTCTACATCCACGTGACCTAGATTTAAGCGTGCAATAATAATTGTCTAGTCGCCTAGAATTTTGCCCTATAGGTATGTGATAATATAGCTGATTCCTATAGGTATGTGATAATATAGCTGATTCCTATAGGTATGTGATAATATAGCTGATTCCTATAGGTATGTGATAATATAGCTGATTCCTATAAATTTCAAACCATGTTTTGTGACTCAGAGGTGCTTACGCTAATATCTAAATATGCTTAGAAGTCCTCGTAGTTTGTTTTTCGTCTTCATTTAAATTCACAAATAAAATACGAGTTTGTTAAGCTTAGAGAGCTTAGGGATACAGGTATACAGATAACATATTTTTGAAAGCCTGATGCCAAATAGACGTATTAACGCCTACCAGAAATATTAGAGCAACTAATCTCATGATGATCTGTTGCTTTACAATACACGTAGGCGCCTTTACAATACTCTACACCACACTTCCAGGTCACTCACAGGTCTAACTAAATTCCTTGTAGTATCTTCGTGTCTGCTGGCTGCAACACTGGACTCCTCCGTTTCACTCATGTGTTTCTAGTAGCAAGGAAACAAGACTGATTGACCGTGTTGACGTGGTTTTTCAGCTCCATAAACAAGTTGAAGTGCATTTTTTGGTCGGGTTGCCAACTTCGTTTACAAAATGTTGAATAAAAACTTAGAAGGAGCCTTCTATGTTCTATGTTGTATGTATGTCTATAATGCCATATACGAGCAAGTAAACAAATATTTATGTAATGAGCAACACGGTTTCAGAAACAAGAAGTTAGTTGACACGAATCTCCTGACACTGGTTGAATATATCTCCTCCAGTTTAGACCGCGGGCGTCAGGTAGACGTACTTTATTTCGACTTTCGGAAGTCTTTTGATAGGGTTAACAATGACACGCTGCTCATGCAACTTAGCAAAATAGGTTTCGCACCATCTCCTCCGTTTCTTCGCAGATTACCTACGCCATCGTCAGCAGTTCGTTAGGCTCGGTGTGTACGAATCAAGCACCTACCACACGCGATCCGGAGTAAGTCACGGCTCAATTTTGGGAGCTTTATTATTTTTAATCATGGTTAATGATCTTCCCCAAGTTCTCCGTCATGCAAAATGTCTATTGTATGCTAACGACTTGAAATTATACCTCGAAATAAATTCCGAGCGTGACTGTTTAGCACAGCAGCAAAAAAAGAAAGAATTTAATCCCTCAAAATGCTTCGCAATGACATTCGATCGAATGCGGCACCCAGTTAATTATGAATATAATTTTAACAACAATACCATCATGAAAACATCAGCCATGAAAGATCGTGGAGTCACATTCGACCGAAAGCTCACCTTCCACGAACACATCGCCACGGTAGCTAAGGAGTCCTACCAAAGATTGGGTTTTGTTCTGCGAAATTGCCGCGATTTTCGTTCCGCACATGTCATCAAAATTATATTTAATGCACTCGTACGTAGCAAATTGGAATCTAGCTCCTGCGTGTGGAATCCGCACGAAAGTACCTACGTTCTTTAACTGGAAAATGTACAAAAAGCGTTCCTTAGGTTTATTTATAAGCGTAAACATAGCTAATTACCCTTACCTCTATCCGACTAAATTTCTACTGGGACGCCTCGGATATAACTCGTTAGAGGTAAGGCGAGCAAAAGACCAGCTCACCATAGCCTGTAAGACGCTCCGTGGCACTATTGACGCGCCTGATCTATCTAATCCAACAAACGATCTGTTTGCGGACGAATGGACGAAGATTTTGTCGGCATGTCACAAGTACTGTGAGAGGGATTTATGAAAGTGTAGTTTTACTTGATGATTTTATCTTATCTTGAGTTTCGTGTATATACAAATTGTGTCTTTAATTTCTGTAATTGGTTTTAAACCGTTTTAATTAAATAAATAAATAAAGTTTGGTTTCCGCACTTAGTCTTTCAGGTGGACCATTGTGCGTGGGCCATATAGCGGCCGTCGATGGTTATTCCAACCAGATCGCCCACCTCCCTCTAGAAGTTGATTACGTCCCGGTCTGAAAAGAATGAGTCTTTTGGCCTAGAGAATGGCAATGGACCTCAGTGTATAAACATATCTTATATACAATATAGCGCCGTATAATATAGCGCTATAATAGAGCGCTGTGTTAATGCACAAAGAACAAACTAAATATGCGTGAATCGTGTTAGCGGTGAATCTTACAGATATGGCCTGGATTCCTGCCCACCTTATAAGGACTTGAATATACAAGAGCGACCCTAGCCTTGTGATCCGTCAGATTTAATCTAAATAATTTATTTTAAACACCGAATACTTACCTGAATTTAAAGGATTGTAGTCGTTCAAGAAACAAGAATTTAAAAGTTTTTGTCCGTTCACAGCATATATGGACAACGCTCGGCCCACGGGCTGGATGCGGCCCGACCCGGCTTTTGGCCCAGCCCGCAAAATATTTTCATGTAGAGGCGGTGCGATATAACCTGACCACCTCTCCTCAGCCGATAGCCCTGCCTCCTCCAGCAGTGTGCTTAGAGGATTCAAGGCTAAGCAGAACCAAAGTGGACTCAAACTATCGCCCTGAAATATGCCTCGCTCGATCCTTATCGGTTCGCTATTCTTCTGAATATTTCGAGATCCTGGATAGCGAAGGATCGTCCTCCATTGCCCCATACACGACTTCAGGAAGGTACGCAGAGTTGCATCTACTTTATACAAATCCAGCTAGGGAGCTGGATTTGTACATGGCTCATGAGGGCATGAGCCATGTATGTGGCACCGAGTCATAGGCCTTCTTATAATCTATCCAACATGTCGACAGATCCTTTCGGGAACGACGAACCTGTTGGCTAATGGCCATATCAATGAGGAGTACACGTGCACGTCTTTCTATATCGTTCTCACATAGTTAATTTCAACACGAATGATGTAATCAAATATTTTGTAACAATTTTATGATTTAAAAGAGTGTCCATGGAGTTTCTTGCCCGTTCTTCTCCATAGGTACCTACGCTTTGGAATGGGCAACTAGCTTCATCTTTCTGACTGACTGACCCTTTGACAATTCTAAAGTGCCTGTAATTGATTTAGTTGAATTAAATGATTTGAGTTTGAGTAGCTCCTTAGTACCGCGGGACCCATTCTTACATCCGTTTTGAGAGGCAGACATAATGGAGTTGGTGTCTATATGTTTGTTAATTTTAGCTCTCAAAATGGATGTAAGAACTTTATAGACCGTCGGTAAACACGTGATCATCCTATAATTTTTGGGTTCCGCGGTTTATTATTATTATTATTTTGTTGTTGTTTATTTGCTTGTTCCCAGCCTGCTGCTGCTAGGTGTGATGTGACAAATATTATTGTTGTCTGCAAACTAACGTATACAACGTTCTTCTTCTTGTTAGCGTGTCGCTAGCAATCTAAATGGACTCGGCGCAGAATTCGGCCACTTGTTTGGCGCCATCACAAGCGTCCATCAGTTCCTGTAACGTGCAGCTGACGGGACACGCAGGGCACGATATTAGGTGTCCCCTCGTTTGTGGAACAGCACCACATTTACACTCCAAGGCGGAGTCGTCTATACAACATGTAAATAAACATATGTATAGTGCTAACGTGTTTATTTAAATAAATAATGCAGCGCTAGTCATTTGCGTCAATTAAATCATTATCATCGTTAACACAGGTCTGACTATATGATTGCAGTTGATATTAAGGTTGGCACTCTTGCTTTTTATTGAAGTGTTGCAGTGAAAACCTTTGATCAACAAGGATCTGAGGTCATCTGGTTTGACTTCTGAAAACTATTAACGAGAGTAGTAACTTAACATTAGCCAAAACACTTGAAAGCGGCAACCCTGATGAGAACAGTTCAAGCACACTCACAAATACGAATTACTACACGTTTATGTACGATATTAACGGTTATCTACGATCTGGAAATATTATAATGATTATTATGCACATAGGTTTTTAGACACTCGTGAGTGTCTGGCGTGTAGATCACGCAAGTGGTACCTATTAATCTTGTGATATTAGAGACACTTGCGTGATCTACCTCTACCTTATTTATATTTCATTTCTTTATCTGAACCTGCGATTCATAGCACGGAAACCGTAATGTAGCCGCTGCGCCAACCGAGCCGTTAATTCATGACATGATCGAAATCTATTACCTGTGCGGGCATCGCGGGGCGCAGGGAAGCAGGAAGCAGGGCGTGTAATAACACAATTATGCCATTAAACACGGTAACATTTGCACCACAAACAAGGTGGTTTCGGAGTAGTGATGACGTCATGGTTTCCGGTGAGGGTGCTCTCGATTTACATATTATGATCGCCGTTAAATGGTGTTCAGATCAGCCTGAAGATGATTCACGCAGAACTTAGGAGCGAGTTCTTTCAGTTTCCGCAAAAATTACTTAAAAGTTTATGTGTGGGCAACTGCAGCTAATAACAAATAACTCCGTAAAGGATTGGCGCAAGCGTAGTGGCGCCTGTAGCACTCGACAGTAGTGACCGCAGGGAGGTATGGCAGAGTAAGGAGGTTCGCGAACGCTTTTTCCGGGCCCTACATCGACCCGATGTAGACCTACTAGCGTCCGTAGCGTTTCGGTAACCTCTTTGGGGACACCGAAGAGTTGGCTATGAAATTATGAACGATAAACGAAAGACGGCACCGCACGACGGCACGAAGAATACTTGCATAGCCAGTATATAGTGCAAGGTTGTCCTTGTAGCCAGGATTATCCATCAACAACTTGCTCGTTGCTCACCTTGTGGAATCGGAAGTGCCGTACTACAGTTATGTTGTGTGATGGCGTAAACAATACATACATAAGCGATAGCAGCAATAGCCGTTGATTTGCTGGTATTTATTGAAGAGTTCCTTTGTCTGTCTCCGAAACTCATCATCAGATCTTGTCGAAATTTCAATGGGATCATTTGGAAAATATACCCTTTCTCTGAAGAATGTGCTAGGATCATGACTTTTCTGGAACTAGGCATCAGTATGCGTCGTACTGCAAGAATAGTGGGTGTGACGTTACGAACGGTCCAAAAGGTGAAGCGAAGGTACGAAGAGACTGGAAACCATCTGAGGAGACCTTGTAATGCAGACCCAGGTGTACTAGTGCCCGAGAAGACCGTTATAATGCTTCCACTGTGTTGAGAAATCGCCACCTTAATGCAGTTGAAGTCCAACAACAGCTTCTTCAGACCCGAAGGGACTACATACATTAGTGATAGTACAGTGAGAAGAAAACTTGTTGAAGCAAATTCAAATTCAAATTCAAATTTATTTATTTCGTGAACACAGGGTACATACAGTAGATATTACAATAAATAAAATAAGTTCCGAGCTGTGCTCCGCCATAAGCATACAAAATATCAAGATTTTTTTAAAAAAACATACATTTTAGAAATTCAAAATTCGGTAGTGTTAAAATAATGAATAAATCATGTCAACTTTAGATAAAATTATTGGAAGATGTCAAGTTAAATAAAATAAAAGGAACGAAATAATACAACATAAAGATATCTAATAATGTCACTAAATCAATAAAAAAAAAAAAATTAATATCATTTAATGTGTCAAATAACATCAGGACAGATAATTATGTTTTAATTAGAAAGAATTGAGATTAAAATTTGTCATTTAAATATTCGTCAACAGAATAATACACCTTGTTATTTAACAATTTGAACAAACTTCTTTTAAATTCGTTAATGTTCATACATGAGATAACTTGTCCTGGTAACTTATTATATAGTTTTTGAGCCATTGCATAAAAGCTTTTGCTATGAAATTTTGTTTTTGTTGCTAACACCTGCAACTTTGTTGAGCGCCGTTTACTTTCTACAAATTTATATAAATTAATGTTGTGTTTTATAAAAATACAGGCTTCATAAATATAGAGTGACGGTAAAGTTAATACATTAAGTTTCTGAAAGTGTGGCTTGCATGACTCTGTTTTTTTAATCTTACAAATAGCTCGGATACATTTTTTCTGTGCTATAAGTACTTCTTGAATCTTAGGGGCATTGCCCCAGAATATTAGGCCGTACCGCAGCGTCGAGGCAACATAACCATGATATGCTGCTAGTAGGGCGGTCCTATTGGCAATTTTACCCAGCATATATAGAGCATATGAGAATCTGCTAAGCTTTCCACAAACATTTTCAATTTGTGTCCTCCATGTCATGTCATTGTCAATATGTAGTCCAAGAAATTTTGTTACACTAGCTTCAAGTATTACATTTCCTTTATAGTGTATATGAAATTGTGATGGTTCTTTGTGTCTAATTTTAAAATTCATAATTTTAGTTTTGGTTAGATTTATTTTAAGGTTATTAGCATTTAACCAGTCGACAATAGTAATAAGGCTATTATTTACATGCTTTTCTATTTCTTTAGTAGTGCCAAAGTCATAAATAACAGTGCTATCGTCGGCAAATAGTGACATCTGCTGTTCGATTACTAGGGGAAAGTCATTAATATAGCAAATAAAAAGTAATGGTCCCAACACAGAACCCTGCGGCACACCACATGACAGAATTCTAGAGCTAGAGGAGTAAACTACCTCAGTTTTGGTCTTAATATTTACTCTACTAATCTGTGTAATTTGACTTCTATTCTCTAAATAAGATTTTATCAGATCAAGGACGCCACCTCTGATACCATATCTTTCCAGCTTAGTTAATAGCATTTTATGGTCTACATAGTCAAATGCCCTGGTTAGGTCCATAAACAGCGCCATCACTGGTTTTCTGTTATCCATGTTATGATGAATTTTTTCCAAAAAGTTGTAAATAGCCATATTAATGGTTCTATTTTTCCTGAAGCCCATCTGTTCTTTGCAAAAAATATTATGCTTTTCTAAATAGTTGTTAATGCTGTTGTACAGAACCCTCTCAAAAATTTTAGAAAAAATTGGTATCAGTGACACCGGCCTATAATTGGTAACTTTTGTTTTGTCGTCTTTTTTGTGTAATGGCTTTATTATTGAAATCTTTAACTTATCGGGAAAAATGCCTTTCTGAATACTATTGTTTATTATATCACTTAGTATGGGCGCTATAATATGTGCTGCTGATTTTATCACTTTGGTGTTAATATCATCATAGCCTGTACTGTTCGTGTTTTTAAGACTATTTATTATTGTGATTATGTCTTTTGGTAATGTTGGTGACATAAACATGGATTTAAGCGATGATGGTGCGCTAAAATTATTTGATGTTGAATAAAATTCAAATCTGAAATCCCGAAGACCAGAGAGTGGCCCCAAACTCGAGAGAGAGCATCGAGTAGCGAAACTGCGATACGCGCGTGAACAAATACGGTGGGATGAAGAAGAGTGGTCAAGAATTTTGTTCACAGATGAGTCTCGATTCTCACTTTACACTTCTGATGGAAGGCGAAGTGTCTACAGGCGGCCTGATGAGCGATACCTTCAAGACTGCTTCTCAGAAAGTATCCAACTTTTACTATGGGACCAAACCTGAAATCGCGAAAAAAAAACAGCTGTTTCCTACATTTTGACGAGTTATGCGAACATAAACGTAGGGAACAGCTGACTTTTTTTCGCGATTCAGGTTTGGTCCCGAGTTACATACACCCGCAGGGCAACACGCGGCCAACTGTTGGGCAGTAGCGACCCCACGGACCCTATCTCCCTGGAGAAGTCTTGTTCCTCACCTCTAGCTTGCCTTTATTGACCGGCTGGAGTGAACACTGACGAGGAACCGAGCTCTCGCCTTTCTTGCGTTTATTGGCCGGTTTGAGTGGAGATTCACAAGAGCAAACGTGCTCGGGGAAAGGGAGTATTCCAATAAGATGCTGGTAGGGATCTTGATCGTACTTCTGGGACTGTCTTGATGGCAGTGTAATACTTCTCCACTCCTCAAGCGCCTCAGGACATGTTGCCCCTTGTCGCTACGTCACTATGTGCTAGCGATAGTTTCCGGGGGCCCATTATTGACTGTGCATGTCACCGCCTCTCATTTTATCCGTGTATATGTATTATGTCTTGGGTGTGGCAGGGGACATAGTGCTTCCATATTTTAACTAGTTCATTTTAGCCACCCAAACTATGGGTTTAGGTGGTTTGGGTGGGTAAGCCTAATAATAATAATGTTCATTTCCATATCCTGCAATAGTCCTACACTGGCCGGGGGCTGTTGTTGTTCCTACACTGGCCGGGGGCTGTTGTTGTTCACTTGCACAGTGCATGTAGGGATTATCGTCGGTTTGAGCGTCATTTCTGCGAGTTGGTTTCGGTCCCTCCTCTGTGGGCTACTATACTGGCTATTATACATATTTTTTTGTTTTTTTTTTCTTTATTTTTATAAATATATTTTAAAATGAATTATACTTAAATGAAATAAAGGATATAATAATAGCAACAAACCATGCGTGATAACTACGAACAAAATTATAACAATCTTATTACGTAGGTAATGAAACTACTTAGAATCGAGTTCCCGACCGTGACAAATGACTTGTTTGTTATCAGTGGTCTACAAAGTTCAATGACCTTTGTGTGCATGAGTTAACTACATTCAAATATAAACCGCATGCACACAGCTGTTAGTTGTCTAAAAGTTGCTAGAGGGAAGTAGAAGTTGTACATATTGCTAGTATGTATTTTCTGGGTTCCTTATCTCAAAAGGAAAAAACGGAACCCTAATAGGATCACTTCTTTCTCTGTCTGTCTGTCTGTCAAGACCCTTTTTCTCAGGAATCGTGAAGGTATCAAGTTGAAATGATAACAAATACGTAGGTCTACGGTCCCTTGAAGCTCTAAAAAAATAAAGCTCCTACGTCAACGTAATAAATAAATATAGCCATCCATGCGACAGATTTTGATACTCGCAAAAAATAGGGTATCACCCGTTGACCTTAGATCACGAAAATTGGCAAGAAGCTAGGTCTCACGGCCCAGTTAAAGGCAACTGGCCGATTTTTTTTTTGTCATTGTTAGTGGACCTTATTACCTTACCTTATGGAGTTTCTTTTTAAACATTGCTTAAGGCTAAGAGATGTTTAAACGTAAAAAATGTGTGATTAAGCAGACGTTAATCATTACTTAACTTTAAGAAACGTTTATAAATAAACCCCCTTGTCTCTGCCTATTACAACAAACAAAATTTCACACTACCGGTTTTTTTTTTAAATTTCTCAACATAAACAAAACTGAAAAATATAAACTCTGATTATAACAATTCTCGTAGAAGTTTTACTTATTTTTTTGTAGGGATACTTATAATGAGGTACTTTGTCAGTTATAAACAAAATAAAAACTAAGTTTTTCACATAATTTTCGTGATTTTTCCTTACAATCCAGAATCCTGGCGCTATCTCGAGATCCCGGGATTGTCTGTTTAAAATACCAAAAACCCGAGATAGGAAATAAGAGTCGGGATCGATCTCTCTAATTATAACTAAAAGCCAGAACCAGCTACTGCGCACACATTTATAACACATCCCCGTAGCATACGCGTAGCTGCTACGCCGTAGCAGGCGCGTAGCAGGTTCGGGAAGAGTTTCTAAACGGGTGGGTTTTGTGTAGAGCAATGTATAAGGTGTATTGTGCGTAGGAAGAAAATGAAGAAATAATTGTCTTATTAAAATAATATGAAGGTAGTCTTTCAAATGATCTAGATTTTTACTGAAAAATATGTTGTGTATCAAAACTACGTTTTATTCACAATCATTACTTGTTATTAAATACAGTGCTATTATTAATTGGCACAAAATTATGAATAACTTACGATTACAAAACATTCAACTGCGAGCTAAAAATATAAGGATTACGTTTTTTTGTTGACTCGTGTTGTGGGTACGTCACCAAAAAGATTTTTAATAATGACGATCCCCATTTGGCATATGACATAATGGCTTATGTAACACCAATTAAAACGACCTCTTTTCTAAATACATGTGAACACAAGCATGTCGCCGCCGACGAGGACAAGGCGCCGCACTAGCCGGGGCCCACTGCGACATGCCTCCTTATGGACCACTCTAGACGAACGCCACCCTTGAACTGGATTCACTACATACTAAAGTGACGAATATTATGATCTTTTAGTTTATTCTGAATGTCAAGTTTGAAAACAAAATGCCTATTATTGTGTTTTTATGTCGTAAGAACAAAAGGCGTTGCTTTCATTTTTTTGAATAACAACAACGTTCAGTCTCACTGAGAGATAGATAATTAACTTGAAATAGTAATTGCTATTTCGTACTGTCTTTAAATTCCACCTTTGTTAAGCCCTTGCGTACATACCTATGTACTTATCTAATACGTTAATCAGAATCAACATAAAGATAATTGTTAAACTTACCTTATAAGGTAGCTGTGACACTAGAACGGGTACCTTACCTACCTCAACATGTTTGTCATATGCACTGTATTCTTATATTAAAATTATTCTGCCAGCTCAAATAGGTTCTGCGCAAAATGCACTCGAGTCAGAAGAAATAAAACACAGCAGGGAAAATCATGAAGTAGGTACACCAAAAAGTACGTACATACGTATACATACTGTAGCGAAAAATAAAAAGAATCACTGCATTGAAGATAAAACGTATAATTAAAAACACAAGTTAAATCTTACATTGGGTGCCAGAGCTCATCGCAAGCACTCTGATCCCTAGTTGTAAAGCTGCATAGTGTTTAGATAAGTGTTTTTTGTACAATTGAAGATAATAAAAATAAAATTATTTTTTATTAATTTTTTATTGTTTGGTTAATAAAAGGAGAATGACCCAAAGTCGTACCAAAAAGTCTCGTGCATCAAGATCAAACATTATAGTAATCCTACTAACTAATATTATATTATAAATGTGAAAGTTTGTATGGATGGATGGATGGATGTTTGTTACTCTTTCACGCAAAAAGTACTAAACGGATTTAGATGAAATTTGGCACGCAGATGTTTTATAACCAGGATTAACATATAGGATACTTTTTATCCCGATATTCCCACGGGATTCAAATTTATGCGAGTGAAACCGCGGGGCGCAGCTAGTTATTTTCATAATTTGCAACGACATTACGCGTCGGGGATTTGATTTTTGAACTCCCTGTTCATTAATCAAACCCCCGACGCGTAATGTCGATGCGTAATAAAAATTTAATTTAAAGTAAAAAGTGTTGATATTGTTTTATTCCCTTTACAAGACGTTCCGTTTCAAATGATATGATTATTATAACCTTGAACTTTAAAAGTGTCATGATCACGTCTTTCAAAAAACTTCTAAAAAAATTATACTTTGCCAATTCTACATTCATTAAAAATAAGTAGAATATAATAGAATAGAATTTTTATTTAAACGATTATCATTTTTTTATTTAAAAAAAAGTCTATATAACCTCAAAACTAGGTACTTTATTTTGTTTGACATGTCATACACGAGCGGCCATTATTTCTGTAATGGCCGCTCGTGTATGACATGTCAAACAAAATAAAGTACCTAGTTTTGAGGTTATACAGGCTGATTTTTTAAAGACCAGCCAAATTTAAGGATGTGGTACAGATCATCAAACTGAACAACTTTCTCCATGGGACAAATACCGTAATCGCGAAAATTTTATCAACTGTCCCATAGAAAACTTCAATACCTACTCGACCTAAATGTATGGGACGGCTGAATTTTTATTCGCGATTACGATGTTGGTCCCATGGAGAAAGTTGTTCAGTTTGATGGTCTGTACCACATCCTTAAATTTGGCTGGTCTTTAAAAAATCAACCTGTATAGACTTTTTTGAAAATCTCCGAGATCCGGGTTTTTTTTACAAAAAGAAGTTTTGTAGGAGTTAATATGATAAGTGCAGTCTATAAAAAATAAAATTTGACTTTGATGCAGCATGGTACGGCATTCCATACATCCATGGGCACAATGCCCATGGATGTATGGATATTATGTGAATATGATTTATGGATATTATATTAAATATAAAATATATAAAAGAAATCTAAATATAAAACACGGATTGCGATTTTCATGAATTTGACCTTACGGGACGAAACGGAAGGTTCGTTACTTGACAATTATTGTTGGTGTAAAAATATTCGGAAAGAAATGAGGAATTAGGAGAGTCTATCAAATTCAGGATATTTTTAGGATTTTGTTAAAGAATTTCACGAAGTTTCACCAGATTGCAATCGGGTTTTAGGCTCGTTAGAACGAATTTGCACAGATTTTAAAACGAATTCATTATAAAATACCTTATCTATTAAGTTGTCCTGAGATACAAAAGGTCTTTTTTTTTTTTTGAGGATGGGAAATCATCAAATGACCCCTCCCGCTCTGGGTGGAGCAGAAGGGAGTGTCAGACTCTTACTGACTAAAACCCACCCGTGTTCCTTCCTTAGCCCTTTATGTACCAGGGCAGCGGTAACCCTTTCGGACGATCCCGCTACCCCGGCAGGCTTCGGCCCTGTCGGGCCCCGTCAACTATGCTGACATCTCTTTGAGGCGCACGTGGAACACATACGCGCCGTCCAGCACGGGCCTGGTCCTGATCGGACGGAGAGCTACCCATTGCTCTCCGCCCGCAGGCCCGCGCCTACGGTGGCCGGGAGTCGTGACGCGGCTCCCGACGCCCGGAGCGTCTCCCTCGGCGGCTGAGGCGTGAGGATCTCTCCCTTGCCCATCCCGCCACCTCCTTCGCTAGCATGACTGCTTTGCAGAAGGAGGTGACCGCCTCCCACTCCCTCTCGCCCCGGACCATGGCTTGCACCAGGGCCGGACGCGAGAGGTCGCCGCCGCTGCCGATCGCCTCTACGAGGACACGGCGGTGCTCTGCCCAAGCGGGGCAGACCTCCACCGTGTGCTCCACCGTGTCCTCTGGGCGATCCTCGCAGTGGTGACACCCGGGATACAAAAGGTCTGGGAGCTTAATTGTTAAAAAAAAAAAAAAAAATGGTATTCGATCGCAGTTTCCTGGCGAAGGTAGTCACAAAAGTTCAGCAGCCAACGTCGTGCAGGACTCGAAGTGCAGGAATTTTCTGTAGCTTGAAGGTTGAAGAATGCAACAATTTGGGACTCGCAAATCAGTTGAATGATCCGGTATTCGGAAAAAAGACAAAGCGCCTTTTTGACTGACTCTACACCTACGACAAATAAACTAAGGTGTCAGACCAGAGAAAAAGGAGAAAGGTTCGCTGAGGGAGAAGACATACAAAAAGTACATACCAGGTTTGGAGAATAGGTTACACCAGATAGTGTGTGTGGTCAGCTTATGATGCGATGGTCGACACAAACACCTTAAGAATATAGGCAGACATGGACTCTCGGCAGAAGAAAAAACTTAAAACTATGAAATGACAGTGGGTATTTTAACGCGCCTAAAAAAGTTTTTACTTTAAAAAGCCTATTATAAAATATAGAATCTAGGATGCCAGAGAGATAAAACGAGTTAAAGCTTTTCGTTTTAATTCGATAAAGTAAGTTTTCTTTCTGTATGATGTTTAAAAGAAAACAGAGACTATTCAAGGCGGGGTGCTAAAATGTTCAGGGTCGCGTCGCTCGCTCTTGCGATCTACATTCTGTTGTTTCTTTAGCTTTTCTTCATAATAAAGCGAGCTATGCTATGAGCTTTTTTTCTTGAATAAATAAATAAATAAGTCGCAAGACAATCGAACCTATCCGAGGGTGTGCAAAATTTTCGAGCTCGTTTCGGTCGCGCTTTCATTCTGATACTTGAATTTTGGGCTTGCCTGCCTAAGTCGACAATGTAACTCTTATTTCTGCTTGAAAATATAAAACAAAACCTCACCAAACCGAGGCGGGATGTTAAAATTTTCGAGCTCGCTTCACTTACTCTCCCTGCCCTATATAATCTACCGTTCATGCAGCAGTACAGCTTGCGACCACTACACCAACGAGGAGACGTCATGTGTGCCTCCCTTAAAATATTCCCCGGCACCCATGATGACCCCCCCCAAAATCTTGGGCTGCGACCGCGCCTGTATGACACCGGTATCCCTAAAACGTTTGGCAGAGGTGTACCTACTCAGTACACTCACATATCACGAGTCAATCCCACGCAATGAGGGGCCAGCCTATTGCCACCAACCGGGCTCAAATCAAACTTCCGGCCTGCCTGAGCGAGTCCTGATGCAACAACCCAATTGATTCTGTCGTCACTTCACCCGCATGCAGCCGGAACTGTTGTCGACCGCGATACGAGTCCTGATGCAACAACCCAATTGATTCTGTCGTCACTTCACCCGCATGCAGCCGGAACTGTTGTCGACCGCGATACGAGTCCTGATGCAACAACCCAATTGATTCTGTCGTCACTTCACCCGCATGCTGCCGGAACTGTTGTCGACCGCGATAAGCCCAGAATGATCTCAAATGGCCTATTAACAATATATTTATAGGTAAACAATGGGATCGGGCGTCACCTTGCGGACATCCGTGTCAAACGAAACTGCAATAACCATAATTTCACACTCATACACTTGTTACATGTGGCTCTCGTGGCTTAGTAATAGCTGCCACACGGGTCGATCTATCAGATTAAGCTACGCTTGCCGCGGTTGGTCCGTAAATGGGTAACCGTCTTTACATACCGAGACGCTCCGTGCCTTGGAAAGCACGTTAAACTGTTGATCCCGGCTGTTATTCGTGGATCTTTGACAGTCGTTACGGGTCGTCAGAAGCCCGAAACTCTGACAACCAGTCTTACCCAGTAACTGGGCTGTGGAGGTCAAATACGTTTTTTTTTTTAGATAGGCAGTCGCTCCACGTAAAATACTGGTATTCAGCTGCATCCAGTTAGACTGGCAGCCGACCCCAAGGATAGTAGGGAAAAGGCTAGGCAGATGATGGCACATACATGACATGACACACAGAGGTACTCACTACACGAGTAGGTGCACCTCTGATGATGGCACACACATACATGACACACAGACGTACTCACTACACGAGTAGGTGCACCTCTGATGATGGCACACACATACATGACACACAGAGGTACTCACTACACGAGTAGGTGCACCTCTGATGATGGCACACACATACATGACACACAGAGGTACTCACTACACAAGTAGGTGCACCTCTGATGATGGCACACACATACATGACACACAGAGGTACTCACTACACGAGTAGGTGCACCTCTGATGATGGCACACACATACATGACACACAGAGGTACTCACTACACGAGTAGGTGCACCTCTGATGATGGCACACACATACATGACACACAGAGGTACTCACTACACGAGTAGGTGCACCTCTGATGATGGCACACACATACATGACACACAGAGGTACTCACTACACGAGTAGGTGCACCTCTGATGATGGCATATACATGACATGACACACAGAGGTACTCACTACACGAGTAGGTGCACCTCTGATGATGGCACACACATACATGACACACAGAGGTACTCACTGCACGAGTAGGTGCACCTCTGATGATGGCACACACATACATGACACACAGAGGTACTCACTGCACGAGTAGGTGCACCTCTGATGATGGCACACACATACATGACACACAGAGGTACTCACTGCACGAGTAGGTGCACCTCTGATGATGGCACACACATACATGACACACAGAGGTACTCACTACACGAGTAGGTGCACCTCTGATGATGGCACACACATACATGACACACAGAGGTACTCACTACACGAGTAGGTGCACCTCTGATGATGGCACACACATACATGACACACAGAGGTACTCACTACACGAGTAGGTGCACCTCTGATGATGGCACACACATACATGACACACAGAGGTACTCACTACACGAGTAGGTGCACCTCTGATGATGGCACACACATACATGACACACAGAGGTACTCACTACACGAGTAGGTGCACCTCTGATGATGGCACACACATACATGACACACAGAGGTACTCACTACACGAGTAGGTGCACCTCTGATGATGGCACACACATACATGACACACAGAGGTACTCACTACACGAGTAGGTGCACCTCTGATGATGGCACACACATACATGACACACAGAGGTACTCACTACACGAGTAGGTGCACCTCTGATGATGGCACACACATACATGACACACAGAGGTACTCACTACACGAGTAGGTGCACCTCTGATGATGGCACACACATACATGACACACAGAGGTACCACTACACGAGTAGGTGCACCTCTGATGATGGTACACACATACATGACACACAGAGGTACTCACTACACGAGTAGGTGCACCTCTGATGATGGCACACACATACATGACACACAGAGGTACTCACTACACGAGTAGGTGCACCTCTGATGATGGCACACACATACATGACACACAGAGGTACTCACTACACGAGTAGGTGCACCTCTGATGATGGCACACACATACATGACACACAGAGGTACTCACTACACGAGTAGGTGCACCTCCAATGATGGCACACACATACATGACACACAGAGGTACTCACTACACGAGTAGGTGCACCTCTGATGATGGCACACACATACATGACACACAGAGGTACTCACTACACGAGTAGGTGCACCTCTGATGATGGCACACACATACATGACACACAGAGGTACTCACTACACGAGTAGGTGCACCTCTGAAGATGGCACATACATGACATGACACACAGAGGTACTCACTACACGAGTAGGTGCACCTCTGATGATAGCACATACATGACATGACACACAGAGGTACTCACTACACGAGTAGGTGCACCTCTGATGATGGCACACACATACATGACACACAGAGGTACTCACTACACGAGTAGGTGCACCTTTGATGATGGCACACACATACATGACACACAGAGGTACTCACTACACGAGTAGGTGCACCTCTGATGATGGCACACACATACATGACACACAGAGGTACTCACTACACGAGTAGGTGCACCTCTGATGATGGCACACACATACATGACACACAGAGATACTCACTACACGAGTAGGTGCACCTCTGATGATGGCACACACATACATGACACACAGAGGTACTCACTACACGAGTAGGTGCACCTCTGATGATGGCACACACATACATGACACACAGAGGTACTCACTACACGAGTAGGTGCACCTCTGATGATAGCACATACATGACATGACACACAGAGGTACTCACTACACGAGTAGGTGCACCTCTGATGATGGCACACACATACATGACACACAGAGGTACTCACTACACGAGTAGGTGCACCTCTGATGATGGCACACACATACATGACACACAGAGGTACTCACTACACGAGTAGGTGCACCTCTGATGATGGCACACACATACATGACACACAGAGGTACTCACTACACGAGTAGGTGCACCTCTGATGATGGCACACACATACATGACACACAGAGGTACTCACTACACGAGTAGGTGCACCTCTGATGATGGCACACACATACATGACACACAGAGGTACTCACTACACGAGTAGGTGCACCTCTGATGATGGCACACACATACATGACACACAGAGGTACTCACTACACGAGTAGGTCCACCTCTGATGATGGCACACACATACATGACACACAGAGGTACTCACTACACGAGTAGGTGCACCTCTGATGATGGCACACACATACATGACACACAGACGTACTCACTACACGAGTAGGTGCACCTCTGATGATGGCACACACATACATGACACACAGAGGTACTCACTACACGAGTAGGTACACCTCTGATGATGGCACACACATACATGACACACAGAGGTACTCACTACACGAGTAGGTGCACCTCTGATGATGGCACACACATACATGACACACAGAGGTACTCACTACACGAGTAGGTGCACCTCTGATGATGGCACACACATACATGACACACAGAGGTACTCACTACACGAGTAGGTGCACCTCTGATGATGGCACACACATACATGACACACAGAGGTACTCACTACACGAGTAGGTGCACCTCTGATGATGGCACATACATGACATGACACACAGAGGTACTCACTACACGAGTAGGTGCACCTCTGATGATGGCACACACATACATGACACACAGAGGTACTCACTACGCGAGTAGGTGCACCTCTGATGATGGCACACACATACATGACACACAGAGGTACTCACTACACGAGTAGGTGCACCTCTGATGATGGCACACACATACATGACACACAGAGGTACTCACTACACGAGTAGGTGCACCTCTGATGATGGCACACACATACATGACACACAGAGGTACTCACTACACGAGTAGGTGCACCTCTGATGATGGCACACACATACATGACACACAGAGGTACTCTCTACACGAGTAGGTGCACTTCTGCCTAACTCTTCGGGGAACACAGGCGTCATGTTATGTGATGCTTATCATTATAATAATATTTGGAAGACAATCGGCACCCTAATTGCGTACCTAACACACGATCAATCGGAATGTGAATCATTTTGAAGCAAATTGCTTCATAAGTTCGAAAAATTTGTCTGCTCAACACGTAAATAACGCAATGAATGTTGTTGAACTGTCAAAATGAAACCGATTCTGACTGATCGTGTGTTACGCAATTAGGGTGCCGTTCGTTCATCTGCTTGGTTCTGTAGCGGCTAATAGACATTTTAAAGTTTCGGAGACCTTCAACAGAAAACGCTAATCACAATGATACGTTTTTAGGGTATTTACATTTAACAAAATAAAGTTTTTCTTTATGTTCGAGGTCTCAAACACTAACGTATATGGATTTGCCCAAATACGGGAGCCAAGCCTTCGACCTTGATCACAAAAGGCACTCGCGCCAAATAATTGATTTTGTAACTCGATTATCACCTTGCACATAGCGAACCAACCTACGTCAAAAAACTTCATTAAAAACCCGACCTATATACCACCTGTCCTTTGCAAACAATAAGGTAAATCAAACCACCGCCGTACATTGTGCTAATAGCAGACATTGTAAAGAAGCAGCCCGGAGTCTGGATTGGTGCCCGGTTTTATATATACAGGGTGAAATTGAATTCATGGGCATCCTTTTAAGGGGTCATTGTAATCATCATTATGAACAACTTTTACTATGGGACCAAACCTGAAATCGCGGAAAAAAAATCAGCTTTTCCCTACATTTATGTTCGCATAACTCGTCAAAATGTAGGGAACAGCTGTTTTTTTTTTTTACTCCTCTGCCTAACGCTTAAGGACAAACAAGGCGTGATGGTATGCTATCTGTTAAATGCGAAAGTAACTCTATCTGGATGTTTGTCCCACGGACAGACCATGAGCTGGGTTAAGAGGACATGGGATACTTCAAGCTAGAAAATCCATGACAATTTGTTCCTGGTGATTACACACCACCTACCACCACTCACAGTTTCTCATCTCATCATACACTAACGCTCTCTCGGTTGCCCACACAACACTACACTTTTCTGTAGCCTGACTGTGAAAACACTTAACATGTATATGCCAACACTTAAGACACCAGCTCCTTCCTTAAAATTATATTGTTTTTATTTGACATCGTTTTTGATTGAACAGCCGCGTCAGAGAGAGCCTTCATTATACCTAACATACATGTCATCTATTATAACTTTATGACTCAAATCATAACAACATTGCTTTGTACATTTTGCAAATTCATGTAGAAAAATAACACATTTTAACTTATTGCATATTTACTATTATGCTTAAGTGGTCCGTGAGATAATTTCTCACGTCCACGCGGGCGAAGACGCGAGTAATCGATAGTAACGTACAAAAATTGAGAACAGTAGCAAATATCGACGTTTACGTAATACCCCGCATACATTACTTCTTCACCTCAGTGAAGATCATCAACTGTAGCTGCCAGCCCGCGATGGAACGCGCGATGGAGCGAGACACATCTCGCTCCAGTCAGGGAATAGGAAGTGGGTAGCAGTCGCAAGTGACATTACGCCGCCAATGACAAGCTGTTGACCGGTTTTGTTTACTGAAGTTAAACGAGTTCTCTCTAGTGTTCCAGTTTATTCCACACGAGTTCTTGTTCTAAACATATTTTTAACCTGTGTGCGAGAAAATTATTTTTATTGGTATTGTTTGCATTTATATTAAAGAATTGCCTACTCTGTTTATGATTTTCTTATATCTCCAAAATATGACATTAATTATTATTTATAAAATTATTTGCTGTTAAAGCAAATAATTTTATAAATAATGGCGAATGTCGCATCCAAATACATCGTGATGTATAGGGTTTTTTACAAGGAAGGAACAACACTTTCTATCATAATAATAATATAATATACATTTATTTCAGAAATGTAATTGACATTTCTGAAATAAATGTATGTTATATTATTAGTAACAGAGGTCCTAAAAACTATGTTAGTAATTGCAGCATTCTCGAATATATTTCAACTATAAAATAGATAAAAACAAATCAGAATCAGAATCAGAATCAGGATGCTTTATTTGTAAACATAGGTCAAATTACAATAATGATGTTACAGATAGGTAGATCCTCTATGTTTTGCCCAGAGGCGTACAAATATATTTAATTAACATTGTCTTTACTTTAGCACCAATTTAACTTTTGAGATATCTTCGAGTAGAATTATATAAAATTATGTAAACTAATAAAATAATAAAATCAATATTAAGAAATAGGTACATGCATGTCAATTTGAATTGGGGATTTAATCAATTTCAATAAATGTCAACGAGATAAAGTTACTTGCCGTCCAAAGTAATGCTAATGTCAAATAAAATTCTAAATTGTCAAAATGGGTTAGGTGATGTAGTTACAATTTTCTGAAGCAGAAATTATAGAATTGTCGTCCAGATATTCCTGTAGTGAGTAATAGCATTTATTTATCAATATTTTTAATAATTGTTTTTTGACATTTTCCAGATTTAACGTTTTTATTTTTTCCGGTAGTTTGTTAAATATTTTTTTGGCCATACAGAAGGTGCTTTTGTTCATTAGTGCAGTTTTGCCATAAGTCACTTCGAGTTCTAACATATTTCTATCACGTAATTTTCTGTAGTAACTTTTAGTAGCTATTTTATAAAGTGAAATGTTAGATTTGACGAATACATTTGTTTCGTATATGTACAGCGATGGCAAAGTAAGTATTTTTAAAAGTATAAAGACACAACTGTCACAACTGTCTGTGCTTTTTAGGCCACACATAGCTCTCACACATCTTTTTTGGGCTCTAAATAAGAGTTCTCTATCAACTGAATTTCGCCATTATTTAAAAAATAAAAATAAACACAATCAATCAATTTAGAAAATCAAATTAAAAATAACAATACAATTTAATATAATCTAATTTATTTCATTACATTTAGTCTAATTTAATTTACCCTAAACTTAACTACTAAATACTTTCACTAATTTAAATATCTTTCCTCAGCACCGGGCCCGCAGCTATGCCTACGGGACCAGTGCATCAGAAAAGGGCAGTCTGGCGTCTCCACAATAACCTTCAGGATGCTGTTGGAGCCTCCACGTATCCTACGCATTAGGGATGCCGTTCTTTTGCGCATGACAGCCTCAAAACTATCTATGCGCGCCTCGGCAAACATGCCCGACGCACTACAGAACCGCGGAAGCCCCACCAGCACCCGAAAAGCATTGTTGTACTGAACGCGGAGGGCGCTGTAGGCCCTCTGCGTATATCTGACCCACAGGCTGCAGGTGTAAAACGTCTGGCAGTATGCCTTAAACAGCGTAATTTTCACGTCTTTAGTACACCCTGCAAGCCTGCGGGCCAGCATATTACATCGAACCGACAACGCCCTTCGCTCTCTTTCTATATCTTCGTCATCAGACAGGCTCTCGGTCAAAATGTGCCCAAGGTATCTGAAAAGAGACACTCTTTTAAGTGCCACCCCATACAAGTAGACAGGAGGAACTATCGCTGGTTTTCTGGAACCTACCCGAAACACCATAACCTCACTTTTCCTGACATTATACAGGAGACCATGGGCCACGGCGTATCGTTCACACACTCCAAGCAACCGTCTAAGAGCATCAATCGAGGGACTCAGCAGCACCATATCATGAGCATAGCTTATACTATTGACAATCTTACCGTCAATAGAGCACCCGACACCAGTGCTGCCAAGCTCCTCCAACAGCTGATTGATGTATACACTGAAGTATATATTATCATAGTACTCGTATATATTATCATACAAAAGAATAAATATATTGTCTTTCTTCGTAAATATTTTTTATTCCGGTTATGAAAGATCGTTTGACCCATCACTTCTGCCTACAAACAACCCGGTAAAGTTAAGATAGTTAAGATAATGTGCGCGGCACGGGTTGTATTTTCCCGTAATTTTAGGGGTCCATATTTTCGCAGTCGCTCGAAAATCCCTCAAGAAACTTATAAGTTATGTTATAAGTTTCATGAGGGATTTTCGAGCGACTTCAAAGCGATATAAAGGAATGTATTGTCCACGTATTACAGAAAGAACCATGCCCAAATTCGGTTCCTTCATGGAGAAAGACGATTTCAAAAGTTGATAGTGGTACGGGAAATATACCGGCCGTAACGCACGGACGAGAAAACTCTGTCAGAAGCTGGCGCGTCGAACGTGTTAAATTGAATTCAAAAAGCGTGGAGCGCACTTATAATTAATTTAAAAATCGCTCCACGCTTTTTGAGTTCTATTTTTAGTCAATTTAATAATTTTATCATTTTTAGTGCGAGATACGTTTTTTACCCAAACCTTACTGGGTTGAACCACCGCACCCACCAGTAAGTGCGCAACGCGGCTGAGTGGTCCGCTGGTCCCTGCCGACAAACTGTGAACATTCTCACGTGAGTGCTATATTCCTAATGTGACCTGCAAGTAAGATGGTTGATTTCCTCATTTATGCTAATTTGTGCATTAATAACAATTTACAATGTTGCACAAATATCAGCTGACGTTTGTAATGTTTATTCATTTCCGTATGTTAATTGAGCGCAAGATTATAATGTTTCCTCGCTACATTGTACGTTACTGACGACAGGCCGAACTGGGAATCTAATCAGTAATGTACCTATAGTCGTTGCACAGTTATTTCACCTTTGGCAGCAGCATCCCTATAGCAACCTTATCGTAACGAGAATCAAGATCACAGTGATTTTGATAGACTTGTCAATGGCAGCAACCCAACAGCAACCTTATTGCAATGTAATAAATATCGAAACAATATAAAACGCATATAATATGACAAAGAGAGATGGTCAAAGATCGTCACTCACTGGACGCCTGAGGGAAGACACCGCCGTCGAGGTAGACCATGGCGAAAAAGGTGTGACGATCTGGTAAAGTTTGCAGGGCCAACATGGCCAGAGATCGCACAAGACAGGGAGGTTTGGAAGGAAAAAGGGGAGGCCTTTGCCCAGCAGTGGGATAATAATATGACAATGAAGAATACTGTGATTTTGACAGTGATACAAAATCAGAGGTAAAATTGGAACATGAATTGTCTCCGGACACAAGTGGGAAGATGTAACTCCAACCTGGTAAAGTGGGGCTACTTCTACGGAACGGCAGCGGTGTGGCTATGTCGTAAACCATGCTTCACCTCCTATGCTACCCTCTGTGTCACAAACTTGCAGCGAAGTGACCTCTGCGCTGCCGCCGACGACGCCGTTGTAGTGGCGAAGTTTTGGGGCAACAGAATCTGAGAAAAGTCGTGGCAGCGACACGAAGAAGAAGAAGATGAGTTAGGTACAATAACTGTGAAAGGCCTGTACTCAATGTATGTGCGCTGCACCCCGCCCCGCAGTCAGCCCCGCCACCACCTCGCTAATTGGCTAGTACCTGTGTCTACAACAACGGACTAAGCTATGCAAAGAAAGATCCTCTTCGATTGACGTTTCAACCGTGTAAGCAAATGGTAAACGTAACCAAATATTAAAAACTAGACAGGAAGTTAAGTTTTATGCACAAAATAATTGGTATTTATAGTAGGTATTCTTCTTAAGCCGACTCCAACATAGTTGGGAAAAGGCTAGGCAGATGATGGTTCTTCTTAAACTGATAACATTAACAATAGGTACCGAAGTGTTCGTTAAATAACAAGCATCATTGTACTCGTCACTGTCTCCTTGTCTCACATTTATGTTTCTGACAGAAACAGAAATCGTAAAATCAACCCGTTTATAGCCAGCCAGCCTAATTTAGCGATTTTTTTTTAACTGCTATCGTACTTCATTCGGGTCCGTTATTTTAATTGAATTTCTGTCGAATGTAGTCGTAACATAATCTGAAAGTGGCACCGATAACTGAAAAGTTGGTTGGATATCGGTTGTCATGGTATGGGCATGTGATACGAAGGAATGAGGAAAATGCCATGAGAAAAGTTTTGAGTATGAATCTCGATGGCTATAAGAGTAGGGGAAGAGGAAAGAAACGATGGATGGACTTGTGGACGATGATATATGGTTAGAAAGGGGGGACTGCCGAGATGGCGACTAATATATAGATAAGTATGGAAGAAAAAGACGTGTTGCGCCGACCGGGAATAAATTGGGATAAGAGCAGAAGAGCAGCAGAATGTCGCTGGGGAGGCAGCGCAGCCTCGGCCTGACCCGCACACTCGCACACTCGCACTCACCAAACACAGGTCAATCAGCATTCTCAGAAATAAGTGATAATACATAAAAATATCAAAATTACTAAACATGTTATACGTGATTTTTCTAAATAAGTAAATAATATTACCAAAACCATCTAACTTTAAATAAAATTGAGAAATACAAAGTACCTATAACTGATAAAAAGTTTTCAATTAAAAGATAGGTAAAGAGGTTTCAAAATATTCTAACATTACAGGTTATCAGATTGCGTTTTTCAGGATTTAAACATTTTGGCTATAAAGATTTTAATGGAATCATGGTACTTAAAATATATGTCAACATCTGGTACGGATTTAATAAAATAATTCATCTGTCTACTGAGTCTGTTTGGCGACTTGTAAGTGACTGTAGAAAACTACACAATTTAATAAAATCGATATATTTATTTAAAAACTTATATTATTTATTTGTTTATTTTATTTATTATCACGATCCGATATTCCCACGGGATCGAGATTTATGTGGGAGAAACAGTGGGGCGCAGCTAGTTGACAAATAATAAGTGAAGAAGGTCGACTCGCGTTGGCGGTAAACTGTGGGTCCCGCAGACGTGGCAGAAGCGTTCTGTGTGTAACTCAAAACAACCAGGAACCCATTGACATTGACATTGAACCGCTCAAGTGTTGCATTTCACAAGCGCGGCTTCTTTCGCCTTGCTACAACATGTTGCGAAGTGGCTGTAGAGTGTCGTATCCGTGCTTGACCACTCAAAACTAAATAAAAACTAAGATTCTTCTAAAATCATAAATAAGTAGCAGAAAAATATTAGATATAAAAACTAGTGCAAGTGACTGAAAACATGGAAGTGTTATGTTTATAAAAAAACGTCGACTACTTACCGACAACAAGTCTTTACCATAAACACGAGTACTTTCGCGCTAACACGCTGTCGCATTTTTGAATTTAGATATTAATAGATTTAAGATAAACTTGGAACGAGTCGCGGCTGTCCCTTAGTAGAGGTTGAGCCTTCAAGCAGTGCATACCAACAGAAAGCCTGGGACAGACTTGACGCAGTGTGAGATGGAAACTCTGTGGTATTTGCTGCTGCTGGCGGCGCCGGCGGCGCTGGCTAGAGATGTTACTGGTATGTTTCAGAACGATTATTTCAGTATCGTTAGACAACTCATTTTTTTTCGGGTTCGCTCAGCTTTTTTTTGGGATTTCAATTTGAAATAGTAATTTCAAAATAATTATAATCATTATCTTCTTATTTAGTAGATCTTCAGTTTAATGTTATGTATTTCCCATTGAAAGCTGTGTGTTTTTCCGATTGCAGTACGTAAACCTATTTTTAGCTCGGTTACCTAAACCAACATTTCTTTAATAAGGGAGGTTCTGTTCAAGTTGAAGTTTCATAATAAGTACCAGTGGACACTGCAGGTCAGTAGCATGACTTCTGTTCCTGACAAACCTATAATCATGTATAATAAGGATAAGAAATTAAAAAACTTGAGAGAATATTGTGAAAGCGTAAACTAAGTGAGATGTAGTTAGTGATGAGGAACACAGTTGCACTTGATGCGGCTACTTATCTGTGTCTCCGTTTTTATTTATTTAATATTATTTTTATTTCATAATCATCTAGTCAAATACACGTAACGTATATTAATTGCTAATTGCTGTACTTTTGTGATAATAAATGAACCAGCCTTCTCGCCGATTACGATAACAACTTAAAGATTATTTAAACCAATTTTCAAGTTAATCAAGCCACGCAGTAAAACCCTCTCCAAATTTTTATTTTCTAGCACCGAATTCCGAGTTAGTAGTACCGTCTGTGGCACCGCACGTGAAGGTCGCTCCACAACCTCTACTCCCACTACTCCACGTTTCCCACCAACTTTTATTTCCCATTTTTGGCGGTTACTTTGCAATTTCCCATACAAACATGTTTTATACTAGATGAGCTACTTAACTTTGCAAGTTATTTCAGTAACTTGTCTAATAGCTATCGTTTAAAGAAACTCCGGGTTCAGTTCATCATCATTCTGCTGATGTCCACTGCTGGACATATGTAGGTCACCCCGAAGCATCTTCACGTCGACTGGTTCTGTGCTTCCTGCATCCGGCGGAGTCCCATTGCGTACTGAACTTAGTGAGACCTTTAATGTTATGACGTGGAGGGTGAACTGGTTAAAGACTGCTGTCTGACGTCAGTTCTGTTGAAGTCTTTCAAAGATCTCGACTACTTTATCGACATTCCGCCTGAAAAGTGGAAAAACCGGCTCTAGGTGACATTCAGACACAATTGAATATGTAATAAAGTTTATATTTAGATCAGGGATTATTTATAGGTAGAAAATAATCGCTGAAGTTGGCGAGATAAGAAAACGGAACTCATTACTCGTATTATCTTAAATTAAATGGTGCGTAACAGCGCAATGTCCTTATAAATAATTCGGTTTAGTATTTCGTAACGAAAGTAAATAAACTTTCACAGAATTGTGCAGTCTCAATAATTGATTCACGCACGGCTGATGGTGTCCCTATTTTTTTGTGACATTTCTCCCTGTTCTATTCCCTAGGTCTTCACTAACTCTGTTGTTTCATGGTCATCTGCCCATTTGCCTGTTTATTTTTGTGTTGTTCCAATGTGTTTGCTACGCACCTACGTAGTAACTGTAAAGCTTAAAGCTTTTTTATCGGATGTACTGTCGTTGTTTTACTTACTATTTTGAGATAGATCATACCAACGTGGCAACGCCTCACAAGCCATAATCATCATGTTTGTCTTAAAAAGGAGAATCCAAAAGTTTATGAAAACATCTTGAGAATTGAATTAGTACGTGGAAACGTTTAGATAGAGCTACCCATGCATCCAGCGGATTCCCAAAATAAGGATACGGAATTCTTAAAGATGAAGTTCGACTCGAAATCGTTTTGGTTTTGGCGAGTCCTCGGCCTTGACATTCTCGGTCATAATGTCCATTTTCGATACAATTTGTATTAAGTAAATGGTATTACCTTTTTGAGAAACAAGGTCGTGAACTTCACTGGCTTACTATGGACTTTGTTAGATTAGACTTACGACCTTTTAGATCAATTAATGACTTACGTAAGTTCTTCATGAACTAGTCCTGGACGAGGGCCCTTTGTGTATCTGTACAACGTATAGTTATGTCGTGGCTATATCTCAAACGGTCATCTACTAGTCATTTTGTACCTAATCTCTTTAACCGCGGTCTTCTTAACTATACAGCAAGACCGTAAAGTTATAAAATGACTTACAGGAAATCATTAACAAGGATCCCCATAAACATTAACAAGGATCCCCATAAACATTAACAAGGATCCCCATAAACAACCAAGATCTTTGATTAATGTGCATTGCACAGAGTGCATGCATGCACAGAGTGGAGGTGTGGCAGACAGATATCGACGCGCAAACTGTAACCATGAATGTTCAGCACATGATTACTAAAGTAGAAGATGGTCGTCGGTTAAAAAAAAAAGCTGCCTAACCTACGCAGTTAAGATGAATATTTATGAAAAACATAAATACCTAACTCATTAGACCGAATTAGTTACGAGTAATTAACTTGGAGTCGTGTATTTAAGTAAATCACTCTTTTAATACGTATTGTTATTTTTATATTCGCAGCAAGAATAACATTGCTCCTGTTAGGGTTACTACTCTTAACAGCAATCGACATATACGAGTACATCATAATAGTTCTTCCACAGTCTGTCCGTCTGTTACAGACATGATGTGTTCATCTGCTGAAACTTTGTAACGATGAATATGTTTCTGAACTCCAAGCGCCAGGAAATTAGTTGGTTAGATATTGTTCATTATATTTATGACTTTACTCTTCTCACGTGGTTGGGCAAATGCAGACCAAAATTCGGGTCTACTCAATACTTAATCATTTATCGCATTCCACGAAGTGTAGGTTCTCTCGGGGCTCATTTATTTTCTAACTCGACATACAATAACTTTTTAATATTTATGATTTCGTTCGGCTGGAATCTATTAGGCCGCCCAAGATCGTGTTTAATTGGTAAACTGAGCAACGTGTTACGGGAGCACAAAACTCGCCATGCGTGCGCGCCGGTAAAGCTGGGGGCATACCGTGTTAGTAAATTTTTAAGTAAATTTTCTTCTCATGTACTGACTGGGAATCAAATTGCGTATATAGATCACAACTGTCATTATTTAACAGCCGTATGAAATGGCTGTATCACAGTTTTACGTAAAGTCGACGTTAGACGATAGTCATCGTTCGTTTATTCTCCTGCCAAACATTTCCCTGACTGTACTTACCCGCATGTTCTTATTTCGAAAGGTGAACATAATCCTGAATGTCTACTGAACGCCAACCTGTGTCCACTACTTACCTATGAGATCTAATTTGTTTATAATATAATGATAAGTGCTTGTGCTCTGCTCTAGAGCATAAATAATGTGATCGGCGCGCGGCGGCTCGGCACTGACCCGGATCAACCGGTTTGGGCATTTGTAAACTATCGAGCGGTAAATTATCTTTTGGTGAAATTATTCAAATGCATGAAAAAGGCATGAGATACTTTGCACTAACTGGATGTATAATGAAGTCGCTCTTAGATTTGTTTGTTTTGAGTTTCTTTATCCGCGTTGATTCTATTTGTCACGCTTCCCTGATCTGGCCGCAGGCTTTGTGTTTGATTTTATTGAGTGCCATTATTTGAACAAAAGGAGGCACAGTGAAGTACAAGAAGTTGCTCTAAAACACTTTCAAGGACTTGCTGAGTGAGCGCAATTGGATAAATCATCAGGAATCTATTGCAATTGATTCCGGAAGGTTTGTTCAAGTGCTAGCTAGAGTGCGCCCCCGATATCGGTCGTAGATAGTCAACATGCGGTGTGTCCATTGCCTAACACCACACGAGTAAAAGGACGGACTCTAGAATGTTCTTGTTCTTGGCAATGAATTTATAAAAACAACGCTGTCTGAGGATTTATTAAGTTTCATGGCAATTTCTTAAGTTTGATTTAATTGAGCAGAATTTCATACAAAGATTTGCAACAAATCTGAAGGCCGATTCTCGTAATTAAAAACGTTCAAAATCTGGTGAACGGTGAACGTTCCTAAAATGACGAGAATTGCCCCTCTGATGAGGTAGGTATTTTCCAAGTCAAATTCTACGATTGCCCAATAACATTCTAGTTAGTAATTGATAAATAGGTAGGCATATAATTTTGCTTTTAGTTAATAATGATGTAGTCTCTCTCACAGGTAGTTGAGTCGCTAGTTTTAAAATAACTTAGCATTTCATGACAGTAACATATTATTATTCTCTAACATATTTACGTCTTCTTGCTGAAGCAGAACGTAAAAAAAACTAAAAACCCGACTGCGAATAAAAAGTTCAAAACCTACACGTGCCGATAGACACCGGCGTGGATTCAAATTCATCCAGCCGTTAGGATGCTTCGAGGGTATAAAGAATCCCACATACCTACAAAGAAACGAACCTGTCTTTGCTGTCGCGCAGTCGGGTAACAAACCCCCGGCAGTGATACTGTCGCGGCGCGAACGGAAGTCGCTTTGCTTTTGTCTGTTGTTATTGAAGTTTCCCTTTAGCGAAGTACCAATTATTTGATGTCTGGTACATACCAAATAGGTACTTAAACTTAATTTTAGCCGGAGTTCGGTAAAAACCGAATGTGAAAGGAAGGTCGGCGCATCCCTGATAGAAACATACTTTATATACAGGGTGGCAGGGACATCGACGCGCAAACTGTAACCATGGATGAATGAATGAATTTAGACCCCAGAGCGTCGAAATTTTTCGACGTTATTAAAAAAAAATATTGCTGTTCCATACATTTTGACCGCGTAGATATTGCATTTTTCTATGAAACAGAAGATTTTTTTTCTGTTTTGTTTTGTTTCTGTTTTTTTTCTATTTTTGTTTTTTTTTTAATTGTGTTGTTTTATTAATTTTGTATTTTGTGTTTCACGAACTGTGTCCAAGTAAACTTTTTTCTTTCTTTCTTTCTTTGTATTTTACGAACGAGAACATATTTTACTTATTTACTTACTTTGACTTGGACTTTGACACAACAGATGACTTGCGATACTCACGGAGAAGTCAATGGTGTAATGTAAAATGTATAAATAAGAAAACAATTTTTTTCTTGTACTGTCACTAAGCATGACTTAAATGTCCGCCCTTTCATTCTGCAAGTGTTCATGACAAACGAAATGTCAAAAGTTGTTTTCCTATATTCAGACAGTACAATATTACAATAGGTGATAATATCTGTCTGTAACCAGCATAACGACCCTTGTGTATGTTTTGTAAATACGCAAACGTTTCAAAATGTCGTCGTACGAACAACACGTTGTGTTATTTTAATGAGTCACTAAGTTATTAGTTGCGGATATTGCCTGCACCTGCAGAGGTGCATACATTATATTGGCCTGCACCTGCAGAGGTGCACACATTATATTGTGTGCACTTACTTATGTGAGTTTATTAATTAGATTGACGTTACAATATTTACATTTGAAAACAAAGAAATTGTGACGTTTCTCAGTGCAAGAGTACGGGTTATACAGGATGTTGTTTACGGGCAATACAGGATGTTGTTAACTGGTTGCAGTGCTTAGAATATTATTAACATAATGAAAATGTAGGTTGTCCACATTGAGCGCTGTCTTATCCTATGATAAGACAGTCTTGACGCGTTTCTTGTATCTATATACAAGAAAAGCGTCAAGACTATTTGATTAAAAAAAAAACAACCGACTTCCAAAAAACACTACAAAGTGAAAAATAACTTTAATTTCGGAAGTCGGTGTCGATGGGTTCGCATTTTCGTTGTTTGCCACCGACTTCCGAAATTAAAGTTATTTTTCACTTCGTAATGTCTTTTATGGAAGTTGGTTGTTTTTTTTTTTACAAAAAAGTTTTTATTTTTCACTTTTAAGTTGTAATTTTTACCAGTAATATTGGTTTAAAAACCAAACTACTGAACCGTTTTTGATGAAATCTATGGGCCCAATCTGAAAGTATATCCGTACTTACAAATAAAAAATAGGTAAAAAACATTTAAAAAAAAAATACAGTCGAATTGAGAACCTCCTTCTTTTTTGAAGTCGGTTATAAATGTACTGCCACCATACCTACTTATTTCTGCTGTCAAACAGTGTTGCATGTTTGAAGGGGGCATGGGCCCCGGTGACATTGCAGCACATGAAACGATTCAGCTCTGACCACCAGCGATGCCTCGGCCTCAGTGGGCCGTCGTATTGTTTCCCACCCAAGCTCACCAGTGCATCCTCTGACCTTCCAGACGAGGAGTACGCCAAATTCCCGCGGCTGTACCACCTGGACGACTACAGCGCGTGCCTGGCGCGGCCCGGCGGACTGTACTGCCTCGGCTCCTTCCACATCGCGCCGCTCAAGGAGCCGCACCCGGTCTACAGCATGCTCAAGGTCGGTTTGAACCCACTTTGAGTCAACAATAATGCTGTGGCATAATTATTCTGTTAAAGCGCTGAGCAGACGATGGATAATTGGTCCATGACATAGATATCCGTGATCCATGACGATGGAACGGAGGGACATCCCGTCAGATCATTGCCCTACGTGTGCGTTACTGCATACCCAATTGTTTTTTGCATTCCATATGTGTTACATAGATGGTATTACATTCCATATGTGTTACATAGATGGTATTACAAAGTAAAAACAATACGGACCCTGTCGAGATACATTTCCTTACGTTCAATCGTCGCGGAAAAATTGACCATCGTCTGCTCAGCGCTTAATAGTACGTATGTACCCATTTCTATATTGGGCATTCGACTAAAGAGCTCGTTAATGGCTTCACACCATTAGGCCCACCTAAAAGCCACATATCACGCGGCAGGAAGCTCCGGCTCGAAACGCAAGAAAAGTGCATAATAGCAAGGTTCGTTTAGTTTGTACTCGTAGAACACGGACACACGAACACACACACACAAAGCTTTAGATTTCCTTGTCACTGTTCAATTACAATCAATTGACTTTTAGTTTTTTTGTAGACACCATTATGTTTGACCTATGAGTAAATGTTAACTATTGAAAGTGCCGGAGGACATTCCGCAGTTAACTGCTTGGCTTATAAGGTTCTTCTGGTTGTATACGAGTAATAACTGTCGGTTTCACGCTAACAATTGCAATTACATACATTACATTAAATCATCTCGGGCAGATAGAAACAATCGCATTTTATTGTAATTAGCAGACAGGAGTCCTGCCCAACAAGTGCTAGGTACAGGACTCATTCGTAAATATTCCTTTACCTAAGTTTTCTTGCATCGCTAGTCTAGTGGTCGCAAATGCTACTGCTAAGCATGAGGTCCTGTGTTCGATTCCCAGGACGGGCAAAGTGTTATTCGATTTTTCCGGTTTATCAGGAACTGCCTGGAGTTTGAATTTGTGCCTGCTTGATGCCAATAGGTTCACTCACTATTACCTACATAGGACTTAAACATAACTGGCGAAATGTAGGAGTAACTGTAGGCATGTCCACAGGTACGCGTCTGCCATCCACTGGGCAACACAGGGGATGTTATGTTATGTTACCTAAGTTCACAAAACGCTTACACCTACTCTTCTGCAGGAGTACTCTCAAGACCGCCACCACTTCAACCGCACGCAGCTGCACCGCGGCTACTGCGTGAGCTCGCGCTGCCCCGGCCTGCTCGAGCGCAACGCATCGCTGCGCTTCGAGCGCTGCGCAGCGCACTGGGCGCGGCGCCTGGCATTGCGCACCAGCCTGGCGCAGCTCGGCTACTGCCGCACGCACGCGCAGGAATTCACGCAGGCGCACAGCCCCGCGCCCATGGACGTGGCGCAGAAAGTGTTCCTTTATGTGGTGGCGGTGCTCGTGGCGCTCAACGTAGTGGGGACGAGCTACGATGTTGTCACTGGGGATAATGCTAAGAGTGAGTTAGTTATTCATTTGTTTGGGTTTGGACTTGGAGAGGGAGAAAGAAGAACATTTATGTGAAAGTGTGTAGATATTTTTTTTCATTCGTAGATTATCTGAGAGTTGGCTGACTATAATAAGTAAATTACACACATTTGTACGCCCTCTGGCATAACAAAGTGCATGTTGAACAGTTGGGAAACGAATAACTTATGACTTGGGAATATGGTTGAGAAAATCATGGTTGTTCTATTCTCTCAAAACACCATTGCCTGCAGAGAGCGCGCTGCTGAGCGCGTGGTCGCTGCGCGGCAACTGGCGGCGCCTGGTGGCGTGCTACGAGGGCGGGGACCCGCGCCTGGCGGCGCTGACGCCCGTACAGGGAGTGCGGTATGGTACAACCTATCATTTCATAATGATCATCGTTCACCCTTTTTGTACGATGGATTTTGTAGTACGTCAGCATTGAAATATAAAGTGTTCTAAATGTGTAATAATTTAATACGATAAATAAAAATCTAGACACATTTGATTAACTTCTTATACTAAATTAACTAACAAACCATTTAAATACAATGCCGTTCTCGTTTGAGCACTTGGTGGATAGTATGCTTACGCCGGGAGCAGCAAACACTGCTTTACCAAACACTGCTTGACCGTGCTTCGGGTGACCGATCTCGGCGATAAGCGTAGGTAAGCCCAGGGATGTGTGGCCGGCCGCAAACACAATGTAACGAGTAACTAAAACTTTAAACAAACTGAAATATGACATCGAAATATGTTCCGCATCAACTGCTATACCGTAATAACCCGTGTCAGTTTTAGGTGCAGCAACCTAATATCAACCTGTCCTCCATTGCAGGGTACTGCTGATGGTGCTGACCATGGCGACGCACTGCGGCTGCATCCACGACATGCTGTATCTGTACAACCCCCGGTGGATCGAGCAGGTAAGCAACTAGCATTTATAACTCAAGTTATCTACTGCAAACATACGTCCTGTGAGGAAGGTAGTCCGTACGCGCACACACTACTTCTGACACCTTTTGGCATTTAAAAGGTATTGGGCTATTGGGCTTGTGGAATTACAAACACAAGACTTACAACGTCACCGCAGGTAAATGGATCAGCAATCCATGTGTTCGCCGTGATGTCTTAGATAAGCGAAAACACTTTATTGATATTGAAAGTCTTGACTGAGTTTTAACTCCTATAGAATAAAAGACAGATCCATACACCTCAGTTTCTAGATAGACTGATATATGTATACCTACATAGAACTCTTTATTGTGTACCACAACTACAAATGAAAACTTTTAAGAGTTACTTAAGGGTGTTACAATGGGTGGCATTTTAGCTAAAATAGATTTTTTACAAACAACCTTTGGATGGACTTAACAGAGGAGAAACTATAACGCAGGTAATCGGTGGGGTAATATATATTTCCTTTTATATAATGTACAAGTACCTACGCTAATGTACAAGTACCTACGCTAATGTACAAGTACCTACGCTAATGGATAGTGCCGTGCTTACCTATAATTTAGATACATACGAGTTCTACAATTGTGTCAATGATTGGGGGTTAATGCTGTATATGGACCTAGTTGGTAAACCTTATAATTAAATAAATATTGACCCATAGAATAAAGTGCTCGTTATTGGCAGATATCGCGTCACCCGGTGCTGATGATCTTCCTGAACGGCACGTCGGTGGTGCAGGTGTTCGTGCTGCTTTCCAACTTCCTGTTGGGCTACAACCTGCTGCTCTACACCAAGACTAACAAGATCTCCTACAAGCTGCTGCCCTACATCACTATTAAGAGGATAGCCAGGTATACTAACTGCCTATGCTAATACCTATGTATAGCCCCGCAGCCACCAGCTCCAAGCTCACGACACGCGACTTGCGGAGCGACGGACGGAAACGGGCGACGCGCGCGCATGTGGGTTGACCCCGCGTCCTATGTAAAAGCGATTGTCGTGCGAATACGACAATCGCTTGTCCCTTTTGTTCGGAAAACCGGAAAGCGCTCTCTGTCGGCGCAACCACGCGATCTGATTCACCGAACAAAAAGTGACATGGACGCGACGATCGTGTATTCGCGCGACGATCGCTTTTAAATAGGACAAGTCGCATTATATTATTTGTCGACTTATTTCTTTTTTGTTTTCGTTAAAAAAATAAGAAATTTCTGTGCCATAGGCTTCTACTCCGTTCACCTTTTATCCAGACTGTTTTTGTCCAGACGGCAAACAAAGCCAGCCGGTATACAGAAAGATGGTGATGAATGTATAAAAGGTAATGAATGAATCTTTCCATTTCCAGAATATCTCCCGTGTACCTGCTGGTGGTGGGCTACGCTGCCACGTGGTGGGTGAGAGGTGGCGCTGGCCCGCAGTGGGCGCCCGCTGTCGGCGCTGAGAGCGAAGCCTGCAGGCGCAAGTTCTGGAGCCACGTCTTCTACGTCAACAACCTGTTCGACCCTGAGGATATCTGTCTCGTGCAGACCTGGTGAGTTACGGGAAATGAGGATATACATTTAGAGACGCCTGTAGTAGCTAGTGATCCATGAGTGGTTTTGTTTGTCAATTATTTATGCAATTACAACTGGTGAAGAAGCTTTGTAACAAAAAGGATAAATAAAATAAAAAAGTCTTTTAATTTGTCGTCTTCATTTTTTAATAAAATTAGCACCTTAATTAACAAAGTAATATTATGTTATGAGATATTTTTTTCAGTTGTGTTGTTTATGTGATTTTTTTTCTTATCCATTATATTATATGAGGAACCCCTTAGGGATAGGAACCTCTTCCCGGGTATAGGCCTCCTCCAGCTTATTCCAGTTCCCTCTGTCTGCGGCTTCCTTGGTCCATTAGCTCCGGAGGCAAAAAAAGGATTACTAAGTCAAATCTATACATAACATAAAAAATCGTATTTTTGTGTCTGTCTATGTGACTGATTAGATCTTCTAAAGTGAACGATGGTGTTTATAATTTAGAGAATTTATTCCGGTGGGTTGATGAGTAGGTAATGTAGGTATAATACATTCCCGTGACCTTCAGCAGTCGTCGACTCAATTTAAAAAATAAAGAGTTCTTTCTTCAAAATAGTGATGTCATTCGGTGTCCCGTGCGCGCGCAGGTTCCTGGCGGTGGACATGCAGCTGTACGCGCTGGCGGCCGCGCTCACCGTGCAGCTCGCGCAGCGCCGCCACCGCGCGCTGCCCACGCTGGCGGGGCTGCTCGTCCTCTCCTGTGTGCTCAACGGAACCCTCGCATACGTCTTCGACTGGAAGTCCATCATGTACTTCGCGTATCCGAGGTATTTGATGAATTTGACGAATCTTTCGTAATTTGTTTACCTTTTGCTCCTTCGAAAGTAAAGCCAACGTGCGTACCGCTCGGCTGTGTGGGTCCTGAAAGTAAAGCTAACGTGCGTACCGCTCGGCTGTGTGGGTCCTGAAAGTAAAGCTAACGTGCGTACCGCTCGGCTGTGTGGGTCCTGAAAGTAAAGCTAACGTGCGTACCGCTCGGCTGTGTGGGTCCTGAAAGTAAAGCTAACGTGCGTACCGCTCGGCTGTGTGGGTCCTGAAAGTAAAGCTAACGTGCGTACCGCTCGGCTGTGTGGGTCCTGAAACTTTGTAGAACGGTATTAAGGATTTACTCCTTTACATACAACAAAATTGCTACACAGTTTAATATCAATCGCTTTCCTGTCTGTCGGCGTATCTTGTTACGAAAGGTCTAGGCTAATAGCCTAGTTGACGGATTTTGAAAAACCAATTAGTACTTGTTATTTGTGGTTTATTTACCACAAAACATGAATATTTCAACTTTTCATTTCCGTAACGTCATTTAATTTGAATAGTCAAAACGGAGCATTCTATCATGGCAACTCAAGTGACTTCAACACTTTCATTATATCACGGCAACTCAAGTGACTTCAACATTTTCATTCTATCATGGCAACTCAAGTGACTTCAACACTTTCATTCTATCATGGCAACTCAAGTGACTTCAACACTTTCATTCTATCATGGCATCTCAAGTGAGTTCAACACTTTCATTCTATCATGGCAACTCAAGTGACTTCATCACTTTCATTCTATCATGGCAACTCAAGTGACTTCAACACTTTCATTCTATCATGGCAACTCAAGTGACTTCAACACTTTCATTATATCATGGCAACTCAAGTGACTTCAACACTTTCATTCTATCATGGCAACTCAAGTGACTTCAACACTTTCATTCTATCACGGCAACTCAAGTGACTTCAACACTTTCATTCTATCATGGCATCCAAGTGACTTCAACACTTTCATTATATCATGGCAACTCAAGTGACTTCAACACTTTCATTCTATCATGGCAACTCAAGTGACTTCAACACTTTCATTCTATCATGGCAACTCAAGTGACTTCAACACTTTCATTCTATCATGGCAACTCAAGTGACTTCAACACTTTCATTCGATCATGGCAACTCAAGTGACTTCAACACTTTCATTCGATCATGGCAACTCAAGTGACTTCAACACTTTCATTCTATCATGGCAACTCAAGTGACTTCAACACTTTCATTATATCATGGCAACTCAAGTGACTTCAACACTTTCATTCGATCATGGCAACTCAAGTGACTTCAACACTTTCATTCTATCATGGCAACTCAAGTGACTTCAACACTTTCATTCTATCATGGCAACTCAAGTGACTTCAACACTTTCATTCTATCATGGCAACTCAAGTGACTTCATTCTGCCAAATCTGCGACTTTTTAAACAATTTGTTGCTTCTATCGGTGGTTGGAATATTATAATATTCGGTAGACTTACGTACCTAATTATTTAAATATTTATAAAATATTATTCAAAGCCGGCAAGTAGGTTTGTACTTGTGTACGTTGACAGTCGTAGGTAGACGATTTCAATTTCTTATTACTACTTACTAACTTAGTAGATGAATAAAGAACACTGCCATATTGTGCGAGAGAGACACATTACCAATCAGTGTTGTTTCTTTCAAGACCACTCTATTGATATTGCAGAAGAAACTTGATGTTTGTTGTATAAAGTTTGTTTCTATTTAGATCCAATTTGAAATTCGTGACGTGTCGCGCTTTGAACTGCATTCAATTCCACGTGACCAGTGGCTTAATTTTTCCGCAATTATTTCTCAAAAATATAAATGAATCTAAAATTATTTAGCTTAAAACCATTCTACGATGCGAAATTCATAAGGTAGGTATGTTACCGTTACCGATGCTAAAAGTGGCTTATGTGATATACATCTGTAAGGCCCTAACGAACTGTGATATACATCTGTAAGGCCCTAACGAACTGTGATATACATCTGTAAGGCCCTAACGAACTGTGATATACATCTGTAAGGCCCTAACGAACTGTGATATACATCTGTAAGGCCCTAACGAACTGTGATATACATCTGTAAGGCCCTAACGAACTGCGATATACATCTGTAAGGCCCTAACGAACTGTGATATACATCTGTAAGGCCCTAACGAACTGTGATAAACATCTGTAAGGCCCTAACGAACTGTGATATACATCTGTAAGGTCCTAACGAACTGTGATATACATCTGTAAGGCCCTAACGAACTGTGATATACATCTGTAAGGCCCTAACGAACTGTGATATACATCTGTAAGGCCCTAACGAACTGTGATATACTTCTGTAAGGCCCTAACGAACCGTGATATACATCTGTAAGGCCCTAACGAACTTATGTGATATACATCTGTAAGGCCCTAACGAACTTATGTGATATACATATGTAAGGCCCTAACGAACTTATGTGATATACATCTGTAAGGCCCTAACGAACTTATGTGATATACATCTGTAAGGCCCTAACGAACTTATGTGATATACATCTGTAAGGCCCTAACGAACTTATGTGATATACATCTGTAAGGCCCTAACGAACTTATGTGATATACATCTGTAAGGCCCTAACGAACTTATGTGATATACATCTGTAAGGCCTTATGTGATATACATCTGTAAGGCCCTAACGAACTCAATTTTTATGGATGAATATTGTATTATTGTTATTCATAATAGAAGCTGTTGGTGTGCCTTTATATACGTATGTTGTTTTTCTAATAACGGAAAACCATCAGTAGGTACAGTCACGAGCATAAATTCCTTACAATAAATTACGCAAGTTACAAAAGCGATTTTTTCCTAAAGTATTGGTAAGAATTTTATTATGTTACTAGCTACGCCCCGTGGTTAAACCCACATAAGTTTCGATCCCGTTTGAATATTGGGATAAAAAGTGTCCTATATGTTAATCCTGGTCATAAACCATCTGTGTGCCAAATTTGATCCAAACCCGTTCATTACTTTTTGCGTGAAAGAGTAACAAACATCCATCCATACAAACTTTCACGTTTATAATATTATTATATTATTAAGTAGGTTGAAAATCAATAAGTACTTTTATGAAACATGTGTTTTTTCAAATTCGCAATCATATTTTACGAGAAAATCGCTTTTGAATTTTGCGTAAGTGTAACTGTACAACCCATACATTTGTTTTACTTCACTCGGCTCTCCAGCAAGTTGAAGACGATGTACTCGGGCATCCCGTCGTTCTCCCGGCTGTACCAGGCGCCGTGGGGCAGCCTACCCGCCTGCCTCATCGGGTTGTTCGCCGCCTTCCTGCACTTCGAGCTGCAGGAGTCAGGGGTCAAGGTGTCCTCATTTAAAGTGAGTCTTTTATCAGATGATTTTTAAAATTTACTCTTAAGCTTGTCCGACTCAAATTTTGTATTCTACAACGAAGTTAACGTCAGACCTTTCAAGACGAGCGTAAGATCAATTATTTTAGTTTCATCAAGACACATGACAGTGGGTGCCTAAATACAGAATGATGTCACCTTTGATGCAGACCCGGGAGGCACCTGCGTATAACTGAATATTATGAGTTAAAAACTTTTTAACAAAAAAATTAAACCTCGACTCAAAAGTATTTAGGTATACTTTCATTAGTTTAATAACTTAGTAATTAAGGTTAAATAAAAAAGATTTATTAGTTTTTGCTTTTCAGTTTTATCGGCGGTTTAATATTTTTGTTAAAAAGTTTTTATTTTATAATTTTTTGTGGCTATATTCTACTAATTGTTTGCCAAAGGGCGAGCATATGTGGCACTGAGTAGAGTGAGAGAATAATACACAACTCAGCATTCAAATCTGTGAGTGAACAATAAATCACCCTTATTTTCCCACCCTTAGGGTTGATTTTTTTTTTCAAATTTATATGGGACCAACTTTGGGATATACCCTTTCCAATAAAAAAAGAATTATCAAAATCGGACTACTCTGTAAAAAGTTATGCGTGGTCATACAATAAAACATAAAAAAAAAACTTTTTTTGTCGAAAAAAAAACGAGAAATGATGATAATAAATTATATTTATTTCTGTAAGGAAATTAGTAATATTTTAAAAGGTCGGTGTTGCCGACCGACGACGCTCGGTCAGTGTTTATGACGGGTAAAACTGATCCCGGTATCCTATTTACAGAATACCAATTTCATTAAAAAATAAACCAACATATAAATATTTGCACGGCTGAAATGCTGTATTCTTGCAAATAAATATATCATATCATATTTAATTTCATTTCCTATCCGAGTACATTGAGAAGAAAGACCGAAACAAACTCAGAGGTCACAGTCTCTTTTAAAGTTCAGATATAATCTTGGTCAGGCCATATGACGGTCACAAAAGGGCAACACAGATAGCTGTGCCAGAGATTCTTGGCCAGAAGCAGCTTTTCTCTTCCGAATGTAAGCAACCTGTCCGTCCCCAGTGGCTGCGCGGCCCGTACACGCTGGCGCCGCTGCTGATGGTGGCGTGGATGCTGGCGGGCAACGTGCTTCGCACGCAGGACGCCGCGTGGTTGTCGGCCGCCTACGTGGCGCTCGAGCGGCCCGCGCTCGGCCTTCTGGCCGGCGGTCTGCTGCTCGGGATGATCAATGGGCTGGAGGGTGAGGCTTTCGAAGCATTTATTTCAAATAAATCAATTACAGGTACTTTTGCATTGTCAAGCATTAGATCAATCAAAAATATGAAGCTAGTTGCCCATTCTAAAGCGTAAGGTTCCTATGGAGAAGAAGGGGCAAGAAACTTGATCGACATTTCTTTTAAATTCAAAATATTGCTTAGGTTCATCAACTTTCTACTTTCTCACATCTTCAGGTATCATCAAAGTTGTGCACGTTAAAATAACTAAAATAAACTGTGTCAGCTAAGAGATGACCAGTACCTACTGACGGATGAGTAGTTATAGTTATATCGAATGTGTAGACTACATCGTCAGGCTATTAGTATAGCTATACAGTTCTATTTACGGCTGTTGTAAACAACGAATAAGGATTTAAAAGATAAAGGACGGCCTGTGGCGTAGTAAACAAACTCCTAACCAATCCTAGATAATCCGAGTAATGTGGATATATGTATGTATGTTGTCAATTCAAAACCCCTTAATTTAATACGTGCTTCAATTCAAGTGGGCCCGAGTCTACCGTACCGAAGGGACGAACGTCAAATGTTTGACAAGAAAGTAGGTAGAACAGTTTATATGGGAAAATGAAATTGTTGTTTTTACTATCTTCCTCGCAATTTTTCCATATTTTCTCACCGTTTAAACCTTCCCTCGACTACGACAAACATTTCAAAACCGAAATCAGCTAAATCTGTCCAGCCGTTCTCGAGTTTTAGCGAGACAAACGAACAGCAATTGATTTTTATATATGTACATATATATAGATTAATAAAAGGGACTAAAAAGTTAAAAATAATTTAAACCTGACAAGAAACAAATAAAAGCGTGTTACATTTTGATGAACATTAAAGAACATTTAGAACACAATGTAACACGCGTTTATTTGTTTCTTATCAAGTTTAAATTATTTTTAACTTGTTAGTCCTTTTTATTAATAAGTAATAAAACCTTGTTTTTAAAAAGTTTTTTTTTTCTGTTATTTTTATTTTTAACTTTTTAGTATTTTTGATGCGAGATTGACTACGGCGTAGTTCGTAGCGCGTAGCAGTGTTTTTCCGTTATATGCGTTTACTGCACTTAAGGTACCTGTTCATCTTTAGTCCCTGGTTACCATCTAGCACCAAAGTACTCGTCAAGGCAAATCATACGAGCCCAAACTCGATGGGGTTGTGTCGTTTAATTACCGAGTTCCTATGGCCATCTTCCAGCTCAATCATCAGACCCTGGTTACCATCTAGCACCAAAGTTCTCGTCAAGACGGATCAAACGAGTCTAAATTCGATGGGGTTGTGTCGTTTAACTACCGAGTTCCTATGGCCACCTTCCGGTTCCATCATCAGATCAGCTCCATGTCATAATAATTTTGCATTGTCATCCGATTTACACATGCATGCAAAATTTCAGCTCAATCGGTTAAAGATATCTGCTTCAAAATTGAGTTGCAAGAGTTCACCCGAACATACATACATACATCGCAAGTCAAATAAAAGCTTGTAAAATAGAACAGCACCGATGCTAAGCATCTTGAAAATTCGTTGACAGTCGAACTCAATTTCAATTATCTCCAGATTCTCTGAATACAAGGAGGCATGTTGTGGCGCGTAGTGACAACACAATGGTTATCTTTGAACTGAACTTAAAACTGGATGTTTAGCAACCAGCAAATGGTGTGTATAACTCCAGCTTCCTCATAATTATGTGATAGAATAATATTCTACCTATACCAATATTTAAGGCATAATAGCTGCAATCAGTCAGAAGCTGGAGTTATACACACCAGCAAATGCTGAGTTAGAATGGAATAGAAAATGTTAATTTGCAAATATCGCAGGTATACAGGTGACTTGGTACAAAATGTTTCTTTCCTGGTAAAATCTACCATTTGGCTTAACAAAACTCAACCTGACATGTACCTTCCTTGTTGGTTAACCTCGTTGGCGCAATAAGTTAACTTTTTGTTTGTTTGTATTCATGTTTCCTCCTTCCTTGTTTATAGTATGTCATTTTCCATACTTGAATATTCTAAGGGCTGATTTTCAATAGTCAAATTACTTCTATCTAAGGAATAATGATTACGTTTGACCACTTTTGTATAGAAAATATATCAAACTGTCAGATAACTTTTATTTGAAGAACAAAAATGATTTTGTTCTTCAAATAAAAGTTATCTGACTATCATTATATAAGTCAATGCTGACTACTTATTGAAAAATCAGCCCTAAGCTGAATAATTATACTGTGTATCCTGTGTTCAGATCCAAATGCGCGTGTCGAATGGACGGCTCTAAGTATAAATCGGCGTGGTTCTTTCCTGAAAGGACCATTTCAGACAATAAATCTACATTGGTCCTCACATGATCTAACCAATATTATGTCTGGGCGTGAAAGAGACTGTAACCTCTGAGTTTGTTTCGATGTTTCTTACCAGAGTAGTCGGATAGGAAAAATCGACCTCATCTCGTTATTCAAAATATTAGTGACGTGTAAAAGTGTTTGTACAAACCTACTTATAGAAATAAACTCATGTATCAGGTTGGCTGAAGCACGTGCTGGCGTGGCGCGGCTGGCACGCGCTGGGCCGCATGTCGCTGTCGGTGCTGATGGTGCACTGGTGTGTCAACCTCAGCCTCGCCGCCGCGCGCCCGCAGCCCATCGCCACCTCGCTGCTCAGCGTGGTCAGTCCACGATCCTTTCTGTTGGGGACCTTTCTTGCGCCTTTTTTCCCTATCTAGAAATTGGTGTGAAGTATTTATTTGACTCCATATAAAGTGTAAACATACCGACGCAACACTACAGTATTCACCGGAACCGTGGCATCCTTACAAATCCACCATTCAGTGACAGACGACGCACAGCCTACATCGTTGTGTCTAGAATTATGTAATTTTACACAAGAGTTACTTTTATAACTAAAGTGAACATTAAGGAAGGATTTTTGACAAATCATTCTCTAAAGGACATATACTCGTATAGTACGGGATGAAAGGATGTAAGGAACTTTGTAATTTTTGCTGGATGGGATTTCCCAATGAAAGCCAATCGGGCATACTATGGCTTGAGTCTTGGAATAGGAATAAAGTTGCAGCAAGATGCTGTCGATCGACGTCGACCAGTCGATATTTATTTATTTTATTTGTTAAAACATTACGCACAAGTAAAAAATATAGGTGATATATATATTTTTATATGTATACAATATTATTATAGGTGACCGATATTCGATCGAATATGTCACGATGTCATCGATCGACCACAGTGTACTTGGACGAATCGTTCCCCTACGTATTAAAACATTGTCTCTTGTCCCCAGGTGGTAGACTGGGTGGCGACGAGCTTTTGCTCGTACTTGGTGGCAGTACCACTTACCGTGATGGTGGAGATGCCGATGCAGAGGTTCGTGACGTCACTAGTCGTGCCCAAGGAGACCAAGCAGTCGTAGCTGAGTTCCGCCGGCCTTTCATAAAGATAAGCTATCTTGTAGCAACCGTGCAATAGATGGAAGACGAAGAGTCGCAACTCTCAGTCTCTACCGACGAAATAATCACAGTCTGAATAAAGAACCATGGTATGATTCTCTTAGACTGTGACATCATTCTGGACTGACTATAGCTAAGACTTGCGCTCGCGCTCTGGTGTACTTGCGGATCATAGGCCAGATGTTGATTATGTCATCAACTTCCGCTAAAAGGGAATAAATCCTTCCACTCATAGGTTCAAAAACCCCTCAAATGGATGCAATTGTTTCCTCAATGCCTCAGGATTTCTAATGGTGAATAGTGTTTCTCAAATTTGTGTATAAATCTGAACGTAACAGATCGACCATCGAGTTAAATATTGTTAGTAAAATCAGCTAAGCCGTAAATTAGAATCAGATGATTGACAATAAAATCCCCAAGAACCATAAGTTGAAAAAAAATAAGTATTTTTATACTCTTTGTCTATATTATTAATATCGCACGAGATTATTATTTTCTGGGTAGTGGAGGTCAGATAGACAGTCGCTCACGGGTATCCTGCTGAATCCGGTTAGACTGGAAGCCGACCCCAAGATAGTTGAGAAAAGGCTAGGCAGATGATGATGAGGTACATACAAATTATATTTTTAAATATTAGAATATAAAAAACATAAAAACATTTAAAATATACAAAATAGTAGCCCACCGATAACGGGCACAGGGCCCCCAGCTAGCGGCGGCCACTGCGGCCAGGGCTGTGGAGAGAGGAACCTTCTGACATCGTATGATATTATCCTACTAATATTATAAACGCAAAAGTTTGTATGGATGGTTGTTTGTTACTCTTTCACGCAAAAACTACTCAACGGATTTGGATAAAATTTGGTACACAGATAGTTTTTAACCAGGATGTTAATCCTGGTTATATTTTTTTTATATATCTGGTTATAGTTATGATTACATAGGATACTTTTTATCCAGATATTCCCACGGGATCGAAACTTATGCGAGTGAAACCGCGGGGCGCAGCTAGTTATCCATATACTTAATAATATTGTGAACCACTTTCTATGATACGACGAGGAATCAAAAACACTTTTCCGATACTTTAGAGAGCAATATTAAGGTACCTCTAGATAAGAATGTTGCTTGAAGCCACACTATTTTAATACTGTACCTAACTTATTTTTAGCGAATAAGCCAATTAACATTACTTTTGTTAGTTAGGACAAACACAAACTTGGTGTCCTCTATGCAAACTGTTTTGTTATGCTCTCCGCGCTACATGAAAGCTATGTGGGGCTTTTAATTAAATTGTACATTAGAAAATAGAATGGAAGCATTTAGTGATATTTAGATTTTTTAAGAACACTTAGTTTTAATGAGTTATTTTTGTACAAAAGTGAAAATAAAATAAGAAATAAACAGTGAATAATGTTTTATTTAACTCGCCCTTATCTACTGCACACACTTTTTTTTCTCTTGTCTATGCCCGCGGACTGAGCAAAAAGAGTGTGTAAGGATGCACGTGGCCTCTTCTTGTCTTCCTTCACGAGAGAAAGTGTCAATACATTAAATCATAGCCCTTGCTGACTCCATCGTAACCCTTCTGATAGATATCACAAACCTTTTCCCAGCGCTCTCCATTAATTAAGCGGGCAACATCATCAGCATGAGCAAAGTACGATATCCGTGGGTCGCGATCATTAACGTAGTATCACCTTAAGGAACAGTCCTTAAGGTGATACTACATCAATGGTCGCGACCCTTACGGCCTTTACCGCGCGTTCACAGCAATACAGATTGCTGTGAACGCGCGGTAAAGGCCGTGCCTACGTCTATGTGCATAAAGTGATGTATCAACACAGAACGCTCACCTCATAATTCGCACACTGGCTCACGTCGAACGAAACAAAAAACATACAGGTGCTTTTGTACATAGGCTACGTAAACACGTATGACCTTGGTTGGTTCATACCATTGCTAAAATTGAACTCATTACATCAAGTACCGATAGCTGGTAGTCTTACGTATTGGATTATTGAACGCATAGGTCTGGGTTCCAATCTCGAGTTGGGACTTTAATTTTTCTTTTCCAACAATAATCTTTATCGGTTATTTTGTCAGCCCTTGGGTCACGGGAAGTGTCAAGCAGCCTTTTCGAGATTTCCTTAAAAAGACCATGAGCACTCGGACCATAGTCGCCAGGCATCCACAGCCTCGGTGAAGCACGGCACACAGCACCAAATGAATCAGTGTAGAGGTAGGATTCATTTCTCAGTGCCGTAGGCCAAGAATATGAAAGCCGGTAAACTAATAGCTTGGACAGAGTCTTATCACATCTATCCCCTTTTATAAAAATAGCTTTGATTGGAGATATCAATATTAATATAAAACAAAACAATGTAAATTGTTTTTCTAATTCATACGTTCACCACGTAATATTGAATCTAATCTGATCTCTCTTGACGCAAACGAGGCTGCTGACAGGTTAATTGAAGTTATTGCATCTACAGTTAGAGACACACCTCCATCGTGAAAATTCCCCGTAAAAGAAGAAACATAAAACCATGTGTGACTGTCTGTCATTTACTCCTATTTAATAACAAAATATCTTATTCTAAATTCTTATTTTGTCATTGTCCCACGATATCGGCCCTCTTAGAAACGCATTAAATCTCAATTTTATGGTCTCACAGCTCGACATGTTACTCTAATCAATAACAAAACATCCTATTTCTTTAAAATAGTAAAACAATATTGAAACCCATTCCATTTATATTTTATGGGAAACAGACCGGTCATCAATAGAAAGCGATATTTCATGTCACTTTAGATGCAATATTTTGTACGAATTCTCAGAACGCTGAGGCCCTTACTTGCGATAGATAATACGAGGAGGCACAGATCTGGTTACGATTAGTGGGGACCGAGGACGGCGGGAGCGAGCGAGGGTACCTTTTTTTTTTTTTTTATTCAGTATGGGAAATCATCAAATGACCCCTCCCGCTCTGGGTAGAGCAGAAGGGAGTGTCAGACTCTTACTGACTAAAACCCACCCGTGTTTCTTCCTTAGCCCTTTATGTACCAGGGCAGCGGTAACCCTTTCGGACGATCCCGCTACCCCGGCAGGCTTCGGCCCTGTCAGGCCCCGTCAACTACGCTGACATCTCTTTGAGGCGCACGTGGAACACATACGCGCCGTCCGGCACGGGCCTGGTCCTGATCGGATGGAGAGCTACCCATTGCTCTCCGCCCGCAGGCCCGCGCCTACGGTGGCCGGGAGTCGTCACGCGGCTCCCGACGCCCGGAGCGTCTCCCTCGGCGGCTGAGGCGTGAGGATCTCTCCCTCGCCCATCCCGCCACCTCCTTCGCTAGCATGACTGCGTCGCAGAAGGAGGTGACCGCCTCCCACTCCCTCTCGCCCCGCACCATGGCTTGAACCAGGGCCGGACGCGAGAGGTCGCCACCGCTGCCGATCGCCTCTACGAGGACACGGCGGTGCTCTGCCCAAGCGGGGCTGACCTCCACCGTATGGTGGAGCATACGGTGTCCGTGTCCTCTGGGCGATCCAGCGAGGGTACCTGGGTCGACCTTTTTGAATGGCGGGCTTAGGGCCTGCACGTGGTGATTTTAAGAATGTGGGATGAGAACGGAAAAGGCTAGGGCAGTTAGTGCCGAGACACGATAGAAGCCGGTTGGGAGGTGGAGCTGTGGCCGAGGCGGAACCGGTAATTGTGAAGCAGAATTCTGTAAGTGGGTTGCTATGTATAATACTCTTCACGGTGATATCCGGTAAGTGTTGACTTTAATTAATTCATCTTCTTAGTAGTAGCGTAATTATTTAGACTAATCTAGTATATAAAGTAGTGCGTGAGACGGTTGGTTTGAAACCACGAGGGTGAGCGGATGACGTAGACTAGGCTAGCAGAGTTAGAACTTAGGGAAGTAGCCTTGAACCTGTATGTCTGTTGAGAGATCGAGAGTGTGGGAGTGTTATTTAATATGTTAAATAATAAGTGTTGCTTTAGACTAGGTTATATTAGCATACTATTAATGTAAGTGGCGTGCAAGGCGCGTGAATCCCAGTGAGTGTGTTTGTGAACTATTAGGACAGTGTTGACTATCATATCCCTCCTTGTTCCTTTCTCTGACGTTATCGAGGTAACCCACCCATACGTTTGGTCGTACTCGGGGAAAGCCCACTATAAGGCGTGACACTTACCAACATACTGTAGACGCATGCTCTACCAATAGACTTTAGACAACCACGACCAAGACATGACGCTTAGGGCAGTCGCACCGCTTATGGAAGGCTAAACCGAACTCGCAACTCGTTAGGGCCAATCTTAATTATAGTGCTTCCTTGTAGTCTGTTATTTACGAACACAAACCAACCAAACGTTAGTGATGGCTACCTTTTCTCTATGGACAGACTAACTGTAGGATACTTTGCATTGCTCTTGATATACGCACACTTCCAGGGAGTGGGGAAGGCATCACCAAGCACCCTTAACTGGATTGATAGTCGTTCTAAAGAACGCTAGGGATTGTGTCTCGTTACATCACACCGGGCCCCCGAGGCCTTTTACTGATAAAAAAATATAACATTTAGCGAGACACATAATTTGGATACCCAGATAGAAAGGCTCCGTTGCTACATAAATAGGTAGACAAGAATGGACAGCGTAATCAGGTCAGTGTAATCAGCAGCCGTGCGGCATCCTCTAAATCGTCACTTCATACTTCCTTAATTTACCCAGATTGAGGAAGTAGGAAGTGACGATTTAAAATAACCACTTCGGCGTATAGCAAGGCAATCGTAAGGAATTCTGCAACCGACTGACGATGCGGTACGCTTGCGCTAGTTTTGTATTGTCTTAGTAAAGGGTGAGTAGGCCTTTATAAGGGGTTATTACTACTGTACGCGTCCAGCACTTCTGGAAACTGGTCTCGCTCAATGGTAGAGGCACTTCGCAGTCCTTTACCTTAGGATTGAGTAAGACATGCTTGAGTGTAGGGAGCGTGTCCCGCTGGAACCGCAGCAGGTCCTCTCTAGGTCTATGCACGTTAGGACTGGTGGTACGCGTACGACGTAACAGCTGTTGTAAAGCGGCCCTACGTCTCTGGGGTGGGTTACTCGATTATTGCAAGAACATTCAGTAACGTAGCTCAAAACAATGTATTCTCCAACGCAAGCGTTAAGTGTCAATTACCCCTTTTGTATTCCTCTCATCTCTTATAACTTTCATAATCAAAAGAAAAGTAGATCTCCTGTCCTTAATCATCTTTTCTATGGATTCCCAACCCTATTTTATATTGTAATTGTTTTCTTATATCCCTCCTTGCTTCCCAGCTTTCTAAGTCGGGGCACGGCAAACGCTTCTTGGGAATTCCTTACAATAGGTGGAAGGGTGTCCAGTCTGGAGCGGAGCCCTACAGAGCAGCACGGAGGAGGGGTGCTGTTCTCCCCCGTAAGGGGGACCTGACCCATTTTCCTGACATTTCCACATAATTAGGAAAAATGAAAATTTTATCAGCCTAGGGTAATTTAGGAACAGACACACATGGATAACGCCTGGTCTGGCTGCACTTTATTATTAATCGGGACAAGATGCACTATAACCTAAAAAATCCCCAAATCGATACAGTTACACGCGGACGAAGTCACGGGTAAAAGCTAGTTTTGTCATAAACTAAGAAGAAGTGTGTTCAAGTGGGAAGATGTAAGTCCAACCTTGTAAAGTGGGGCTACCTTGATGGAACGGCAGTAAGGTGTGATTGTGGAGCTATGTCGCAAACCATGCTCCACCTCCTATCCTGCCCTCTGTGTCCCAAAACATGCAGTCAAAGTGACGTCTGCGGTGCCACTGACGACGCCGGGGAAGTGGCAAAGTTTTGGGCCAACAAAATACAAAATTCAGTCGTGCAGCGACACGAAGAAGAAGAAGATCATTAACTAAATTTTTTTAGAGTGCTCTTTTACTAACACTACGTCATTACTAGACTACCTCGGAATCAAAATTGGCCCCAAATTGTAAATACGTATTGTTTGAACATTTAATTTACCTTGTAAGTAGTCATTCTAAATAAATAAGTGTTTAGCTCCAGATTTAAGTATTATTTGTGTATTATACATTAATTATTATGACGACACGGTTGGCGCAGTGGCTGAGCGACCACCTGCTGCGATGCGTGTCGTGGGTTCGATTCCCGCACGGAACAAATATTTGTATTGCCTACAGGTAGTTGTTCCGGGTCTGGCTGTTTGTGTATGTGAGTTTAAATGTTTGTAAATGCACCCACGATACAGGAGTAATACCTAGTGTGGGCCAACGTTTTAAAAAAAAACAAATTATGACGATTATTTTACGGAATTGAAACAATAGATATTATTGTTGCGCGCCACAATTAATACCTGGTACTTAGTGACATTAGTTACCAATAGCACCATCTAGTATCGAGTAGCAGAACTAATTTACCACTAGCGCCATCTAGTGTCGACTAGCAGAACTAATAGATCCTTCTAGAAATTTCGAAGCTAGAACTTTCTAGAATTATCGACATAATTATGGTCAGTCGGGGCCGGTATGTACTCGAACCTTCTAGATGTTTCTACAATAAAAGGTTCTAGAACTATCTGCGGCACTATACATATAAGGTCGGGATAAGCCACGACCAAGTGAGTGTTGGATACGCGATACAAGCGAATACATCGAAAGCGATCTTCAAGTGCGACTTAAGTGCAATTGTGTTTTATAATTATTAGTGTGTTTGAGTTGTTATTAGTGTTGTGTAATTAAAGTGTAATATTTGGTAATTTATATCGGCAGTTTTAATTGTCACGAACCCCGAAGCTCGTAACATTATTTTGTTATTCATAAAGTAATTCAGGTTTTTATTTATTATATTTTTTGCTATTGTTATTCGGAAAAAATACAAAAAAGCTGCTGCTTATAAAACAGTCAAATGACGTGCTCTCTTTCTTCTTCATTTGTTTTGCTGGAAACCACGCGTAGATTTTTTTTGTTTGAAAAAGAAGTTGTAGTGTTACGTACATTGTGACCGCGCTGGTCACTTTTCTGTCAGCAGATTTTTTTTTGTAACCGACTAAATATGTTTACGCTAACGTTACGGGGTCTAACTAGAATCATTGTGCTTAAGGTGTATAGGGCTCGCTGACCTTGTGCATGTGGGCGGAGCTAAACGCTCTACCCCCGAATACGTAAAACGCGCGCGGTGGCGCGCTGCACTAAAACGACGATCAAAGAATATGCGGAGACGCAGACATGCCGCACGCAGGTCGCCATTTTTGCCTACGATTCCAGAAGGGAATGGCGGAGGCAAGGCTGATATATTTTGTATAGATTGATACTTATGTTACGTATATTTTATGTTTTTACTGGACATTATTTATTACAATTTTTTCATTTTTTGATTTTGTTTAAAATCATACGTGAGAACGAACTTAGTTCCCGACGGGGGTAAAACTTTAAAAATGATATCGAGTATTTTCTTAGGAATGGAATAACATTTTATTTGCATAGACTGTAGGTCTTCTTAGGAGGACTTACATAAAAATGAGATTTTATAAAAATGAGAACCTGTTTCATCAATTTGAATTATTATAAATCAGTAATAAACCTACTTAACTAGCACTGTACCTAAATGGCATTTTTAGGATTCCGTAGCCAATCGGATGATGTTATAATCAACTTTCTTCCTGTCATTGTTATTTACATAGCAGGTAGTGGTATTCTAATTTGTGACCGGTAGGTGCCACAACTAAAATGTGCAAAATTATAATTTTTTCCAAAAAAAAAAAATAACCGACTTCCATAAAAAAACTACAAAATGAAAAATAACTTTATTTCGGAAGTCTGTAGCAAAAAACGTCAATTCAAAACCAAAGAGATCGACTTCCGAAATAAAGTCATTTTTCACTTTGAAGTGTTTTTTTTAAGTGTTTTTCATGTAAAAAGATTTTTTTTACTATTAATCGTACGTCAAAAGTAACAGTTGAACTACGAAAACTGTTACCACTGTTATAGTATAGTAAAGTAACAGTATCATGTCTCGTTAGTGACCTTGAAATATCACCTACGGCCGCTCAGTAGATAAACCTTCCGCGTTCGTGGGTAACAGCCCCGCGCGAATACTCAGAGTATATCAGTCAGTGGCGTGTATTGCATAAAGGCATATAAGCAGTGCCTACCTCGATAAATCACCATAAGCCTGTTAGTTACATTTTAGTGTGTGTGCCCAACTATGAAACTCACTAAATTATCATACCTAACAAAAAACAAAATCTTTATACAAATACGCTCCGCAGTAGGCAGTCGCAAGACGGCCTACTCGGCTCCCGGACTATTCGATTTTTATTTTGACCTCACTATCGGCTTTATCACCCTCGAACAGTATGAAAACGACACCCATGATGAAATATTTGAAATTTTTTGCAGCCGCCATTTTGGATTTTTATTTTGACCTCACTATCGGCTTTATCACCCTCGAAAAGTATGAAAACGACACCCATGATGAAATATTTGAAAACTTTTGCAGCCGCCATTTTGGATTTTTTTTTGACCTCACTATCGGCTTTATCACCCTTAAAAAGTATGAAAACGACACCCATGATGAAATATTTGAAAATTTTTGCAGCCGCCATTTTGGATTTTTATTTTGACCTCACTATCGGCTTTATCACCCTCGAAAAGTATGAAAACGATACCCATGATGAAATATTTGAAAACTTTTGCAGCCGCCATTTTGGATTTTTATTTTGACCTCACTATCGGCTATAACACCCTCGAAAAGTATGAAAACGACACCCATGATGAAATATTTGAAAAATTTTGCAGCCGCCATTTTGGATTTTTATTTTGACCTCACTATCGGCTTTATTACCCTCGAAAAGTATGAAAACGATACCCATGATGAAATATTTGAAAACTTTTGCAGCCGCTATTTTGGATTTTTATTTTGTCCTCACTATCGGCTTTATCACCCTCGAAAAGTATGAAAACGACATCCATGATGAAATATTTGAAAAATTTTGCAGCCGCCATTTTGTTTTTTTTTTTGACCTCACTATCGGCTTTATCACCCTCGAAAAGTATGAAAACGACACCCATGATGAAAAACTTGAAAATTTTCGCAGCCGCCATCTTGGACTTTTATTTTGATCAAATTCAATATTTTCTCATTTTAATATTAGTTAGATAAGCCTTACTACTTGTATACTATCGTAAGCGTCCTGACGCGCACAATAGAAATGGGCCATCTGCAGCGAGCTAGTCACTATACGCACACTGATACAATTCGTTCGTAAATATTTGCACTAACACAGGCAAACGCGCGTAGTCGGTCGATAGCCGGAGCGGAGCAGCGAGCGACACAGCCCTCCCGTCTCAGTGCTAACGCACGACTGCCGCCCGCGCCCGCGCAGAGCACCTCTGAAGCTCAATCTCAAAGTGGGGAAATTTTCTTTGCAAATGTTGATTGATTTACATAAGCTGTTTCATTTCTATAGTACCTCTAACCATCAATTTTTCAGTGTAAAAATATTTGCAAACATCAAAGCCGTTTAGAAGTAATATGGAATATTAGGAAAAAATAGCGTTTTGCTAAACATTTTTTTAAGGGAAAAGTATTAGCCATACGAAAAAATCCTGTTTCAAAAATGTTGTACATGAACCTATACCAACAATATATTTTTTTCAGATCTTCTAATCAAGCCGTTCATGAGAAATATTCTTCATAAAGTGACCGTGTTACGGTACTAAACGAGAGTAAGGCCCTTAATGCATGATTACAGTGCGCGCGTCGAGGTCCCTGCCACCCCGCCACCCTGCCACCCTGCCATCCTGCCCCACTGCCATCCTGCCACACTGCCACCCTGCCACCCTGCCACACTGCCACCCTGCCAGAAACCCTGCCCAAACTCAAACTCAAATCATTTAATTCAACTAAACTAATTAGAGGCACTTTTGAATTGTCAAAGGGTCAGTCAGTCAGAAAGATGAAGCTAGTTGCCCATTCCAAAGCGTAGGTACCTATGGAGAAGAACGGGCAAGAAACTCCATGGACACTCTTTTAAATCATTAAATTGTTACAAAATATTTAATTACATCATTCGTGTTAAAATTAACCATGTGAGAACGATGTAGAAAGACGTGCACGTTAAAAGCGTCCGTTATGAAAAACATAAAAACAATTCAGAAATTAAAAATTAAAATAAGCCCTGGCAGCTAACAGATGACCAGTCCCTACTGACGGCGCCCGATCACGAACATGACGTATGGATCAGCACCATTCAGCTCAACCATTTTGGAGGGAACATAATGATCCAACACACACGCCACCACCAGCGAGACATTAGAGTGAGCATGACATACTCACAGCCGCCAGGGCATATTCAAGTCAATGAAAGACGTACCCAGTAATTGGTAGTTTTATAGAAAGTAGATAGTGCTCACACGTGTGCTATGCAATTATAAAATACTAAGCAATTTAATTTATACAATGCAAAGATAGTTTTTTTCCAATGTTCAGCAGCTCCACCAATGTTTCCGAATGCTAATTAGTCTGTGCGCCTCTGTGGAGCAGGATCAGCATTGAACCAAGCATTTTTGTCAGCGATGTAATCCCCTAACTTATAATATGCTTGGCTACATAATGTGCGTTCATCAGTGACGCGTGAGCTGTCGAGGCGCATGCACGTACGCTTAGACCAAACTCGCACTATCGCGCTGTTTACAAATATACCTGACAATGTGTATCGGCATCATTAAAAATGGATGAAGCTGATATTAATTTGAATTTAGGAGTGTTTAGTGGTTGTGAAGAAATGGAGGACGAACAACCTTTTAGTGACATATTGGCTGAAGGGAGGAACAAGAAGGAAAGGCGTGAACAACAAGTTGATTTAACTAAGGAGACGAAGGAGAGAAGAGACAATGAGCAACGACTTGCAGAGAAGAGAGGTAGACAGGATGATGAAGAGATAATAGAAGAAGACGGATTTGTTACAGTAAGAAGAGAGCATAAGAAGGCTAATCGGAAGAATTCAGATGGTGACAATAAAAAATCGGATGTAATAGTTTCAGTTACAGGAAAAGATGTATTACCAAAACAATTTGGGATGGCAAAACTCTTGCGATCATTGAATATTGAAAATATAACAAGAATGAATTATAAAAATGCGTTTAAAGTCTTAATCTACTTCAATAACAGAGAAGATGCTTCTAAGCTAGTGAGTTGTGAACAACTGCTTAATCTAGGATTCAGAGTACAGATGATTGACGAATTTAACCTATGCTATGGAATTATCAAACAAGTAGATTTAGAAATTGAAGAGAAAGAAGTTTTAGAGAACGTAACATGTGAATATGACGTCATATCAGCGAAAAGATTAAAAAGACAATCCCACAATGGAGAATGGTTAAACTCTGTAACAATCAGAATTTGCTTTAAGGGTAACACTTTGCCACCGTACGTATATGGTTACGGTTGTAGATTTAAAGTGGAACCTTACACATTCCCCGTGTCTCAATGTTCGGTATGTTGGAGATTTGGTCACCTCTCAAGGGCGTGTCCAATGAAGAAACAAATATGTCCCAAATGTGGTAATGATCACCCAAATTGTGAAACCGAAAAATACATCTGTGTAAATTGCAAAGGACCACATATGGCTTTATACAAAAAATGTCCTGTTTTCTTAAAAGAAAAGAAAATTAGAGACATTATGACAGAAAAGAACTGTAATTACCGGAAAGGTTTAGAAATATATTTAGAACAGAAGGGAACACAAAAGTTTAGCGATAAAAGTTATCACGGTTGTATTGAAGAAAACACTCAACGGTCAATAATCAACTCCGAAGATGAGTCAGTACATGGAACTCAACAAACAACTTATAGGGACATACTTATCACTAAAGCTCTGGTACACAATGAAAACGAGTTAAATCAGTTATAGATAGAAGATAGCCAGCGAAAAAATATTCAGAAAAAAAGGGTAGCACAAAATAAACAAAAAGAAAGAATTACCCAAGAAACAAATACGTCTCCACAAGCTTCGCGCCAACAAAGATTAAATACGGAAGAAAGCGACAATAGTTATAGTAGGCTACAAACAACAAATCACGAGAAAAAAAAGAACGCAGAGTCTGAGGAACTAAAAAACACTTCTAGTATGTACATTATGTATAAAAGAATCCAAGAAATATGTTTATCTGAAGATGACTGGTTCACGAAATGTAAACAAATAGCATATTTTTTCATAGAAATGTGTGGTAAGTGGTTGTTAAAGGTGTTTAGTGGAGAGGAACTATGGAAATATTTAAAATCAATGTTTAATAATGGATAAAAAGGCTAAAAATACTGTTTTACTTAATATAATACAGTGGAATGCACGTAGCTTGCGGCCTAAACGTAATGAATTAGAACTCCTATTGCAACAAGATAAAATACATATTGCGTTAATATCTGAAACATGGCTACAACCAGAATCACTCATACATATAAGTGGCTACAATATCTTTAGAAATGACAGGATTGACGGATACGGAGGAATAGCTATAATATCACACAAGTCGATCAAAGTACAACGAAATATTGTTAATATTAATAACTCCGGAATAGAAATATTATCAATAAAACTTTTGAACTGTGACAAAATCGAAAATATTATATTAATTTACTGTCCGTCATCTGTGCGTACAAGTATATCTGATTGGGAACAAGTATTCTCGCTCGTCCCCAACAAATGTATTGTAGCAGGTGACTTTAATGTCCATCACGCTACTTGGTCGTGTAAGACTGACGCAAGAGGTATACAAATCTATGACTCGGCGTTGGATAATGGCTTCATTTCTCTTAATGACGGTAGCATAACAAGAATTAGTTCTGTCGATAACACTATTCAACGAAGTTCTCCTGATGTAACATTTGTATCTACCGACTTGTCGCATTTATTAAATTGGAATGTTATGAATGAGTGTTTGGGGAGCGACCATCTGTTTATTAAGATATCGTACAAGTATGATAATAGGAAACACTTTGTTTATAGTACGAAAAAACGTAATTTTAAGTTAGCAAAATGGTACGAGTATACTAAATGTTTAGAGAATTATTTGTTACAACCTATTGAAACTGACAGTGTACAATCCATGTATGACCACTTTATTAAGCAGGTGGAGAAAGCTGCAGATCAGTTCATACCTTTAATAAAGGTTTGTGATAAACCAAATAATGAGTTCCGACCGAAGCCTTATTGGACTCCCGAGCTTTCTCATTCTATTGCCCAACGAAGGCTGGCCCTAAAAAATTTTAGAAATAATCCTACACCAGATAATCTAACCACACTCTAGCGAATAACGGCGGCTACAAAAACAACCATACAGCGGGCGAGATCAAACGACTGGCAAGCATACTGTAGTAGCATTGATGAACAAACATCCAGCTCTGATATGTGGAAACGTATGGGCTGGATGAAGGGTATTCATTCCTCTCGGTCACATGTTTCAAACGAACAAAAACTCGAATTACTTTGCACTCTTGCCCCTGACTACACGGGTCGACAGTCGTTCCACAGTTTTAAATCAAATAATTCAGAATTAGATAACAGCTTCACTATACAAGAAATGACTCATTGTTTTAAGCGTAAAGACACGGCACCTGGCAACGACGGTATAACGTATTCATTATTATATCATCTTTCACATGCGAGCAGACTTTATCTATTAAAATTATATAATTATATTTATTTTACGGGGAATATTCCAAGCCAATGGCGAGAAATATTGGTGACGCCCATTCCTAAAAATTGTCCTAATAACAGTACTAAGCTACGACCGATTTCGCTAATATCTTGTGTCTGTAAAATTTTCCACTCGATGATAACAAAACGACTAGAATGGTACGTAGAAAAGAATAAACTGTTATCTCAGTACACTTCTGGTTTTAGAAGAGGGCAGTCATGTCAGGATTGCCTAGTTAAATTACCTTAATAACCTTATTCGAAAATCCTACATAAATCTGGCTAACAGATTTATGTAGGATTTTCGAATAAGGTTCCAACTATAGCTTGTTTCTTGGACATATCAAACGCCTACAATAATGTACTAGTAGACTCTTTAATTAATACATTAGATAATATAGGAGCTGGACAAAAAATATGTAAATATCTATGGAACTTCTTAAGCGAAAGACATCTGATGATGAGAGACGAGACCAAACAACATAATTATTTTATTAGATATACTGATAGAGGCCTAGCTCAAGGAGACCCAATTTCCCCCCTGCTTTTTAATGTGGTTACGATGACTTGTTTTCATGAGATCAAAAATGTAAGTATGTGTCAATACGCGGATGATTTTGTTTTGTACTGTTCTGATAAGAATCTTAATCAAAGTAAACATGAATTACAGTTAGCATTAAATACATTTTGTAATATTTTGGATGATATAGGCTTAGAATTATCAGCAACTAAGTCTAAATTATGTATTTTCAATAGAGGATATAGAAAACTAGAAATAGATTTAAACATAAATGGGCATAGTTTGCAGCCAGTAAATAATTATAAATATTTGGGAGTTTGGTTAGACAGTTCATTACGTTGGAGCAAACATATCAATGAGATAATTGAAAAAGTACAGAGGAACCTAAATTTACTCAAAGTCTTGGCTGGAAGTGCTTGGGGCTTGCACCCTAAACACTTGAGACACATCTACTTAGCCTTAATAAGAAGTCGCATAGACTATAGCAGCTTTTTATATGATGTAAGTGCAAAGTGTCACCTGGATAAGCTAAATAAGCTTCAAAATCAGGCCTTGAGAATAATAGGAGGTTTTATTAAGACTACACCTATCCACGTTATGGAAAATGAGCTGTGTGTAGCCCCACTGTATCTAAGGAGAAAATATTTAGGTTATAAATTTTGTTTAAAAGCAAGATCCATAGAAAACAGTATTACTATTGCTTTGTTAGAGGAACTTCACACTCTTCGACAGAATCATTATTGGAATAATAAAAAAATCCCTCTTTTGGTTTCGTTATATAATAAAGTAAAAGAAGATAATATAGCAGCTTCAAATCCCTTGTTGATGTTTACTCTGAGGACATGGATGACCAATATTAATATTCAGGAAGTAATTATATGGAACTTAGATGTAGTTAAGCTATCTAAACAAAACTATGACACTAATCTGTTAAAATTTGAAGTTATTAGAGAGTTACAGTTGAAGTACTATGAATGGCTTAGTATATTTACTGATGGGTCGAAGAGTGCAGAAGGTCGCGGAGCTGCTTTTTATGTATCTAGTGAATCAATAAGCTGTGGAAATAATTGTTTTAAAATAGATAAGGATGTTTCCATAATGACGTTGGAGCTCATTGCGATCTCTGAAGCACTTACATATTGTAACGGCTGTCAACATAAAAATATTGTTATTTGCACAGATAGCAAAAGTTCCTTACAACATTTGGCTCGATGCGCCTCTGGTCGCAGAGGTGTTTCGCTAGCTTATTTTATTTTATCTAAAATAGATGAACTAATTCGTAAAGGTGTAACTTTGAGATTGCAATGGGTTCCATCGCATATTGGAATACAGGGCAATGAAAAGGCTGACATGTTGGCAAAATATGCGGTTAAAAATGGAAAGGAAATGAATGTGATTTTGGATTATTCGGAACTTTTACCTAAATATAAAAATAAATGTTATGACGAATGGAAGGAATATTTTGACAAGCGCTCATTGGACAGAGGGATCTGGTACAAAACCATTCAGAGTCAACCTTTTCGTGTGCCCTGGTTCGTAGATAGTCATGTAAGTAGAAAATTTGTTGTTATAGCTCACAGACTCAGATCTGGACACATTCCATGTAATAAGTTTGCTTTCATGATGAAGAAAACGAATTCGCCCAACTGTGTACAGTGTGGAGTTGTTGAAGACCTGCACCACTTATTGATGGAATGTGTTCGATATGAGCCTGAGAGAAATGACCTGTTTAGGGTCTTGAAGTTGAACAGACTTGAAGTAGGAACATTTCACAACATTTTATCTAGACCGAATAGCGATGATGCGAAGAGTCTGTTTAGGTTCATGGCCCTGATATGAGTAGAATGTATATGTTTAGGATACGATGGGACTGACATACGCATAGCGATTATAAATGTCCCTAAATAAATAAAGAATAAAAAATAAAAAAATAAAAATAATGTGCGTTTAATACAAGATTTAAATTTCGTTTCATTCAGTTGGAGTATGTGGGGAGGAATTTTATTGTAACATTTTAAACAGTATGTGACTGTCTGTCATTTACTCCTATTTAATAACAAAATATATTATTCTAAATTCTTATTTTAACACTGTCCCACGATATCGGCCCTCTTAGAAACGCATTAAATCTCAATTTTATGGTCTGACAGCTCGACATGTTACCCTAATCAATAACAAAACATCCATATTCTTTAAAATAGTAAAACAATATTGAAACTCTTAGAAAGCCATGCCATTTATATTTTATGGGAAACAGACCGGCAAATATGGCTAGTCATCAATAGAAAGCGATATTTCACGTCACTTTAGAGGCAATATTCTGTACGAATTCTGAGAACGCCGAGGCCCTTAAATACGACGCACAATGCTAGCCAGACATCTGGCTAGCATGAGAAGGGTCCGTGGGCACGGCCTACCTGAACGCACCCTCGAGACGATTGAGAAATCGTACAAAAAAGAGGGATGGACGGAGGCTGTACTAAACGTGGTATTTTTTGAGGAATTGTGGAGGGGCTGATGTAATAAGTCAGGGGCAGTTAGGGTCGAGACGATAGAGGCCGGGAGACGGTGTCAAACCGCCATAGGATACGGACTTCCTAGTCCACGCTAGTGAAGTTAGGAGATTCAGGGAATGCCAGAAGGCTATGTCCGAGTAGGCTGTCGCGAAATAGCGAGCAATAGTTATTAAATTAAATATATTTGGGTTGAAACCCAGACTATACTAATCTAGTGTTAAAAGTAGTGTGTGAGACGGTTGGTTTAAGACCACGAGGGTGAGCGGATGGCGTAGACTAGGCTAGCAGAGTTAGAACTTAGGGCAGTAGCATTGAACCTCTGTGTCTGTTCAGAGATCGAGAGTGCGGGAGTGTTATTTAATACGTTAAATAATAAGTGTTGTTATAGACTAGGTTATATTTGCATACTATTAATGTAAGTGGCATACAAGGCGCGTGAATCGCAGTGAGTGTGTTTGTGAACGATCTGGTGAGTGTTGACTATCATATCCCTCCTTGTTCCTGTCTCTGACGTTATCGAGGTAACCTACACAAGCGTTTGGTCGTAGGGACTCGGGGAAAGCCCGCTATAAGGTGTGACGCTTGACAACATACTGTAGACAAATGTTCTACCAATAGACTATAGACAACCACAACAAAGACATGACGCTTAGGGCAGTCACACCGCTTATGGAAGGCTGAACCGAACTCACAACTCATTAGGGCCAATTTCAATTATAGTGCTTCCTTGTAGACTGTTGTTTACGAACACAAACCAACCAAACGTTAGTGATGGCAATCTTTTCCCTTTGGACAGACTAACTGCAGGATACTTTGCATTGCTCTTGATATACGCACACTTCCAGGGAGCTGGGTTAGGCATCACGCAGCACCGTTAACTGGATGGAATAGCCGTTCTAAGGAACGCTAGGGATTGTGTCTCGTTAAATCACACCCGGCCCCCGAGGCCTTTTACTGATAAAAAAATATAATATTTAGCGAGACACATAATTTGGATACCCAGATAGAAAGGCTCCGTTGCTACATAAATAGGTAGACAAGAATGAACGCACGGCTGCTGATTACACTGGAAATATCCTCTGAATTGGGTAGATTAAGGAAGTGCGAGGTGACGATTTACCACTTCGGCGTATAGCAAGCAAGGCAATCGTAAGGAATTCTGCAACCGACTGACGATGCGGTACGCTTGTGCTAGTTTTGTATTGTCTTAGTAAAGGGTGAGTAGGCCGTTATAAGGGGTTATTACTACTGTACTAGTCCAGCACTTTTGGAAACTTGTCTCGCTCAATGGTAGAGGCACTGCGCAGTCCTTTACCTTAGGATTGAGTAAGACATGCTTGAGTGTAGGGAGCGTGTGCCGCTGGAACCGCAGCAGGTCCTCTCTAGGCCTATGCCCGTTAGGACTGGTGGTACGCGCACGACGTAACAGCTGTTGTAAAGCGGCCCTACGTCTCTGGGGTGGGTTACTCGATTATTGCAAGAACATTCAGTAACGTAGCTCAAAACAATGTATTCTCCAACGCAAGCGTTACGTGTCAATTACCCCTTTTGTATTCCTCTCATCTCTTATAACTTTCATAATCAAAAGAAAAGTAGATCTCCTTTCCTTAATCATCTTTTCTATGGATTCCCAACCCTATTTTATATTGAAATTGTTTTCTTATGTCCCTCCTTGCTCCCCAGCTTTCTAAGTCGGGGCAAGGCAAACGCTTCTTGGGAATTCCTTACAATAGGTGGAAGGGTGCCCAGTCTGGAGCCGAGCCCTACAGAGCAGCACGGGGAGGGGTGCTGCTCTCCCCCGAAAGGGGGGCCTAACCCATTTTCCTGACATTTCCACATAATTAGGAAAAACGAAAATTTTATCAGCCTAGGGTAATTTAGGAACAATCACAAGTACCCCATGAAGGATGAGTCTACTTTAGCCAATCTGAAACCTGTTTGAACTAATTGGTCCCTATTTCTAGTCCTATAGTTGAGTCTTTCACCTCTTTTATTGAAAAGATTTTAATTTTTTCTTACGTACATGATGTTTTCATAAATATATTGACAAGGTCCCATCATGATGTTAATATCTTTAAACAGTTCCCTTAAAGAATCGCGCCTGCGGAGGCCATATATTGCTCTGATGGCTCTTTTCTGCAGAATAAAAATGGACTCGATATCTGCAGCCCGTCCCCATAGTAAAATACCGTAAGACATGATACTATGAATGTAACTGAAATAGACTAGCCTCGCGGTATCTACATTAGTAAATTGACGGATTTTTCTTACAGCATAAGCTGCTGAACTTACCCGTCCTGCAAGAGATGTTAAATGAGGACCCCATTGCATCCTTGAGTCGAGCGTGAACCCCAGGAAAACAGTTTTATCGACGAATTCTAGTTTCTCTTTGTTCAATAATATGTCACAATCACTACTTTTAACATTTGGTAAAGCAAATCTTATGCATTTAGTTTTTTTCCCATTTAATACCAAATTATTAGCAGTGAACCAATTTTGTACCTGCAGTAGTAGGGCGTTATTTACGTCGTCATGATTTGATGCACGTCTATTTATCTTAAAAATTATGGAAGTATCGTCAGCAAATAACACCATTTCTGGAACACCCATTTTTACTTTTAAAGCAAGAGAATTGACACCATTTATTTGAACTTTTTGATGTCTATCATTTAAATAAGATTTTACTAAACTGAGCGCAAGTTGACCTAGTCCGTAATGCTCAAGTTTAAAAAGTAAGGTTTCGTGATTGACGTAGTCAAATGCCTTAGAGAGGTCACAAAAGATTCCTATGGCATCTTCGGCCTGCTCCCACGCTGTAAATATGTATTTTAATAAGGTGACACCGGCGTCAGTCGTACAACGTCCTTTAGTGAAACCATATTACTGATCATCTATGATTTTGTTGGTGTTAAAATGATTAAACATTTGATTGAGCATTACCTTTTCGTACACCTTGCTGAATACGGGCAATACGGATACGGGTCTATAATTGTTGGTGTCTTTGCTGTCCCCAGATTTAAAAAGCGGTATGACCTTATGCCAGTTAACCTCATGGATTCCTAAGCCCTTCACAACAGCTGTGTAGTCTTAGTGACTTGTGTTTAAATACAATTTATTTACTTATTATAATATCATTGTTATACAATAAAGTAGGTACCTATATAAGTAAATACATAATAAAGTCAAAGCCAAAGATTTATTTGCTTATAAATATGGTTACAAAAGTTCTTACAATGGTAGAATAATAAGCTACATCACCATTATATTCTGTATAGGGGTGACATTAACCACAATGAAATTTATTATAGCACGTTATAAATTAAACTATAGCTGCGCCCGCGACTCTATCCACGTGTATAGTTTTGAATCGTGAATTGTGTTGAATGGAAAATTGTCCAGAAACCAGGCTGTCTTTGTAAGATTGTAACATAACGGGTTAAGTATTTCCTCTACAAAGTGGTTCTCGTATGCATATTAGCTTGACAAATTAATAATTTAAAAAAACCGGCCAAGTGCGAGTCGGACTCGCGCACGAAGGGTAAAACGGCAAAAAATCACGTTTGTTGTATGGGAGCCCCACTATATTTATTTTATTCTGTTTTTAGTATTGGTTGTTATAGCGGCAACAGAAATACATCATCCGTAAAAATTTCAACTGTCTAGCTATCACGGTTCATGAGATACAGCCTGGTCACAGACAGACAGACAGACGGACAGTGGAGTCTTAGTAATAGGGTCCCGTTTTTTAAAAAAACTATAAAGTATAAAGCACGCGACGATGGAAAGAGGCCCGATGGAATGACCATAATGCCTTGGAAGTTGGGTAGGCATTTGGTGTGGGATGCAACCTGTGTCGACACCCTCGCGCCATCCCATCTTCCTAACACGGTGGGCTGTGCGGCTGCTGCAGGAGCAGAAAACCTCAAACGGCGCAAATATAATAACCTTATTGGAAGCCTTTTAATTTTGCGTAAAATGAGTTATTCCAACTGAAATATTTGACTACATAAAAATTGATAAAAGTACTAGTTGGTAAACAAGTCATTGTTTAAACGTTCACTTGCCAAACATTAGGTTGGCATTACGACTATTTGTGAATAGATTTTTTGCTAAGTAATAATTTGGCAAATGAAATTATGCGGAATTTTTTTTGGGAAGTGATTATTTGGCAATTTCTTTTCGATGAAACAAGGGAGACCCGGACTAAATAGTTAAAAATAATTTAAACCTGATAAGAAATAAATAAACGCGTGTTACATTGTGTTCTAAATATGTTCTTTAATGTTCCATCAAAATGTAACGCTTTTATTTGTTTCTTGTCAGGTTTAAATTATTTTTAACTTTTTAGTCCTTTTTATTAATAGGTAATAAAAGCTGGTTTTTTAAATGTTTTTTTTTTAATGTAATTTTCAATGCGCCTGATTGCATTATTCATTTTAATGTAGGTTTACTTCGAAACTAACTAGGTAAACATACAGAAAACGATTTGTAATCTACATTAGGAAGTTTACACTTTAGTGAGTACACGCGTGGGACGAATAATGTCTCATCCTCATCATCGGCATGAGCCGAAAGAAGTCCAGTGGCCATAAGTACCAGAAACATACGGGTCCCTCTCCGAGCCATACCCATTCGCACTACACTACAAGCGGGCTCTTCGTATACTATGTGTTTGATATGTCCCTGTGGTGAAGAAGTGTATTTTGTTGTTTTCGTAACAAGCCGTAATGTAAATAATGTAATAACAATTACAATTGGTTTTCTTTTATATTTCGATGCATAATATTAAAACGTGTGACCGTCCGGTGCAACACTGTTGTTGTTTGCTCACCTGTTCTGTAGCTACATAAGGCGAACTCAGCCCGCTACACTTTCATTACAGTTTCTGCACTCAATCTTACAACTGGAAGAAAAAATGAAGATTTCTGTCACGTTGCTTATACTGGTAAGCTTTTTCTACTTTTCGATACTACTTTACGTTAGTGTGAACAAGACCGCCATGGCCACCTCGCTGGCAGACGTATTGGTGAATATCGTAGTTAAGTAGTTTACTCATATTCCTTGGTCACCTCTCAAGCCGCCATATTACTTTCTTTTTCATTTTCGTCATGATTGTCGTTTCCATGGTTCTCGAGGGTGCTTATGCTGATAGTGAGATCAAATGAAAATCCAATATGGCGACCGCGAACATTTTTAATCACAATTTTGATATAGTTTATTGCACATTTCATATTTCCAGTGGACCAAAATAGGTTTTGAGTTTTCCATATTCCATTAAATTGCAGATCGCTTCGGATTTTATAAAGGTTCACCTGTAAATGACCCGTAACTTTTTTCGGACGGACAATAAGTCAGTCGGTGGCAAACAATAAGTCAGTCGGTGGCAAACAATAAGTCAGTCGGTGGCAAACAATAAGTCAGTCGGTGGCAAACAACGAAAATGCGAACCCATCGACACCGACTTCCGAAATTAAAGTTATTTTTCACTTTGTAGTGTCCTTTTTGGAAGTCGGTAGTGTGTATTTTTTTGGTTAAAAAGTTTTTAGTTTTCACTTTTAAGTTGGACGGCATAGCATAGCATAATCAGCGTAATCCACCACGTGGACCCAGTGCGGGTTGATACCACATCTTCGAATTTCTAGGTCTAGGACATGCCGGTTTCCTCACGATGTTTTCCTTCACCGTTTTGAGAGCAGTGGCTAACCTGCCTGGGTTCGAACCCACGACCTACGACTTGTAAGTCGGGGTCGTTACCACGGGGCCAACTGCTGTTGTTGTACTTGTTGTACTTGTACTTTCCCCACTTGCTATTTAAATATCAGTGACAGGAAGTTATTATGACATCATCAACATAAACTAAGTGGCAAAAATGCCACTTGTTACCCCAAAAACTACCCAACCAAAGTTCATAAAATGTATATGAGACCACCCCTGAGGCATACTACCCTATCAATTAAAAAAAATAATTAAATCGATTTACAATTTCCGGAGCGATCACATACAAAAAAAAAATACAGTCGAATTGAGTACCTCCTCCTTTTTGAAGTCGGTTAATTACGGAAAGATATGGCACTTACAGCCACAATGCATCCCATGATAATTCCACTAAGCCAGTGTTTCTCGACGTGTGGGTCGCGACCCCCTGGGGCGTCGCCAAGCCTCTTTAATGGGGCCGCCGTTTCTTTAAAATTATAGGAGGTTCCAAATGGAATCAAACACTTCAAAGCTTCAGTGGTTGGCTGTGCGAATTCTATTCTTCTGTTGAACCAAAAGGTACCCAAGGTGGCAGACTTGAATTCCAAGTTAGAAGCAGCGGAGGGAAGGGGTTCGCGAAATATTTTCTGCCCTAAGCCACCACTGACAAGTCATAGGAAAGCAAATAACGCAATTTCGTTTACTTGAATTTTTACCAATAATTTTGGTTTAAAAACCAAACTACTGAACCGATTTTGATGAAATTTCTGTGGGACCAATCTGAAAGTATACTTTCAAATAAAAAAGAATTTTACAAATCGGCTTGTAAATAACGGAGTTCTGAGGTAACAAACATAAAAAATAAAAAAACAACCGAAGTTAGAACCTCCTCCTTCTTTTGAAGTCGGGTAAAAAATTAAATGTAGAAAACCTTTTTAAAAAACAAGCTTTTATTTTAATGTGCTAAAAAGAAGAAAAAAAACTTTTACTTTAAAACGTTTACTATCAACTTACAAGTATAACGTCATTACACAATTAATATCGCTCTTCTCTCTCTTTCTCTTTTTTTAAAAACGTTGCCCCATATGACACATAATTCCATATACAATTATTAGTAAAGGCTTAAAAACTATGTTAGTACCATATAACTACTTATTAAATTAATTTATTTGACATTCTAATTCAATTTAATCCAATTCAATTTAATTCAATTCAATTTAATTCAATTCAATTTAATTTAATTCAATTGAATTTAATTAATTTACCTAACATTAAATATGATAGCACCAGAATTATGCACCTCACAATCGGACACTCCACCTTTTGTGTTATGGTGTTTAGAAGGCCATTAGGGCTGCCCCGCACACGACACATCAGGGAGGCCACTCTCTTGCGCACAATAGCCCTAAAGCAGTCGGTGTTGGCCTCCGCAAACATCCCCGACGCACTACAGTATCGCGGCAACCCCATCAGCATCCTAAACCCATTATTGTAGAGGACACGCAGGGCATTGAAAGCCTTCTGCGAATAGCGGACCCACAGGCTGCAGGTGTACATTGTCTGGCAGTACGCCTTAAACAGAGTAATTTTAACATCATTTGTACACCTCGCGAACCTGCGCGCCAGCATATTACATCTCACTGCCAATGCCCTGCGTTCCCTCTCAATATCCAAGTCATCCGAGAGGTCCTCAGTGACCCAATGCCCCAGGTACTTGAATTTGGTGACTCTACTTATCGGAAATCCTCCTAGACTAACCGGTGGAATGGTCGTGGGGATTTTATTTCCCGCCTTAAACACAAGTAGTTCACTTTTTTTGGTGTTGTACCTGAGGCCATGTGACACTGCGTACCTCTCGCATATGCCTATGAGCATGTTGAGGGCTTTAACAGATGGGCTCAGCAGCGCCATATCGTCGGCGTAGCTAATGTTATTCACACACTTGCCATCTATTGAACAGCCGACACCAGCCCTGCTGAGCTCATCTATCAGTCCATTAACGTACAGGTTGAAGACCCGAGGTGACGTCAGGCCTCCCTGCCTCACTCCACACTCCAACCCGTACTCTGTGGAACATGAGCCCGCCCACTTAACATTGTTGGATTGGTTGCCGTACCAATATCTCAGTATGTTGATCATGTCCCTGGGAGTGCTGGTTTCTTCCCGGAGCTTATCCCACAGCACATTATAAGCCACCAGGTCAAATGCCTTCGACAGGTCCAAAAAACAGCCAAAAATAGCCGTTTTTCTTGTCACGTAGTACTGGACAGTATGCTTGAGTCGCAGTATTGCAGCTTCTGTCGAAAGCCCAGCTCTAAATCCGAACTGGGCATCGTGCAGATGAATATGCTTACTAAGGTGACAATCAAGCAAACCATCCAGCACCTTGGCGATCACTGTAGCCAACGAGATGGGTCTGTAGTTGTTCCCATCGGAGGCATCGCCTGTCTTATTTCCTGTATTTACTTAGTTTGAAAATTTTAATAGTTAATTTCATCTTAATAGTGTACAATAGTATTATAAGAGCGCAAAATGGAAATTATTAGAGGTCCGACTCAAATCATGCCCAATTTGAACTTAGATTGTTCTATTGAGGATTTTAATGATTATAATTCTGTAGTGTTACGTCAGGCGGAATAAAGTTCAAAATTCCAAAAAAAAATTGGTTGTAAGGTTAAAACTTAGACCAAAGATAGAACTCGTTAACCCGCGACGCAAAAACGACGGGATTAATTTTGTTAAATAAACCGAACCGTTAATAAACCGATTTTAATTTTGTTTTTTTTTGTCTGGAAGGTGAATTTGTCGGGAGTGTTCTTAGCTATGTTTGATGAAAATCGGTCCAAGATGGCCGCCGCCATAAAATGGCGGATTAGGTACATATTTTTTCACAACTCCCTCAATATGGGTATCAAATGAAAGGGCTTGACTAGTAGAATACTAAACACTATGATAAATTTCAAATCCAAGATGGCCGCCACCACAAAATGGCGAATTACATTTTTTTTTTCACAACTCCCTCTATATGGGTATCAAATGAAAGGGCTTGACTAGTAGAATACTATACACTATGACAAATTTCAAATCCAAGATGGCCACTACCACAAAGTGGCGAATTACAAAAAACCTGATTAAATACAAAATTACCTGAATCTTAAAACGCAAGAAAATAAAAGAAATGAAATAACAAGGAGTCCCTACAAAAAGCAAGATTTAAAAAATTAAATAAAAAATTTAAAAAACCCCCGACAACGTGAAACCCTATAAAAAGAAAAAAATAACCTTGAAATTATGACCCTACGTAAGTACGTATGAAATTTTTTGATTAAATATTGTCCTGTCGGGGGACCGCTACTATTTTAAACTTTAACAAAACGTTTGGCTTATAATTAGAGCGGTCCCCCGACGGGACAGCATTTAATCAAAAAATTTCATACGTACTTACGTAGGGTCATAATTTCAAGGTTATTTTTTTCTTTTTATAGGGTTTCATTTTATAAATGTATTTAATCAGTCTATCAATATAAACTTTAGTGTTTATTTTGGGAGTTGGGTTGTGATTATTTGCCTAAGATATGCAGTAGAGGATCGTGACACGCAGAACTGCAGTAACGATGATGATTATATTTGCAGGTGGTGACGTTCGTGCAGGTGGTCGTGCCGTTGGGAGAGTTAGACAACTTACCAGTTAAGGAGCTAATGCAACTGGCAGATGACTATTTATCGAAAGCCTCAAAGACCGCAAAGGATAATTGTAAAGAGGCTGTAGACGCATATACGGCTATTTTGGGAAGTGTGCCACTTTCGTCGCTTTCTGTTACAGACCTAACGAAATTAAGCAGTGATCAAAAAGACAATGCCAAGGCGTTAATAGAATGCATCAAACAGTCGATCCTTGCAAAATAGTAGTTTCACCAAAGGTGCTGATCTCAGTTGTGCTATCAAATATAATAAACCATTAGTTGTCTGACATGTATGCTGAACTGGGCCTAATTGGTGCAGCCGTGAGGCACACAATACTGTTTTAATTTTTTTTGGATTTGTATGAATATTGTGTGATTGTGTGCCTTAAAAATCTCACCGTGAAAACTCAAGTGAAGTGAGCTTGATGTGAGTTGTCAGTAGTGTCAATCCCTAGCATTATTTGGAATGACTGCTCACTCCACGCTCACTTCACCTAAGTTTTCACGGTGAGATGGTTACAGAATCGCACTGCTGGGTCAAATAAAATAAACTTATGTTCTTTCTTTAAAAAAACTTGTTTGAAATATTGTGTACGTGTTTTACTTGTGTCCAACACCAGACCCGCCGCAGTGGTCAGTAGAGCCATGGGAGCTTACTGACGCCATCTACCTACGTGCATGTGTCAGCAGAGCCAGAGAGAGAGAGAGACTGGCACATGCTCGTCGGTGTTGTCACGAAGCCTCCAGGCTCTGCTGCCAACTGACTATTGAATACAGTTCTAATAGTAAAACTGTATGCAATAGTCTACAGGGTCAAATTAAATTAGCTAGCGAAACACCGCAGACGTGTTGGGTATCGTATATATATATATATCTAAACATAATAAAGCAAAAACAAAATGATTTGATTTTTTTTTTTTTGGGGCTGAGCGACCGCTGGTAGTGTAGTTGATGTATGAGTTGAGAATTCAGTTATTTTTATTATAACGTGTATGAGTATCGATACCCATCACGTCTGTAAAGTAAACACAAAAAAAAATCTGATTGTTAAAACTGATATTTCAAGTAAATACATCACCGAAGGTCGTTGACCCCAAAAAAAAATCGCCAAATATTTTTTTTTTGTTTTATCTTGTTCCGATATCAAAACCCATCACGTGTGCAGAGTTTCGCTAGCTAATTTAATTTGGTCCTGTATAACTGACTTTCGCTGCTGACTGTAGCTGTACGCGGGAACAACTCCACACAGTACACAGTCTACTGTATGCAATTATTACTGTAGCAGTATGTCACGGTTACCACTGCAGTGCGGTCAGCAGCACGTAACACATGAAATACGAAAATTGCTGTTACCCTGAAGGCGTCGATTGGTGCCTCGGACGCGCAGCTTTACTTGGAAAGTCCAGCGGCAGTGTCGAGAAAACAGTTAAGTCGAATAAGCAGCGCGATCTAATTATACTTGTAAGATATATTATCATGAAGTCTTCATTATAATATCATCTGCCTAGCTTTTTCCCAACTATGTTGGAGTCGGCTTCCAGTCTAACCGGAGGCAGCTGAATACCAGTATTTTACTAGGAGCGACTGCCTATCTAACCTCCACAACCCAGTTAATGGGTAATACGATACCCTTGGTAGGACTGGTTCTCAAGCTTTCGGGCTGGTTCTCAAACTGACGACCCGTAACGACTGTCAAAAACAGCCGGGACCAACTACTTAACGTGCTTTCCGAGGCACGGAGAGGTCTTGGTATGAGAAGATGGTAACCAACCACGGACCAACCGCGGCAAGCGTAGCTTAACCTGATCCATCGACCCGTGCGGCTGTCATTACTTAGCCACAAGCCACATTATAATATATCTTACTAAATGAATATACAGGGTTATTTTAAATTGGGTGGCTATTCTCCGCCGACCCATCGCCGGTTTCTATTATCGATACCTAAATACGAAAATTTAAAAAAAAGCATGTTTTTTTGGGATTTCAAAGATGCTGTTAGTTTTATTACTTGAAGTATGAGCTCAAAAAACTATTGTCTTATGTTTTATTGAGTTTAGATATCGAAACCTATCACGTCTGTGTAGTTTACACAAAAAAAACCTGAGAAGTATTTCAAGTGACTACAATACCTAATAGAGGTCGTTGACCTCACAAAAAAAGTATAAAAAAATAAAAAAATTGTTTTAACCCTATATTAGAGAACTAGCTGTGCCCGCAACTTCGTTCGCGTGGATGTCGGAAAACAAGCCGAGGAAAGGTGTAATTACCGCTCCTTCATTGAAAATGAAGAATTTTCCGATCTTGCCTGGTGGGCAGCGTTACCTGGGGTTCTCTACCAAAGCCCGTTCGACTGCAGTCACTGCGTCTTCAGAGTTCATAATGTCAATGCGACGAAGTGTCACTTTGATTTTTGACAATAAATAAAAATGTCCAGGCTGATTATCACGCCACACAGTATTAGGTACGTCCCAGGGTGGTAACAGAACCTCGCCTCCACCTCCGTGAGGTGTTTTTTAACGGAGTTGTAAAAGAATTCTCCAACAAAGCAAAGACCCTTGAACGTAGTACTCGAGATGAATCAAGTGTCTGGTCCCGCGTCGCCGCCACCGCCGCAGGCTCATCACCAAGTGGGCGACTGCTTAGTGGAGCCGGTTTCAATAATGAACCACTAACTTGTGCCCGCCGCGGCTGCGCCCGCGTGGATATCGGAAATTATTTCACGGGAACATACTACCAGGATAAAAGTATGTCCTAAGCCAGGTCATGGTTCACCCGGCTGCCAAATTTCAGCCAAATCCGTTAAGCCGTAAAGACGTGAACAGTTAACAGACACACAGACAGACAGTTACTTTCACATTTATAATATTAGTAAGCATGGCTAAGAAATCGCCTGGAAGGTGACAAAGCCGCAAAACAGCTTTTTCGGGAAAGTGAAATATTGATGTAGTTTTCCCTGATGGCCGATAGGTCGATCTTGTTCTTTGTTTGTCCTGATGGCCGATAAGTCGATCTCGTTCTTTGTTTGTCCTGATGGCAGATAGGTCGATCTTGTTCTTTGTTTGTCCTGATGGCCGATAGGTCGATCTTGTTCTTTGTTTGTCCTGATGGCCGATAGGTCGATCTTGTTCTTTGTTTGTCCTGATGGCCGATAGGTCGATCTTGTTCTTTGTTTGTCCTGATGGCGGATAGGTCGATCTTGTTCTTTGTTTGTCCTGATGGCCGATAGGTCGATCTTGTTCTTTGTTTGTCCTGATGGCCGATAGGTCGATCTTGTTCTTTGTTTGTCCTGATGGCGGATAGGTCGATCTTGTTCTTTGTTTGTCCTGATGGCCGATAGGTCGATCTTGTTCTTTGTTTGTCCTGATGGCCGATAGGTCGATATTGTTCTTTGTTTGTCCTGATGGCCGATAGGTCGATCTTGTTCTTTGTTTGTGCCCCCGCCGGCACGTGTGTGGCGGAGCCACGAGGAGAAGGGAGGTACAGACGCCAGCATATCAAGCTATTACAAACTGTCCATTCTTTTTAATAGATTTTCTACTTTATCGCTAAAGCATTAATGTTCAAGGTTGATTGAAAAGCTTGAGCTTGAAAGCAGCTTGACCTGCTTGCGTCTGTACATACCTATTGTACTATTAATTTTTTTGAGCAGTTTTTATTTATCGTTCGTTCATATAGGTATTGCAGAAGTTTTTATTTATCGTTCGTTCATATAGGTATTGCAGAAGTTTTTATTTATCGTTCGTTCATATAGGTATTGCAGAAGTTTTTATTTATCGTTCGTTCATATAGGTATTGCAGAAGTTTTTATTTATCGTTCGTTCATATAGGTATTGCAGAAGTTTTTATTTATCGTTCGTTCATATAGGTATTGCAGAAGTTTTATTTATCGTTCGTTCATATAGGTATTGCAGAAGTTTTTATTTATCGTTCGTTCATATAGGTATTGCAGAAGTTTTTATTTATCGTTCGTTCATATAGTTATTGCAGAAGTTTTTATTTATCGTTCGTTCATATAGGTATTGCAGAAGTTTTTATTTATCGTTCGTTCATATAGGTATTGCAGAAGTTTTCGACCCGCACCCTAATTGCGTAACACACGATCAATCGTAATCGGTTTCATTTTGACAGTTCAACAACATTCATTGCGTTATTTACGTGTTGAGCAGACAAATTTTTCGAACTTATGAAGCAATGGATTAGCTATTTGCTTCAAAATGATTCCGATTCCGATTGATTGTGTGTTACGCAATTAGGGTGCCGGCTGTCGGCTGTATGCTTTAATGCGTACTGTGATGCTCTGCATTGTTTGTCCACATAAGGTCGACTGCTATGAATAGCGTTAGGCACTAGTTACAGCGTGGGAACAGCGTTTGGAATACTGTACATGTTGTAGATAGGTTGTGAAGTAGTTGTAAGTAGAAATGGTAAAAGAGGTGCCCTCACAGACCAAACCCAGTTGATCTTACACTTAGATTTGCGACATATGATAATAGTACAGTCAGCCTCAAAATAATATATGCTTACATAAAACCAACATATTAAACTAATATTTCGCTATGTGTATAATATTATTTAGGAAATTATGAAATATCGCTCTGTAGTGCACTACAATGAGAGCAGGGGTGGCTCAGTGGTGTTAAGTTGTGGGTCGTGAGTTCACACTCAAGCAGGCGCTTTACTTTGAATATTTAATTAATTCACCACTGCTCTCAAAACGGTGAAAGAAAACATCGTAAGGAAACCGACATGTCATAGAATGAAAAATTCGAAGTAATGTGACATCTACCAACCCACAATGGGCCCGTGTGGTGGATTATGTCCCTGTGCCAGCAGCGGGTACGTTATAAGCTGATTATGCTGTTAGAGGTAAACTAAAATATTGATTTTGAATTGCAAGAATTAAAATCGTACATTGTATATTTAGTTTTCAGTTCAAGTAACAAAAATCATTTGGAAAGTTTGCAAATGCTTTTTTATAAGTCAAGTTATAAGTATAAGTTCTATAGGTAGGTACGTTCACGTTTGCTGATACGCGGTTGGCGCTCATCTGGCTGTGCGGCTCATTGCCACTTAGAAAATACAATCACGAGCTATCTTTTTCAATCCCGGGATTACGGGATTTCTGAAGCGTAATCCCGGGATCCCGGGGCTATCCCGGGATTAGACTATGTGGTTTCTAATTGGGCACAAATAAAAAAAAAACTTGAGTAATTAAAAAAAATGTCTACACAACACAAATCACAATAAAATAAGAAAAGAAAAAAGACAAAACAAAAAACCTATACTTTTGCAAGAAATCAAAAAACAACACAAAAAAACTATTTCGAATTTCGAAAATAGTATAATCGCAGAAATATCAAAGCATCCAATGTTTTACTTCCAAGCCTGCTTCGTAGTTTATTGCCAACATAAGCAGCAGCTGAAAACGCTCACTCAGGTTCTACGCTGGTTGGAGGAATAGATAATACTTATATGCTGTTTCTACTTGATATCCACGAACATTTTCAAGTTCTACGACAAACATATTATTAGGACTGTACCTGTGTAGTGTATGCAGTGGCGTAGCGTGGGTATCGGCTGCCCGCGGCGGAAGACAATTTTGCCGCCTTCTTAATTAGGTATTTCAATTTAATGTATACTATACATTATAGTATTCATTAATTCTAGAGAACTTTTCGGCAAGAACAGTCATCATTATTTTGCATTATACAGGTTAGATTTTAATTAAAAAAGTTTATTTGTTTTACAATCACGTTTATTAATCGGTCCGAATTTATAGTTTAGTGAAATTTTGCCGCCCCCTAAAAAGTGCCGCTCCCCCCCCCCCCCCCCCCCCACTACGCTACGCCACTGAGTGTATGTATATTAGGTACGTATCGTACGATGGCGTATCTAAGGATTGTTTTTTGTCGTTATACATATGTAATAAATGCTATTGATATAATCTAGGCAAGGTTATTGTCAAGGCGTAACGGACTACGGAATACAAATTACTTAGACTTGTTTGTGGCAATCCCGAAAATCCCGAGATTAGCCAAGTACAATCCCGGGACTTTCAGGGCCAGAAAACGGTCGGGATCCCGGGATTGTATTCTCTTTTGCCACTGTACTTGGCAATGAATATACGTCTGTCTTTCATCTTCTACAGACATAAGCCTAAAGAACTTCGTTTCGACCAACAAGTGAAATGTGAATTCCGTGCCGCCATGTATGTATCGATCGATCGGGTATCGATGCACAAGGCGTTTGTCCAGCTTAGGCTATCGACGCGATCGTTGTTCGGGTTATGTATGAACAACGATCGCGACGATCACGTATTCACGCAATAATTGCTTTCAATTCTTTTCTTTTTTTTGTACGTTTTGTCAGCAAAAATATTGGCTTTATCCGAGCGTTTCGACCCCAAACGAATCAAAGCTGTAGTTACCTATAAGGTTACAGTATTTGCGCCGCTCGTGGGTCTCAGCAGCCGCAGCAGCGGCGCCTGCACAGCCCGCCCGTGCCGGAACATGAGATACTCGTAGCACAAGTGTATCGACAAAGGTGGCGTCCCACACCACGCGGGGTTAAACACGGTACTTAAAAATTGACCAGTGGAAGATAAATTCCTGGTTTTTTTATCGGTACTGGGGAAATGTTTTTTTTTTATGAAAACAATACGATTGTTGCAAGTCCTTGAAACAATACTCTTTTCGATATCTAAATAAGTGCAGTCGTTGTACACTATTGCTTTTGGTTTCTGAGGAGTGGGATTATATACGTAAATGTTTTGCAAAATCAGATACCTGCGTTTAGGGTCGAAACGCTCGGGTCATGAGGCCTGAATGCGCGTCTCCTTTTTTTTCTGGAAAAAAACTACTCGGGCGTGCTCCTCTCGTCTCGAAATTTCTCGCCGGCTGACCAGGAGGCTGGGTCCTGGGTGCTGGGGGCTGGGCGGATTATAACTGTGAAATAATATAGTTTGTTGCCAACAAGGGCACTTAGTCGTTAATTATAATACAGTATTTATTATTTATTTATTTATTTATAGTTAATTAAAACGGCACAGGTCCAATTACATTAATTAACATAGAATGATATAAACTAACTTAAATTATCATGTAACAGTGGACACCCTCACATATTGTCTCTCACAAAACACCAGACAGGCACGCATTATTTTCTTCCATTCATCAGCAAACACATCACATTCATGGTCGGCAGTCAGGAGGTCGTTTAGCATCCTTAGGGTTCGACATATCGGGGATTCAGCTCTAGCAACTGATCTAGATAGCGGTAGTGCGAACAGGTTATGACGGCGGCTTTGACGGTGCCCAAGGTATTTGTCGGGCACAAATAGGCAACAGAAAAGTCCGTGGAGCTCAGGGCAGTCAATACGACCGCTTAGGGTTTTACAGGCAATCGTGAGCTGATCAAAGCCCCTTCTTACCTCCAACGAATTGAAGCCCAACACCCCTAGAAGACAAACATATTAGAGTCCATTTTGGCAATAAACTACCTATGTATATTATTTCAATGTTAAAATCCCTTCCCGATTCACCTTGCATCCCTATTCACCCCGTTTAACGTATCGAAGGTTTTGTTCGTGGATTATTCCAATTGTGCGTCATACCATACTGCCGTGTCTCTGAAACAAACATGTTTTTTATACAGAAAGAAATAACTAGAACATTTTGTTTTGTTGGTACGTTATGAAGTTTATCGCTCATTATAATGACGGAAAAATACAAGGTTATACATACGCACAAACGATTCTGATACAAATAAGGAACCTTATCATCATAATTGTGTAAGTAAATAACTCTGCAGCACACCTACAGTCCTACACTTTATGTAAGTAAATAACTCTGCACCACACCTACAGTCCTACACTTTATGTAAGTAAATAACTCTGCAGCACACCTACAGTCCTACACTTTATGTAAGTAAATAACTCTGCAGCACACCTACAGTCCTACACTTTATGTAAGTAAATAACTCTGCACCACACCTACAGTCCTACACTTTATGTAAGTAAATAACTCTGCAGCACACCTAAAGTCCTACACTTTATGTAAGTAAATAACTCTGCAGCACACCTACAGTCCTACACTTTATGTAAGTAAATAACTCTGCAGCACACCTACAGTCCTACACTTTATGTAAGTAAATAACTCTGCAGCACACCTACAGTCCTACACTTTATGTAAGTAAATAACTCTGCAGCACACCTACAGTCCTACACTTTATATAAGTAAATAACTCTGCAGGACACCTACAGTCCTACACTTTATGTAAGTAAATAACTCTGCAGCACACCTACAGTCCTACACTTTATGCAAGTAAATAACTCTGCAGCACACCTACAGTCCTACACTTTATGTAAGTAAATAACTCTGCAGCACACCTACAGTCCTACACTTTATGTAAGTAAATAACTCTGCAGCACACCTACAGTCCTACACTTTATGTAAGTAAATAACTCTGCAGCACACCTACAGTCCTACACTTTATGTAAGTAAATAACTCTGCAGCACACCTACAGTCCTACACTTTATGTAAGTAAATAACTCTGCAGCACACCTACAGTCCTACACTTTATGTAAGTAAATAACTCTGCAGCACACCTACAGTCCTACACTTTATGTAAGTAAATAACTCTGCAGCACACCTACAGTCCTACACTTTATATAAGTAAATAACTCTGCAGGACACCTACAGTCCTACACTTTATGTAAGTAAATAACTCTGCAGCACACCTACAGTCCTACACTTTATGCAAGTAAATAACTCTGCAGCACACCTACAGTCCTACACTTTATGTAAGTAAATAACTCTGCAGCACACCTACAGTCCTACACTTTATGTAAGTAAATAACTCTGCAGCACACCTACAGTCCTACACTTTATGTAAGTAAATAACTCTGCAGCACACCTACAGTCCTACACTTTATGTAAGTAAATAACTCTGCAGCACACCTACAGTCCTACACTTTATGTAAGTAAATAACTCTGCACCACACCTACAGTCCTACACTTTATGTAAGTAAATAACTCTGCAGCACACCTACAGTCCTACACTTTATGTAAGTAAATAACTCTGCACCACACCTACAGTCCTACACTTTATGTAAGTAAATAACTCTGCAGCACACCTACAGTCCTACACTTTATGTAAGTAAATAACTCTGCACCACACCTACAGTCCTACACTTTATGTAAGTAAATAACTCTGCAGCACACCTACAGTCCTACACTTTATGTAAGTAAATAACTCTGCACCACACCTACAGTCCTACACTTTATGTAAGTAAATAACTCTGCAGCACACCTACAGTCCTACACTTTATGTAAGTAAATAACTCTGCAGCACACCTACAGTCCTACACTTTATGAAAGTCCTGCGCTTATGAATCATTTTGTTTCGTAGGTACCTACCTCAAAAGAAAAAACGTTTCGTCCAATTGCTCTAATACCATATACCTACTAAGATTTATGGAAATGCAACAGGTTCGTTTGACAGCAGCATATCGGTTTGGCCACAAAGCACTGAGCGCGTCCTTAGTGAACATGACAGCTACACGCTGCATAACGTCATTGTAATAATGCTGCACTCCAATAGCATAACACAGTTTTGAAGTTATGAAGGATATTTGTAATCCTTTGCTTCATATGTTTCATAAATTCATCTGCTCAGCAACGAAGATAACACCATGAACGTGGCTGAAATGTCAAACTGAAAGAAATTGCTATCAGTAACAGTTGTCATATTACGTGTGTTACGCCGATACCCCTGATGTTAACGAGACGGGACATTTTGCTAATTCCGAATAAAGAGGAAAAAGGCGTTACTCATCTTGCGGATAACAATAACTAGAAAGTGAGTCTACTGATCTTCGGTTTCATATAATACGTGAACTTTTATACATCCTGGTGTTACTCCGGCTTGCAGCTTGCAATGAGCACAGCCGCATTGTTCATGTAGGTACTGGTGACTGCAACTTACTCCGTGATCAACGAGTTTGAGGTTTTACGCGAAACTGTTAGGTAGGTAGTTAGCGCTACCACAGTAAGGTATGAACAGTACAGAAACTACGTATTAACGTTCGAAACGGCACACTCACACAGACGCGCGCATCTACGATACCCTAAGCGATAGTCGCGGTGCTCTCAGTCACGCATAGATAAGGGTAAGTATTCACGGGTGCCGCGTTGGAACGAGTAGTCGTGTAATACATTTTATTCCTTCCGCCACAGACCGTCCATCTTTTTAAAAATGCCTCGATCGTATTGTGAAAAAAACTATTTATTAGAATGAGAATATTTTACACTGTAAAATTTAATAACAAAGCATTTCGAACATGTCGTAACAGGCGAAAGTATTTTTCGGTAAATAATTTATAATTACGAAGAACAAAGATATGAAATATATATTTTTAAATATTGTATTCTTTAATTACTATTACACCCATTCTCGAGTTGAAACTGTAAGGTGCAGGGTTAACTAGGCATCGGTCGAGCGACACGCATTTTGACTTTACTATCGGCTTTAGCACCCTTGAAAACTATGAAAATGATATTCACGATGAAAAATTTGATTTTTTTCGCAGCTGCCATCTTGGATTTACGTTTTGACCAGAAGAAGGGAAAGATAACCAGCCAACTCCTAACCGCAAACGTTAAAAAACTTCGTTACAATAAAACACATCAATTTTAGAGACATTAAGAGTGACAACCCTAACGCTCCAATGGAGCGTAGGTAATTATTTCAACAAATAGGCCTAGTTTCCATACTGTTCATATTTATACTGTGACGCTACGCTACCACAGTATAACTACTTACCTAAGTCGTAATACCTACTGGCTTATTACTATGTGTTGGTGTCGAATGTCGATGCATTCATAGATAATATTCTAATTCATTAAATAAATTATTCTTCTTATTATTGTTCGCAAACTGGATATTTTCCAAGTATAGTATTTTTATCTCACGCAGCGACGCGCTTTACTTGTGGTAACCAAGTATATAAACACGCCGTAAATGTGTGCGTCACGACGAGTAGCGTCAGCACATGACACACACACGTACTTCCGACTTCAGCCGTGACTCGGACGGAACCGAGAGCTAAATACTATAACTGTTAACTGTTACACCAAGAAGAACCTTACAAAAATATGTATATACATAGGTAAGTAGGTACATACAACGGGAGTCCACTGTATGTACCTAGTTGGTAGCTATTGTGTACCGCGTGCGTACCAAGTAAGCATACAACGATGTTCTCGACTGATTCAACAACGCGATGCCGATAACAATTTGAAAAAATGAAGATTTAGTTGACATAGTTTGGAATTATAATCCTAGTGTAGCGGTATCTACAACGCCACATGCGAACAACGCGTCATACTGACGTCACGCAAATCCTGCATCTCGCAAGCAGAGTTTACCGCGCAATTAGCATAGATACAATTTCCCAATATCAATCGTTGGGCAATTGCCCGCCAGACACAACACCCATCTGGTCGGAGGATCCTCCCTTTTCTATAGAGTATGAGTGAACTTTACACCCTGTTCCTCATACCTCTATACTAGAATGTGAACATTTGATATTCAATAGAAATAAGAAAGTTATTAGGTTACAGTACAGTTGTCAGAACAGTTGTGGCGTAACTCTGAACTGAAACGGAGCAAATTTGTGTTTGCCAGTTTGAATTATTAAACTTAAACGTTTTAATCAAAATCATTAATCAAAGGTGTCGAGCATGCAAGATTTATGATTAACACGAACAAGTCACGGGAACATTCTAGTAGGCACCTAGGTACCTACATACATGACGACAAATAATCTTGTCATTGTTTTTAACGGTCACCTAGCTATTCACTGCTTTACAAAGATCTTCAAGTAACGGGTAAGTACACCGGATAGTGCAATTTTTTAATTCCCAAAAATATACATCGAAACCTACCCTAGGTAGGTATTTTTTGAAGTTTATAATTGGTAATCGCTGTAAAGAAGTTTATCTCTTTGTTTTTTTTGGTAGTGTAAAAATATATGGTTAGGCATCACCGACATGCTAATGTTAACAGTAAGTATACCTGTCTGTAGCGATCATAGAAATGTATAGGTATATCTATGGTAGCGATGCATAATTTTAAGGTTTCACTCAAAGACTATATTAATAATACGGGAGGTTCCACTGCTATCGGCAGTCCCCACGACTGCTATCGGCAGTCCCAACGACTGCGGACGATTTTTTTTTTCATCTGACGTACATGTTACTACCGGAGTATCAGTAAGTAAGTACCTCGTTCCATTCCAATGAACCTACATGTTCTATTTTTAGTTTACTCGGAAGTTATTATTTAATAATCTTGTTTTTGTCATGTTTTACCTACGTCAATTTAAAAGATATTTTTTTATTGACGTAAGTAAATCAATGGTGATCATTATATTAGACTAGCTTTTCCCCGCGGCTCCGGCCTATACCTACGTCTATAATTAAAAAAAAAAAATTAGGATGTATGTACATACAAACTTTCACATTTTCATAATAGAAGGATAATAGGATTCCCCATATTAGTTACTAACTATAAAATATAGAATTCATCTTCTCTCGATCACCTTTTTCTCAATGGCCTAACCAAGATTGCAAAATGGAAATAAATAATTTGTGTCCTAGAAAAATGAAGGAACTTCATTTCATCACCATCTCCAAGCTAGACTCAGCTAGACTCTGCGGTACCGAGTGCTAGCTGTCCAGGGTGCGCCGGGCGTTTTGTATCGCAGTACTATTTACGTTAACACCGCTCGGGGAGGCTCCTTTCATGGATTATAATTCTATAAATAAATATTTGCTACGGTCGCGAATCATATTTAGATCAATATACAACCTGATACTGATCTGAACATTGCAAAAAAATGAGAAAATTAGAATTTCGCTGGCCACCTGACGCTTTAGCCTTTTTTATAGAAACTCACTCAATTGTTGAGAGCTATGGAGCTCTCAACAATTGAAAAGATTGAGGAAACGTTTGTAACAATCGTTTCCGTTGTTTAATTGTGGAAGTACACTGAGTACTACAGGGTAATGATCGAGAACCATGCGCGTGCGTCATTGTCGACGTGCTATTAGAAAGTACCTTATATCGGCCATCCTTGGCCCTTCAGGGGGAAAACATGATGTTTATCAACGAGTTTATGTCCGCCTTGTAAGCTCAAGGGTGAGGTGATATAGTAGTTATAATTAAATAGCTTAGTCCTGCAGCCTGCAGCGCAGGGCCTACATGCTTTTCCAACTCTAAACGCTTGTAATTTGCAGTCGTGATTCATAATAATTAATTATGAGAAGTTTATCAATCGGTAGATATCCAATACAGAACATGGGCCGAATATGAAATTAGCAATCAGGTGGCCCGTCTGCCGTTAGTGACACCAATGAACTGAGCCTATTGCTTGCTATGGTGGTGTTCTCCCAACGTGCGCCCCCGCACAGGCTCTGCCTTCCGCATCCGGTCTGCCCTAATCCCAACCGCCTTTTAAGTTCATCGGTCCATCTGTTACCTTTTTGTGACATTATTACCTTATTACTAACTATGTAAAGTCTAGTTCACTAGAATCAATTCTGTGTTCTTGTAAATTTTGACGTTCAAAGTGGCTATTTGAAATAAATTATTTAACTTAAACTTTATTAAATTTAGCTATCTTTCCAACCGATACAGTCTAGTATTAACATCTAGATATTTCGAAGCTGGCATAAATCATACATACAAAAGCCCTATTCAGTCTAGCTGGGTATTACCAACTTGCAAATAGTACTCAAATTGGTCCACTTGATGCCTAGATAAAGCCAACTTCACTGAAATAACTTAAGCAACAATAAATGGGGATACACCCCGGACATGAGATGTGAAGCTTTAGCATCGAAGTCCATGCGCAGACCGACGAGACGCGCTCTCAGTGCATCGTGTGACAATTCACTATATAAAACAGACCACACGTCAGCGGTGCTCATTTACTCAGAACTTATCAGCGGTATAGCCACCGGTGGTGATTACAGTTATCTTATTTGATTAAGCAAGTGTTGATCGTTATCTGTTATAGCTTTCCTTAAAAGATCATTTTATAAATAAGTGCAGTGAGTTTTGACATTAAGTGACAGTGATGGTCATCATGTGCGTGGTTTTGACAGCGATGGTGGTGGCCGTCGCTGGCTTTGAAATAAATGGTGAGGAGGTTTTATGAAATATTTTGTAGAAGTGAAACATTCTAAGACTTAGTGGATACGTGTATGTGCACAATCGCACCTACCGACACCTGCCGCCTGGATGTGATAGTGTGCGAGAATCGAATAGAAAAATATCACGACTGTATTCCCCAAAGAGGTAGGCAGAGTTGCACCCACACATACACCCCATACATCGCATCGCCAGATTGTTAAAGTCCCTTGTAATGTTGTCCAGCCTATTTTCAACATCCAGGCACAAATCCCGACTGTGAACTGCTACTGAGAAACTCTAAATGGCTATATCCAACAACACTTTCTCCGACCTGGACATTGAATCCAAGACCTCATGCTCAGCAGTCACATTTGCTACCACTTGATCAACATGTAGTCCCAAATAAATCTAGTCGATAACATCGATAATAATATGAAAATATACCTACAGCACTCTTGATTACGGACCAGTTATCGCTCTCATTATGTGATCATCATCACACCACCCACTAAGGCGTCTGACTCACTGCCCACCACAACGCTCCATCAGTACGGAACCACTCGCACTAACTGCCGGCCAACGCCTTATGCTAGCCGTGAAACTATGCTCTTTACTGCTCATTGTAAGCGATGCATTCAATAGAGGAACTATTGATACTGTGACCCCGAGTTTTATGGGCAGGGCATTTTAATTTAATGTGGCAGTGATAGTAAACAGTTTATTTGAGATTTTATTTCATTTCCTGAGTATCGAAGTTATACTTTTTATGTACCTATAACTTCACGCCTGTATTCCCAGAAGAGTCTTTATTTAGTAGGTACACACACAGTTCGCCAGTAATGTTCAAATTCCATATAAGAGGGGGCGAGCCTGTTGCCATCGACCATATAAGAGGGGGCGAGCCTGTTGCCATAGACCATATAAGAGGGGGCGAGCCTGTTGCCATCGACCATATAAGAGGGGGCGAGCCTGTTGCCATAAACCATATAAGAGGGGGCGAGCCTGTTGCCATAGACCATGTAACATAATGTACATACTCACAGTTATCTTCATTCATTCCTCCAGGTCAGAACAAGCATTCTGTTACCGTTAGGCGCTGATCTGATTATCTATTACGACACGTTTTATCCACAATCAGTACACAGACACAGCTCCATCTTTAAGATGACACTACGATGGTTTAGTGACATCCAAGGGTTGGTAATTTCGCCCACATTGATGGATATCATTTTTCCTATAAACACTATACTTCTAATACAAAATAACTATAGATTTTATCGTATTTTATTAACAATATATTTTATTATGACAATTTTGACAACGACGTTTAATACGTCGCCATGGCAACCTTTCTTTCAAATTCTTACCTGCCTGTATCTTTTTAGCTAATTTGATATGAGTACTTATTATATTTAATTACTGGCCATCTTCGTAACTCAAATTCATATTTTCTACATGATGTTATTCTACGAGCTGACATTATAGATCCACGCAATCCAAGGATCAGTTCGGGTTTCGCCTCTAAAGCGGATACAATAAAGAGCCTGATACTCCAGGGCTACCTATCCCGGGAATACCCAGTGTACCTGTCCGCTCCGGTACCTGTCGGACCCTGCCTACGCCTCCGTCCTCCGTCCTCCGTGAAGGGCTCCTGTGACTATTGGGCCGCGCCTCATCCGAGGGCTGCCTCACCTGGCGGGCTGACAGCGTCTCTGTCGTGCCTCTCTCTCTTGCTGTCGAGCTGCGTCCTGCCTTGCTGCGTGGACCCTCCAACGGGTGTCCTGCGCCGGCTCCTGCTGCCGTGCTGCAGCCTGCCCTGCTGCGTGGGCCCTCCTACGAGTGTCCTCCGTGCCGCACACGCACCAGCGACCTGCCCTCATCTGTACCTGCATCTGTCGCCGGCACCTGCCTCGCGTCTACCTCCCTCCATCTGGATCTCCACCTCAGCCTCCTCAGCCCACCTATCACGCATCGTCATCCACACACCCCACCTCCACAAACTACACACCTCTCTCAGTCCATCTTCATCTTTTAATTTGATAGAAATATATCTTTTATTTGTTTCTACCTCCCTTTCTTTAATTTCATTTTAGCTTTATAAGTTTTGTTTACTTGTCGCTACACGACAACCATATAAGAGGGGGCGAGCCTGTTGCCATCGACCATATAAGAGGGGGCGAGGCTGTTGCCATCGTCCATATAAGAGGGGGCGAGCCTGTTGCCATCGACCATATAAGAGGGGGCTAGCCTGTTGCCATAAACAATATAACAGGGGGCGAGCCTGTTGCCATCGACCATATAAGAGGGGGCGAGCCTGTTGCCATCGACCATTTAAGAGCAGGCGAGCCTGTTGCCATCGACCGGCACGAATCTAAATTCGTGAGAAATTCTACATGGACAAACCCGAAATAATGAAATCACCTTAAGTACATCTGTAGGTCACTAAAACTTGTTTGCGGAATTTTATTTCATTCAACCACTTTGTTATACAACTTTATAGTTCGGTGGTTTTATACATCAAAAACCTACACGCTTTAGTGCTGTGTGACTTGCACAGCCTGTAACATGAACAGGAAGTCAACTTGCTGCAAGTTTCACCCGCACCTTGCGGAAATTAACTTAAGTAAACAAATGTAAGCGTTCTTTTGCTGTGAACCCTTTTTAATCGGTGTCAAGGTAAAAATATACCTTTCGGCTCAAACACAGCGTCTATAAATACAAATAATCAAGTTGTTAATGAGTGAGAGGTAAATCCATTTACAATTAATAAGATAATAAAAAAGTGAAAATAATGTTTAAACTACTACTGTGTAGTATAACTATGTATTTATATCTTATGATTAACATAATGAAAATGATTATATACAAGTAAAACTCAACTAACTAACTTATGGAATCTTACAGTAATTTCATCGCAGGTTGTATTCAAAGGCACTCGATACATCGTGCTGTGTATGTGTATGTTTACTATATGTTCATTTTACTTTAACATTTTGTTCACGTGTCTGCTTTGAGATTGCACGACTATATTCGGACTCGATCGAAGCCCCTATTTCTGAGCTCATCCCGCAGCGAGGTTGGGTGTGTTGAATAACCCCCAAGACATACATAGAGAGATTATGATGAATTATAGTCAGATCAGACAGACTTGAAGGTAGACCAAATCATGCTTTAGCAGTTGTAGCAGTTAGTAGGTAATCCTATACAAGAAGGGCCTCCCTTTAAACCAATAACCTTGTCACACAGATAAGGATTACCATGAGATGCCGAAGTTGTTCCACCTGGATGACTGGGAGGAGTGCCTGGCAAGGCGAGGAGTGTTCTGCCTGGGGACGTTCGACCTGATGCCGCACAGGAATGATCGCCTCCTCAGTGTTATAGAGGTAATACTACCGCCTTTGGATCCTGATATTACAGGATCACTATCTAGGTCACTGGAAAAAGCTGTTCCTTGGCAGTTTCCTATTCTTTAATGTGCTGTTAACGCTGCGTGATAAGGTTCCCTTTTGCAGGCAACCTTTACAGCAGTGCCGTTCTGTAACCATCTCACCGTGAAAACTTAGGTGAAGTGAGCGTGGAGTGAGCTGTCATTCCAAATAATGCTAGGGATTGACACTACTGACAACTCACATCAAGCTCACTTCACTTGAGTTTTCACGGTGAAATTTTAACAGAATCGACCGGCTGTTCACATACATTACAAAAACAATGTTATTACATTATAACGACAACTTATGTACAATGGAAAGCTTAACCCAGAATTGGGATCTGTAACCGCAAATCTCAGTCCGATAGAGAGATTTGTAAGTGCCGAGCATAGAATGTTCTTCATTGGGCTACCAAACTTCACTTTCTTACTAACTAAAGAAGACTAGCGTCCTTATTTTCGGCTCATAATTAAGCCTAAACATCGCAGTTTCCTTCCAGCACTTCTCCGCAGACCACTACCGCTTCAACCACCAGCTCATCCACCGCGGCCTCTGCCTGTCCACCTCGTGCGGCCGCATCCGCGGGTCATCCCCCCGAGCGCGCTTCAGCCAATGCGTGAACAACCTCACTCGCTCCCACTACGGGCTCGAAGCCAACCTAACGCTGCTAAAGTATTGCAAGACGGGGGCCAACAGAAGGATGGTGGATGACTGGGACCTGGCCTTCCTGTGTGTGGCAGGGCTTATAGTGGGGATGAACGTGGTGGGGACGGCGTATGATGTGCTGAAGAGCAACAAGGGGAAACGTGAGTTGATGGTTGTTTAATTCAAATTCAGTATGAATAAAGAAGTACATAGGCATTGAGCCTAGTCTGAGCGTTCTTATTACTAGATTGCAACATCTTGATAAGCGGTCAGCTTATACTGATTTTGATACCACAGACGTGCGGCATATAACCACTGTAAAGATATGCTTAATATGAATTTACATGTTAGACGATGTTCAGTTTATTAATGTACAGCTACATTATTAAGAGCAGACCGTCTTATGTAAGACTTAATTATACATTATTTAGGAAGCCGCGACTCGGTAACTAAACTCTACATTCAACCCGCAATGGTAGAGCTCTATAATTATATAACGTAGAGTTAGCCTTGGGGTGCTCTAAAAATACTTGAGTAAACAACTGTTGTGACACTTATGATTAATGAGTTGGAATGAACGGTTACAAATTTACTATGATCTATACTACCGCTTAATAACCGGTTGAGATTCAAATTATCACAATGAAGATGTATGAGCGAAGACTGACGAAATCATAAACCATGAGAAACTTCTTCAACGTTCAAAATAATACTAAGTTAAATACGGGACAATCATGATATTTGTGTATCAGTGATCAGTGTGATCACTGATCACAAACTTGTTTTTACTATGCTCTAAGGTAGCCCGCGAAATTCACACTTTCTTACGTTTTTTGCAATTTGCTGGTCAGTACTAAGTTGTACGTTGATTAAAATATGATTCGCGGCCGTAACAAATATGTTTTAAAGGATTATAATCATTAGAATGAGTGATACAACTTGTTAAGTTAGCATAATCCTAAAATGTCAAGATGTCATGAAATAGTCATTCAGTAGGATTACTTGATCTTAGAGAGTTGTGTTGATGACATTAATGATTATAATTCCGTAAATACATATTTGTTACGGCCGCGAATCATATTTTAATCAACGTACAACTTGGTACTGACCAGCAAATTGTAAAAAACGTAAGAAATTTTTAATTTCGCGGGCTACCTTGGAGCATCCACCTTAAGTTCCGGCTTCGTAGGTAGCACGGATTGACACTAACCTCAGAGACCAGTACTTACACGTCGTGGTAGGAAAGGAATAATTAAATATTGGTATAAATTTAAATAAAATAGGCCAGAAAAACAGCGTCACATAATCGACTCGATTCTCTGCGATAGTTGAGAGACGAGCGAGCGGATTATAATCACAGATCATCTCCCTAATTCGTCATTCGCTGTTCAGTCGAGTCTGTTAAGACCCTTCTGATGGCAACTTGAGCACTGTCGAGAGATCGCGTCGCCCCCGCAAGGGGGCGAGGCGAGCGGTACCGGGGCTATGCCCCCCGGCCGCAGAGCGCTATGCGGTGGCCCGTAAATACGGGCCCCTCGTGCTGTTCGCTCAAAGGCTTTTTGGCCTGTCGGGCGCGCGTGAGTTGCGCGCGCCCGTATGAGTAGTTGCTATTTGTATTTCTGTAGGCGCGCCGCGGCGCCGACTCACGGCGCCGCTTTCTTCACGACACCTCGGCGGTCAGTCCCCGCCAGGTGAGACCCCCAGTTACCCGGGGGAGGCCCAGCGGGGGACGACCAGCGACAGAGGTGCCGACTCGACGCTCCTACAGAATATAGGTGTATTGCTCCCGCCCGTCCCGTATCCAGAGCCAGCCGGTTACGTTCCGAGCTAAGGAGCAGTCGTGTGTGTGTGGGCGGTATTGTTTTGTGTAACACCGCCCAGTGTCTACGCGTGTCGCGGCCCGCGCTACGCCTACGCGTGTGAGTTAGGTGTCTGTGTAGTAAAGGTTGTCTGCGTTCGCTGCGCAACATGCCTATATTAACTTAGAACACGCTACGCAGCGAGTGTATGTTATGTGTGTAGAGTTCAGTTGAGTCTAGTGAGCCGCGTGTTGCCTGGATGCGGCTCACTAGAGGCGTCAGTCCGGTGTTGTGGAGTCGTCGTCCGCTACCAGGTCACGGGGCAAGGGTTTCGCGTCGGGGGGGCGCGCGTGCCAGGGCGCAATGTCCTGGACGTGTGGCCAGGTCGATGCGTCGGCACGCGCGAACATTCCCTTCGCGAGGCGCCGCACGAACTCATCCAGGCGCAACTTGAGCAGCGCGCGCGCACGGTAGTCATGTTTCCGCGGTAACGAAACCATAGCGAGATCTAATTCGATCCCAACGCCATCTATCGAGCTAGGGGTCAGTTTTTGTCAGTATTTTTTTTATAATGATTAAAGATGTTTATAGATATTTAATGTTAATTGTTAAAGAAATCTTGTTATAAATAAAATACTAATTATATACAAAATATTGATTACGTAGCTTCAGAACCATTTTACGAACAAACAAACATCTGTATTTTATTTTTTTCTTTGGTCCTTTGCAGCAATCAAGCAGCTGATGGCCTGGTCCTTGGTGGCGAACTGGCGCCGGTTGACGGCGGACCACAGCGATGGAGACCCGAGGTTATCCGCCCTCAAGCCTGTACAGGGAATGAAGTGAGGACCGCAATATTCACAGGGCATCTCATATATATTTATGCTATGTTGTATGTATTGTAATTTACGAGTAAACTGTATGTTTCAGAGCCATCACATTGCTGCTAGTGATGATGGCTCACTCAGTGCTGGCTTACCACATTACATACATCTACAACCCTCAGTTCGTTGAGAAAGTAAGTGTATACCTACTTATTTTAAGCACTTGAGCTTGTCGACTAGGACGGATACGCATAATTTCGTCAATATAAATACTGCTGACGAATTTTTAACATTCCGAATTTGACATCTCTCAATGGATTCAAGTGTCCTATTATCATTGCATAGTGCCATAATACAATAGATCTACCTAAATGCTGATATTGTTTCTAAATATTTCAGTGGCTTTAGTAATTGCGTCTCTACATCATGTATGATACCATAAACTTTTTAAATTTAATTTTGTTAAAACATCAACTTTCTTCTTCCAGAGCAGTCACCATATCCTGTCAGCATACATGCAGAACGGCACTTCCATAGTCCAGACCTTCATCATGGCCTCTAGCTTCCTGCTGGCCTACAACTTGCTCCTCCACGTGGCTGACAACCCCAAGAAACAGCTCAGCATCAAGATGCTGCCACAGTGCTTCATGCATAGGATTGCTAGGTAACATTCTAAGAACCTGTGTCCCAGACCCAGCAGTGGGAACATTACAGGCTGATTATGCTTATTCCGATATCTGTAGCTATCTATTTTTAATCAGACCCTTAATTAGGCTGTCACAAGCCTTTGGTTATATTATTCCGACAGATTATTGAAAATTGGTCCTTCGATACGCCGCTGGCCCAATTCATCACGACTTATATCGATCACATGTTCATTTAATTGCCCAGAATATCTCCTCTCTACCTGTTCGTCCTGGGCTTGGCCACATCCTGGTGGGCCCATGCTGGCGATGGTCCTTTGTGGGGCCCGATGATCGAAGACGAGGCAGACCGCTGCAGGCGCAAGTGGTGGGCGCAGGCGCTGTATGTCAACAACTTTGTGCAGCCGGACCACAAATGTCTTATTCATACATGGTGAGTTTGAGATGGAGTTTTCTTATTTTTCATTTCATTTATATGTCTTTTATTAGCCGTTACAAAAATTCACTTGCTGTGTAGGCGTTGTGGCATACAGGGATACAGGCTAAACACTCTCCACCTGTCTGCTCTAAGTTTGTTGAAATGTTATTGAAAATTAAAGTACCTATGCAATTTATGTGGGTGCAGTCACGGTCATTAATGCATGATCACCTTAAGCACAGATTACTGAATAGTTACTCCCTATGGACTGTATTGCTGTGAACGCGCGGTAAAGGCCGTACCTACGTCTGTGTGCATAAGTGATGTATCAACACAGAACGTTCACCTCTGAATTCGCATACTGGCTGGCGTCGAACGAAACAAAAATCATACCGTCGCTTTTGCACACAGGCTACGCAATTACGTATGATCTTAGTTGGTTCATACCATTACTTAAATTGAACTCACTACATCAAGTCCCTACCGATAGCTGGTAGTCTTACTTATTAGATTATTGAACGCATAGGTCTGGGTTCCAATCTCGAGTTGGGACTTTAATTTTTCTTTTCCAACAATAATCATTATCGGTTTTTTTATTCGTTTTTTATATATTAATAAACGAGAAAAATAATGTAATAATTATTTTATTTTTAATATTATATTGTTATTGTAATACGGGGTTAAAAATAAAAATGTTTTATAAATGATTTCAAAATGTTTATTCGTTATAATTTTATAAACTAGAAATAAATAAACTTCTAATCAAAACAGTTTATTTTCTCATAAAGAACGATTTATTGAAGTAAAGCAGGTAATCAGTGAACTTACGACCCTTAGACTTAAAATATTGTATCTTAGTGATATAATAATATTGTGCTTTAATTACTCATGTGTGTGGGGGGGTACTCTAAGAAATCACAACTAGCAAATCTACCCACGTAAATAAAAAATGTGCGAACATGTCACAATACAATTAAATTACTCAGTAGTAGGTACTACTTTTTGTTTGCTGCCAGTGCGTTCGTTTTAACTTTAGTTGCCTATCTCAAACGTCAAAGTTAACAAATCGTATTTATTAGGACTTATTGCGGTTATAGCTTATGTATTCATTTTCATTATGAAAAGAAGATTGAACCTCAAAATAATCCTTATTACGGATATGACACAATATTATTTTTATAAATCAATTTGTAATTTATAACTTAATACTTTTATTGGGGTTATAAAAGTATTAAGTTATAAATTACAAATTGATTTATAAAAATAATATTGTGTCATATCCGTAATAAGGATTATTTTGAGGTTCAATCTTCTTTTTATTATTATTATTTTTATTATTTATTTTTATTATTTGTATTTTTTTATTTATATTCATCTTTATGTTTTATATTGTTTTTATGTAATATTATGGATTTTTATTATCTGCATTAAATAAATTGAATTGAATTGAATTATTATCCATGCTATCAAGTAAACGCTGGCGCATGGATCCAACAATATTCTAACATATATCTGTTTCTCTTAAATGTTCCCATATTTCAATGCAATGCAACTTCAACTGCTCATCAGATTTCTCATTCCATGCTTCCTTCTTATGTAAATGTTCTTGTTTATGTTATTCAATCAAATATGGGTGAAACGAAAACCAGCTCAAAAAGCTGGTTTTCGTTTGCACGGTGAACGGTTCGTAAAGACGTCAAAAAATATCTCGTTGGTATGAAACCACTTGTTTCATAATCACTGACTAGCTGAGGCCTTCCACTTCGCTTTCGACTGGCAAGGCTACCCTTTTCCTTATATCTTTTGACCCTCCGACTCACAGTAGGTATTTCTCTAAAACAAAAAAAGAGTAGGTACTGTTAGGCTACTAGCAAAATACGAATATTACCAATTTGAAACAAAATTATTTTGAAAATAGAAATGTTACATATTATATTATTATTATATTTAATGTTATATTTTATATTCATCATTATTTTTTCTTCTATTTAGGCTTTATGATAAATATAAAACGTTTAAAAAATAACTAAAAGGATCAGCAGTTATACTTTAATTAGAAAAAAATCGATAAAATAATTAAATCATAAGACTCCACTCCGTCCACTTTTACGCAGCGCGTTATTATCTGCTTTCATCTCAATATTTAAATTTCCTTGCATTTCAAAATGAACTACAACACCGCTAATAGATTAAACACACGTCACTAATCCACAATAACAACCAACCAAAAACAAATAACGTTCTATTTAGTCGCGGTGAATGAGTCGTAAGTTAACTGCATCCACGGTAATATTATCTATTATCTCCTTTATTTTAATGTAATCATATAAATTATATTTTTAAATATTAGAATATAAAAAGTATAAAAACATTTAAAAATATAAAAAATAGTAGCCCATCGGTATCAGGAACAGGGTCCAAGCTACCGGTGGTCAGGGCTCCAGAGAGAGGAACCTCCTGACAATGCTAGCCTTGTCCAGAAGTACCGCTTTCTGAATCAAGCCCTTGATCCAGCTGCCCAACGAGAGCCTCCTCAGGTGTTGGTCGAGGCTCTTGGCTATTAAGCCATTGGCTGTCACGACTATCGGCACAATGATCGCTGAGTCCACATCCCACATGTCAACAACCTCGAGAGCCAAGATATTTGATTTGTTTATCTTTCTCGGCTTTCACGAGGTTCTCATCATGCGGGACGGTTATGTCAACAATCATTGCACGTAGCTCTGATCGATCCACCACCACTATATCAGGCTTATTGGCAACAATAGTCCTGTCAGTGATGATGGATCGATCCCAGTACAATGTGATATTACCATTTTCGAGAACTGGGTCGGGCACATACCTGTAGTACGGCACCTCCGATTCCACAAGGTTGTATTTCAGAGCAAGTTGTTGATGGATTATCCTAGCTACAAGGTTGTGTCTATGCAAGTACTCTCCGTTAGCTAGACGAGAACACCCGGAGCTAATATGCCGGATTGATTCCCCCGGCCGGTGGCATGCCCGACAGATGTCAACCGTGCCGTCTTTCACAATAAATCTCCGATAGTTGTTCGTCATCATAACTTCGTCCATAATTGCACAGACAAAACCTTCGGTTTCTCCAAAGAGGTCACCACAACGTAGCCAGGCTACGGACGCTGGTAGATCTACATCGGGCCCATGTAGGGCCCGAAAGAAGCGCCCGTGAAGCTCCTTACTCTGCCATACCTCCATGCGTTCATTAGTGTCAAGCACTACTGGCTTGCGCCAGTTCTCTTTACCCAAGGAGAGCGGTGTGAGGCCCTTGTCCATCGCGACTACATCTCGATGCATCCCCACGTCGGTTTTTAGGAAATATTCCCTGAGACTGCATATCTCGCGATTGTGGAGGTTCTTAGCGTTTAAAAAGCCTCGACCTCCACACTTTCGCGGGATATACAGCCTCATTACCGATGACCGTGGGTGATGCATTCGATTTGCAGTTAGCAGCGTACGGACCCTCCTATCCAGGGCGTCGAGTTCGGTCTGAGTCCATTTGAGTATGCCGAAAGAGTACATCAAAACCGGCATGACCCAACCGTTGAAGGCGCGCACCTTGTTCCCGCCTGATAAAAGACTATTAAATACTTTTTTCAGGCGGCCAAAGAAGCGCTCCTTCAACGATTGCTTCATGTCAGTAACATTGATGCCTAGCGCTTCCGACATACCCAAATACTTATAGGTTTCGGATGCGGAGAGGGCTCTAAGATTTGTGGAATCCGACAGTTGGGTTCCCACGGATTCGACAATCTCCCCTCGCTTTACATGCATGACCGCACATTTGTCCACACCAAATTCCATCCTGATGGCGCTACTGAAAGTTTCAGTAATTTTCAGTAGCTCCATCAGTTGCAAATTGTTGGGGGCAAAGAGTTTTAGGTCATCCATGTAGAGGAGGTGAGATATAACCTGACCACCTCTCCTCAGCCGATAGCCTAGACCTGAATCTTCCAGCAGCGTGCTTAGAGGATTCAAGGCTAAGCAGAACCAAAGCGGACTCAAACTGTCGCCCTGGAATATGCCTCGCTCGATCCTTATCGGCTCGCTATTCCTCTGGATATTTCGACATCCTGGATAGCGAAGGACCGTCCTCCATTGCCCCATACACGTCATCAGGAAGGTGCGCAGAGTTGTATCTACTTTATAAAATTCCAGCACCCTCATGAGCCATGTATGTGGCACCGAGTCATAGGCCTTCTTATAATCTATCCAACATGTCGACAGATCCTTTCGAGAACGACGAACCTGTTGGCTAATGGCCATATCAATGAGAAGTAGCTCCTTAGTACCGCGGGACCCGTTCTTACATCCATTTTGAGAGACAGACATGATGGAGTTGCTGTCTATATGTTAATTAATTTTAGCTCTCAAAATGGATGTAAGAACTTTATAGAACGTCGGTAGACAAGTGATCGGTCTATAATTTCTGGGATCCGCGGTACTACCTGATTTATGGAGCAGGTGGGTTATTCCTGTCGTTAGGAACTGGGGCAGCGACCCTGACTCTAAGGCTGACTGGAACTGGGATGCCAAGGGGGCGTGCGATCTTTGGAACCACTTTATCTATTATTATTATTACCGTGCTGCATCTGTCTTACCTTATAATTTATTTATTTAGATTTCTGTGGGTATAATCATAAAGTTTTACGAATTATGTGAACAAGATGAACATGATACGGACCTGATGAGACGGGGTATGTGGGACTCCCTGTCGGAATGACAATATACCCACTCGTCAATGCGGGAACCCACCGGGGGGGAACATGATACGGACCTAACCTAACTGTATGTTGTTATTGTTTTAGGCAAATCATTTCGCATAAAACTAATGTCAAAGTTTAGTTAGTCGATGACTTGATGAAAAAGTTTTGAATTAATTGTACGAAAAATCATTGAACGTCTTGTCCATCTTTTTGTAAGTAATTTATGAAGTTGCAAGTTCATAAGTAGTGTCATTATTAACGGAAGATTTTCGCTGTTTATCACATTGTCCTTTCCTTTCAAGTTGATTAATGTTATTGTTACTTCTTATCGTATTTCGCGTCATTCTGCACTTCCCTGGTCCCGATAATTTATTCTGTTTACATGTCGAATTTAGCACTATTCATGTTGCATGTTGAATCGCAATATTGATAACTAGGTACAGCTACATAAGGTAACTTGAAAACCATATTGACGCAGTCTGTTAACCTTTCACTTGTATGCCTTTTTGGGAGGCAAGATGCAAGGTCTTGCTTAGTACGAGAATGATGATTGTGCTCTAATATTTTCTTTTTCTTTAAGAATTTCATGGAAGGGCCTACGACAGACCCCACAGCAACGCCGCTTATAAGCTTATCGTCTTCTTCCCCAGGTTCCTCGCCGTGGACATGCAGCTGTACATCGTCTGCACGATCCTGACCCTGCTCCTGGGCAGGTCGCCGCGCACCGCAGTTAAGGTCCTGGGAGCCATGATACTCGGGGCTATGCTGGTGAACTTCGCGATCATATACTACTGGCAGCTCAAGCCTATGGTGCTGCTTATGATTCCTGAGTAAGATTTCATTGTTTACGGTTGCCAGCCGTCTTAGGGCGAATTTCACTGATAAAACTGAAAGTGATCAGCAAGTCTAAACTAGGCATCCTCTTTTCGAGAGGGAATGGGCTAATAATCTACTACTCGGGCCCAGTGCGGGTCGGTAGATGTCACAAGTCTTCGAATGTTTGGTTCTAGGGCATGTCGGTTCCCGCACGATGTTTTCCTTCACCGTTTTGAGATCTGCGCTTATCCATCCATAATAATGACCTTCTATTTCTCCAGGTTAATGAGAACCCAGTTCCCCGAACGTTCTTTCACCTGGCTGTACTCCGCACCCTGGGACAGTCTACCTTCAGCACTTATTGGTCTACTGGTGGCCTTCGTGTATCACTCGCACCAGGTGGAAGGCTATCGACCTGCTCAGAGCACGGTAGGCTAAGGTCTTGAAGATAATCTTGCACACGAACTCTGTTGCCTTTTGATGCAGCGGATCAGAACCAGCTGGAAGGAGACCTGTAGCTTGAATAATGTAGCTGATAATTATGAAGTAAATGGTGTGGGGCAGCAGAATTTTAAGGGTTCGTCTAGGCTGGTTGATTTTATAAATATTTCCAAGTCTTGTTTTGGCTTTTATTTATGGACGATGCAGTCCCAGTAATTAATTAAGGCTATATCTTTAAAAAATATGTGTTGTTCTCCTTTTCCAGTGCATGCGAGTGCTGTACCGGCTGTCCGTTCCGTGTATGTTCTTGTGGGTGATCGGCGGCTACTGGATGAAGGGTGTCACTCACTCCCTGCTGATCACCCTCTACGCGACCCTGGACAGACCTGTCTTCATGACGCTCACGGCCTTCGCTATGTACGGGTTCTTCAATAAGATTAATAGTAAGTATTTATAGTATATCCATTTTTTTTCACAAGTTTTGGTCCTGGAAGTTTGGAACAGTGGTTTGTCTGAAACAAGCACATAATTTAACAAATACTACATTTTTCGTTCGACACTAGCTCTAAGTTTATTGAAAAAGAGTGCTACAAGGCAATATCCTTGGTTCAGAACTTACTTCATTTTATTTTTACTAAAGGGTTTCTAAAAATGACTAGAACGAATGTATTATTAAAATATATACATTCAATTTTTTTTACGAATAGATGTTCTTACAAGCACCTAGGTATATACTTTCTATAAAGAAAGGCAATACAATGGATTCTATAAAACATAATTATGTAACCTCGGTAATTCCCAGGTGTTTGGTGGAAGTTCCTGTCATGGCGCGGCTGGGAGATCCTGGGACGCATGTCGCTATCCATCTATCTGATCCACTGGCTGTTCTCCCTCACACTGCTAGCTCAGCGGACCAACACCAACAGGGCGTCCGTCTTTGATATTGTAAGTTTTTTCAGTTATCAGTTGTCGACATCAACCTAGAAGCCTAAAAAGTCGGCTTTAAATGGACCGGAAGTTAGGTAAAAACAACCTAAAATCATTGGGCAAGACTGCAAGTGGCCGTAAGTTGAAACTTATTAGAATGGATATTTTTGAACATGAATCTCTAATTTTTTTTCTCTTTCAGGGTGGACACTGGCTGTCAACAATATTCTGGACTTACTGGGCAGCGCTGCCGCTGCATTTATTCGTAGAACTGCCGGCGATGGGGTTTCTACAGTCTTTAACTGCGTAGCACGCATAATCATAATAGTTGAGATCTCCGTTAAATTATTTTACCCTAGTTATAATGGTGTATGTTATTTTTTTACGCAAATAAAGTTATGTCAGTGGATGTGGAATGTGCACAAGAACGTGGGTAATAAGTAAGTTTATTATGATTAGGTATAAGGTCTAGGGAAGGTACGTATTTACGGAACCAGGTTTTTATACCAGGTATTGGCTTCCAAGTACGTACGCACACCAGGTACCGAACCGAAATACCTACTTGCAAGACTTCAAAGTGTTTTATACGGCTACTCGCTCAACTACGTAGATACTCAACTGCGTTAGTTCTCGCAAATGCGATCATGCTCCTTAACAGTAAGAGACTACGGAACAATTTGGTATGCAAGTATTTTTTTACTTTATTGGTTTGTAAGTATTTATTTGTAAGTATACGCGATTTTGCTCCTTATTTATAGGAAGTCTAGTATTTTTACTTCCAACAGGGCTTTTGAATACGCGATTGTACTTCTTATTTGTATGAATATCAAGTCATGGATCAATTATTTTCGATGCTGATAGAAAATACTTGAAAGTATTTCGAACCCTGGTTTTAGGCCCTGGTTTTTTAAGGTGGACGTACTTGGAAGCCCTGGTACTCGATTTTGCAAGTACGACCCATGTCTAATAAGGTCTTTTCGTCTGTGATATTTTGTCCTGTAAATAATTTAGAAGAAAAACGAATTGAAGTTGTCAAAAAATAAAAGTTTGACATTGACAGTTCTAGTAATTAATAAAGATCAAATTCGCAATACACGTATTCGTTTGTATGAAACTGACAGGTGTCAAGAGAAGTTTTTTGACAACTTTAAACTTTTAATATAAAATATAACTGTTTTTTTATTTTGTTTTTGTAGATCTATCAATATTTTAAACAAAAACATGATACCCAAAAATGTATCTTTCATGTTGTACAATGAAAGATTTACAATATTTTTTTAGGTATCCTGCCTCGTAAACACTTTTAATTTAGAAAATATAATTACGTATGAAATAAATGTTTTAAGCACTGGCTACTCCGCAGATGTTTATTTTTGTGTACTTGTTTTTATTGTTCACACCTCGCGGTTCTCAGTAATAATTCACCGTGATGTGAATGTATTCGAACGCGTCCACTTGACTTTGACAACTGACGTCAGTTGTCTGTCATGCGTGTGACGTTTGTTCGTGTGATCACCAGACCAGCTAGCTAACTACTACTTACTACGCCAATATCTCGCAAATTGTTGTGATTGCAGGATCCACTCCTGCTTATATTACGTAATTAAGGTGTTATAAGTGTGGTGAAGTGATGGGGCACAACCATAGCCACGAGACGAAGGTTGGGGGAGAGCAATCTGGTAGTGGTACCAGCACGCCGCGAGGGTCCCAACGAGGCGCTGGCTCTCGTTCGGGGTCCGGTGGTGACTTGCAAGGCTTAGCGGAGACGAAGGAAAAGGCCCCGCTGTCGATGGTGCCCGTGGAGAAGCTCGGCAAGGTGAGGATGGATGCGTATGTCCATTTAATTAGCGAGGGTCAGCGTCAGGGTTAGATTGACGTTTCCTGTTCGATGTTTGTTTTGATTCGCGTTGATAAAGATCGTATCGGTAAATCTCCGACGTTTGACAGATTCGGATTGGGTCGCGAATGATTGAATCATGGAATGTTTTTAGAAATTCTGTGTGACTATTATCTGAATTGCAAAAGATTTGTAATTAGATACATGATTGTAGTGTGAGGGGTGTTTAAAAAACATTTTGTATCTTAGAAGTCGAGTGATATTTATGAGTGCTAGATAAAGATGATTCACAAGAATCTGCTGTACATACCTACTTTATCTTTTATATCTAAAGCTAAATAGTGCTTTTTAGACCAAAGAAATAAGAATTATGTTCTGAGGATATAAAATCCGCCATGCTTGACAACAGCACAAAGCTGTAAAATAGTATGAAATAAGTAGGTATTACAAAAAAAAACAAACAAGAGAAAAAAACAATGTAAAATAGTTTCAGCATTTCAAAGACTCCTACTGAACTTGACCTTGGTCATTGGCCTCCCAGAGGTCTATGTAATGACCTCAGCACTCAAGGTTGTCTACACTTGTACAACTAAGATTAATTTAAAGTGTGTGAAATCATAAATCAATTTAATTTATGTTGGTACCTACTATTTCTGGTTATCACGCAGCTCCATGTTTGTATTGTTAGAAGAAAATAGTAGATTTTTAAAGCCAAATACAATAGTAATTAACTTTTAAAACAGTTTGAACAAACATACATTTGCCATCGTTTTACTTTACTTTTTTTTACCATTTCAGAGAGAGATTAGGCAGAGGTGTAGATAAAGTATTTTATTTTCAGTTTAATACTCTTTAAAGTATTGAATATTTATGTTAGCATAATCAGCGCATAATGTTCCCACTGTTGGGACACAGGCCTCTTCTATTCATGAGGGAGTGGGCTGTAATCTACCATGCGGCCCAGTGCGGGTTGGTAGTTGTCACATGTCTTTGATTTTTTGGTAGGACATGCCGGTTTCTTCATAAATTTTCTTCACTCTTTCTAAAGCAGTGGTTATGAAATGATTTATACAAAACAAAGTAAAGACTGCCTGGGTTCGAATCCACAACCTACAACTCCGAAAATTAAATGATTACAGATTAGAATAAACTACAGCATCCTGAACATATCCAACTTGTTGATTCCTCTCAGATTATCTAGTGTCCATGGCTCTCTGTGCACTGATACTGCTAAGCTACTCTGCCATCCTCTAAAGAAGTGATTGCGCTTAATTGCTAGTAAATTATTTCATTATTAGGAAGCCTATTATCAGAAGGAGATTATCACGAGATGCTGCGAGTAGCCTTTACGTGTGGTGTTTAGTTTTCGTTAATATTACAGTAACATGTAGAGCTGCGTTTGCGGCTCGTTGTCTCGTTTTGTCCTTCTGACCTGCCTGTTGTGGCACCAACACGGATGAAACCGAATGTTTTCACTATCACACTTTGTTTTTCCTGGTTTTAATACACACTTATCCTACATTCCATATATATACACTCAGCAGCACAGAATCTTGGCCAAGCACTTATCTCGCAAATACTTGCTATAACAAAAACTAAGTGTTTCCAATGATTGTTTCTTATGAGGGCAGGTCAAAGAAATATTTACTCTTAGGTCAAGAGAGTAATTCATTGTGTTTGAGTGCAATATGATGCAACTTTTAATTTTTAGTTGATTCGTGTCTCTTAAGCGACTAAGTTGCAAGTTTCAATTTGTGTGTTGTAAAAGTTTAAAGTTAGCTTGTTGAATTATTGTGGTTGTGTGCTTTTTATTGATTAACTGAAAGAGCTTTAACCCTAATAAAAATGCCATTAACACCAGCACATGTTGCACAGGCTGTAGCATTAATCAACCAAGGGTTGACACAGCGTGAAGTTGCTGTTGTGCTTAATGTACCACGTTCGTCGATGCAGTTTGCCCTAAAACGATACCAGGAGACAGGCCACTATTCACGTAGACCTGGCAGTGGAGGCGTCAGACACACATCGGCCCGGGACGACCGTTTTATTGTCCTGAAAATTTTAAGAAACCGCTACCTCACCGCTGTTGAGATACGCCAGCGGCTCCAAATTGCAAGAGGCGTGAATGTTAGTGAGCGTACGGTAAGAAGACGAATGGAGGAACCGAATTTAAATGCCCGTAGACCAGCACGCGGTCCAGAACTCCTCAGACATCGCCGAGTAGCTCGACCTCAATTTACACGTGAACACGTCAGTCAGCTGAACCCACGAGCAATGGGCTAGAGTGCTGTTCACAGATGAGTGTCGAATAGCTTTGCGTGATCCAGACGGTCGGGAGCGAGCGTGGAGAAGAAGAGGAGAGCGATTTCTACCCATTACCACCACACAAAATGTGGGTTTCCATGGAGGCTCTATAATGGTTTGGGGAGGAATAAGTTCCGATGGACGTACGGAGTTAGTTATCGTCGATAACCGGCTAACTGCAGCCCGATACATCGAGGAGGTCCTCCAGGGACATGTTTTGGCACATTCGGGATACATTGGGCACGATCATTTCCTCCTGATGCAACGAATACCTTCAAAAAGTTGCTATTCAAAAATTGCTGCGACCAGCTCGTAGTCCGGACTTAAACCCGATTGAGCATATCTGGGACATACTCAAAAGAAAGATAAAGTCCACCTCCGACCCGCCAGAAAATCTTAGACAACTTCGAAACGCAGCACTGACTGCTTGGGAAAGCATACCGCAACTTGACGTCAGAAACATCATTCAAAGCATGCCAGATCGAATGCACGCCGTCATTAGGGCTAGAGGATGAAACACCCGATGCTAAAACGTAGAGAAAATAAACCAATTTAGGTTTTTTTTAATTCTATAGTGTTTTAAAATTGGTAGTGTAAAATTATTTTTTTCTGCAAAAGTGCCCAATTTAATAAATAAACTGATAGGTGCAGTGACGTTTTCAATTTCACGTTCTAAAATCATAAGAAACACTTACTGAGTGCATCTACCCTTATTTCAATGTCAAAAATACATTTAAATGCGGAATATCGTGAAATTTACATGTGGCCAAGTTTCCGTGCCGGTGAGTATATTTGCTACGGAAAATGTAGTATAAGAACTTCCTGGTCCTAGACAAACATAGGTCAAACGCCATCCTTGATATTTGGCGCGAAGGTCTGTCACGGCTGTGTCGCACTGCGACTTAGATTTAGTCAATTTTATGGTCCAGTAGCAAATATCGAAAGCTAATTATGTTTAGTCTGCCCTTTCTCCGTGTACGTTGAATACGAAGGATCTGACGAAAAATGACAAAAGCATAACGGAAATACCTTCCTCTACCCCAGATTGGTGACGGCCACAGGGTCGCCAATAAGACTCTGACAGTTTGTTATCCGTGATGACGTTAAGGACTACCCCCAAATTTGAACGAGTGAACTTCTGTAGACACACAAATAAAGATGGTTTTCTCTTAACGGAAATACGATCATTCTGCAGGTGGAGTCTGGACAATAAGCTTCCCCTCCCCTAAGAATCGCCACAACGACTGATCTTGCGCTGTCATCCAAGGAATTCGCGATCCTCACGAGGTCATCAGTCTATTTATAACTCCAAAGCCCAAAATATTATGAAAACCTCACCTGTCCACGAGGCGTGTATTAGCACGCATTATCACATGTTGGTCCGTCATGTGATACTGTCCTTCCATCACATGACGCCGCTGTAACGCGCCTAATGAAGCGGAATGGGTGAAGAATAGAGATGCACTAATTTGATGTACGCTGCTGTGCCGTGTTCGTGAAGATACGATGCGATATTGTTGTGATCGAAAATCAATTCGATTCGGAACGACTGCATTTCAAAGCACGAAACTTTTCTTGTGCTTCAAAACGCAACCGAAACTTCTGCATGTGCGTATTTTTTGGCATCCAAGCCTGGATCTATCTCTTGCGGAATTAAAACTCAAATATTTTTACATAACATTGTACTGTCATGGATATCTGCAAAGTAACGCCTGATTCCGTAGCTTAACTTCAGGCATACGCATATTCATAATACCCATCGCTTCCTACCCAGTGTATCACTGTGTATGATTGAACTCAAACTCAAACTATTTATTTCAAATAAACCAATTACAGGCACTTTTGAATTGTCAAGGTCGGTCAGTCAAAAGGATGAAGCTAGTTGCCCATTCCAAAGCGTAGCGTTCTTCTCCATAGGTACCTAACCTATGGAGAAGAACGGGCAAGAAACTCCATGGACACTCTTTTAAATCATAATAATATTGTTACAAAGTATTGGTTACATCATTCATGTTCAAAATTATGCATGTGAGAACGATGCAGAACGTTAAAAGCGTCCGTAATGAAAAGTAAAAAAAAAAAAACAATTCAAATATTAAATTAAATTAAAATAAGCCATGGCAGCAGAGAGTTGACCAGTCCCCACTGACGGCGCCCGTTCACGAACATGATGCATAGATTAGCACCATTCAGCTCAACCATTTTGAAGGGAGCTAAATGATCCAACACATGTGCCACCATCAGCGAAACACTAGAGTGAGCATGACATACTCTCATCCGCCAAGGCACTTTCAAGTCAATGAAAGACGTACCCAGTAAATGGTAGCTTTATAGTATGTAACATAGTACTCACATACGTTCTATGCAATTATACAATACTAGGAGATTGAATTTATATAATGCAAACATAGTATTTTAGAGTCTTCAGCAGCTCCAACAGTATGTAGGTAGGGTAGGCATGTGTGAAGTATTTTCAAATGCTAATCAATTTATTTATGCGTCCTGTGGAGCAGGACCAGCGTTTAGCCAAGCATTTTTGTCAGCGATGTAATCCCCCAACTTATAATATGCTTGGCTGCATAGTGTGCGTTTTATGCAAGATTTGAATTTCGTTTCATTGAGTTGGAGTATGTGGGGAGGTATTTTATTGTAACATTTTAAACAGTACCCTTAGAGAATCGCGCCTGCGTAGGCCATATATTGCTCTGATGGCTCTTTTCTGCAGAATAAAAATAGACTCGATATCTGCAGCCCGTCCCCATAGTAAAATACCGTAAGACATGATACTATGAAAATAACTAAAATAGACCAGCCTCGCGGTATCTACATTAGTAAATTGACGGATTGTTCTTAAAGCATGTGCTGCTGAACTTAGCCGTCTTGCAAGAGATGTTATATGAGGGCCCCATTGCATCCTTGAGTCGAGCGTTATCCCCAGGAAAACAGTTTTATCGACTAATTCTAGTTTCTCTTTATTCAATACTATGTCATAATCACTACTTTTAACATTCGGTAAAGCAAATCTTATGCATTTAGTTTTTTTCCCATTTAATACTAAATTATTAGCAGTGAACCAATTTTGCACTTGCAGTAGGGCATTATTTACGTCGTCAAGATTTGATGCACGTCTATTTATCCTAAAAATTAAGGAAGTATCGTCAGCAAATAACACCATCTGTGGTTGGTTTTTTAATAAATGGGGCAGGTCGTTTATGTATACTATTATGTATTTATGTATACTAGTGAACGCCTAGCGCTCGATAGTGCTAGAATATTTATTTCTCTACAGCAAGGTGATAGCGACTAGCGCGGCTGGCTGTCCAGAGAGTGCCTGGCAATCCTCCACGAGTGGAGGCTATCTTTTTTGAGGCTATCCACAAGCAATACATTTTTTTTATAGTAACAGTCCGATTATAATTTAAGTGAATGATTTATTAATTTTATTAATTTAGGCTAGAGTGAATAGGCTCATAATAAATAAGTGCGCTTTGCCATCAACGATTGCATCACTGCTTCCCATCAGGCGGGATCGCATTCAAGCACTAGTTTATATCATTAAAAAAAACGGTTCAAATTATACTACATAATTATCTCGTTTTCTTGCGTAAGAGTTACCTAATTAATGCAGGCTGCTGCACCTGTCAGAATTTTGTATTGTGCAATAAACAACCTCGAAAGCTAATCGATATAATCGGATTGGCGTCCGTTATCATTCAACATCACATCATGAAACAATATCTTAATGTTTGTTAATATCGAGTAATTTGTGCGTTGACAATCTTATCACGGTCTCTGATTGATCGCCGTGATTCCCTGCCCTCCTGACAGTCCGTGACAAGCAAACAATGTTTACGTGTTTATGTAAATACATTTCGCAAACTGAAACTAGAAATTAATAATAGTGAGATATTATGAAAATTGTAGAAAAACTTAATTATTAATGTAGTTTAATATTGCATTTCCGCGGTCATTTCAAGTTAAAATAACCGAAAAAACAATATAAAAACAAAGTGATAAAAACAAATAAGTACATAGTTATTGAACCTTTTTACAACTAAATCGTTATTATCGACCAGTGAATAAGACAGCGCGTAATTTTTTTAAATTCCGAACGCATGGGCGAGTGGGTGGAGAAGGTGAAGACCATGAGGTTCTCCGTTGTGGGCATTCAAGTGAGCAGGCTTAAGAACAAGAAGACTGCTGCACCTACTTGCAAAGTGCGTGAGTTTTAATATATCATCATCATCGTCGTTATTCAGCTGAAAGAGATCCACTGCTGGACATGGGCCTCCATCAAGAGCCGTCACAAGGACCGGCCCTGTGCTTCCCGTAACCAATAAATTCCAGTTTCGTTGTGATGCTAGCTATTCATGTAGAGGAGGAAACTTATTCTAACGATTGAATTCTTGACTCAACAAAGTACCAATTTTGCCAAGCGCCATACTTACGGAAAAATCAAAAAAACATCGCACCATTTCTGTGTCCTGATGAAATCATCAACATGGAACCCAAAGAGACGAATAGCGACTCCTGCGAGGTTCATTGTTCAGGCCCGTTGCAAAAAATGCGAAAATAGCAAAAATAATTAATTATTTGTGTGTATAAAGATACTGTAATAATAGTATTTATCAACAAATCTCTATGATTGATGGCTTGTAGTCGCTGTTAATGAGTGATAAGTAATAACGAATGATTTCCCAATGCAGTTGTGTAAAAAACTTTTTTACAAAAGCAAAACAAGACTTTAATTTCGGAAGTCGGTGTCGTTGGTTCCGCATTTTCGTTTTTTGACTTCCGAAATTAAAATTATTTTTGAGTTTGCAGTGTTTTGTTTTTGGAAGTCAGTTGTTTTGTTTTTTTGTAAAAAAGTTTTTATTTTTCACTTTTTAGCTGTACCCACACAAATTCATCTTGCAAGATTAGAGGTACCCCAATAACAACTTTGACAGAAATGAGGGTGTACCATGGTATACTGAACACGTCTGCGTATCCCTTTATAGGGTACAGGCGTGATGTTATGTTGTGTGATTGCGTAAACAATGCATACATAAACGATAGCAGCTATCGCGGTTGATTTGACGGCACGGTTGGCGCAGTGGCACAGATTACTGAATAGTTACTACGTAGCAGTGGTTAAACGATTGACTGCTGCGCTGCGTGTCGCGGGTTCGATTCTCGCACGGAACAAATATTTGTATGACCTACAAGTAGTTGTTCCGGGTCTGGCTGTGTGTATGAGTTTAAATGTTTGTAAACGCACCCACGATACAGGAGAAATTCCTAGTGTGGGGGCAACGTTGTTCTAAAAAAATAAAAAAAATTGCTGGCATTTCTCACAGATCTTTACCAAATTTAAATGGGACCATTTCGGAACAACCTCTTTGGAACAAAAAAATAATTTTGAAAATCCGTATGACGGAGTTATGCCCGAACATACACAAAAAAAATATAAACATCCGAATTGGGAACCTCCTCCTTTTTTAGAAGTCTGTTAAAAAGTAAGTTATTCTAGGAGTCATAACCACCACACTATTTAATATACTACGGGCCTATGTCCAGAAGATACACCGTAAGTGTGTATGCACACGAGCGTCAACGGCAGAGGTAACTGCAGCCGGCGATACGTCTACGACTGCCGTCGAAAACGTGCCGTTCGTGTAACCGAGCACCGGACTTAAGTACACGAGCGGCCCGTTGCTGACGGCTGCAGTTGCCTCTGCCGTTGACGCGTGCCGCTCGTGAGTATGTATACTTTTCTCCAAAGAAGCAGTGAATGTTTCCACAGTGTGTGACGGTGCAATCAGCTGATTAACGAGTTTCCATTGTTTACCGTGACGTCACCGCTAATTTAGTGAAAGCCGCGTATGAACCGATTTTACGCCAGCGCGACAGTAGTAGCGCAGACACTTCACATTGATCAACATAATCCTATTAATACTACGAGATTATAAACAGATTTAAGTATTATGGTTATCTGTTACATTGACCGGTATAAAAAGTGTATTTATGGTTTAGTTATACTAGCTGTATCCGCGGCTACACTCGTAGCTTTTAGTTTTCGGGAATGAAATATACCATCTGTACTTCAGTTAATTATCTGCCCCCAATCATCGCAATCAGTTATATTACAGTTTGTTAGTGTGTTCATGAAATGAAAACAATCACTTTCACATTAACATCAGCAAGTCTCCAGAACAGTCCAACTCTTTATTAGTGGTTGTAAGGGCAATCATGTCATTTGGTTTAAGTAGGTTCTTATATTTTATTTATCTTATAGATAGATTCTTTCATATTTTGTGAATGCGAGAACGTTGTAGACTGCAGATTTGTAGACCATTTTTAACCGACGAAAAAAAAAAAAACAGAGGAGGTTCTCAAGTCGACGCGTATACATTATATATATATATATTTTTTTGTAGACCACACATTAATTTTTACAGAGTAGTCCGATTTTGATAATTCTTTTTTTATTGGAAAGGGTATACCCAAAAGTTGGTCCCATATAAATTTGGAGAAAATATTCTAACCGTAAGGGTGGGAAAATAGGGGTGATTTATTGTTCACTCACAGATTTGAATGCTGAGTTCTGTATTATTACTCTACTCAATGCCACATATGCCTGCCTTTTGGCAAAAAAAATATAGATTATAGCCACAAAAAATTATAAAATAAAAACTTTCTAACTGTAGAAATTACTCGTATGAATAAGAAAGAAATGGTTACCTCTTACAAGTCAATCTTTGCTGTTAATGCGTTCGGAGTTCCACAAGGAAGTGTCCTGGGACCACTCCTTTTCCTTATTTATATTAATGACATTATTAAGATAACGAACCATAAATGTACATTGTTTGCTGATGACATATCCGTAGTTGTGCCTTACGACGGCTTGAATAATTTAGAAATTGTAAAAACAATTGACGGTATAACTGAATGGTTAGAACAGAACAACCTCAGTGTTAATATAAACAAAACAAAAATTCTACAGTTTAGAAATTATAATACTGTCACACGGGAGTTAAAAATATCATATAAAGGTTTTGAAATTGATGAGGTATGTGATACAAAATTCCTGGGTATAATTCTTGATATGCACTGTAATTGGAAGGCTCAGGTAAAGAACGTCTGCACTAGAGTAAATCGATTTGTGTTTGCTCTAAAAAAGATTAGGAAGCTAGCAAGTGAGAAGACTGCTCTAATGGCATATCATGGCTGCGTAGGATTAGTTCTTAGATACGGAATACTAGTCTGGGGTAACTCAACACATTAATAAGGTCTTTATATCGCAGAAAAAATGTGTAAGAGTAATATGTAAACCTCTTTTTAAGAAACTTAATGTACTAACTGTAACTTCCCTTTACATCTTTGAAATTGCTACTTTTGTTAAGAAACATGCAGATCAATTTATTAAAGCAAAGGAGAATAAAAGATTTCTATCAAGAGACCCCACTAAGTTACGAACACCGGCCACATCCACCGCATTGTATAAAAAAAACTGTGGATACACAACAATCCAAATTTTTAATAAAATACAAAAATCTATTCGTGAATTGCCCCTTACGCGTTTAAGACATATATTAAAGAAATGGCTTATTGAAAAATGTTTTTATGATATTGACGAATTCATGACATGTAAATAATATTTATTTTTATTTTTTTATTGGAGGTTAAAGATAAATTTTTGTATTTAAGAAATGACTTATTGTTTTTATAATATTGCTAAATTAATTAATGACATGTGAATAATAATACTGACATTTTAAATTGTATCAATTGTAAATGACTCAATTTTGCATACCGATTATACGGTGAGACATGCTGAACTTCTACAATGTATAATGTAACGTAACACCCTGTAACCATTTGTCTGGCATAATAAATTCTTCTTCTTAACAAAAAAATTAGACCGCCGAAAAAACTGAAAAGCAAAAAATAATAAAACTTTTTTATTTAATCTTAATAACTAAGTTCTTAAACTAATGTAAGTAATAAGCTAATGTAGCTAATAAGGTTAAATAAAAAAAACCTTTTTTACAAAAAAAAAACACTGAAAAGAGAAAAATAACTTTAATTTCGGAAGTCGGTGTCGCTGGTTCCGCATTTTCGTTTTTTGACACCGAGTTAGTTTGAGAGAGAGTTTTGTCCATATTAAATTTGATGACCCATCTGTAGGCCAACGCTTAAAAGATGAAGACGGGTGCGTAGCAATCTCCCCTGTTTGTACAATATTCCAAGCGCATAGATGATATGGAGATGTCGAACGTAGAATGCTACCGCTCATTTTAAGCTGGACCGTGACTGTCCACAAACTTCAGGGCACAACCCTAGATAAAGCGGTGATCGATTTGGGCAAGAAGAACTTTGCAAAAGGGTAAATATATGTAGCCCTTAGTCGTGTCAAAACTTTAGACGGTATCGCCTTATGCGATTTGGATGCAAATAAGCTTTTAAATCGACCCCACAATGAGAGAGCTTTAACAGAAATGGCCCGGTTGCGTAATCTTTCCAACAACTAGGTTGGTTTTAAGAATATTTTATAACTAGCTTTCCGCCCCGCAGTCACCCGCGGAAACTTCGTTTTCCCGTTATTTCCTATCCCGTTGGTATTTCGTTAAATCCTGACTTAGTGTGTTCTATACGGAATGCCCATGCCAAGTCGATTTCACTTTTTTGTTATTATTAATTTTATTTTTCTTAATTTTTAATGTCGTAGATGGACAAGGATTACAATTATATACATACATAACAACTGTAAAAAAAATGTAGAGGTAACAATGATAAATTACACCTTTACTGTATTATTGTTACAATTTAAAAGCGCCCTTAAAAGCGAACTGGCGTAATGTTATGTTATGGTATGGCATAAACTATGCATACACAAACAATCGCAGCAATCGCGAGACATGTGCTGTCGTTTTTTAAAGATTTCTATTGTCTGTGGTTAGTCAATCACCTCCTGACCTGATGATCACGAGACCAAAATGGCAAACGCCTTTTCAAACATCAAAAAATAATTTACTAAATCAGTCGATGCCTACTCCTTACTGTTAAGGAGTTGTACCTTCCATCATCAGCTCAGCTACAGATGATGATTATCATACGCAAGTACTTAAATTAGTTCATAAGATTTGCGAAAAACGATGTGTGGGCCCATAAAATTTGAGGGTTGCCCTCGATTTCTCCAGGATCCAATCATCAGAGCCTGTCTTGGTGACTATGGGACCACTTCAGAAGTATCTCCTTTCGAACAAAGAAAGAATTTTGAAAATTGGTCCATAGTTGGCGGAGTAATCGCGTAACAAACACCAAAAAAAAAACTTACCGTCGAATTGAGAACCTCCTCCTGTTTTGAAGTCGGTTAAAAAGGTTCATTATTTTTTGCTTTTCAGTTTTTCGCCGGTTTAATTTTTTTGTTAAAAAGTTTTTTCTATTGTAGTAAGTACCTGATATTTGACAGGCCTACACTGTCCTCCCATACCTGTTAACACTGTGATTTGAAAACATTGTAAAAGTCAATTATTTTTAAAACGGTAACCGTGGAGTTTCTTGCCGGCTCTTCTCAATAGGAAACGACCGATTGGAACCTTGCACCTAGCTTCTGACGTTTCATAAGAGCACATCATGTCGGTTTATGTGAAATAAAATATTTTGATTTGACTTCACCATCTCATCTGGGGATTGTCAATATCCTAGCTAGACTACTTAAGTTACAAGTGTGGCCATTTATAGCTGACTGACTGACCATAATAACGCCCTGAGCTGATCTCTGATGCACAATGTGTATGACTCACAGAAACGAGGAACAGTCTCTAACGAGAGTTACACATTGTTGCAGATTTGGAAACCTTGCGCCGCACATATAGCATACTCCTTATAGATCGATTAGATTTTTTAGATTATGCACGTGCTGTTCAATTATTATATGCGCAAATAGTCTAACACTTTCTGTACATACTACAGTGCAACCTCGATATAACAAATCGGAAGGGAACAAGTAAATATTCGTTATATCAAGTAATTCCTTAAACTGAGGTTTGTTATATTGAGGTTAGGTTGATCTAAAATTTGGTATAAAGAGGTAAAAACATGTCGAAACCTGTCGCGACTGGATCACATACTATTGGGAACGTTATATAAAGGTTTTGAGTTGACAAAATTCGTTAATTAGAGGTTTACACTTTTTTTTATAGTTGAAAATTCGTTATAAAGAGGTTGTTCGCAAAAAATCTTCGCAATGTAAAGGTATTTTACATTGACTCTTATGGAGAATTCAAGGGGATTACGAAGAATTTGTTAAATCGAGGAATTCGTTATATTGAGGTACGTTATATGTATTAAAGTGGCACTGTATTATGTGTTTAACATATTAGAGCAACCGAATTCTACTTACGACATTATGTAGATTCTATCGATACCGGAACCAACCAATGCATTGCATTATTTATGTAACACTAGCTGCGCCCCGCGGTTTCATCCGCATAAGCCTCGATCCCGTGGGAATATCGGGATAAAAAGTATGCTGTATCCTAATCCAGGTCATGGTCTACCCATGTGCCAAATTTCATCCAAATCCGTTCTGCCGTTTTAGCGTGAAAGCGTAACAAACAAAAAATAAAATCTTTTCTCTTTATAATATTTTAGTTTAGACTAGCTGTGCCCGCGACTTCGTTCGCACGCATATCGGAAAACAAATAGGATCTCATTGGATTTAATTTTTTGTTCGGAACCGTAATTTATTATTTTTCCAGAATAAAAGTACCCTAAGTAATCTTACTCATAAAATCAGCTATCTGCCAGTGAAAGTCCCACCAAAATTGGTCTAGCCGTTTCGGAGATTAGCGGGAATAACAGAAAAACAATTAAAAATAATGTTTTTGTGTTATTTATAAGTACCGTAAATGATACATGAATGATATATGATTTTATTTTTGTAAGTAGGTTTGTACAAACACTTTTACACGTCAATCATATTTTAAAACTAGATGAGGTCGGCGTTTCCTATCTGACTAGTCTGAGAAGAAAGGCCGAAACAAACTCAGAGGTCACAGTCTCTTTTAAACTCCAGACATAATCTTGGTCAGATCATATGAAGACCATGTAGGTCGATGTCTGAGATGGTCTTTTGACGAAAGAACCACACAGATTGAGAGGACCTGTCCAGTCAGTGCACGCATTTGCCAGAAATCGTGCAGCTCAACTCAAAACTTAAGGAGCTCAACGATTCGACGAACAATACCAAAGAAAGGACATTTAGGTAAGCCACATTAATTACTCAAACTGCCAGACCAGTACAAAAACACACAGAACAAAGAGAAAAATAATATAAATAAAATGACCCACATAGTCTTCACATTCACAATAATTAAAATAATATAATACTTTACAAAGTAAGCAAATGTCATAGTATATATAAAATTCATTAATGTCAAAGTGTATATAAAAAACAACAAAACAGAAAAATAAATAAAAACATTCAATATGTAAAAAATTGGAAGCAGCTCAATCCCAAGCCTTTTTGTTCTCGATATAATCCTTAACGGTATAAAAGGCTTTCTGGCACAGCTTACGTTTAATGAATGATTTGATTTTATTAAGGCTTAGATCTTGAACGGGGCTTGGAATGTTATTATAAAAGCGTATACATTGACATCTGAACGAGCCACCTATTTTCTTGAGCCTTGTTGTAGGTACAAGAAATTTGTGTTTGTTCCTAGTATTTATATCATGGACTGTATTTTTTAAACAATTTTATATTTTTATGGGCATATAAAATATTTTCATAAATATATTGAGAAGGCACAGTCATAACATTAATCTCTTTAAATTTATCTCTGAGCGAGTGTCTCGGACTTAATTTATAAATTGATCGAACAGCTCGCTTCTTCAAAACAAAGATAGTCTGAATATCAGCGGCATTTCCCCACAATAGAATACCGTACGACATTACACTATGAAAATTTACTTTAGCTATTTTCTATTATAATTATATTATTCTAAAAGGGCTGTCTCTATATCAGTTAAATTACGAATTTTTCTAACAGCGTATGCTGCGGAACTTAGCTGTTTTGACAATTTATCTATATGTGGACCCCACTGAAGCTTAGCATCCAAAGCTATGCCCAAGAATACTGTGCTGTCTTCAGGATTCAATTCTTTACCCTTTATCAACACATTGGTTTTCACCTGCCTAACGTGAGGTAGCGTAAACTTAATGCATTTGGTTTTTTTCTCGTTTAAAAGTAAATTATTAACATTGAACCAGTGGACTACTTTAGAGATCGCGCTATTTACATCGTCAGTAGCCTGCTGCTGACGTTTAAGTTTAAACAAAAGTGAAGTGTCATCTGCAAACAACACTATATCATGATTATCCTTTATGAGGTACGGCAAGTCATTTATATAAATAAGAAACAAGAAAGGACCAAGAATTGAGCCCTGTGGGACTCCCATTGTTACTATAGATCCGGGAGATCTTTTTCTATTAACGTCAACGCTCTGGATCCTCTTACTCAAGTAGGAAGTAAGACGATCCAGAGCAGTGTTCCGGATTCCGTAGTGGCGGAGTTTGCTGATTAACGTTTCGTGAAGAACGCAATCGAATGCCTTGGACAAATCACAAAAGATGCCCAAGGCATCGCATTTATCTTCCCATGCATTATAAATATGTCCGAAAAGTTCAACACCGGTATCAGTAGTTGAACGACCCCTTGTAAAACCGAACTGTTTGCTATGTAATAATTTGTGTTTATTAAAAAATCTTTGCACTTGATCTAAAATTAATTTCTCAAAAATTTTACTAAAGGTAGGTAGTACAGAAATAGGTCTATAATTTGTAGGGTCTGATGTACTGCCTGATTTAAACAAAGGTATTATTTTACTATTTTTCATAAGGTCAGGAAACTCCCCACTCTCATTACAACTATTAAAAATAAGAGCTAGAGTAGGTGCTACAGTCAATAATAGACTTAGCAACTTCTACAGAATTACCCCACAGATCTGCAGTCTTTTTAACATTTAAAGTGTAAAAGGTTTTAATTATATCTCTACAGGTAATATGTTCAAAATGGAATTCAGAATCGCAACCATTAACATTTTCCTTAAGCAAAGACTCAGCAACAGAAGGTATGATGAGTTTAGGGATTTAGTAGTTGAAACGGGAATATCTGAAAAGAAATTTTCAAATGCCTCGGCGACTAGCGAGTCTGATTTTATTATGTTGTCATTAATAGACAGGCTGTTGTCAGTATTTCGGTTACTAGATGTTCCCGCTTCACTATTAATAATAGTCCAGGTCGTTTTAATTACATTACTGCTGTTTTTAATCTTTGAACCCAAATAACGTGACTTGGCTATATAACAAACTTTTTAAAATAATTTTGAATCATTTCTAACGTACAAATTAAATTCATCAGTGTTAACAAAAGACATTTCATTGTATAGTTCATAAAGCCGTATTCTACTTTTATGAGTACCAATGGTAGCCCAATCACTGAAAGATGCGTTACTATTAACCGAGATAGTCTTGGGAATAAATGTAATGGCAAAGGAAACATTTCATGTAATAAATAAATAAAGGTGGAATCAATTTGTTTACAGTATGTATTAAAAAAAATATCATATAGATGATTAGGATCAGCATGAGTTGACAAAACTGGTAGTTTATTAATGAGTTTAACTTTAATGCCTCCAAGCGACTTGCAGTTTTGGGGTTAACAGTGATATCCTTTTTAGCCACTTTTTTGTTTTGGTTTTGAATAGTAATCTTTTGCCCGCAATGATCAGAATCTAGTAAATTTATAATTTCTTTGTGGCTTGGTATAATATCTGTATAAATATTATCTAGGCATGTGACACTAGTAGGTGTTATTCTTGTGGGCTCCAAAAATAGGTTTACAAGATTGTAGGACTGAAACAGACTTATAATTTTACTACAAGAACCTGAGTTTTCTAATAAATTAACATTAATACTTTCGGCTCCACCCACTTTTCATAGAGCTCATACTGGATGCCGCCATACATATGGCAAGTGGACCCTCCAGGAGGGTCACCGGCATTACGTTTGCGCTAAAGTGAACCCTCGAGGAGAGTTGTCGGCATTAGGTTAGAAACCGTATTATAAAACACTGTAAAACGAAGTAAAATAGTGTTATTACAATGTCTTAGGGCTATATTTAGTATCCCGGGGGGTATTTACATGTACTAGTGGGGTGGAGACGTGAAATATTGAACAATTAAGAAAAAGTATAATCGCTCGCTTTTATCCCGAGACAGGGGTGTCCAACCTTTCTGAAATTTTCACGCAATGTAATAATTTTTTATTGTATTAAGTAGGAACAACAAACAATTACATTATGCAATATTAGTAGTTTTTTAGGTAATCAAAACGTAATTATTTTGTAACAGCTTATTAACGTTTAGTGTTCTATTACATAATTACTTGCCGCTCATGATTCACCAACAGCTACAGAAAAGCTGCAATAGGTTAAATAAATCGCGGGAACGAGAAATTCGAATTTCAAATATATTTCCACTAAATTTTCATTTTTACAAATTAGGATCCTAGTCTTTTGAGATAGCCGTTTATTTAACGCAATTTTTTTACATATATTTTTTAAGCTTTTTATTGCAATTGCAACGGAGACATTAAATTTGAAAACAAAATGCACACCAGTGTATATTATGGCAAAATTAAAGATTGGCCATCACGAAAAATGCTCTGTGTAAGAAGGCTGTATGCAAAATACTGGCTCTTTCCAACACGTTTTTTTATTCTGCTGACCTTAGTACGATGAGCTATTCTGCCAGAATAAATATGATGTAGGTGATTGCTGTCAGAAATCACATAGGACAAAAATTAATACTAAACGACGTGTATGTAGCGAAGTATGTGCTCAAATGTACAAAGCCGACTGACCAGAGAGGCAATTCTCGTTTCTCGTAGTTTTAAGAACGTTCACAGTCTGATCTCGGTCTCAATCTGTCAAAAAATACTTCTAATTTCCCTACATTTTGACAAGTTTTTGAAATTTGTTTGTTGCCGAGATGAGACTGCGACTAGATTTTGAACGTTTTAAGTTACGAGAATTGGCCTTCTGATCTTTGTCTTTCTTTCATGTTACTTCGAATACTTACTTGTTCCGTTCCGAAGATAATACAATTAATTAGAGATGAGCTGATGCTGTGTCCAAAATTGTTGAGACACTAGGTACTATCGTTTTGAAATTAAATGTAGTCGCTGAGATTGGATAGTAGAAAGATATTACAACGAAAATCGAACAAAATTAGCAGAAATTATTAACATATTTCTATCAATTTATATTAAAATTTGCTGGAAAACGTCTTGTTTTTACAGAATAGTAATAATATTTCCAAACAAATAAAACTAAGAGACATTATAATATATTAATGATTTCAGTTATTAATATTATTCAGGAAATAACCTAGTAGGTACTTATCATTTCAACCGCGTATCATACTGTGATCAACCATACGATGATGATTTAAAAAAAAAATGTGCATTTTTTGGGATTAGCACTGATAATTTCTAGTGGTCGTACATTGTCTATGGACTGTTGGATTAGGGCGTATAATTATTGTATTTTTATTTAAATGTTTTTGAACACAGTAATGATTTACAACAATTTAGTAAGAGGAATGCATGTTTTTAGATAAAGCAGTGTGCCATTACGAGGGAAAACGCGTAATTATGTTACTTTTGAATTTAAACTTTTAGCGATTTTGTAAGGACCTACTTCTGCATGTTAAAGATTTTTGCAGGTTACAAAAAAAATGCAAAGTAGGTAAAGGCATCGTAATATTTTTTCAATTCATTCACTTGCTATAAACATTGACAAGCATTATTTATATTTATTCCCAAGTCTATAGCATTAGTAGTTCTTGGAATAAGCAACTGTTACAAAGGAACGGACAGACAGACAAACGAAGTCGCACCATGGGTGTTCTTTTTTACCATTTTGATACGGAACCCTGAAAAGCTTCTATTTTTAAACTATTCCTCGTAATTTATAATCTCAAATAAATATTTTTATTTTTAATGAATATTTGTAACCGCAAAATGGTTGACTACCCCTGAAATACGGGCATCATAGCTCCCAATTCTTTTTAACCGACTTCAAAAAAGGAGGAGGTTCTCAATTCGACGGTATGTTTTTTTTTGTGTGTTTGTTACGCGATTACTCCGCCAATTGTGGACCAATTTTCAAAATTATTTTTTTGTTCGAAAGGAGATACTTCTGAAGTGGTCCCATAGTCACCAAGACAGGATCTGATGATTGGATCCTGGAGAAATCGAGGGCAACCCTCAAATTTTATGGGCCCACACATCGTTTTTCGCAAATCTTATGAACTAATTTAAGTACTTGCGTATGATAATCATCATCTCATGTAGCTGAGCTGATGATGGAAGGTACAACTCCTTAACAGTAAGGAGTAGGCATCGACTGATTTAGTAAATTATTTTTTTGATGTTTGAAAGGGCGTTTGCTATTTTGGTCTCGTGATCATCAGGTCAGGAGGTGATGGACTAACCACAGACGATAGAAATCTTCAAAAAACGACAGCACATGTCTCGCGATTGCTGCGATTGTTTGTGTATGCATAGTTTATGCCATACCATAACATAACATTACGCCAGTTCGCTTTTAAGGGCGCTTTTAAATTGTATGTATGTATATAATTGTAATCCTTGTCCATCTACGATATTAAAAATTAAGAAAAATAAAATTAATAATAACAAAAAAGTGAAATCGACTTGGCATGGGCATTCCGTATAGAACACACTAAGTCAGGATTTAACGAAATACCAACGGGATAGGAAATAACGGGAAAACGGAGTTTCCGCGGGTCACTGCGGGGTGGAAAGCTAGTCATAAAATATTCTTAAAACCAACCTAGTTGTTGGGAAGATTACGCAACCGGGCCATTTCTGTTAAAGCTCTCTCATTGGGGGGTCGATTTAAAAGCTTATTTGCATCCAAATCGCATAAGGCGATACCGTCTAAAGTTTTGACACGACTAAGGGCTACATATATTTGCCCTTTTGCAAAGTTCTTCTTGCCCAAATCGATCACCGCTTTATCTAGGGTTGTGCCCTGAAGTTTGTGGACAGTCACGGCCCAGCTTAAAATGAGCGGTAGCATTCTACGTTCGACATCTCCATATCCTCTTTGCGCTTGGAATATTGTGCAAATAGGGGAGATTGCTACGCACCCGTCTTCATCTTTTAAGCGTTGGCCTACAGATGGGTCATCAAATTTAATATGGACAGATTCAGGCAACTCACCTTCCTCCAGTTGGTCTCTTCGTAGTGCAGGCCATTTAATACTCTTAATAAGGCCCATGGCACCATTCACGAGCCCATCGGATACAGAAATATTACGCCTTAACATAACTCGAGATTCAATACCGAACTTAATAACTAATAAGAAACCACCGCAGTTATTAAGGGCCTTACTCTCGTTTAGTACCGTAACACGGTCACTTTATGAAGAATATTTCTCATTAACGGCTTGATTAGAAGATCTGAAAAAAATATATTGTTGGTATAGGTTCATGTACAACATTTCTGTAACAGGATTTTTTCGTACGGCTAATACTTTTCCCTTAAAAAAATTTTTAGCAAAACGCAATTTTCTCCTAATATTCCATATTACTTCTAAACGGCTTTGATGTTTGCAAATATTTTTACACTGAAAAATTGATGGTTAGAGGTACTATAGAAATAAAACAGCTTATGTAAATCAATCAACATTTGCAAAGAAAATTTCCCCACTTTGAGATTGAGCTTCAGAGGTGCTCTGCGCGGGCGCGGGCGGCAGTCGTGCGTTAGCACTGAGACGGGAGGGCTGTGTCGCTCGCTGCTTCGCTCCGGCTATTGACCGACTACGCGCGTTTGCCTGTGTTAGTGCAAATATTTACGAACGAATTGTATCAGTGTGCGTTTATTGACTAGCTCGCTGCAGATGGCCCATTTCTATTGTGCGCGTCAGGTCGCTTACGATAGTATACAAGTAGTCAGGCTTATCTAACTAATATTAAAATTAGAAAATATTGAATTTGATCAAAATAAAAGTCCAAGATGGCGGCTGCGAAAATTTTCAAGTTTTTCATCATGGGTGTCGTTTTCATACTTTTCGAGGGTGATAAAGCCGATAGTGAGGTCAAAATAAAAATCCAAAATGGCGGCTGCAAAATTTTTCAAATATTTCATCATGGGTGTCGTTTTCATACTTTTCGAGGGTGATAAAGCCGATAGTGAGGTCAAAATAAAAATCCAAAATGGCGGCTGCAAAAGTTTTCAAATATTTCATCATGGGTATCGTTTTCATACTTTTCGAGGGTGATAAAGCCGATAGTGAGGTCAAAATAAAAACCCAAAATGGCGGCTGCAAAAAATTTCAAATATTTCATCATGGGTGTCGTTTTCATACTTTTCGATGGTGATAAAGCCGATAGTGAGGTCAAAATAAAAATCCAAAATTGCGGCTGCAAAAAATTTCAAATATTTCATCATGGGTGTCGTTTTCATACTTTTCGAGGGTGATAAAACCGATAGTGAGGTCAAAATAAAAATCCAAAATGGCGGCTGCAAAAAATTTCAAATATTTCAGCATGGGTGTCGTTTTCATACTTTTCGAGGGTGCTAAAGCCGATAGCGAGGTCAAAATAAAAATCGAATAGTCCGGGAGCCGAGTACGCCGTCTTGCGACTGCCTACTGCCGCGCGTATTTGTATGAAGATTTAGTTTTTTGTTAAGTATGATAATTTAGTGAGTTTCATAGTTGGGCACACACACTAAAATGTAACTAACAGGCCTATGGTGATTTATCGAGGTAGGCACTGCTTATATGCCTTTATGCAATACACGCCACTGACTGATTTACTCTGAGTATTCGCGCGCGGCTGTTACGCACGAACGCGGAAGGTTTATCTACTGAGCGGCCGTAGGTGATTATTTCAAGGTCACTAACGAGACATGATACTGTTACTTTACTATACTATAACAGTGGTAACAGTTTTCGTAGTTCAACTGTTACTTTTGACGTACGATTAATAGTAAAAAAAATCTTTTTACATGAAAAACACTTTAAAAAAACACTTCAAAGTGAAAAATGACTTTATTTCGGAAGTCGATGTCTTTGGTTTTGAATTTAGGTTTTTTGCTACAGACTTCCGAAATAAAGTTATTTTTCATTTTGTAGTTTTTTTAAGGAAGTCTGTTATTTTTTTTTTTGGAAAAAATAATTATTTTGCACATTTTAGTTGTGGCACCTACCGGTCACAAATTAGAATACCACTACCTGCTATGTAAATAACAATGACAGGAAGAAAGTTGATTATAACATCATCCGATTGGCTACGGAATCCTAGAAATGCCATTTAGGTACAGTGCTAGTTAAGTAGGTTTATTACTGATTTATAATAATTCAAATTGATGAAACAGGTTCTCATTTTTATAAAATCTCATTTTTATGTAAGTCCTCCTAAGAAGACCTACAGCTATGCAAATAAAATGTTATTCCATTCCTAAGAAAATACTCGATATCAGTTTTAGAGTTTTACCCCCGTCGGGAACTAAGTTCGTTCTCACGTATGATTTTAAACAAAATGAAAAAATTCTAATAAATAATGTCCAGTAAAAACATAAAATATCCGTAACATAAGTATCAATCTATACAAAATATATCAGCCTTGCCTCCGCCATTCCCTTCTGGAATCGTAGGCAAAAATGGTGACCTGCGTGCGGCATGTCTGCGTCTCCGCATATTCTTTGATCGTCGTTTTAGTGCAGCGCGCCACCGCGCGCGTTTTACGTATTCGGGGGTAGAGCGTTTAGCTCCGCCCACATGCACAAGGTCAGCGAGCCCTATATACACCTTAATGTGTTTAGGAATAACATTATCTTGGTGGTTTTCTACCACAGGTTGCCGCCTCGCGAGACTCATCTACAGCCATTATAGTATACATGCGGTACGTCTTAGCATTTTCAGCGGTAATTTTTAACCGACTTCTAAAAAAGGAGGTTCTCAATTCGGATGTTTTTTTTTATGTTTGTTCGCGCATATCTCTATCGCTTGCCAACCGTTTTGAAAAATTCTTTTTTTGTTGGAAAGGGTATACCTTCCAAATGGTCCCATTGAAATTTCGACAAGATCTGATGGTGAGTTTCGGAGACAGACAACGGAACTCTTTAATAAATGCCAGCAAATCAACGGCTATTGGTGCTATCGCTTATGTATGTATTGTTTACGCCATCACACAACATAATGTCACGCCTGTACCTACCCTATAAAGGGGTACGCAGATGTGTTCAGTATACCACGGTACACCCTCATTTCTGTCAAAGTTGTTATTGGGGTACCTCTAATCTTGTATGTATATACGAATTTATGTGGGGTAGATACAACTAAAAAGTGAAAATTAAAACTTTTTTACAAAAAAAAAAAACAACCGACTTCCAAAAAAAAACACTGAAAACAGAAAAATAACTTTAATTTCGGAAGTCTGTGTCAAAAAACGAAAATGCGGAACCAGCGACACCGACTTTTTAAAAAAAAGTTTTTATTGAAAATAAAAATGCTGGTATTTGAAAACCAACGAGTATACTGATAAATCTTGTTAAAATATACGACTAATTTTATTTTCATAGTTTATAATGCTGTATTCGCTGTATAATGCTGTATTGAATGTATTCGCGCAGAAACACGTACATTTAATATGAGCCCTCCGCGAGGGCTCCCGGCATCCCATAAGGGATTTGAGTGAGCCCTCCAGGATGGCTCCCGGCACTGAACGTGTTAAAGTCACCGCAAATGATAACGGACTTGTTTGAGTTACAAATCCTGTGTAACACTTCATCCATTACCTTTTCAAAGCAGTAAATGTAAACGTATGTAGTATATACTTTTATATGCAATTAGTAAAAAACTGTTATTAAGAAGTAGATCCTTACCTTCGAGCCGCCATGACAATACATATTTGTAGACATAGTACTAAAAAGCATTTTGATTTGTTACAGCTGCTGATCCAGAGATCACAAAAAGAAGATGGAGTCAACGGTGTCACAGAGAAATCATTTACAGTAAGTTCTATAAACACTTAGCCGACGTTCAAATAGCGTTAGGCGAGCGTTACCGGCAAGCGAAGGATACCGCAAGAACTCGCTGTCGGATTAGGTCCTTAAAGTTCATGTTTGTCTCCAGAAATACCTGTTCCCCATGTACCCGGAACTGGCGCGTCAGTTCTTCAAGTACATCCACCGCATTGGCAAGTGTAAGAACAAGCACATCCCGCTGTCCACCTTCCGGCAACAGTGCGAGAAGATCCTCGCCATGCTGGACGACGCCATGATCATCGAGACTTATGTCAGGTAAGGACAGGGAGACAATGAAGGGGGACATGCGGCGATGACAACTGAATAGGGATAGGGAGATGTGGATGATGATCGTCTTGGTCCTGGTGATAACTTCTGTGACTGTTCACTTTTCCCATTACCCGACTGCGACTGGAGAGCAGCGGGAGCCCAGTGGTAACGGACGCGACTTACGAGTAGTGAGTCGTAGGTTCGAACACAGCCAGACGCTTTACTTTGTATAAGATATTTATTTCACCACCCCTGCTCTCAAAACGGTAAAAACATCATGAGGAAACCGGCATGTCCTAGAAACAAAAATTCGAAGATATGTGACATCTACCAATCCGCACTGGGCCCACGTGGTGGATTGCGGCGTACTCCCTCTCGCTGAAAGGAGGCCTGTGTCCCAGCAGTGGGAACATTATAGGCTGGTTATCCTACCAGACTGCGCGACATAAAAGACAGGGTTATGTTTTTACAAAACCAATTTGAAGTGGGTGCTGGTGCAGCACATAAGCTATTTATGTCATGATGGCAACGCACATGCGTTCTCTCTAGTTTCGCAAATGTTTTAAACGGTACCACCGTACCAACTGACCACTTACCTTCAGTTGGACCGTGGTGGACTGGATTGCCACCTGTATGTTTAGTTGTCTCTTGGTGTTATCTGGTCAGACAATCCGACCACTTTTTCGCGTTCATATTTTTTACGAGAATTTTCCGCTTCCACGCAGTTTTTTGGTTGTTGTTTCGCGTTTATTGTCACTCAATGTCTGTCAAATTCATCATGTTACAACAATTGCCTTCAGTTTAACATGAACTAAGTAGATCAGTCTCTTGTCTCGCTCGAGACATTATCACGAATACAATAAGATATAAATAACTGGAAGGTTCGGTTTAGTTTTACTGTTATTTATGTGCTGTTTTTCACTACTATAAATGGTACAATGCAAGTTAGGAAGTAGGTACTATTATGAGTATTATGACTGAAACTTGAATGACCTAAATGGCCTAAATGGCAAGGCGCCAATGTCATAATTATGGCCCAACATTTTAATTTGTTGTTAGAGTTGTATAAAAAAATGCCTGACCTTCATTGCTAGTACACACGTCACACTTCGTTGCACACTTGGCATGACACGAGTTGACCGACGAGAAAATCGAAAAATCTTAATACTTCTCTCCACCCAGAATGTTCGGTGCGGAAACGGACGACAACATGGTAATGCCTGAGGGTCTGCGCAGCTTGCTGTACACCAGCTATAAACTGTCCATGGACCACTATCCCGAGGGTCCGCAGACCTGTCTCATGGTAAGTTTATACTGCCAAGTAAAGACGCTACGTTGAAAAATGTGAGCTAAGTTTTGAACAAGTTTTGTTGAGAGGTTCAACGATATTAGAAAAATACAGGATTTATGTGCTTAGCTTGCTTAAAGTGGAAGGTATTGTGTACTGTCGAGTTCCACTAGACATCCTAGAGTTTAATTGTATCTGCTTAAGACAGATAGCATAAAGGATTTGACGATTGTCCTCAAATGTGTTGGTCGGTAAAATATCGACATTTTAAGCAGCTAACAGCGGAATCTTTTGAGGTGGTCCTTCGTACCTTACTATCCATAATTACTGATCTTTTCATCAGAAAAGACCTATATTTCAATGTCCATTGAAGACATCATGTTGTATTTCTTCAGATCAACAAGACGTTGTCGGTGGTAGTGAACGGGTGCTTCAACAAGAAAGACATGCACAGCGTCGGCTTCGTGGTGCGCTGGTTAGAGGAACACTGTCACAGACTTATATTTCCTGTTCATAGGTGAGATGATACATCACTTTTAAACGGAGTAAATCAAGTTTTCCTTATTTATCTTTGATCTAAAGATAATCGTATTCCCAGTGTTCCTTTTCGTCCACGATCGGTTTAATATGTCTATTTCCTACAACGCATGTCACACTTCACCCATGTTGTTAACCAGCGCTAGACAAATGTATTTTCTTGTTTGTTTTGTATTTTCTTTAATCTTACAAAACCGCGATTATTCGACGAGGCCTACTTCAGTACCGATATGTTTACGGTCAGGTACTGCGTGCACATGCTCGCCACGCGGCACCGCGACATGGCCGCGTCGGTGCAGTCCAGCGGCTCGGGCGCGGGGCTGGAGCTGGCCACGCCGGTGCTGGAGCGCAGCCCGTGGCCGGGCGCGGCGCAGCTGGCCGTGTCCGTGGCGTGGCTGCTGGCCGGCACGGCGCCGCCGCTGTACTCGCGCCCCGTGCAGCCGCCGCCCATGCCGCAAGGTACTCATCGACTGCCTCCACTTTCCCCAATCATTTTGACTGGATTTTTTTAAACTTTGAAAAATATTAAGCCACTGTGAAAAATATTATTTAATATCTCAAAAAATTGCGAAGTTGTATGCTTTTTAAAGTCTATGCTAGACAGAGACAGCGCTGGTCGCAGGACCTGATGTCACAACGCAGGAGCGCCATAGTAACTTCGCGCCATTCAGTAAAATGATCGTTTAGCGTGACAAGGACAGGACGTGCCTAATCGTCTTTTTTTAGTAACATCTTTAAAATAAGTTCACTCAGCTGCAAAATTGCATGGATACCTTAGTGTCTATTTTCCAGTGAACGTTTGAGTTCAAGTTTTCGAAAATAAAATATAATAAAACTAGATGGCGTTGGTTTCTTCACAACTATGACTAATTTACGAAACGTAAGTAAGGAGTTAGGAAGAAACATATTAGGTAGGATTAAGTAAGGAGTTACACAGCTAATACATTTGTCTAATTATCTATGTAAGCTTTAGTGCCGCATTACATTTACTAGCATACGTATTTTAAATGATAAACATAACAAAAGAAACTGATAGAAATATATTCATTAAACTAACGAGTGAGATATATATTAAATTTAATATTCGAGTTGGTAGTTACTTAGCAACAGAAAAAAGAGCAGAGTCATCGCAGGTAAACAGGCTCGCCAAAAAAGAGGCGCATTTAAATATTTAAGAGGTTGTTATATCTGTGAGTGCCTCCCAGATACGTCATCACCATACATGCGGTTACTGTGAACGGATTGCGCAACCCAACTTGAGACATCCAATAAAACCAACCAGCAGATTCGGCGCGGGGCCTTTCGTCACATACATCGGTCGTTAGGACACCCACTTAGTACTTACTCACCTAATATTAAGAATTAATTGTAATTTCTTTATTAAATTCATTTAGTGGAACTTTTGAAGTTTTTTTTTTTTTTTCACAGTAACCGAATGTATGGTGATGACGTATCTGGGAGGCACTCACAGATATAACAAGGTTTATTTCTTACAGTTTATTATTAAAATTTAACAGTCAGTATATTAATTATTGTATAATATTATATAACTTCTTATTGAAGCCATAGCTTAAGTATTCGTTTCCAAAATCGGAAAGAGGATTGAAGCTTATGTAACCTCAATAAAAACAAACAGGAGACCAGATTATTTCATCGCATAGGTCAAACTGATTAAATGGATTAAATAGGTAAGCTAGAAACTACGAAATTGCACAAACACATATCAATTGTTTAGGAGGTAACATAAAAAAAAGAAAAGAGTAACAAACATCCATCCATCCATACAAACTTTCACGTTTATTATATTAGTAGTAGTAGTCAATTACCCTAAGACATTTTAATTTAAATAGCATAGGTTAATGAAAATGGTGGCTTTACAAAAGGTGTTGCTCTGCTGAAACACGTATTTAATACATGGAGAACTCGCAAAATGATATCGTCGAGTCTCATTCGGTGGAGTGATGTGAGGTGTAGACAGATTAATAATATGATTTATTGGTGGAATTTCTATGTTCATAACATCGATTTTCGTTTTAATTGAGTTTGATAAAGATTTGTGTGCGTAGATCGTAAACCTTCTGTCTTTAATGATGCAACTGTCTTCCAGTGTAATGACACCTGTTTTGCTGAGTTGTTCGTTCGTAATGTCGTCATCGCATATGACTCGCACACTGCATTGTCCACAACAAAGTATAGATAGGAATTAAATAAATTCAATTCAGTCCAGTAATCTCGACATTCTTTTGTTTCAGTCTGACATTAATATATACATAATTATACTCCCTAACTGAACACGAAGTCAAAATCAAACTTACAGATTGGTTGCAAAAGTTAACGTATGACGAAACTGAGAATCTTATTAAAATTGTCTCTTAAATGAACTAATGCTGTATTTAAATTAAGGCGCTGTTATTTTAATTTATGTTGTGTTACTATAGTACTATAGTAACGCAACATAAACACACATAGTACGGTATAGTACCTGCACGACACTCGATACCAGTTGTATGTCATACCTGGAGGAACCTTGGCTCCTAAAACACAGGCTTTTGGCCTAGCTTAGGAGGCATCAGCTCACCCTATAATGTGACTCTGTTGTACAATATATTTTTAATCCTGTGTACTTATGTATGTTCTCCAAGTGTACAAATAAAAATATTATTACATTGATGTTTCAGACATAGGTTGGTGTCTGACGTCATCTGATAGACGGGCCTTTTCAGTGGACAAATATACTCGTCGGTATCGAAAGGAACGCATTTTTGTAAATCGTTTATAGACACCAGAATGTAAGAGTCCTTGTGTAGGTTGATAGCCAGGTAGTTTGCTACAGGCACTATGCTGACCATGCTTTAAAAAATAGCCTGTCATTGTTATACCTATGGTTCAAGATGTCCCAGCAGATTTGGTAATTCTCAGAACTGATATTGAGGTGTTGAATGATGACACCGGTACACCAGGCTCCGCAGGCTCCGCATCCGCCCTCCGGATGCGGAAGCCACGGAGGTGGAGCTGTACGAGGGGTACAGAGCGACGAAGACCGCCCTCCAAGAGGCTGTCCAGCGGGCCAAGGATACGGCCCGCGAGGAGATGTTGGAGACTCTGAACCGAGATCCATGGGGGCGCCCATACAGAATGGTGCGGAATAAACTCCGCACCTGGGCCCCCCCGCTGACGCAGAGTCGAGTCTCCGACCCCAGCTGGTGGAGGAAGTGGTGAGCGCTCTGTTCCCTTCACGGGGGGAGCATACTCCCCCGCCTATGGCTCCGCCACTTGCGGTGCCCGAAGCGGACCACACAAACGACGACGACGACACCCCTGAAGTGACCGGGGTAGATCTGAGAGCGGCGGTAGGCAGGCTGAAGGCCAAAAATACCGCCCCGGGACCCGACGGCTTGCCGGGTAAAGCCTGGGTCCTGGCCTCGAGGGCTCTCGGGCCTCGACTGGAGGCGCTCTTAAGCGCATGCATGGAGAGAGGCCAGTTTCCACTCCGTTGGAAGACGGGGAAGCTGGTCCTCATTCAGAAGCCAGGGCGCCCTGCGGACTCTCCGTCCGCATACCGGCCCATAGTGCTGCTCGACGAGGTCGGCAAGCTCTTTGAGAGAGTGATTGCGGGCCGCCTCGTCGGGCACCTGGTGAGGACGGGGCCGGATCTTGCGGAGTGCCAGTTTGGCTTCCGCAAGGGGCGCTCGACGGTGGACGCCATCATGCGCGTGAGAGCCCTCACGACGGGGGACGCGGTGTCCCGGGGTGGGGTGGTCGTGGCGGTGTCACTCGACATCGCCAACGCGTTCAACACCCTGCCCTGGAGCTGCATAGGGGAGGCACTCCGGTATCACCGGGTGCCGACTTACCTCCGTCGAATAGTCGGGGCGTATTTGACGGACAGAGCCGTCATCTACCCCGGTCGCGACGGGAATTGGAACCGGCGAGAGATGTCGTGCGGTGTCCCACAGGGATCGGTTCTGGGGCCGCTCCTGTGGGACATCGGTTACGACTGGGTGCTGCGGGCCGACCTCCCTGATGGCGTCAGCGTAGTTTGCTACGCTGACGACACGCTGGTCCTGGCGCAGGGGAGGTCGCATCAGGCGGCGGCCGACGCGATGACACGCGGGGTTGCGATAGTCGTGGAAAGGATCCGGCAGTTGGGTCTCGAGGTGGCATTGCACAAGTCCGAGGCCATGTCTTTTCATGGGCCCCGGTACGGGCCACCTTCGGGATCCCAACTGATGGTAGGAGGGGTTCACATCGGCGTCGAGAAGACGATGAGATACCTGGGTCTCGTCCTCGACAGCCGGTGGAACTTCGTCGAGCATTTCCGACGTTTGGCCCCCAAACTGGAACGGGCCGGGGCCGCCTTAAAGCGGCTCCTGCCCAACCTGAGGGGGCCAAACGCCTCCTGCCGGAGGCTTTACGCGGGGGTTGTGCGGTCCATGGCCCTATATGGGGCCCCGGTATGGGCGCGTTCACTGCGGCTGAGAGCCGCACACTACCGAACGCACCCCAAAACACGCCCCAAACGCACCCCAAAAGGTGGTAGCCATAAGGCTTATCCGGGGATACCGCACGATCTCGGGGGAGGCAGCAAGCCTCCTTGCCGGACTGCCGCCATGGGATCTGGAGGCGATAGTCCTCGCGCGCCTGTATGACTGGCGCGCGGAGGCACTACGTCGGGGGGAAACTCTGCACCCGCGGCAAATCGCGGCGGAGCGGACGGACCTCCGGCGCGATCTCATGGCGGAATGGAAGGCGCGACTATCGCAAGCCAGCGCAGGGCACGCCACGATAGCGGCGGTAAGACCCCTCTTTGAGGAGTGGCTAGAGAGGCGTCACGGCGCTCTCACCTACCGCCTGACGCAGGTCCTCTCCGGACACGGATGCTTCGGGAGGTTCCTGCACATCATCAGGCGGGAGGAGACGCCCGGGTGTCACCACTGCGAGGATCGCCCAGAGGACACGGTGGAGCATACGGTGGAGGTCTGCCCCGCTTGGGCAGAGCACCGCCGTGTCCTCGTAGAGGCGATCGGCAGCGGCGGCGACCTCTCGCGTCCGGCCCTGGTGCAAGCCATGGTCCGGGGCGAGAGGGAGTGGGAGGCGGTCACCTCCTTCTGCGAAGCAGTCATGCTAGCGAAGGAGGTGGCGGGATGGGCGAGGGAGAGATCCTCACGCCTCAGCCGCCGAGGGAGACGCTCCGGGCGTCGGGAGCCGCGTGACGACTCCCGGCCACCGTAGGCGCGGGCCTGCGGGCGGAGAGCAATGGGTAGCTATCTTTATTGCATTCCATATGTGTTTCATAGATGGTATATAAAAGGTAAAAGATCAATATGGACCCTGTCGGGAACAGCAAACATTAGGAGAGTGATACGTGATGATAGATTTTATTGATGATGAAATAATTGAATGCTAATGAGTGCACGCGGTTTGTATGATATTTGTGTACCGAAGTATAGACCGCGCGTAGCAAGTGAAGTGCTGACACAATGGTGTCAATTTTGTACGTGCTTACACTGTACACCTGTCTTATTTTAAGTAGACAGGAATAGACAAGATTTTGATGACGCAAAGTAAACGGTGCACGCGTACGCACGGCTGCTCAGCAGTCCGCTCGGCTGCTCAGCAGTCCGCTCGGCTGCTCAGCAGTCCGCTCGGCTGCTCAGCAGTCCGCTCACAGCCCAGTCCCGCAGGCGGCGGCCTGGCGTCGGCGGCGTGGCTGGCGCGCCTGCTGTGCGCGCTGCCGTCGCACTGGCTGGCGCTGTACGCGTCGCGCGACCACGGCCTGGGCGCCAACCGCTTCCTGCACCACACGCTCAACTACAAGTACGTCACGCGTGACGCGACCCGAACGTCACTGATACTTTTGAAATGTTTTCAAGATGAAATAAAAAGGAAAATATTTTATTATAGCACCGCTTACAAAATATACAGCATTCTTGTCACATAAAGTGACTGACATTAATAAAAAAATGAATGAGTCGGTTCCATAGTAAAAGTTGTCCATAGTGATGATTACGATGACCCCCTTTCAGGTTTTCAACTATTTAAATGACACCTTGTGTATGTCGTACGCTTCCGTGCAGGGGGCCGTCGCTGGTGCTGATCCAGGCCGGGGAGCTGCTGGTCGCGGTGTGCGCGCCGCAGGAGTGGCGCGAGACGCACCAGTACTGGGGCGGGCCCGACTGCGCACTGCTGCAGATACATCCCACGTGAGGCGCGGCAGATGTTCCGACAGGACATGCCCTCTGCATGCGGGCCCTCGTCGCTCTCCTGCTCTCATCCCAATGTGTTCGCGGTCGGCGCGACATGTCTTTTTCTTCCATACTCCTCAGTTCTCTATTGGTCGTCATCTCGGTAGTCATCCCCTTTCTAACCATATCATCATTCACACATTCCATCCATCGTTTCTTTGGTCTTAACCTATGCATCTGAATACGGGTAATGTTCAATATTGCGAATTTAATGTATGAATCGACATCGAGTGTAATATGCAGTTCAAAAAAACCGACTCCTCACTGTTCCAGGTTCTCAATCGTAGAGAAGGGCCCCAAGATGTTGTACCTGAACACGTCGATCCGTGGCTACCCTAAGGGCCTGCGCGCCGGCGCGGATCCGCGCAAGCCGCTGCTCATCATCCCGGAGGACTTCGACTCGCTGCAGTTCCAGGGGGTGCCCTACCCGATCGAGTCTATCGAGGTACCTACAGATTTACCAAGAATAATAAGCGCTTCGGGAATCATCGTCTATCTTCGGAATACGCACGTTGATGAGATCTAAAATAGAGCTGTTACAACCATAAAAGTACTTGCCTTTTGTATTACCATGATTACAAAATTATATAATAACAGCTCTATGCAATTCCCAAAAACTTTTATAAACTTTTAATTGACAGATGATGACCAAAGCAAATACATTTGTTGGTTTACTTGTGTACTTATTATTTATTGTTCATATTTTTGACTGTTCATAGAAATCTGAATCTGAACACGGCGACATATTATAATCATGGAGGTTTTTTATTTTCTGTTTCGTTTTTGTGTAGTACCTGATACTTGTAGTCGAGCCTACCCTGTTCCCACACTGAAATATTGAGACATTGAAATGTAAGGTCGACTATTTTAAAAAGAGTGTGAGTGTGTTTCATGCCGACTCTTCTCCAAAGGTTTGACCAATCTGTGCGCCTAACTTCTAACGTTCCATAAGTGCCTATGTAGTGTTATGTGACATAAAATATTTTGATTTCTTCTTTTGAAGAGGCAATATAAAAGATACAAAACGGTGTGGTGTTTCGGCCGATTTATGTTATCCTCATCAAACGGAATTCTTTTTAAACTGACAATGAAACAACAAGACACCAACTTCCAAAACTAATATAAATCTACACTTTGCAATCGATTTAGTTTAAACCATTTTTTTTTTTTTGTACAATATTTTTCGATGTTATTTTTTTTCTGCGTGGAAACCAAATGTATTTTTCCCTTAATATAACATGTGAGTTGTTATGTGCCAGGTGTGGGGCTGTGGTGACCTGGCGTCGCGTGAGGTGCAGCTGGAGGTCAAGAAGTGGCAAGTCAAGGAGGCGGAGAGGCAGCGACATGTGAGTGTCATTACTTCTTCTACCTTTGATCTGATATCGACCTATTTTCACCTACAGCATAAATGTGCTCCCAAATAAAATTAGGCTCCAAACAGAGCAACGATTTACAAGGAAAAAAAAGAACAAATTAGAAAGAAACCCTACAGCTTCCAGGCCCACACAGGCTCCTATCTCAGCATAGCGCTGATATTCTGATTCTAAAAACTGTTTAATGGCTCACACCATTTACCGCCACCCAGGATCAACACGGCAACAGTCCATCGTTCCTTGATGTGTGACAACAAAGTGACGGCCTTTTGCGTGAGCGTCACTAAGTCGAGTGACGCATCAGGATACAATGTCAAGCGATATTTTAATCTCAAACATAAATGATACCATTACACTAGTCACAACCGCTCGAGTCCCTATCGAAGTCGACAGTCGGGGTTCGGTAAGGGAAACGCTACTAAATGATACCATTACACTAGTCACAACCGCTCGAGTCCCTATCGAAGTCGGCAGTCGGGGTTCGGTAAGGGAAACGCTACTAAATGATACCATTACACTAGTCACAACCGCTCGAGTCGCTATCGAAGTCGACAGTCGGGGTTCGGTAAGGGAAACGCTACTAAATGATACCATTACACTAGTCACAACCGCTCGAGTCCCTATCGAAGTCGGCAGTCGGGGTTCGGTAAGGGAAACGCTACTAAATGATACCATTACACTAGTCACAACCGCTCGAGTCCCTATCGAAGTCGACAGTCGGGGTTCGGTAAGGGAAACGCTACTAAATGATACCATTACACTAGTCACAACCGCTCGAGTCCCTATCGAAGTCGGCAGTCGGGGTTCGGTAAGGGAAACGCTACTAAATGATACCATTACACTAGTCACAACCGCTCGAGTCCCTATCGAAGTCGGCAGTCGGGGTTCGGTAAGGGAAATGCTACTAAATGATACCATTACACTAGTCACAACCGCTCGAGTCCCTATCGAAGTCGGCAGTCGGGGTTCGGTAAGGGAAACGCTACTAAATGATACCATTACACTAGTCACAACCGCTCGAGTCGCTATCGAAGTCGACAGTCGGGGTTCGGTAAGGGAAACGCTACTAAATGATACCATTACACTAGTCACAACCGCTCGAGTCCCTATCGAAGTCGGCAGTCGGGGTTCGGTAAGGGAAACGCTACTAAATGATACCATTACACTAGTCACAACCGCTCGAGTCCCTATCGAAGTCGACAGTCGGGGTTCGGTAAGGGAAACGCTACTAAATGATACCATTACACTAGTCACAACCGCTCGAGTCCCTATCGAAGTCGGCAGTCGGGGTTCGGTAAGGGAAACGCTACTAAATGATACCATTACACTAGTCACAACCGCTCGAGTCCCTATCGAAGTCGACAGTCGGGGTTCGGTAAGGGAAACGCTACTAAATGATACCATTACACTAGTCACAACCGCTCGAGTCCCTATCGAAGTCGGCAGTCGGGGTTCGGTAAGGGAAACGCTACTAAATGATACCATTACACTAGTCACAACCGCTCGAGTCCCTATCGAAGTCGGCAGTCGGGGTTCGGTAAGGGAAACGCTACTAAATGATACCATTACACTAGTCACAACCGCTCGAGTCGCTATCGAAGTCGACAGTCGGGGTTCGGTAAGGGAAACGCTACTAAATGATACCATTACACTAGTCACAACCGCTCGAGTCCCTATCGAAGTCGGCAGTCGGGGTTCGGTAAGGGAAACGCTACTAAATGATACCATTACACTAGTCACAACCGCTCGAGTCCCTATCGAAGTCGGCAGTCGGGGTTCGGTAAGGGAAACGCTACTAAATGATACCATTACACTAGTCACAACCGCTCGAGTCCCTATCGAAGTCGGCAGTCGGGGTTCGGTAAGGGAAACGCTACTAAATGATACCATTACACTAGTCACAACCGCTCGAGTCGCTATCGAAGTCGACAGTCGGGGTTCGGTAAGGGAAACGCTACTAAATGATACCATTACACTAGTCACAACCGCTCGAGTCCCTATCGAAGTCGGCAGTCGGGGTTCGGTAAGGGAAACGCTACTAAATGATACCATTACACTAGTCACAACCGCTCGAGTCCCTATCGAAGTCGGCAGTCGGGGTTCGGTAAGGGAAACGCTACTAAATGATACCATTACACTAGTCACAACCGCTCGAGTCGCTATCGAAGTCGACAGTCGGGGTTCGGTAAGGGAAACGCTACTAAATGATACCATTACACTAGTCACAACCGCTCGAGTCCCTATCGAAGTCGACAGTCGGGGTTCGGTAAGGGAAACGCTACTAAATGATACCATTACACTAGTCACAACCGCTCGAGTCCCTATCGAAGTCGGCAGTCGGGGTTCGGTAAGGGAAACGCTACTAAATGATACCATTACACTAGTCACAACCGCTCGAGTCCCTATCGAAGTCGGCAGTCGGGGTTCGGTAAGGGAAACGCTACTAAATGATACCATTACACTAGTCACAACCGCTCGAGTCGCTATCGAAGTCGACAGTCGGGGTTCGGTAAGGGAAACGCTACTAAATGATACCATTACACTAGTGACAACCGCTCGAGTCCCTATCGAAGTCGGCAGTCGGGGTTCGGTAAGGGAAACGCTACTAAATGATACCATTACACTAGTCACAACCGCTCGAGTCCCTATCGAAGTCGGCAGTCGGGGTTCGGTAAGGGAAACGCTACTAAATGATACCATTACACTAGTCACAACCGCTTGAGTCCCTAGCGAAGTCGACAGTCGGGGTTCGGTAAGGGAAACGCTACTAAATGATACCATTACACTAGTCACAACCGCTCGAGTCCCCATCGAAGTCGACAGTCGGGGTTCGGTAAGGGAAACGCTACTAAATGATACCATTACACTAGTCACAACCGCTCGAGTCCCTATCGAAGTCGACAGTCGGGGTTCGGTAAGGGAAACGCTACTAAATGATACCATTACACTAGTCACAACCGCTCGAGTCCCTATCGAAGTCGACAGTCGGGGTTCGGTAAGGGAAACGCTACTAAATGATACCATTACACTAGTCACAACCGCTCGAGTCCCTAGCGAAGTCGACAGTCGGGGTTCGGTAAGGGAAACGCTACTAAATGATACCATTACACTAGTCACAACCGCTCGAGTCCCTATCGAAGTCGACAGTCGGGGTTCGGTAAGGGAAACGCTACTAAATGATACCATTACACTAGTCACAACCGCTCGAGTCCCTATCGAAGTCGACAGTCGGGGTTCGGTAAAGGAAACGCTACTAAATGATACCATTACACTAGTCACAACCGCTCGAGTCCCTATCGAAGTCGACAGTCGGGGTTCGGTAAGGGAAACGCTACTAAATGATACCATTACACTAGTCACAACCGCTCGAGTCCCTATCGAAGTCGACAGTCGGGGTTCGGTAAGGGAAACGCTACTAAATGATACCATTACACTAGTCACAACCGCTCGAGTCCCCATCGAAGTCGACAGTCGGGGTTCGGTAAGGGAAACGCTACTAAATGATACCATTACACTAGTCACAACCGCTCGAGTCCCTATCGAAGTCGACAGTCGGGGTTCGGTAAGGGAAACGCTACTAAATGATACCATTACACTAGTCACAACCGCTCGAGTCCCTATCGAAGTCGACAGTCGGGGTTCGGTAAGGGAAACGCTACTAAATGATACCATTACACTAGTCACAACCGCTCGAGTCCCTATCGAAGTCGACAGTCGGGGTTCGGTAAGGGAAACGCTACTAAATGATACCATTACACTAGTCACAACCGCTCGAGTCCCTATCGAAGTCGACAGTCGGGGTTCGGTAAGGGAAACGCTACTAAATGATACCATTACACTAGTCACAACCGCTCGAGTCCCTATCGAAGTCGACAGTCGGGGTTCGGTAAAGGAAACGCTACTAAATGATACCATTACACTAGTCACAACCGCTCGAGTCCCTATCGAAGTCGACAGTCGGGGTTCGGTAAGGGAAACGCTACTAAATGATACCATTACACTAGTCACAACCGCTCGAGTCCCTATCGAAGTCGACAGTCGGGGTTCGGTAAGGGAAACGCTACTAAATGATACCATTACACTAGTCACAACCGCTCGAGTCCCTATCGAAGTCGACAGTCGGGGTTCGGTAAGGGAAACGCTACTAAATGATACCATTACACTAGTCACAACCGCTCGAGTCCCTATCGAAGTCGACAGTCGGGGTTGGGTAAGGGAAACGCTACTAAATGATACCATTACACTAGTCACAACCGCTCGAGTCCCTATCGAAGTCGACAGTCGGGGTTCGGTAAGGGAAACGCTACTAAATGATACCATTACACTAGTCACAACCGCTCGAGTCCCTATCGAAGTCGACAGTCGGGGTTCGGTAAGGGAAACGCTACTAAATGATACCATTACACTAGTCACAACCGCTCGAGTCCCTATCGAAGTCGACAGTCGGGGTTCGGTAAGGGAAACGCTACTAAATGATACCATTACACTAGTCACAACCGCTCGAGTCCCTATCGAAGTCGACAGTCGGGGTTCGGTAAGGGAAACGCTACTAAATGATACCATTACACTAGTCACAACCGCTCGAGTCCCTAGCGAAGTCGACAGTCGGGGTTCGGTAAGGGAAACGCTACTAAATGATACCATTACACTAGTCACAACCGCTCGAGTCCCTATCGAAGTCGACAGTCGGGGTTCGGTAAGGGAAACGCTACTAAATGATACCATTACACTAGTCACAACCGCTCGAGTCCCTATCGAAGTCGACAGTCGGGGTTCGGTAAGGGAAACGCTACTAAATGATACCATTACACTAGTCACAACCGCTCGAGTCCCTATCGAAGTCGACAGTCGGGGTTCGGTAAGGGAAACGCTACTAAATGATACCATTACACTAGTCACAACCGCTCGAGTCCCTATCGAAGTCGACAGTCGGGGTTCGGTAAGGGAAACGCTACTAAATGATACCATTACACTAGTCACAACCGCTCGAGTCCCTATCGAAGTCGACAGTCGGGGTTCGGTAAGGGAAACGCTACTAAATGATACCATTACACTAGTCACAACCGCTCGAGTCCCTATCGAAGTCGACAGTCGGGGTTCGGTAAGGGAAACGCTACTAAATGATACCATTACACTAGTCACAACCGCTCGAGTCCCTAGCGAAGTCGACAGTCGGGGTTCGGTAAGGGAAACGCTACTAAATGATACCATTACACTAGTCACAACCGCTCGAGTCCCTAGCGAAGTCGACAGTCGGGGTTCGGTAAGGGAAACGCTACTAAATGATACCATTACACTAGTCACAACCGCTCGAGTCCCTAGCGAAGTCGACAGTCGGGGTTCGGTAAGGGAAACGCTACTAAATGATACCATTACACTAGTCACAACCGCTCGAGTCCCTAGCGAAGTCGACAGTCGGGGTTCGGTAAGGGAAACGCTACTAAATGATACCATTACACTAGTCACAACCGCTCGAGTCCCTATCGAAGTCGACAGTCGGGGTTCGGTAAGGGAAACGCTACTAAATGATACCATTACACTAGTCACAACCGCTCGAGTCCCTATCGAAGTCGACAGTCGGGGTTCGGTAAGGGAAACGCTACTAAATGATACCATTACACTAGTCACAACCGCTCGAGTCCCTATCGAAGTCGACAGTCGGGGTTCGGTAAGGGAAACGCTACTAAATGGTAAGTTTTATGGTAGAAAATGTTGAGTGGTTAATACATTATATTATCAGGTATTTGGTAACGTAACTTACGTGCTACTTAAATAATACATTGAGTGAGTACCTCCTACACGAACCTTCGATAGCGAATCGAGCGTTTGTGAATAGCTGTGCAGCGTCCTACAAGCGCGCTGCACAACTATTCACACTCACTTAATTGTCCGATATTTGTACGGAATGCTTTCGTTTTCTAGGTGAAACTGTCAGCAGCGGACTGGATCGAGCATCCGGACAGATACCTGTTAGAGTTAGCGGGCCGGCCGCAGTACAACAACAAGGCCAGCTAGTGAACACTGCACAGCGGATACATCGCGGGTTTACTACGGGAATAGGTAAAGGAAGTGACGTGTGGCGCGCAATGGACTATCTAGTGATCGAAAGACGGACGTGTTGTATGGTAATTTCGTTGTATACGGGGTGTCGTAAAACCAAGTGTAAACGGACACTACGACGTAAAAGCCAAGTGTCCGTTTGCGAAACATATCGTTATATCCCGAGCGCCGAGATAATGCGTTCCTGACACCTGTCACTTGGACACGATTAGGAAGTCATAAAGTTTAAATTCTTAAAATACATATTCTTTTGTACTAACCGATTGCAGTCCTTTCATAGATATTTTACCTCTGATTTTGCATACCTGGGTGGTTATTATTGTCGTTGCTATAAGGTTGCTGTCAGATATCAAATAACTGCGAGAGGACTGTATAACTGACAGGTGTCAGGAACGTTTTCTCATCGGATGGTGTGTAAGATCGCTTTCCTACGTTTTATTTTTTTGATCTCGAGCGAAAGCCGCGGATGAGGTCGATGTTGGAAGACGCATAAGATCATTCACACTTACTTTAAAGGTTTACATTGATTCCTAACGCTCATAAGTGTACAAGTGCGACCGAGCACGTAATATGCGCTGTCTCTGTCTCACATATTATTTCATCCCTTGCAGCGAGTTCTTGGTCCGAGTTTTTATAGTATTTTTTATCACACGAGGCGACGCCCGCTTTACTTGTAGTAACCAGGTGTACAAACACGCTGCGAATGTGTGCGTGAAGACGAGTAGCGTCAGGACGAAACACACTTTGTGTTATCGTGTTTAGATATCGACACTTCTGTGAAGTATACACAAAAAAACTGGTTTTTAAAATGATGTTTCTCAGATCATTGTCAGCGACTACACTAACTGCGACCGATTACCCCACAAAAACATCATCAAATTAACATTTGTTTGACGTGTTTAAAGGTAGATAATCATCTCGTCTGCGGAGTTTCACTAGCTAATTTAATTTGACCCTGTTTTTTGATGTGCTTTTGCCACAGCATTATGCCGATAACTAACATAATAAGACCCATACTAGACTACTGCTTATGAAACATGATGTACGGTACGTGTGAAGAAAAGTAAACACGGTTTTAGTCACTACGTAACGTAACTTATTATTAACAATTCTCTTTATCATACAAAATGGTGGATAGAACTTTGAAGTTCTATATGAAAGCATTTCGACACATTTATAGGATGTTTGAAAGGTTATATCTATACATGAAATTGTTACAATAAGTTTACAATGTTGTGCCGCAAGTTAAATTCTTATGTTAGAGCCAAGAAACTCAACATTAACTATATGTTAGAGCCAAGAAACTCAACATTAACTATAGGAAACACTCACACTTATTTTCTTCAAGAAAATAAGTCAAGGTCATAGGTCAAGAAAATAGCCATAGTTTCGTTGAAGCATACGTAATCAACCGAACTTGACGGAAATAGTTGCTTATTTAATAAATAAATATCCATTTTTTTTTTGGTCCAATGAATGAGATAAGAAAAAACGGTCTCTTTAAACACGACTAAAAACAGCCGTTATTTTCAGCATTAGAAAGTCAACATTGTATTTAGATTATTTATAAATTGTGACTAATTTATTTAAATAAACTTATTTAGTGATATAATCAGGTCTGAAATTTAAATAAGAATTACCAGAAAATCAACTTATATCTAGTAACAAAAACAAGTTGGTGTCAAACTCGCTGGTTGTGGCTGGTACATACGTTTTTATAAACTTGTGCATCTATAACCAGTGGCAGTCGTACAGATTGGCTTTCGAGCCGGATCCGAGGTAGAAGCAAGATGCCGTCACGTGTAACACCAGAGGAGTGACTGTCACCGAACCTTCCAGTGCACACTGCTACCCTCGCACGACAACTAGCAATTAGTTGTTGCAACGTAAGTTGTGCCAGAAAGCCTTTTATACCGTTAAAGATTATATCGAGGACAAAAAGGCTGGGGATTGAGCTGCTTCCAATTTTTACAGATTGAATGTGGTTTTTTTTATATACACATTGACATTAATGAATTTTATATATACAATGGCATTTGCTTACTTTATAAAGTATTATATTATTTTAATTATTGTGAATGTGAAGACTATGTGAGTCATTTTTTCTTTCGCTCTGTTCTGTTAGTTTTTGCCATGGTCTGGCAGTTTGAGTAATTTATGTGGCCTACCCAAATGTCCTTTCTTTGGTATTGTTCGTCGAATCATTGAGCTCCTTAAGTTTTATTTTTATTCTACTATTTCTGTTCTTAATCAGCTGCGCACTGAGCTACTCGATCATTATTCCTCCCCTAGTTTTATATGTTATAATCTGTACACCGTCAAAAATATACACTACTACACTCAGCAGGCAGTCATTGGATAGACTTCAACATTAACACTGCCCTCAAACAACTGTAATAACATGGTCTAAAGAAAAGCTGAAGGTGTGGCGAGATAGTGCTTCCCTTCCCTACCCAACCCATGCGTTCCATCTGCTAAAAACTCTCACCTGGACATGAGTTGACTTAGCTTACCTGGAATTCTTTAAATAGACTCCGGACTCGGGTAAGCCGAAGCATAGAAAACTTGATCAGGACATTGACAGATGACTCCGCCCTGGAGTATAAATGTGGTGCTGCCCCACGAACAGTGGGGCATTTAATATCGTGCCCAGTGAGTCCTGTTGTCTGCACGCTACAGGAGCTGATGGACGCTACTGAAGGTGCTGAGCTCGTAGGCAAATACTAGAATGACTGTATAATATAGATTGCCATCGACACGCTAAGAAGATAAACAGGTTTATTTTTCATGTTCTGGTACTTAAGGGCCTGTACTACCTCATATTGCGAAAATTGTCTTAGCATTAAGGGCTGTAGTTTCAACAATGCTGCAGTATTCACTTTGTAATTAATATACAATGAACATGAGGACTACTGCGAGGTGACGTCTGTTTCGAAAACACGATTGCATACAATTTTCTCGATACAAAGAAATCTCAAAGTTACCTCTAAACCGTACAATAAATGAAGAATATTCAATGAAAATTTTCAAATTAGGTCATGAAACTTTGCAGGCTTATCGATCTATGCATAAAGCAGGTGTCATCTGTTAGTTTTTATTTTTTTATCGTTACATTTAGCGTAAAAAGATGAGATTGGAAATATCAAGCTTTATAACCACTCACACCTTGAACCGCTCTGCCGCCCGGCCCACGAAAGACCCCGATTCAGTACTTGTCGGTACCGCTTCGGCTATCAGACGGGGAACCCGTGTCACTTCGCTTACGCTCAAAAGACCTGACTGAAAACGTTTTATGTTCTGAAGAAATTATATAATAATGTAAAATTAAATTTAGATGTGAAAATAAGGCACCCGTATTTTTATTTAAACGCTGCCCAGCCCAGCTAAATTCTTTTGTTAACCTCTCCAAGTTATTCTTAACAACCGGCGGAATTTTCCTTGGGTAAAAGTATTCTCGGACAACCTTGAAAGCATTAAAATTGACAGCAATCGTTGAACATAACCTGGGTTTTATCGCAAGTTTATCCAGAGACCAATGCGTATAAATCATCTACTAGGCTGTACAGTATCTGCTGCTAGTCATGCGACAATCAATGTCAAATACTTGTCAAAAATGTATTGTTTGAGGTATTTTTGACAGACTGAGACTGAGATCAGACTGAACGTTCTTAAAATTACGAGAATTGCCCCTCTGTACGCAGGTTAGCTTGGTAAATTAGCTAAATTATTCATTAGTACATTATAAATTAACAATTAGCTAAGTAATTTATAATGTACTAATGAATTATTTAATTTTTTTTAACTTTCAATACATTTCCTTTTTATTCTATACAGAAGACATCGATTTCGTATAATAATATAATCATAATTTAATCACTTATTACCAAGCCTACGTCCATCAACAGTTTAGTTCACCCTAACTGAATCAGTTTGACAGTGCGAGCGGGATAGAGTGATTGATACATGGCGCGGGGAAGTGGGGGCAAAATATGAATTTCAGCAGAACTATTACAAGCCCTTCATATTTATTTCTAACTTGCTTCTGCCCGCGACTTCGTCCGCGTAAAGCAACTTTCTTATTTTTTTTTTCCGTAAGAACCTCCTACAAAGTATTAGAAAACTTTAAAAAATATGGATGAAATCGGTAAAGTCGTTCTCAAGTTATAAGTTAGTTTAGTTACGTGACAAAGGGAAATAGGGATTAATTTTTATATATATAGATTTATTTTGTCTACTTCAGGCCATTTTAATATGGATTTATTTATTCATGTTACTTAATGTTTCCATTCAAATAAAATTAATTGTCATTGCTCAAAACAAAAATTCCGCTTGGGCACAAGAATACTATTGTTTTTAAAATTACTTTGAAAAGTACCAAAAGAGAAGAAGAAATTGTATTATTTAATATGATGTTTTATGTAAGTATTTTGACGAACCCCTGACAGGGAGTTATCGACAAGGCTGTATTTATAACTGTACTGAAGCCTAATAAGGTAGCAATCCAAATATTTTATAATAAGCCTTAAATTGTAAGCCTGTGCCTGTAGAATAGAAAAATGTATTTGACTAAAACATGGAATGATAGTTTTGGTCCATATTGTAATATTCATGTTAATTATTATAATATGTATGTATAGCATGTAAGGCCTATTAATATTGTCGTATTGAAGCTCACTAAACAAGCAAATAATAGTCGTACAGTATGTATGCTCAACCGCACGTCACTAATAACACGAACTTCGAAAATCGCTCTTACCGTTCCGAAATAGAAGCACTGTAAGTCTAAATCTAATTGTAACCACGAGCGGACGCTCCCGGACGGACGTGCAGTTGACTGTACCAAGTAATTTAATTGTCTTGAAGCGAATGTTGGACTTGAGTGTCACCAATGTAGATTACGTAAGAAGCAGTTCAGACGAGCTTCGTCTTTATGTATATCGTTCCTATTGTACAAGCCATAATCGTGAGTCACCTAGGAAAGTATGTAACGCTCATAAACGGTGGTTTGTTATTTTATAAATGGACCAAAATGTTTAAATAACACTGTACTAGAATAAGCAGGGAGTTTACGTTGAAGTTCATATGAAATTTATATGTTTGCGATCTCAAGTGGAGAGAAATTATTTCAAGATGGCTGCGAGCGAATGTTCTTGTCGATCAAAAATAATAGCCAAGTCTAGGTAATAAGTCAGGACATTCATTTGAATCCTATAGAATGCCTGATGATCATTTTATAATAGCCTCAAATAGATTCGCCGAACAAGAACAATATAGCTTGAGGCGCGGTCCGAGGTCGAAAGGCCATGACCCTAATAATTCAAGCTGTCGAGAGTCTGCATGATGTACTTGCCTTACTAACTTACTACTTGGTGACCGCGACCGCGCCTGTACAGCTTAGTTTATTTTGAAAGATGGCGCCACATTCTTTTAGGGGCATTCGTTTGCTCTGTAATTTAATTATTGATATTATTTGAGATCGTGAGTAACATTTTGTTGTGTTAAATCAAAGAGAGAGGTATTGCAATGAATAGGATAATTATTTTCTCTAAGACATCACAGGCATCAGCTTGGCGTAACACATGCACAGTCAGTAATATGCGCTTCTTAATAATTGTAATAGAGGTGATATATGAATGCTTTTGTAGATAAGTATTTTGTGTAATCTAAATGTTAATTTTAATAATAAAAAAATATTTTAGTAAAATTTATTTTTATTTCCCCATGTAGTTCCTTGAAAACCCTTACTATAGCCCACTAAACAATAACGTCTTGGTCATACTTGTCATAGAATCCGTTCGACCGATAACACGAACAAGTACAGCAGGCTCCAAGTCAATATTCACCTCCCACAGTCGCACTGAACCCAGCAATGACGTCACAAGAGCTGAACTTTATTAATACTTTTATGTAATTAGACTTCCCAATTTCTCGAAGTATGTACCTATTTATACTAAGGGATCGACAGACCGGAGTTCGCGCCGCACAATGGACGGAAAAACAAGGTTCCCTGTCGTAGGATTTTTGAAAAATAAAATGTTTTATTTGATAGTTTCAAGTATACAGTTTTGTCGAGTACATTAAAACATTGAATAAATTAATAGTTACGGGGTTTTTTTTAATCTATACCAAAAAAAAATTACTATATTTTTCAAATGTATGAAAATGAAATTGTTTTCCTCATAACTTCTTTCTGTCTTGAATTGTAAAGCTAAAACTTTTAGGTATGATTGCCAAGCTTATACCAAAGCCACCTGACCTTTGACCTTGACCCCGAACTTCCCCGTACAAAAGATATGAATTAATTAAAAATGCATATTTGGACGATGTTGTAATACGCGGTGTACCTCAAATATATATTTATATATATTTATTTTACCCAGTATTGAGCCCTGATGGACAACAAACTTATGTGAGTATTGATCTTGACCAAAACCATCCTTATTCAAAAAGTATGAATTAATTAAAAATATATATTTTGAAGATTTAGTCATCGTAAAAATGGTTGTTAAAGCCACAATATTGTATTCAGTTACTAAGAATTTCTTAGTTACCTACCTATATATTTGTCAAATTAGACTGCCTCTTAACAATAGTCACCACCTACCCTCGATTCCCATTGTAATTGCGCAGGTGTGACCAAAAATTAGAGTGATTAGGTTCATTGTTTATCAAATAATGGTAACATACTTAAGTGCACTTACCATTTTTCTGCGAATTTTGTTGTTATTCTAGGTAGATGACTGTACATGTCATGAAATATCAAACAATGATTCCGATTAATGAGTTAGAGTTCTGGTTGTGCTAATTAGGGTACTTAGATTCCTTTTTTGTCAAATAATGGGAACATATGAACTCAATCACTTCTGGAAATGGATTTAGTTCTATTCTAAATTATAGCAGTATAATAAATACTAAGAGCATCTTTACTTCATTTCACTTATCATTACTGATTCGTACCCTAACGTTCTACTTGCGCTAATTTGTTGTTTGAGTTGCACAGTATGGAGGGAATTACGTCAAATCTCGATATATTTGTATTCATGACGCAAAATTCTTTTAATGTGGACAAAAAGTTGATGATTTGATGTTGTTGCAAAAAGTGTTAACTTCTGTGAACATTTCTCTATCTGAAGAGGAAAATACAAAGCTTAAATCATTTTGTGCTACATATACGAGTAACCTTAAGCGAAAATGGAAATCAGCTCATATGACAACAGATAATTCTTTTTAAAAGTTTGCGAATTGGTTAGACTCAGAAGTAAAATGGCCTGGGGGTCTACTCCGAAATGGTAAATGTATCGTATCGGCCGAATGTTCGGCCGTTTCCTGCTACGAAGTTACTATTTGATTCGGTCGGTCCCGATCCTACACACTAAAAGAGTGTAGGAACACTCTTTCGAATATTGACTATGGTCCCGACCCAACTGAGCCGATCCGAACTTTTTTCGCATTTTTCAATTATATTCGGTTCGGCTACGTGTCGGTCCGATCCGGACATTTGGCCGATACGATGCATTTACCACTTCGGAGTAGACCCCCAGACTTTCTCCAAGTAAACATTGATCAATTTAGAACTGGAGATCCATCGTGTATTGAGATGACATATGAAGATGCCTCAACAAGTGTTTCTACAGTAACAGCACCTAGTACATCAACAGAGTTCGCTATGCCCCGTCCGTGTCGACGTCAACCGGACCTAAGTCCACTTCAAAAAAGAAGACGAACTGAAGATCTTCTAGCTAAACATGATTTTGATACACTAGCTTATGCTCTTGTCATGAAAGCTGGTGAAAATGAAAATCAAATGGACTTTGCAGACTTAGTGAAGCATTTAATTAAAAATCCAGAGGATGCACCGATGCTTCGAGCTTGTCTGAATTCAACTAAACGAATTTTGCCTGCAGATAAGGCACTGGGTATGTCAACATCACTAAAGCTGTCAAAATGGCAATATATTACATTGATGCAGACAACAAAAGATATGGAACGTGATATTTTTCCACCATATGATGTTATACAGAATGAGAAGAAAAAGTGCTACGTAGAAAAAGAAGACATGGTGATAACCGATATTGCAACCAAAATTAAACTACAGTCAATTTTAGACGTTACGGTTAAGAGACTGTTCAAAACTCTAGCAACTGATGTTACTGGCAGTAATTTGACTCTAGTCAGTAAATGGGGATTTGACGGTGCATCTGGACACAGCAACTACAAACAAAAAATGGAAGGAAATGATTCCAGCATCTTCATGTGTTCATTTGTTCCGTTGAAAATGGTGAAAGATGATACTGATGAAGTGATATGGGAAAATCCCACACCGTTTTCAACTTTTTACTGTCGGCCAATTTATTTAAAATTCGCAAAAGAAAATGATTTTTGAATATTAATGAAGAAATGGCGTCAATTGAATCCTATATATATATACATATATTTGAGGTAGGTATATAACCGCGTGGCGCGTATTACAACATCGTCCAAATATGCATTCTAATTCATTCATATCTTTTGAACGGGGAAGTTCGGGGTCAAGGTCAAAGGTCAGATGGCTTTGGTATAGGCTCGGCAACAATACCTAAAAGTTTCAGCTTTACAATCCAAGACAGACAGAAGTTATGACGAAAACAAATTCCATTTTCATACATTTGAAATACCTATTTAAAGTAATTTTTTATGGTATAGATTTAAAAAATACCCCTAACTATTAATGTATTCAATGTGTTAATGTACCTACTCGACAAAACTGTATACTTAAAACTATCAAATAGAACATTTTTTTTTTCAAAAATTCTCTGAAAGGGATGCTTGTTTTTCCGTCCACTGTGCGCCGTTGCCGCGTTGGAGGAGTAGTCTATGATAGCTCCATTTTAATTAGAATTATTATACTACCTACCAGAAATGATTGACATTGTATTGACATTTCTTGATAATTACAAATACAATGACATACAAAAATAACAATACCTAACAGCTTACATAACTGGACACTGACGAGACAGCAAACTGCAGTATTGCCACAGCAAAAATATCAATGCTGTTACCATCTATAAATCTATTGCGGCGTGATAATATCATTCCGAGTTATTTTTGGCAAAAAACTAGAAGATACGTGTCTTTCTGTGGATTACATAAATATTAAATGAGGGATCACGATTTATGTTCAATTTCATTAGTGTACTATTCCGATGCTTTTGATAGTTTTTATTTTTGAAAAACAAAGTTTTTGCTGGTAACTTCTTCGGAAGGATTATTTTCTATTTATTTAAACGTAGGTATACAGCTGTCCTGCCAGGGTCTTTCTTTTTGTTTTTGAATCGTGAAGATGTAAAGTTGTGATTGTTTGGTTTTGACGGGGCCGCCAAGAAATTGCAATAATTAAAAGAAGTTTTTTTTACTTTTCAAGGACTAAAGGTCAGTATTGTCTTTGTGTAATTTTTACATAATCATTTATTTCTGAGAGAGATGAGAAAACAATCTCGATGAGAAAAATAATAAAAAAATAAGGTAAGGGGCCAGCAGCTGCATGGGGCCTGAGTCCTGTGCTACAGAGTGGTTTATTTATAAACGATGATTAAAGTTAAGTGACGTTTAATCGTCCTAAATGTATAGTTTAACAGCTACTTAACTTTAAGCAATGTTTATGAATAAAGAGGTAAGTGTTCAAAAAACATCCTAACGATAGCGCTACCTATTAATCTAACCTACATGGTGATGGAAGCTCGCCCGCCAAGGTGGTCTGTGCAAAATATACCTACTATTGATAGATACCTAGTTAAAAGAATCCGTAAAAGAGAGACAAAAGTTCCGCAAGAATAACTACATTTTATTATCTTTGTTTTGTGCTTTGAACTGGTATTTCACTTTCAAATACCTACTGTCTACTCAGGCTAAGGACGAAATAAATGCAAATTGTCTACTTTAAAGAAGCTGGTTGATTACCGCGGTTTAGCAATACCTGAAATAGTAGGTAGGCCAAACTTATCGATTTTTTATTACAATCAATATTAACTCCGAACGAAGCCATGGTCTGACTGCGTATAGGGGAAAACCACCAAACAGAACGGAACACAAGGAAGTTGTCAGTAGGAGGCATCGTTATTGAAATTGATAAGGATTATTTTAAGTAGGTACTCAAACGATACTTAAATAAAAAATAATGTTAAAATAAAATAGGTACATTATACAAGCTGTTGTTTTGCATCCTCGTCAAATATCAGGAGGCTGTTATAAAAGACATAAATAATCAAATAAAATTACGATCCCTGGTAAATAATGAATAAATACTTACATGTTTTTTTAGTTATTTGAGTTTGACAGTATTTCAGAACACACCACTTTCAAAGAACAGAATCGCGTTATGGTATCGTATAAGCGGCCGCGTTTTTATGGGTGTGTAAAAGAGCAGCTACAGTGCGGTCTCACACAGGCCGCGTTTTAAAATGCGTGTCCCACACATGCCGATTTCCGAAAATTAGAAAAAAAAACCCTACTTATTTTGTTATTGATTCGTGTCGAGAATCAGTAGCATAGTTACCTCCTTGAATTTGACGAGGATGCAAAATGACACCTTGTAGAACGGAATAGGCATAAAATAATAATAATATACTTAATGCTTTAATAATAATAAGACTAACTGTAAGATGCTGGTAGGGATCTTGACCGTACTTCCGGGATTGTCCTGATAGCCGTGGAATACCTCTCCACTCCTCATAAGCACCACAGGACATGTTGCCCCCTTGTCGCTACGACACTATGTGCTAGCGACCGTTTTGGGGGCCCATTATTGAGTGTGCAAGTCACCCCCTGCCATTTCATCTGCGAATATTATAATTATCATTGGTCAGGCAGGGGGCATAGGCCTTCCATAGTTCAAGGTATCCGATCCACTATGGCCACCCAAACCAAAAGCCCAGTATATTTTGTTTCCATATTCTGCAATAGTCCTACACCAACCGGGGGTTGTCCTTGGGTGCACTTGCATGGTGCATACAGGGATAATCGTCGGTTGGTGCCTGCTCATCATTTAGAATTGTGTAAAGGGCCTCTGCGAGTTGGCTTCGGCCCCTAGTACGCCTTTCAAAGGTCCGGGACCCCAGGGTTCCGAGATATGTCAAAGATTAACTGTTATAATAATATAGTTATGTTAATATGTACAGACACCAGCAGGCCAAGCTACCCGAAACTGTCAAATTTTCCTAATCAACCTTGAACTTTAATGCTTTAGTGATAAAGTTGAAAATCTATTAAAGAAATTTGTCAGATTGTAGTAGCTTGATGTGCTGGCCTCTGTACAAGCCAAAAACCTTGGTAAAACGTATTGGATCAACATGGCTCCACGATTAGAGTTACCATTCGTCTGGATTTAACTTCGTCAGGCCCTGTCATTTGTCAAGCCGTTTTGAAATCAGATACCTACGAGTTTCTGAAAAAGCAGCGAAACCAGCCTAAACGAGCTTTGGCTACATCAGTTAACTGATGTACCTTACTGTTCTACTGTACATGGAGAACAAGGACGCGCCACATACATTATTTTAATACCTACATAACTACAACCGTAACCCTTCTTGGAAGTCTCTTGGTTAGTAGGTTTTTTATAATATAAGATGTAGATTGGAATAGTTTGCTCTCAAGTCTCTTATGCATTTAATATATGTAGCTACAGTAGTATTTAGGTGCAGCTAGGTACATACCTAACCTATAATATTATTCCTGATTTATTATATAATAATAACAATTGGATTTACTTATAATAGTATTATATTGCAATGTTGACCTCTGTGAGTCAGTCCGTGTGATGTCCTGACACGGACTGACTCACAGGGGTCAAAGCAGGAAAGTCGAGTATTATTTATAATGTTATGTCATAAAATTTTCCATGACTGCAGCTGTCGGTCTATTTAAATGTGTTTAAATCATACCTTCATCCTTTACTTACCCCATTGTTCGTTTAACTACTTAATATTTTGCGGTTACGTTTGAGAAGAAGTGCCACGACGCGGCGACGGCGACGCCGCGTTATTAAACAAGTGCATGTTTTGGTACATGGTTTAAGGCATCTATACAAGGGCGGATTCAGGATTTATTTCTGGGGGGGCGGGGCACATGGGCAAGGCAGATAGGAAGTGTCTCCCACATCTAGATGTGGGAGACACTTCCTATCTGCCTCCTAATCCTTAAAGCAGCATAGTGCAATGCTAGCATTGCACTATGCTGCTTTAAGGATTCATTATTGAGTACTTTAGAAATACCTATTTTAGGTTAATTATTTTTGTTGTAGCTCCACTGGTAGATAACGATATTATGTGTGGTTACCGTCCGTACCGAGGGTGTCAGCCGCCCGGGGTTCAAGAATTCATAAAATGCATTTTAATACTTAGGTACGAGTATGTTAAAGCAACACTCAAAGACTTTAGTCCTTGAGTGTTGCTGCAAGAGTGACCTAATTTGTTATTTCAAGATAAAGAAAGCTTTGGGAAAAACTTTGGAATTAAATTTTCCGCCCCCAAAAAGTGCCGTCAGGGGCGGGCAGCCTGCCCTGCCCCAGCCTTGCTACGCCCATGCACACACGGCGACATATCAAGCTATACATTTCCAGTTTTAGCTGACCTCGCATTGTATAGGCTTTTCGTCCAGACGCCAGCAGGTCAAGCTAACCGAAAATGTCAAATTTTCCAATCAACCTTGAACCTTAATGCCTTAGCGATAAAGTTGAAAATCTATTAAAGAAATTTGACAGATTATAGTAGCTAAATGTGCTGGCGTCTATACAATGAGAAGCTAGCTTATACCGGAAATGTATAGCTTGATATGTCGTCGTGCGTACGTCTACGTACCTAACATCTAAGTGATACTATTATGAAACGTAAATCATACGTATTATATTGTTTCAGAAACATCAGTACAAATAGTCTCTTTAAAAGTATTGGAAAGGAATGCAAAATAAGTAGGTACATACAATGATTCGGAAATGGAAATATTAGTATTCGTAAAAATAAAACCACAAAAGAAAAAATTAAGAAGATAATAAAATATTTACACCGGGGGGCAGACATTAATGCAACAGATGCTAACTACAAAAACAATACACCGTCGCATGTCGCTGTCACGAAAGAAGAACCGGAAGTTGTCAGTTTTCTCTTGGAACGAGGAGCTCTCGTCTGCAGTAAAAACAGTGATCATCAAATGGCTTTAGATATTGCCCGTCTATCCAATGCCGGGTTAAAACGTGTCTATAACTCCAGCTTCCTCATAGGTGATAGAATCATAAATATCAGTGGATAGAATAATTCTACCTGTGGCGTACCTTCTAATGTGGCGCACGGAACGGCAACGCCGCTCCTTACCGCCTCTGAAGCAATATTTGATGTTTTTGGCGCGAAAACTGTTTTTTTTGTTTATTACGTGGAAACTACAAGACCTAGAGATTTGAAAATTTTGCTGCCTGTGGCAGCTATTATGCCTACATTTTTAAGCTATAATACATAATCATATCTTCTTTCGTTCAGAAGATATGACATGAGCAGCTCGGGTGCCGTCACGCCAGCTTACACATATATATCGGTTTAATAACTCATAGAGTATTATGACCAAAGATTTGAAAATTTTGCTGCCGATGGCAGCTATTACGCCTTATTTTTTAAGCTATAATACATAATCATATCTATTTTCGTTTGGAAGATATGAATGAGCAGCTGGGGTGACGTCACTCCAGATTACACACACGTTTTTGATCGTAGTTTCCGACACTTTTTAAGTATTATCGTTCAGTTTTTTCCTTCCTTGTGCAGCTATTATGCCTTATTTTTCTGACTATAGTCCAAAACCCTAACCTCGCTGGTTTGTCTGTATTGAATGAGGAAGCTGGGGTGACGTCACTCCAGCTTACACACACTAAACGACTCATATTAACGAATTTCTTGTGGCAGCTAATTTAAAACTGGGAACTTTAATTGCAGCTATTATGCCTTATTATATATTGGCATAGGCAGAATTATTCTATCACATATGAGGAAGCTGGAGTTATATGTACTCACGATTAAGACTACTTGATGCCCTAAGCAATCCCCGCCTGTGAGCCCCCCTAACCACTAGGCACCTCGTATTTTGTCAAAAAAATCTGTCTCTAGACTGTCTTCCGGGTCTTCTAATATCTAGCTGACAAACAGCCTTGTCACTCATGTGCTAGCAAATATTTATTCGGTGCTGCTTATGGCAGGCGCGGTCGCAGCCAAGATTTGCCCCAATGTGTGTGCATCCTTTTATAAAGGGCTTATTGAAGTAAAAACATCTCTAAGCGCGTTGAGTGGTTTCTAATTAGCAACGAAATGGTAATGTTGATGTTGAAATGCACTGAAGCAACATTAATAGCGCTAGTACAGTGAAGGTCTGTTTTTTTTCCTTCCTTTTGATGTAAGGGCGAGAGAGCTTGGAAATCGCAAAAGATCAGCACCGCAATTATTGCGTAACACACTTTCTTTCACTATCCTAAGGACCATCCATGTAATAAGGGGCGAACCTATTCCCATCGACCGGGCACGACTCCAAGCTCCGGGCTGCATCTGAGAAATTCAGATAGAAACCCCCAATAACACTTTGCCCGACCGACCGACCGAACATACAGAACATAACATCACGCCTGTTTTCTACGATGGGTTAGGCACAGGTATACCTACACCCACACCCACCCACACCCACATTTAGCCAGTTATATTGAAGTCCCATGTAATAGAGGGCGAGTCTATTGCCATCAACCAGACACAACCAGACACAAATCCATACTCCGGTCTGTTAAACATGCATTAGAACATTGGCAGCCCGGAGTAGCAATAAATACAACATACTATTAGGTAGAAGGTTATTATAATGTGTGCATGAACGTAATATATGATATTCCTGTTGTATTTGAAAACCTTCATATTATTGTTTCAGAGTCTTCAGTTCATTTAGTTTAGTATATTAAAATGCAAAATAAAAACATTGATTTGGAACTTGAAGACACGCTACTCAACAACAGTTTACTGTTCAGTAGTATTCGTAAAAACAAAACCGTCGAAGATAAAATTATGAAGATTAAAAAATATTTAGATCGAGGGGCAAACATTAATGCAACAGACGCTAACTACAAAAACAATACACCGTTGCATGTCGCTGTGATGAAAGAAGAACCGCAAGTTGTCAGTTTTCTCTTGGAACGAGGAGCTCTCATTAGCAATAAAAACAACGATGATCAAACGGCTTTAGACATTGCTCGTCTACCCATTTACAAAAAAAAAAACATAAAAACTATATTGGAATCATATAACAATGTAAAAATAATACAACCTTCTAATCAACGAGACAGGGATACTTTAACAAGGAATAGCACAAACATACTAGAGGAACTGAAAAACCTTGGCAGTTTTGCTGTATGTGATATTGATAATCAATCCCGACCTAAAGTTGGCAAATATAATAGATCAATAAAGAATAGAAAACAAGTACAGAGTAAGTCAAAACAGCAGAAGCAAAGGAAACAATTGAAAAAAACAAAAGGGAATGAAATTCTGCATTATCAAAAAAGAACAGGAACGTCGGGACTTAGCGGACAGTTGTATGAAACTAAACTGTTGAGTCTGATTTTATTTAGAGCTTTATATGTTCACAAGGTTAAACCATTCTTATTAGCAACGAACGTCAAAAGCATGGGAGCTTTTGATGACATCGTCTTTAGGTTCTATTCAAATAAAACTGATAAAGCAAAAATACTGTTCGTGCAAGCAAAACATAGAGATAATCCCGCAAAAGATAAATTTACAGTCGAGGAAATTATGAAATTAAACGGAGACTTTAGTGTGCATAAGTATTTAGAGAGCTATATTAAAATTAGTCAAATGTTCGGCCCGGAAAATAGCGATGATATGTTCAGGGGTGAGTTTAAAACTATGGACTGTGAATTTATTATTTATACCTCTGCCTTCGAGAAATTTTCTAAAATGAAAGCTGTGGAACAAACTGAAGGAAAAGGTTTTATAAACACAAGTAACGGCGAGGTATTCCAGTTCGATTATGATGACCAAGATGTAGAACTTTTAGCGCAAACTGTGGCCAAATCACGTGCAGTGCTTTTGGCAAAACGATTATCGAAATTCATTTTCAAAGATGATCACAATAATATGATGAAGGACGATTTGATAAAAACATATCATGTCTTTCTCGCGCGACACATTCTGGCAGTCCAATTTCAAGACGGTGAATGGCATAATAATTTCCATTATGCTAAATTTCATGAATCATTTTTTACAAGTAATGACAGTTTTTTATTGGCATTTAAAGACACGATTTGTAAAGAAGTAGTACTTATAAAGAAAATCATATCCCTTGACAAACTTGACGAAGTAGAAAGCCTCTTGATGTCGTTGACTTTTAAAGTACCGGTCAATTTTGGAAATCTTTATTTTTGTTTTAGTGAAAGCGAGCAAAAAAAGGAAAAGAAACTTAAGTGCTTGTGTTCCAAATTTAAACTTCTTTTTGAGATCGCTGAGGTCTCAGAAAATATTGTGATGAAAGTGGACGACGATATGGTTGGCCCAAATGAAATTTTACAAAGTACAGATATAGAATCTGATAAACTGGCAGGTTTAGTTGGCAACTTACTAGTATTCGATAACGTTACTAAAACTTTAAAATTTAATTCTATTGTTCGTTCCTTATCCGACGACAATTTGAAACTCTTAGAAAGGTTGAAAAGTGAAGTTTTCATAGGAACAGATCTAAGTAAGTGCAGGTTTGACATAAACGTACATCACTTTCCTAGACTTTCTTTGGTTCATGAAGACTACGACAAAAAATTGATCAAAGAGTTTTTAGGTAAACTTATCTTTTACACGAATCAGGCAACAGAGGACGAAGTAGAGAAGATTTTAAAGGAAGAAATAGATCATTATTTTGTTGGTAGTGAAGCAAGGCAAAGTGATGCGCTCTTTAGAGTAAAAGGTGATGCAATTTTCCTAAAAGTACACGATCGTATCCAAAAGTGGTGGAAACAGCCAATGATCGCTTCATACTTGACCGAAGCCTGCGAACACTACTTGGAAGCTGAACAAGATATTTTGAATAGTCCGTTATTGAGCGTCCTTCATTTTACTTACACCGAAACTTTAAAGAACGCGTTGCCTGCATTACAATTCAAAGATACTGCACTCGAATTACTTCATTTAGATGTTTTTTTTGCCGAACCAGATAAAATCTTGAGCATAATTACTGAAGAGAATGCACTTTCTAGTATCAAGTTAATCCAATATTTTAATAAAAGGAATTTTAACGATTACACCTTTATCGATTTGGATTATGTTGGAATTGGAAATTATTTTGTTGGTGTAAAGACAGAGATAAAAAAATCTAAAATGAACACTCTCATTATTGTTGGCAAAAGTAAAGATGCCATTACAGAAATCTATTTGCTAATTAAACATTTTGAAGGGAAAATAATAATTATCTCTAACCGGGATTTAGCTAACCAGATCAATGGAATCACGTCTGAGGACATTGTTAAAAGAGTTGACAATCAAACTGGCTTTAAAGATCTAGCAGATACAATGCGTACGGTGTTACTAGAAGAGAGAAATATTGTATTCCAAGGAAAAGAAGTACCACTAGGCATTTTATTTGAAGACGAATCGTATCACCTTATAAATTCAAATGTATTATACATGATTATAAACAATGAAACGACTGCGATAGGTAATTCTTTAAATAACCCGTCTTATGATGAATTATTAGATTTTTATATTACTGAACAAGTATGCCGTTACATTACATTAGATCTTAATATTCAAACAATCGTTAAGTTAAATGTTTTAAAATATAATGAATTGGAAGATAATTTTACACCAGATACGCGGGACATCGTTTTGATTACTGAAAAGGCCGAAGAATTTGCAGAATTTATTCATAAGCATGATAATTGTAATGTGCATTGGTTTAGCGGTGAAAGATACCTTGTTTGGAAACAATCTCGAGGTAATTTACTGAATTTATTGAAACACGTCCACAGAGGTGCACACAATGCATATTCATTGCAACCCGTGACATTGCACGATGTCAGTGAAAAAGTAGTTATAATAAGTGGTGAACCCGGTATGGGCAAATCTTCTTTTCTTACTCATTTAGCAATTAATACAAAACATGACAACCCAGGGCTGTGGATTTCAAAAATCAATTTGCTGGAGAATACCAATGAATTCAGAAAAATAAAAGAAAATAAAGTTAAAATTGACTTAGGAGCAACTGTGCAATTTTTGTTTAGAGTTATTGGATTCGAAGCATTTAGAGAGAGAAAAGTTGATTTTGATATCATAATTGATCAAGTTGCGGTCGTAGGTGATATCATTAGTTTTAACAAAAACGATGTGGAACTGAACTTAACAGGGTCAAACTTATTCGAAATAGAGTTATTTATTCATTGTTATAATACCGATCGGGTTGTCTTGCTATTCGACGGTTTTGATGAAATATGTCCCGATTTCGCGAATGAATTTTTACAATTAGTAAATATCCTAAAAACGTCAAAAGTTGTGAATTTGTGGATAAGTAGTCGTGTATACAACGTCCTTCATCAGTTAGAAAATACTTTGGAGACCTTCTCGTTTACAATACAGCCTTTGACTTACAACAATCAGTTGGAGTTTTTAGAGAAAATTTGGTCTAGAAAATTGGGACCAAATAAACTAGACTACTATCCTTTCAATAAACCGAAAATGCAAGATTTGATTAAAGTGTTTTTGTGGGGTCTGTCAGATGCGTTACGTGACACAACAAATAAGTTTATTAGTATACCATTACATTTGTATATGATATCAGAGGTTTTTCAAGATTCATTTCACAATTTTCTACCTATTTCAGAAAATTCTGCCTCCAATGCAGGAGAACAGAGTACTATGAATGAAGTTAATTTGAATAAAATATATGAGCGATTTGTAGATATAAAATTTTTCAAGATACGCTTTGGGGAAAAAAAGCCCCTCTTGTGTATCGATGACCCTGATATGCGGAAATTGATAGATAACGAGCGGACAGCATTTTTTTATGTTCATAAAATAATTGCTGCTCATTTGATATTTGGTAACACGGATGAAATACAATTATTTGATGATCACGATGTGAACGAAATACGCGATTTTTTCGAAAGGATAAAAGTAGGAGAGGAGAAAACAGGCATTATCGAACAGATAATTCAGAACGAACCTAAGTTTGTTCATTACACATTTGCTGAATATTTTGCAACTGAGTTTCTTTGCGATAGATTAAAATCATTCCATTGTAGAGCCTCTCCGTGGATGTATTTATTTAATACGTTTCTTCAATCTGAAGAAGGGGGCCCTCGAAGGTTTTTCAATGCCAAACTAGAAAACCAAACACTCTTGTTTGATGAGGTATTTAACTCAGATTTACACGAAATGTTTGAGTCTTTGCTCCTGCAGCATAACAAAATAGCTAAGGTGCTATTCATGGCTATTGATGAGTCTTTGGAAAATACTGCGGTATTTCTATTGAAATGCATAAAAACCGTACTTAGTCAGAAAAATATAGACGATTTCATTCATGTGATCACGAAGGGTTTCAATGAAAGTTGCATTGTTTGCACTGCCGTCGAGAGAAGTGCAAAGAACTTTATTACCTTTGTAATTGAGCTTATTAAAGATATTGATGTTAATAGATTAATTGACATATTTAATTGCACTGATTTTCCAAATTTTAATCCATTGGCGCTCGTCTCTGGAGTTCGCTATAGTCTGTGTTGGAATGTAGAGTTGTTAAATGTTCTTTTGTCAGATTTACCTCCTCCTGCACTCGTCGATTTGTTTTGTCAAAACATTGAACACGAAAGTCTGAACAGCATGGCTTCAAAGAAAATAATTCATATTTTCATAAAGTCGTGGTTACAAGGCGATCTAAGCAACGAAAGTTTTGATAAAACTTTAGAAAAATTAAATAAGGAACAATTGATGACTATTTTTTGTGCAAAAGATTCAGAGAACAAACTATCAGCTCATAGAGCAGCAGCAACACAACAATACTCCTTTTTCGAAAAACTTGAACATATTTTAAATAGAAGTCAATTCATAGAAGTTTGCACGACTCTTGATGATTCAGGACTTACGCCCATTCATTACTTTGAATACGTTGAAAAATACAATAAAAATCTTAAAATACTTCTTGACAAAATCAATGATGGCCGTACTAATGAAAAATTGACATTAAATTATTTCATTGACAAAAGAGTTCAAAAATAGTATTTTAACTCGAATACTTGCAATTAAACCTTTGAATAAAACAATTGAACAAGTGTGTCGTTACATTGGAACCTAATGTTGAAGCCAGCGCCGTCGGCAGACTGACATTAAAAAAAAAAACATTTTTATTCGATAGGTCTCGAAAATGATTGCACTCTCGCCTCTGCTATGACAGAAGAGGTGCAGTCATCTTGGATCAAGGCACTCCACAAAGTACATTATGATACAGGCACTCAAACGCGATCAATAAGTCACACTTGAACTTGATCGCGTATTCGCGCGACAATTACTTACTTTCTATTATTAGCCTTAAGCTTCACTGAAAACTAAAGCAGGTGTCATGTTTCTCAGTCAAGGTTTTTATTCACTGTAAACTATCAGTAAGACTACTAGATACGATACTATCGTATAGAGGTGTTTCTCCTTAGGTACATTATCATGTTCCCGCCGCACAGACACAAGCCCCGTCTCTCTTTGAGAGGGAGTGGGCTGTAATCCATCACGCGGGCCCAGTGCGAATTGTTGCTTCTCCTTGAAAGGAGGAAATAAAAGGTCTTGAAGTGGTTCGAAATGCAACACTATTGGAACAAGTGAAGAACTATCGTTCAACTATTGTTGTCGTATTAAAGATTTGAGTTTGTTTATTGTTATAATTATAAATCAATTATTTAATATTATATTCTGACATAGACATAATTATGCAGGTATTTGGTACTTACCTACTAAGAATTATCGATGGATCCTTTTTTACAAAATGAATGTGTAATATTATAATGTTAAGTAATATTATGAAATTATTAGAATATAATTTATTGTAAAAAAAGGTATTTCCACTATTATGAACTAAATCAAAACAAATAGGTATTAAAAAATTACCTTAGTAAGTTAGTGGGTAAGTATATGCATCTATCCTACTTATAATTTTGTTTCACTGCCAATTAGTAATTAATTATTTTGAAATACATATGTTATTTTATTTATTTCTGTCCCACGTACATTATTAATATTAATTTCCATGTCTTGCAATAGTCCTACACCAACCGGGGGTTGTCCTTGGGTGCACTAGCTTAGCAGTGCAAACAGGGATAATCGTCAGTTGGAGCCTCATTTCATTGAAAATGTCTAACGGGCCTCTGCGAGTTTGTATCGACTCCTCGTACGCCTTCAAAACGCCCGGGACCACAGGGTCCCGAGATACTAGTGTATCAAAGACTTATTTCATATCGAAGCGACGAATTCTATAACTGAAAATCGCTTTTATTTACTATATCATATTGTACAGTTCAATTTCCGACGCTTGACGTCGCTTCGCGCCGCTTCGTTTGTTTTGTTGCGCAATACTTTCAGCCGTTTAAAAAGTTTATATGTAGGGCGTCCAAGCAAAAGGGTCCAGTTCTCGGCATTTAGTTTCCGAAATATAAGAAGTTTTGTAAAGTTGGGTGAAAAAATTGCATTTCGTGATTTTAATTGGTTATTAATAAATGCTCAATTATCTACAATTTCGTATAGTACTTTTTTTTTCAGAATTTCAACTCAAATGTCTGATAAAAACAATATGTGCAAGTTTTTTAATAATTTTTCGATCCTTACTATCAATTGACTTTTCAATCAATCAACGACGGCTAGCCTTGATTACTGAAACTTGATAGAAACTCAGACTTTTGGTTTCAATATCCTTCGATGAGAGTTCCGGCTATCCTCATCACCGTTCTCGTAACAGGCACGCAAGGTACGAGTTAGCGGTCTCAGCAGCATTTTATTCTAATCCACAGAAATGTTTAATTTTGATTTGTTTCTAAATGCCTCCGAGAATGTCAATGTCACCTCTCTTGACACATTACTTTTTAGTTTGACACTTAATTCTTGACTATCTGTGGTCTTGACGTCTTAACGAAATCCGTCGTAATCCGGAAAATGATAAACAAACTTTTGGACTGTGATCAATGAATAGTTTGGTTAGCAACAACAAATAGTAGCAAGTGCCTATTAAAAGCATGGCGGTGTACGCGGCTCACTTGACGAGGACGCTGCAGGGCACGCCGACTGTGTTCCAAGTGACGGCGCAGGAAGCCCTCGGAGCCACTGTGAAGCCCGCGTTGCGGAAAGTCGTAGAGGTAAACTTTGTGATTATTTTATTACACGATTCTGGTAAGTTTTAACCCGTTATATCGTGATACCAGCTGGTTCTTGATATTCAAACTAGGTCGTACAGTGGCAGTACCATGTTAAGTGTGGTATGCTAGCCTTTTAGGGTGCTGCCTAGCTTATTATTCTAAGCTTACTTACTGGTTATATTACAATGAAGCCTATACATACAGTATTTTAAAGTAAGTAAACATACCTTACCAAGGTTGTGCCATATAAGAATTATTTGCTTTATTGCTCTTCAGACCAGTTATGAGTGCTTATCAAGTATTTCAGACAGAAATTAAAGGATTATATATAATATAGATACTGGCACTTATTTATTATGGCTATTAGTTTCTTTAGCATTGAGTATATTTATCTCATTTTGTTGTCCACATTATCATTATTATTAAATATGGATAACTTTTATATCACTTGGTAAAATCTATTCTAGTTTTCTCTGATATTAAAAATAAACCTGTAAATTTTGAGTTTAATTTACTCTTACTCTCATCATCTGGCTAGCCTTTTCCCTATTATGTTGGGGTCGGCTTCCAGTCTAACCGGATGCAGCTGAATACCAGTATTTTACATGGAGCAACTGCCTATCTGACCTCCACAACCCAGTTACTGGGTAATACAATACCTACACGCTAATTTACTTTTACTCTACAGTATGATAAAAAATAGTGAAATCAATATTATTTGCAACAGGAGCAGCTATTGCTTGATACCAGACAAAAATACTATAACAGGAAGTAACTTGTAATGATAAAAATATAAAGAAAAAGGTGGTCCCAGAAAACGTCTGGTGTCATGAAGGTAGACCCAAGAGAAGATGGTGGGACGAACTTGAGCCTACAGACTGGATTGGTCCACACCAGCTCAAGAAACAGAAGAGTGGAAACGAGAAAGGGGGCCTTTGCCCTGCAGTGGGACAAAGTAGAAAAAAAAATCCATTTTATCACTGAACTAAATATTATATACTTTAATAAAGCATCTAAAATGCTCATAACTTCAAATGAGTAATACTGTTTGCAGTACCTGGCAGCGACGTACCCCAACAAGTGTGGCTGGTGTCTCCACTGGTATGATGAGGTATACTTGCTGTTTGATTGCTGTCTGCAGTACTACTACCTCAAACACTATGGTGAGTTCCCTTACTTTATTACTTTACAGTTTACACAAAACTTTATTTATCAAACTAGAACATAATTTTCATTGTTTTTTTTACATCTACCTAGCCTTCTCCCAACTTAGTTGGGGTCGGCTTCCAGTCTAACCGGATGCAGCTGAATACCAGTATTTTATATGGAGCGACTGCCTATCTGACTTCCATGTTATAATGTACTAGCTTCTACCCGCGTCTTCATCCGCGTGTAATTTCAGCCCCGGATTCATCGCGTTGCATCCCATATCGTTCGCACGTGCTACTGCCTCGTATCAAATGCAAAAACAATTTTAAATCTGACTGGTAGTTCCGGACATTACCCCTTACATACAAACAAACAAATTTTACCTGTTTATAATATTAGTATAGATTATATTTATATTTACTTTATAATAACGACATATCTGTAGCAATCAAACAACTTTGCATTTCAATTACTTTCTAATAATCATGACTCAAAATTTCAGCTGCATCATTCTCCGAGAGCTTCTATGAGCTGCTCCGCGTGCCCACATCCTCGACCAGTGAGTTCAACAGCGGACAACAGCTACCCGTCTACCTGGAGAGAGCCTCACTAGCCCTGCTGGTGCTGGTGCCCTACCTGAGGGACAGGCTCGAGAGGATCGTGGAACGATGGAGGGAGGATGACGAGGATGGAAGCCTGGGGAAGGTAAGGAGTAAGGATATTGTAGATAGACAGATAATGGTAGATTTAGTGAGTTAAATTCAGTCTGCATAAGTTACTCAGGGCATGAACACTGTTTTTGTCTGTATATTCAAATCACAGGTGGCTTTCTTTAGTTCAGTCGTATGAAATGGTTAGAACACGGCAAGTTCGAGTAATGTGTCAATCTGGTGAACAATTAATTTCCATAACTGTACATCATCATTTGCACTGACAATGTTCACTGTTAGCTTACGTTCGCACGAATGTAAAAATATAGCGGCGAAATTTAATCGCACACTGGATTTTCGACTCTCAGCGCTAAGCAGTGCGTTGAAAATCCAGTGCGCAGCGTTAAGAAAAATCGCACGATCGAACCGGGGCTTATAATTATGAGACACATTAGAAGTTCTATAGTATCGCAACTAAAGCTATTTAGTGTAGCGTAAAGTGTTAATAATCTGTATATTATAAATTAAATTATTATGTTTAATAATGTATATTATAAATTAAAGTCACTTTTCGTGTCAACCTGTGTGACCGCGTTGTTCTTCTAAACTACACAATGAATTTAGATAATGTATGCCGGAAAGTTTATATGTATAATATATTTATATTAAACTTACACGTAATAAAGAAATCACGATGTTTTGTTAAGTCATAAAACCCGTGCGAAGCAGGATCGGGTCGCGTGGAAATTCCCCATACATGTTTATTGTTACCAACCAGTCCCGGTGGGACAAGACCCGGCGCGCCGCCAGACACGTGTACGCGAGCCTGCACACGCTCTGGTCGTGCGCGCGCCTGCTGCAGCTGGCGCGCTACCTGGCGGGCCGCTCCGCGTCGCACGCGCCCGCACTGGCCGCGCTGGGACTCACGCTCAAGGTAACTTGATCGTTGACTTGGTCAATAACTAAGCAGAACATCCGGCAGATAAAGGATTGTAAAGTTATTCCTGGAGATCCATTAACGTCACAGCACAGATGGCCACTTAATACCAGTAAAAAACATAACCCTTTCTTTTTCCTTGGCCGGAGTCGAGTAAAAATGCTAGTACCCATATTAATCTTATTTATTTATTTATTTATTTTACCATTTATGTACACACATATATAAACAGACAATGAAAAAGAGAACAGAAAAAATAGGTACAGAGGTGATGCTTAATCTTATATTGGGGGTGGTGTAATGTTTATTATATTGTGCACTATGTGTCTGATACAACAATTGTATTAATTAATATTGAAGGACGCGCCGCCGCGCGAGCAAGGGGAGCACAGCTGGGAGGACCTCGTCAGGAGTGTCGCTACTGGACAGATTGGGTGAGCCAAATGAGTAGTTGGAAATGTTACATTTTAAAATAATTGTTTATCCATACTAATATTATGAATGAGGAGGTAACACGGCTTAACGACTGAGCGGATTGTGATTAAATTTGGCATACTTTTATTTAATTAATTTTTATATAGTTAAATTAGCAACCAGTTTGATTTTATCTAGATCGTCCTATGGAGCAGGACCGGCATGTTTCCTATGGAGCAGGACCAGCATGTTCCAAGCATTCTTATCTTGGATATAATCCTCTAATTTGTAATATGCTTATTTACGAAGTATACTTTTAATGTGAGTTTTTAAATCCATGCTTAATATTATAAATGCGCAAGTAACTCTGTTTGTCTGTGTGTTACGCAATCACGCCTAAACTACTGAACCGATTTAAATGAAATTTGGTACAGAGATAGTCTAGAGCCTGAGAAAGGACATAGGCTACTTTTTAATGCGAAAAAAGGGCTGTAAGGGGTTGAAATAGGGGATGAAATTTTGTATTGAAATTACGTCATTTTTAAAGCTGAAACTGAGCTTGAAACTTATTTTTTAGGCTTTTGATTAGATATAAATAAATACGACATACAAAGTTTGTAAAAATTTTACCCTAAAGGGGGTAAAAATAGGGGATGAAAGTTTTTGTGTGGTGACGTCGGCAAAAAAGCTTACGGCCCAGAAAATATAAATATAGAAGAAAATACAGAGAATTACGGAGTCTATAACACAGATGACCTTGTTTTTTTTTTTCATCGTGGGGCAATCCTCAAGGATACCCTCCGTCTAGGAAGAACGGAGGGTTATGTCGGAATCCTACCGACTAAAACCCCACTGTTCCTTCCAGTCCCATGAGTCGAAAGTCCGGGAGATACTAGTACATTCGCCGCACCCCCGACTGGTATCAGCCCGCCATGCCTAGCGGGCCCCAGCACCGAGTGCGGCCGATCCCGCGCCCACACGTCCTTCCCTTCGTCCATCCTTCGTCCAACGCCAGGCCCCGGTGCCGCCGCGCGCAGGCCCCTTCTCATGGTGGCCAGAGATCGTTAAGCGCCCTTCGACGCCCGGCTGCTCTTCTGGTGCGGGTGGAATGCGAGGTATGCTCTCTCTCCCTCTACGCCGCCTCTTGCATGCATCACCTCCCCGCAAAAAGAGGCCACAGCATTCCACGCGTCTTCGCTTCTGAACCACGGCTGGAAGCGGAGAGATCACCCGCACCAAATGTCGCGACGAGGGCACAGCGCTGTTGGGTCCAAGCTGAGCACTCCTCCAACGTATGTTGCGCCGTGTCCTCGTGGCAGTCCACACATTGATGACAAGCGGGCGTCCGCTTCCGACCTTTGCGACGCAGGTATTTGCCAAAACATCCGTGTCCGGTAAGCACCTGCGTCAGCCAGAAACTGAGGGCGCTATGCTGCCTCTCCAGCCATTCCTCCATAACAGGCCTTGGGTTGCGCAAGTCGCTCCCTACATTCAGCCACTAGGATCTGACGGAGCTCGGTCCTTCTTACCTCGAATGCCCGGGGAACCGGAGGCAGACCACGCGTAAGCTCCACCTTCCGCCAGCGATATAGGGACGCAAGGATTTTCGCGTCCAGATCCTAGGGCGTTGATCCGGCCAAGAGAGTTGCTGCCTCGTAGGAGATCGTACGGTATCCTCTTATCACCCTAACAGCCATCGAGCTCTGCGGCCTTCGCAATATTGCAACGTTGCTGGCCGTCAGGGTGTCCGCCCACACGGGCGCCCCATACAGGGCCATGGACCGCACAATCCCCACATACAGTCTCCGGCAGAAAGCCCCACCCAACTTGGGTAGGAGTCGCGCAAGAGCAGCTGCAACGCTTATCAACCTGAGGACCAGTCGCTGAATGTGCGGCCCGAAATCCCACCGGCTGTCGAGGACAAGTCCTAGGTACTTCATCGTCGACTCGACACCGATGCGGACGCCTCATACTACTATGTGTAAATCGCGAGGTGGCTTGTTCCGAGGCCCATGGAAACAGAGCCTCAGATTTGTGCAAAGCCACCTCGAGACCCAAACGCCGGATCCTTCCAACGACTTGCGCAACCCCTGCCGTGGCCAGTAAGTATGACTGATTGCCGATGCGTTGGCCCCCGGGCCGTCACCAGAGTGTCATCGGCGTAGCAGATTATGTCAACACCGTGAGGCAGTGCACCGCGCAGCACCCAGTCGTAACCAACGTTCCGTAAGCAGCGGCCCCAAGACCGAACCCTGTGGAACACCGCACGACGTCTCTCGCCGGCTCCATCCTTCCCGAAATGGGTAGATTACGGCTCTCTCCGCTAAATAGTCCCCGATAATGCAGCGAAGGTAGGCAGGCACACGATGATATACGAGTGCCTCCCTTATGCAACTCCAGGGCAAGGTGTTAAAGGCGTTGGCGATATCAAGATACACCGCTAAAACGACCGCACCCTGGGTAATTGCTTCTTCCGCTACAGCCTTTACACGCATGATGGCATCCACGGTGGAGCGCTCACGGCGATAACCAAACTGGCTATCCGCCAAACCGGCCCTACACCGGTCAGGTGCCGAACGAGGCGGTCAGCGAATATTCTCTCTAATAGCTTGCTCGCCTCGTCCAAGAGCACAATGGGCATGGCAACACAGATCACCTCAAAAATAATGTCTATCCTGATCTTCAAAGAAATATGGGCAGTCGGGAATGGCTGTGTGAAAGGGCAATTTTGGCGCCGACTAATGAGATAGTTAACTATAGTATAAACGAAAAAATCATGTCAGACGTGGAGGGGGATGTTGTCGAATACCTCTCAGTAGACAATGTTATGGACACTGAATAAGTTACATCATACCCTATAGAGTTTCTCAACTCTTTAGAATTATCAGGAGTGCCTTCCCATAAATTGAGGCTGAAAGTTGGTGTTCCAGTCCTATTAATGAGAAATCTAGACGCGCCAAGGCTATGTAATGGTACACGGCTACAAATTACACATCTGGGACACAACGGAATGGCAAAAGGAGAAAATGTTCTGATTCCCCTATTCCAATAATTCCGACTGATTTGCCATTTCAGTTAAAAGAGTGCAGTTTCCCCTGAAAGCAGCATTTGCAATTACAATAAATAAAGCTCAAGGACAGACGCTTAGGCCTCTGCCTCGAATCTTGCGGGCAGCGGGGCGGCGGCGCGGGGAGCGGCAGGATCTAATGCGAAAAATCAAATGGAGCGGCCCTCGCACTGCGGCGCGGGGGCGGGCAACGAGCGGTGCACTCCAGTCAAGCGGAGACCGCCCGCGCGTCTGCATTGCAGTCTTTTGCCCACAATAAATCGAGCGTTAGGAATACATTTGAATCAAAAATATGTTGTCGCCGTTGTTCACATAATATTGACATTCCGTTCGCGAATAAAAACAAATATCTCGACGACATAACTACGAACACCACACTACGCCGCTATAGTGCCGCGCGATCTGCCCGCTGGTTTCGAGAACGGGTCTGCGTTGCCCGCTCCGCCCCCGCGCCGCCGCCGCCGCCGCCCCGCTGCCCGCAAGATTCGAGGCAGAGGCCATGAAGTTGCAGGTGTTCATTTAGAAAAAAAATATTTTTCCCATGGGCAACTCTATGGCTGCCATCAGACGGAGTGCACCGCAGCAACCGCGCGCAGTCGATATATTCAACTGCGTGCAGTTATCTGCAGTCAGATCTGACTTTGCGCAGTTGACGCCACGCATCTAGCCTAGGAGCTCAGTGTAAGGCTGCCATCAGACGGACTGCACCGCAGCAACCGCGCGCAGTCGATATATTCAACTGCATGCAGGAGTACGTTCGACTTCGTTCAGTCATGATATCAACTTCACGCGGTCGGCTACAGTCGTGTGAAGTCAATATTAACTGCATACAGTCGTGACTTCAACTAAGTGGCATGCTCTCGTGTTTCAAACCCGCAAAATCTTTATGTTTTGGCAAAAGATGGAAAAACTCGAAAATGTCCTGTATAAAAATGTACTTAAATAACCTATTTGCAATAAAATACTGTACTTAAATAGCTTATTTTAATGTATGTGTTTTATTTTCGAAGTAATTAGCCTAAAAAATTTAATATTTTATTTAATGTTGCCGAAAGTCACTATTCCACGCGAACGAAGTCGCGGGCACAGCTAGTGTATAATATGAACGTTGCAGAAGCGCAGTGGTGACGTTCCCGATGCTGGGCAGCCTGGCGCTGCGCGGCGTGGAGTACGGCGCCTTCGGCGTGCAGCTCCTGCGCTGGTGGGACGCGCGCGCTGCGCCTGCGCAGGCCTTGCCCGCGCCGCCGCCGCCTGCGGTCAGTACATCTCTATAGAATCGTGGTTTGCGCTCTAACAACTATGTAGGTATCTGCTTTATCTGTAGTCTCTCCTATATCTGTACAAGAATATTTTGGCGCTCCCTCGACCTACAACACTGCAAGCTTCTTTTGGCGCATGGCCATTGTCAGAACTAACGCCGCCATCTTGTTTTTTCAATATGAAAGAAAGAAAGAAAAAGTATTTATTGCGACTCTTACAGGAAGATCAGAAACTAAACTAAACACAGTCAAAGATAAAAAACCAAATTATATTAAAAAAAAGTAACAAAAATGAAACAGAAAGTCCTATACGAATCCCCTATCTCAGCAGGATGAATATATTACACAAAATAATTGCACAAATGTTTACTAACAGCGCCCCGCTTGATCGCCAAAATATATTGTAGCAGTGTGTCTAGCCTTGTAGCAGAGGCACACTGCTGCAAGGCTACAAAAGACAGGTCAATGGTTTTTCCACTCTTATCTGTTAACTTAGTTTTATTACATAACTGAATAAAAGCAGACAAAATACTGGGTGGATTATTGAACCAGGGCAGTAAAGGCAGTAGGCACCTTTTCAGTAATAATAATGCTAAATTTTGGAAAGATGGTACATGCAGCTAGAAAAACGTTCATTCTAATGTTTTATTTTTATGATGCCAATCGATGCAGTTTCGTATAAAAATTAAGACTGATCTGAACCAACCGAGTTTAGGGTACTAGCAAAACCACAAATCGCAAAAATCTTTTCCCATACACTTATGCTATATGGAATAGTAATGTCTAATGTTTCCAGAGAGACGACCGCGCCCTTCGGTGGAAGAACAAGTGCCCCCTATGTCTGCAGACGTGGAAGATACCCACAGTGTTGCCAGTCTCCGGGTGAGCATGCTTTTATTATTATTAAACACATACTTGGGGAATGAAAAGGTTGAGCAGGTTTTAAAAAATACGGCACAGATAGAGTTTATAGTTACACAAACTTTAAACTGTAAATAGCGGTGTGCAGTCGCGACCTGTGTGGCGGATTGTTTTTCTGTCAATTTAGAATACATGATTTTGTAACATAGTGTTGGACACAATGCACTATCGGCTGACCACTCTCGAGGCTCAACCCTGTGTCCGTTGTTTCCAGCTACATATTCTGCTACATCTGCATCTCGCGCCACGTGCGCGCCAACTCCGCGTGTCCCGTGACGCGCTGCCCGGCGGCGGAGCAGTCGCTCGTGCGACTGTACATCGACTAGCAGTCGCTCGTACGACTGTACATCGACTAGCAGTCGCTCGTGCGACTGTACATCGACTAGCAGTCGCTCGTGCGACTGTACATCGACTAGCAGTCGCTCGTGCGACTGTACATCGACTAGCAGTCGCTCGTGCGACTGTACATCGACTAGCAGTCGCTCGTGCGACTGTACATCGACTAGCAGTCGCTCGTGCGACTGTACATCGACTAGCAGTCGCTCGTGCGACTGTACATCGACTAGCAGTCGCAGTAGCAGTCGGAGTGTGAAATAGAAAATGTAATGAAATTAATGAAAATGTTAAGCACCAAGTCAAATTTAATTTGACTACTGCCATATTTTTATATTATAAACTGGTAGTTTAAAAAGGTGATCACTATGTGGCTTAAAAAAGGCACATATCAATAATTATGCCTTATTGCATTTTATGATACATTAAAAATCCTATTTCCTACTAATAATATTATAAACGTGAAGTTTGTATGGATGTTTGTTACTCTTTCACGCAAAAACTACTGAACGAATTTGGATGAAATTTGGCACACATGGTTTATAACCAGGATTAACATATAGGATTCTTTTTATCCCGATGTTCCCACGGGATCGAAACTTATGCGGGTGAAACCGCGGGGCGCAGCTAGCATAATAATGCAGCAGCACAATAATGTAAACTGGTTAATATTAGGGGTAGGAGTATTATTAAGTATTGTATTATTTATTTTGTTAAGATATTATGGTTGTGGGAGAATTGCATGTGAGGGACTTATGACGAAATACTCAAAAGCCACTCAATTTTATGTCAATCTTAAGTATTTTATGAGTATACGGCGGTAAAATCTGTAAACGGTGACGAATATCTTTATTAATTTTATTCTTTTAGAAATAAGGCTCATTATTTTATGCAGCATGCTGAATACGCTGAGATAAATCATGTAGATTAACCTTTAGTAATAACATTCATTCCACAAAATAATAATATTTATTATGATTGTAGTGCCTTACCGTGTAAGGGATTAAGTTATTATAACTTGTACATTTTATTCAATTTGTTATTGTTTTTTAATAAAGTACAAAAAATATTAGGTTTTTCATTTATTTTTCGTAAGAACTCTGTAACAACTTTTGTATCGTACAATATCAAGACTTTAATGAAGTATTTATACACTAAACAATATATACTATATTGCCATAGATATACTTTTTAGCAACTTTTCTTAATTATAACGAGTGATGGATGTTTGACAAATTATCTCCTATATCTCACACAAGACTATTGTTATATCAATCACATAGTAAACGATTTGATGTACAGCCGACCTCGTAATTGATTTATCACTTTTGACAACAACACCCAGTACACCCCAATGTAAATGGGATTTGAAACATGAGGCGAGTGGCTGCGCACAGTCACATATTCCCGTGACAGCGGGGGGTGGCGGGCGGTACTGCAGAGCCGCCATAAAGTTTAAAGCTTAGTAGGTAGACACTATCTTACTGCCACAAGACAGATTGACCTTATTGTTTATGACTTGCCAAGTGACATTCAACCTTAGGGTGGTAGCAACTACGAGGTTGGCTATACAATTATTTAATGTTACTTTAATTTTCGTCAATTTCAAAATGTCTTTAGCCAATGATTTGTAAAAAAAATGTCATGTTAGAAATGAATACCACGGAATACAACTCATGCGCATTGGGAATCACCTATTACTATGTATGTTGTTCTTTCTACCCAGAGCAGAGTAAGAAGTGTTGACACAACACTCCCCGCGCGCCTCTGGGAACGAAAGAAAAACGTACAGGGCAGCAGATGGTTCCCATTGCGCAGGAGTTGGAGGGAACAAGATAGCGGGATCCCGCCTTGTACGTTGAATATCTTGTCAAATTTTGGGTGGTTTTCACGAGTGTTTTTGTCAGTAAATATTGTAACCATTGCTTCGTAGGAAAGTGATAAAAGTATTCATTTAAAATAAAAATTATCTCTATTTAGAGGGATGGCCTTCAGATAACAGGTCAGCCTAAGAATGACTGGTAGAAAATGCCTTAGGCATTAAGTCCGCCTTTTTACAGTATTTTTCTTTACTAGTGTATAAAGTTTTAATAAATAAATAAGTGCACGGACGGACCATCGGAAGTTCGGGTGGTATGTCCATACATTTATTTGTCGGAACTTTCGCCTTAAATGATTTTTGATTTATCGGAAAAATGTTCATAGATCTACTAATTTTCTAATGGCTTGTTTTAACTTACCACCAGATATAGTAACATATAACAGACAAAAATAGTAAATGATCACCAAAATTAAACCCGCATTTTAATGTAAACTTATAACCAAACTTTTAACATCTCGCTATCCTATTTAAGCAAAATGACTCCAAATAAATCATGTTCGGTTCTCGACAGCATGCAAAAAACAATCTCTTTTTTTCCATATTTTTTTTCTATACAATCTAGTCGTTTCTGGCACTCGCCGGCCGTTGCCGCGGCACTGCTCGCTTCGCTCGCTCGGCTCGTGCATAGGAGGTCAATCTTATAACCTGACCTAACCATTTTTTTTTTTAAATTAACCTCGTCTATTTAGTTTGCAGCAAGCCGGAGACATAACTTAATATGGCATCATAATACTTTATTTGGTAATAAACCTACATTTTATGGCAATCATAGTGGTTTATTTAGGCAGAAATAGCGCATTAATTTGCTCGCTAAGATTTAGTGAACATTTACTACATTTGGTGTTCTAATACAATTTGTAGTGCAAGAACTAAGGGTATCAAAGCATTTTATGGTGGTCATTATATTTAACCCCTTTTCTAATCATCTATTGATACTTACTCAACATACAAGACGCGATCCCGCCATTTTGAGATACAGAGAACCGGATATGTTCGATATAAGCAGATACGTCATCAATGGTTGGAAATAGGTTGATAAAACAAAAGGTAAAAATTAACACTTTTTTTTTTTTATTGTGAATGTTTTATAATATCTTACGACTCCTTCGTCTCAGTTATATTTACACATTTGGCTAATTTACGTAATTACAAACTGTTAAAAGTATAAGTAGACGAACTTTGTTCGGGCGTTACATTTTGTTAAATACTTTATCTATCACATGGTGTAGATATAGTTAAAATACCTCTTTATGGCTATAGCTTGAAGGTACAATATACCTACGAAATTAAATAATAATTTGTACAAAATGATGAAACTTACTATTTACGTAGCTGACAATTTTCGTTATTAATCTTTTGTGGATTATTAAATTAAAATATCACTACAAACTAAAATCAAAAAGCTACCAACAAAATATAACAAGAGTGGCAAGTTTGCCACAATAGATGATCGTGCCAAAGTTACTACCATTTTGGTAAAATTGCGTCCACAACGCGACTATTAATTTGCAAACGTGGTGGTGATCATTTAATTGCGATCCAATCAGTCGATTGTGGATCAAATAATAGTCATTCGGTAGGGTGGTGTTCGTTGAAACGTCCCGGAAGAATGCTGGCAAACGAATGCTCGTTGTGGACTCACTTTATTACGACTGCCTCAAACATAATCCACTTGCGACGTGATAACGCCATGTAAGTACTGGTGTGAGACCTGCCGACCGTTCTTAGCCACGAGGACCATCCTAGGCGTGTGTCCCAGGTACAGGATCGGCCTGAGGGGGCCGTGGGGGCCCTCCCCGATGGGCGGCAGGGACTGCACATAGGCCCTCAGCTCGTCGCGCGACGGGAATGTCTTGTCTCCGTAGATGCCGGCGCCCTCGGGGGTGTTGAGAACTTCCCAGGATTCTGTCGTGTCAAAGTAGCCACCTTCGCCCTGGAATTATGTAAGTAGTTTGTTAATATGACATAGAACCCATCTGCATTGTACACAAATTCCTCACTTTTATTTCATTCCCAAGCCTCATTATTAAAAAAATTAAAATTAGATGGCTGCAAGGCAAGTACCTGAAGTACCAACTGGTGTGAGGTATAACTTCATATTATGAAGGTACTTTCTAAGTTAATTGTCAACATCATTGACTGATGGTGTCAAGAAATTACCTCAAAAGTAGAGACAGCGTAGTGGTTGCCCCTCTTGGCGGTGACTACGGAGACCAGCTCGCCAGCCTGGTTGACGATGGGCGTGCCCGCGATGTACACGTTGGCCGACTCGAAGGTGGGTGCGAACCGCCACTGCGCCAGCAAGCCGTCGCTCGAGCGCAGCAGGATGCGCTTGCTGCGGTTGATGAACACCTGGGGGCAGGAGGCAGAGCGTTCTTTATTGTATGCTAGGTGCGGTGGGGACAGAGATTGGTACTGTGGAACTTGAACGTGGTCGCCGACAGTGCCCAAATTCAATGTCGGCAATCGAGCGTCAATTGTTCGGACATTCTTGAAAGGTGACTTTTAATGTCCTGGAATTCATACCGCGACTAGATTTGTGGACAAAAAAGCGTTAGCAGCGTAAGAAAAGCAAGACTTTTCTGGGATTTGAATTATAATATTCCAGAAAACTATTACGAGATACTTATTATGCGAAGGTGTAGACCTTAATCTATGCGATCAAACCATAGGACGAATAGGACTGCCCTCATTAATCTATGCGATCAAACCATAGGACGAATAGGACTGCCCTCATTAATCTATGCGATCAAACCATAGGACGAATAGGACTGCCCTCATTAATCTATGCGATCAAACCATAGGACGAATAGGACTGCCCTCATTAATCTATGCGATCAAACCATAGGACGAATAGGACTGCCCTCATTAATCTATGCGATCAAACCATAGGACGAATAGGACTGCCCTCATTAATCTATGCGATCAAACCATAGGACGAATAGGACTGCCCTCATAAATTTGTGACACCGTAATTTATTGCATTTGAGAGGAGTTGTTTTGTGCTGATACTTAATGCTGGTTTAATTCATTATCATTCATTTGGAACCCACCACTATCCTCATGTATGAGTTAAAATGCTTTACGCTTTAAACTGATAATGTACCGACCTTCTCAGCAGTGTTTTCATCAATCCTGACGAACACCAGCTCTCCCAGCGGCGCGAGCAGCTGGTCCGTGAAGATGCCGCAGTAGTGGTGCGTCGTCTTTGCTAACTGCTTGACCTGCAAACATAACGTCATTGATTATATTTATTCAGAAATACGGAGCGGTTGGTAGCACAGGTGTGCCGTTATAAATTTTCGATGTCAGTGAGTTTCGATAAGGAAGTTCTTGGACTTTGAATGAAGGACAACTCCTTGAGATTACCTGAACGAAATTGGCAGTGACGAAACGTAGTAATGAGTGTCCGCAACACAAAACACTAAATACGAATACAAAACATCGTTCCGTTTCTGTCGATCGTTTGGAGGTGACAGAGACAGAATAATGTTTTAAATAAAGCTGTTGTAATGTTACTAGAGAGCTCTACAAGAAGTTCAGTAACTACACACATAACATTACGCCTGTATTCCCCGATGGGTTAGGCAGAGGTGTGCCCACGTGTCGCCAGTTGTTGTAAGTTGTTAGGCAGAGGTGTACCCACGTCTCGCCAGTTGTAAGTTGTTAGGCAGAGGTGTGCCCACGTCTCGCCAGTTGTTGTAAGTTGTTAGGCAGAGGTGTACCCACGTCTCGCCAGTTGTAAGTTGTTAGGCAGAGGTGTGCCCACGTGTCGCCAGTTGTTGTAAGTTGTTAGGCAGAGGTGTACCCACGTCTCGCCAGTTGTAAGTTGTTAGGCAGAGGTGTGCCCACGTGTCGCCAGTTGTTGTAAGTTGTTAGGCAGAGGTGTACCCACGTCTCGCCAGTTGTAAGTTGTTAGGCAGAGGTGTGCCCACGTCTCGCCAGTTGTTGTAAGTTGTTAGGCAGAGCTGTACCCACGTCTCGCCAGTTGTTGTAAGTTGTTAGGCAGAGGTGTGCCCACGTCTCGCCAGTTGTTGTAAGTTGTTAGGCAGAGGTGTGCCCACGTCTCGCCAGTTGTTGTAAGTTGTTAGGCAGAGGTGTGCCCACGTCTCGCCAATTGTTGTAAGTCCCTTGCAATAGGCGACGCGCCTATTGCCATCAACCGGGCACAAATCCAGACTCCGCCGCGGGAACCGGGCTGCTACTGAGAAATTCTTGATGGAAAATCCTTTGTCCGACCCGGGAATCGAACCGGGGACCTCATGCTTAGCAGTAGCGCTTGCGACAACTAGACGAACAGAAGGTTAGCAAGTACATAATATTTCTCTCTCACCTGTTCCGGAGTGCAGCGATGGATGGGCACGGTAGACCCGAAGCTGGCGTAGGGCTTGCCATCCCCCCCCTCGTGCAGCTCGGCCGGGATGGCCATGGTCTCCAGCAGCCCGCGGTACGTGAGGCCGGACGTGGTGGTGGGGTAGCCGGTGCGCTTCGACATGGTGAGGTTAGGGGTCAGAGGTGGACACTGAAATGAAGGTCAACAATCATAACACATAACATGACATATCCGTACCGGTTAGTGTGCATGCACACGAGCGACAACCACAGCCGTCAACAACGTGCCGCTCGTGTATTTGAGTACGGTGCTCAAATACTAGTACAGACAGCAGGAGTTGCTTCTGCCGTTGACGCGGTTCGCTCGTGTGTGCACTAACAGCTAGTGCAACCCAGGTATGTAATTTTATGTCTAGGTACTGTAAAGGTTGTCCGCCGAAGGCAACCTTAGTGCTGGGGGCAGGGTGACTATAATTTAGCGCGGGTTCCATGTTCCATTCGAACATTCAAGCAAGTTTAGAATAAGGTGTCAAATATTTGATTAGGATTTGTGTTTAGAAAAAGTCAGTGCTAGTTTAGTCGGAAATAATATGTAAAGAGGTTCTGTCAATATAAACTTAAAGGAGTCGTATCGTTGTTTGATTCCTCCCATATACCTATGTACATCAGAGGGCTCGTATAGTCCCTCATAAGTGTTGGAGGCGCCGGGTAACGCCGGCGGGGAGCTTGAATAAATATTCGTGTGTAACTTCCTCATATGTGATAGAATAATTCTACCTATGCCAATATTTAAGGCATAATAGCTGCAATCAAAGTTCCCAAGTCTTAATTTAGCTGCCACAAGAACTTCGGTAATACAAGTCGTTTAGTGTGTGTTAGCTGGAGTGACGTCACCCCAGCTTCCTCATTCAATACAGACAATCCAGTGCGGTTAGGGTTTTGGACTATAGTCAGAAAAATAAGGCATAATAGCTGCACAAGAGAGGAAAGAACTGAACGATAATACTTAAAAAGTGTTGAAACTACGATCAAAAACGTGTGTGTAAGCTGGAGCGACGTCACCCCAGCTGCTCAGCTGGAGCGACGTCACCCCAGCTGCTCATTCATATTGTTACGAACTTTGGGTTCAAGACAATAAAAACTGCTGATATAAATTACCAAAAATTACACTTTAATTAAACAACACTAATAACAACTCAAACACACTTAACTATAAAATACGATTGCTCTTAAGTCACACTTGGAGATCACTTTCGATGTATTCGCATGTATCGCTGATCCAAGTCTGCTCCGGTCGTGGCCCACCCCGGCCTTATATAGTGCCGCAGATAGTTCTAGAACCTTCTATTGTAGAAACATCTAGAAGGTACGAGTACATACCGGCCCCGACTGAACAGATGTCGATAGTTCTAGCATCGAAATTTCTAGAAGGATCTATTAGTTCTGCTAGTCGATACTAGATGGCGCTAGTAGTAAATTAGTTCTGCTACGCGCGTGTGGCGCGCAACACTGCCCCCTCCTAAGACATGCTCGTCCCGAGCATTATCGGCTCCATAATAACGCGCCAGTCGATCCACATGGACGATCTTAGGAGTATCGTCATTGATCTTTGTCACAATCCGGTACAGTCCATCCCATTTAGCTTGAAGCTTAGGAGATTTCCCCTTGCTGCAGACTGGATTGTGCAACCACACTAGTGAACCTTCGTCGAACCCTTTATTGTTCATTTTGCGGTCATAACGGGTTTTCATCTTTTCAGACATTTGCTGGCCCGATTGTCTGACGTGCTCATAAATGTCATTCATTTTGTTCCGCAAGATATTCGCATAATCGGTTATACTGCGTGGGGCATCAGGTGGTATTCCGGTGATCAGGTCTGCAGGCAGCCGTAATTCTCTTCCAAAGTTTGCGAAAGCTGGTGTCACCGATGTACTTTCGTGAACAGCGCTTCGATATGACAACAAAAACGGTTGTATGTGCTTGTCCCAATCTCGTTGCCGATTTTCCACAACTTTTGCTAGGTACCTCTCCAATGTCTGATTAAATCGTTCCACCATTCCATCCGATTGTGGGTGGTAAGAAGTTATTTTTGTTTAATGAGTACCCATAACTCTACAAGTTTCCTGGAATATTTGGGACTCAAAATTTCTTCCTTGATCACTGAGAATCTCTAAAGGTACTCCAAAATGACAGAAGACTTCAGAAACTAATTTATCTGCAACTGTCGAAGCTTCTTGATTTGGAATGGCGAAGACTTCCGGCCATTTAGTGAAGTAATCCATCACAACCATGAAATACTTGTTACCACTTTCACATTCCGGAAACGGCCCCGCAACGTCAAGGGCTATCCTCTCCCATGGTGCACCAACATTGTACAATCTGAATGCACCTCTACTACGAGTCTGAGGTCCCTTTACAGCTGCACAACTTGTAAATTTGCGTCACCAGACCTCGACATCGTCCCGACAGTGGACCCAGTAAAACCGTTCTCGTATCTTCAGTAGAGTCCGTGTTACTACCAGATGCCCTCCTGAACCACCATTATGGCACAGCTGTAGAACATCCGGTACTTGAGCTTCAGGGACAACCATTTGCAAATGACAGCTGTCTCTCCGAGCATTTTCCCATTTACGGCACAGGACTCCATCCTGAATCACCAAGCTGTCCCATTGGGCTATATTATATTGGGCTATAATAGCTTTTTGTGATCGAACTCATCGCTGAGACGTCGCTCCACCTGGGCTTAGGAGCTCTGGCCTTCATCCACTCCAGAATTGGCTTGATGTCCGAATCTTACTGCTGTGCACGTTGTAGGCTTTCCTTCCACTCGTTGCTGAGGTCTGTCTTGAGCATCCTCACAGGTACGATTTCTTTACTTTCTTGCCTAGTAGCAACTAGTTTGCCTTTTTCTATAATCTGTTCCTGATCACAAAGGTTCAGCACGCGTACCCCTGAGATGTTGATGGCTCTGACCAAACTTCGTGCCTCTTTCCATGGAAGGTCATTGTGTACCCTTTCTGCAGTTCGCTGAGGGCAACTGGATCGAAGGTGGCCCCTTTCCCCACAGCCATTGCATCTAGGGCTGTATCCTTTATTGCGGTCGCGAACTGTACCTGCTGCAACCTCCCTGACGCGATGGGAACGACGATCCTGCCGCACAGCTTGCACCTCCAGTGCATGGGCCAAGGCGTCCTTAACCGTCCCGTGGTGCCCGAGCCTCACAGCAGCTTCAAGGTCGCAAATGCCGTCGATGAATGCACCAGGTTCCCATCAATAAGCGCAGGTACGGACTGGTAAGCTTTACGCACCAGATCCTCCATTTTAAGGGCCCACTGCTGCAGGTTTTCGTTACTGCGTTGCACGCGATCCTTGAGCTGCGCACGAAACACGTGTTCCAGGTAAGCGTCGCCATACCGAGCTTCCAATGCCTCAAGGAGCTGCTCGTACGTCACTTTCTTACCGAGACCTTCCAGAACAGTTAAGACCTGGTCGCGCAGGCCTAGAGTGAGGGCAGGCATGGCCTGACTTTTATTCCAACCGTTCGCCTTCATGACAGCCTCAAACTGGATTTTGTAGGCCGACCAGGAAGAAGTTCCGTCGAACGGTCGCACTATGAATCCACGTAGCGAAGGTGTTGTAGCTACGGGAGCTGCGATTTCATCCCCAAGTTTAAGGTAATCCAGCGTTTTCTTTACGTCAGCCATCACGGTTTTCTTCACGTCAGCCACCACGTTGTCAACCCGATTATTCACTTGGTCGATCCGGATTTCAGCTTCCGACAGGCGGTTGTCATATTGAGCAAGCTTATTCTTCACCTCCTTCATCTCTTTCCCAAAGATAGCGTGAAGGTCCTTCATAAGGAGCATCTGCTCTTCCTGGCGGCGCGCTTGCTCCTCCTTATCACGTTGGAGCTGTTCTTCCAACCGACGAGCCTGTTCCTCGTGTTGGCGAGCCTGTTCCTCCTGTCGGCAGGCCTGTTCCCCTGTCACGCAGCAGCTGTTCTTCCAACCGACTGGCCTGTTCCTCCTTGTCCCGCTGGAGCTGTTTCCCAACCGACGAGCCTGTTCCTCCTGTCGGCGAGCCTGTTCCTCCTTGTCCCGCTGGGGCTGTTCTTCCAACCGACGAGTTTGTTCCTCCTGTCGGCGGGACTGCTCCTGCAGCATCATCATCAGGGCAGCAAAGTCTGGTGCTGCTGATGCTGGAACTGCTGCGGACGGTCGTCCTCCGTGGTTGGTAGCTGGCCCTCCGACCTCTGCGGCATAGCTCCACCAAAACGCCTCTGGTCCGTCTCCTGTTGGCGTTGACTCATTACAGTCCATAGTCAATTTCATTTCATGTCAGAATTTAATGTCAATTCAATTCAAAGGATTAGTATTAATGTAAGGTATTAAAATTTTCAATTTTATGTCAGCATTATAATTATGATTACAGAGATTCGTCAGTAAAAAAATCATCTAGAGTATAACAACACCTTTCAAGCAGTAACCCGTTAAGTGTTTTATTAAACTTCTGTAATGACATACATTTTATTTCATCTGGTATTTTATTGTGTACTTGTGGAGCAACACCAAAGAAGCTTTTCTTCATTAGAGAAGTTTTACATTTTACAAGGCATAATTCATTTACGTAATGAGCACGCATCGGTGTTTTCTTTACTGCACATAATATTTTAAACAAATGTGGATTTATTTTTACAAATAATGCAGTTTCCAGGATGTATAAAGCTGGTAGGGGTAATATTTTAAAGTTTTTAAAATATGGAATGCAGCTATCTGTTGGTTTTAAACCACACATTGAACGTAAACATCTTTCTGCATTTTGAAAACACGTTCGCGATCTGTTGAATGCCCCCAAAAAATAACACCATACCGCAGAACTGAGGCGACCAGTCCATGATAGGCTGTTAACAGTGTATAAGTATTTACCTTCTTCGAGAGTTGGGATAGCAAATATGCTTGCACATTTTGAGTTGTTCAGGTTAATGGATACATTCACCAGGTAAAATATAGTTCAGATAAATGTAACAATTTTTTTAGGCGGGGCATTGGTCTTTCAGCCCTCTCTTTTTTTAATGACATTTGTTCTGATTCGATGTTGCTTTAGATTTGCTATAGAATTGTTCTCAAATGTCACGATTTCATTAACCAATAAACTTCATTTTCGCGGGCTACCTTTGCTCATCCATTTTACCCGATCTACAGAGAACAAGTCACAAAAAAAAAAAATAGTATTTATCTCGTTGAGTAAAGTTGATATGAATCATTTTTTTAATATTACATTCATAGTTCCATTAAAGTTCAGTCGGCTCTCAGTCTATATCTTCAATATACAAAATTAAAATAATTTTGAGCGCAAGCTAAAATGACTTCTAATAGAATGCCTCCTAAGTTCAAACTTAGTTGTAATAATGTAGCGCACGGAACGGCAACACCGCTCCTTACCTCCTCCGAAGGAATAATTTGATGTTTTTGGCGCGAAAACTGTTTTTTTGTTTATTACGTGGAAACTACAAGGCCTAGAGATTTGAAAATGTTGCTGCCGATGGCAGCTATTACGCCTTATTTTTTAAGCTATAATACTTATTCATATCTTCTTTCGTTTGGAAGATATGAATGGCAGCTGGGGTGACGTCACTCCAGCTTACACACGTTTTTGATCGTAGTTTCAACACTTTTTAAGTATTATCGTTCAATTTTTTCCTTCCTTGTGCAGCTATTATGCCTTATTTTTCTGACTATAGTCCAAAACCCTAACCTCACTGGTTTGTCTGTATTGAATGAGGAAGCTGGGGTGACGTCACTCCAGCTAACACACACTAAACGACTCATATTAACGAAGTTCTTGTGGCAGCTAATTTAAGACTGTGAACTTTGATTGCAGCTATTATGCCTTAAATATTAGCATAAGTAGAATTATTCTATCACATATGAGGAAGCTGGAGTTAAATACACTAAATATTCCTATAAAATATATTATGTATTGTCAGCGTACGTACGCTTGTCAGCCTAATCTCTTCTAAACTTAAATCTTTTATATTTGTCTCGTCTTTTATAGCAATCACTTTTTAACAAACTCGCGGAGGTTGCATGTTAGCACCAAGTAGGATATAGTCTACATACCTAGACGACGAAAGTACGGAGGACCCCATTGTTCAAGGAAATATAATTATAGTGATAGATACCTATAAATAGCTAGTTCAACGGTACCTGGAATGCGATACTACTATTGGCACTGTTATTGAGAATTCAATGTCATTTATTTAGGTAAGTACCTAAACATTATCAACAAATGATTTTATTGTGTTATGTAAAAAGAAGCCTTGATTACAGCCTGTTATCAGTGTTGTGTGTTTGTCACCGTCAGGTGCCACTCCCAGCGATAACGTTTCATTAATTAAATCTATGTTCATTGATTTCGGGTTGCACTTAATTAATTTGATTTGTTAGTTCTCGAATATTCTAGTATGAACTATGAAGTTAAACCCTTCCTTTGCATGTTGGTCAATGACCTACGAATTCTTACGAAAATTATGTACTTAGTATAGGTAGGTACGTACCTACCTATAGTATTTTCCTGTAATACAAACCCCCATTTGACCATTTCAAAAAATCTTGTAAGTATCTATACTTCGTTGGTTCAGGTATTAGGTAAAGGTAAACAAATCGTAAAAAGGGTTTTAAAGATGACACTTTCTTGTTTAAAAATACGTTACCCACAAATTAAATAAATTTAGATTTTTACTATAGTTTCCTCTTTTATTAGTGTGTTAAACTTTATCTTTCTTCTTCAACTATTCTTCGTAGATGTTTGTAACTGCTTGACCACAATTGTTTATTTAGATTTATAATAATAATATAATATTTTGTAATCTGTGTGTTTTAAAGAGCCCAAAGAGAAAGGTTCTCTAAACCTTTTAAAAAATGCCAGGAATTAGATAACGTTGAGCTACGTATTGAAGAATACAACTGTGGCGTAGCATGACAACTGAATTGATAAGTATTACGTTTAGTCGGCTTCTTTTGTTTAGTATAAATTCACTCAAACCATTGCCGATTATCATGTGAAACTTTTGACGTTTTCAATTAAAATGCCTAATTACATATATTATAAAATAACTTCGTTAAAAGTACGTGTGAACAGGCTTTGGTGAAATTTCGGCATTTAGGTACGCTTGTATGTACCCTTGTTCAATAAATAATATGATTGTAAAATTTGTAATGTACAGACGCCAGCAGGTCAACCTACCCGAAACAGTCAAATTTTCCCAATCAACCTTGAACCTTAAAGCTTTTGCGATAAAGTTGAAAATCTTTTAAAGAAATTTGACCGATTGTAATACATAGCTTGGTGTGCTGGCGTCTCAAAAGGTTTAACACCCATGAATCACGTGGTTTTTTTTGTTTACCTTTAGTTAAGTACCCAACCAACGGAGTATACCTCCTTCTTAATAATGTTTTAGTTTTTATGGTAGAGGTATAGGTATTATGATTCAGATTTTGTGATTAACAGCGGCCTTGCCATGTCAGTCTGAACTTTCAGTGACGGGACTATTTTTGTACAGTACCTATGTGGCCGAGATAATCTCAGCAAAAGTTCTGAGCAATTTTTAAGAAAAAATACCTTATTTCCTTTTAACAACTTGCTTGTCGTAAAGGAAAGGAAGTCGGTACATACAATCCTACTAATATTATAAACGTGAAAGTTTGTATGGATGAATGAATGTTTCTTACCTACTCTTTCACGCAAAAACTACAGAACGGATTTCCATGAAATTTGGCACACATATGGTTTATAACATAATATAACGTATAGGATCCTTTTTATCCCGATATTCCCACGAGATCGAAACTTATGCGGGTGAAACCGCGGGGCGCAGCTAGTACATCATTAAATGACTACGAGTAACTATGTAACTCAGTAGCACTAATTGATAGTGTTGTTACATCTGGCGATGATGGCCATGGCTTGCCAGTTGCGGTCTCTAGCAATAATGTGGACATAAAACGAAGTGATCTCATCTCATCAAAATTAAATAGGAATGCAACGTGTGTAACATTACAAGCTAAAAGAAAATTAAGTAACTATTAGTTGCATTATAGCTATATATATATATATAGTATACTACTGCTACCTTGATGCAGATCAGGAGAGGAAACAAAACGAAAACGAGATTTTTGTTCTCGAAAAAAATAATTGTGAAGAGATAATGGCTACTTACTTACATAACGAACCCCAGATAATATTTTAAAGTTTGATTAGGATAGAGCTTTCATAAATTAAGTCAAGGGTTAATCATTTACGCGGCTGTAAGTACCTACATTACTTCAGGTTTAGATTCTTGTCACTGATTCTATCTTCTCTATATATATCAAAACCCTCGTTTACGAAAAACTAAAGAAAGCTATGAATGAGGTCACTTTAACTAGGACATCACAGAGATTCGAGTATAGGCTTCATTCAGCGATAATCTTAGTCCATACACACATTAGCCACCAAGATAAGTTGGAAAGTCTGTTCCAACTTATCTAGCATTATATTAGTCTATCACGGACGAAATTATCACTACCTCTTCTAAACAACAGCATTAACAACAAAACCAACATATTTATTTATTTATTTATATATAATATATACTTTATTGTACACCACAAAAATACATAGCACAAAAAATACATGACACACTACAAAATATACAATGGGCGGCCAACATACCGTGTGCTCTTCGGTTGTCAAACAACTGAGCGCCGTATGGAGCCGGCCGGCGATGATAACACTATCGTTAACGCAGTATCACACTGATAACAGCCGATCTATTCTGTAAAGATCTCACGGTGAAAACTTAGTGAGCTGACAATCCCTAACATCAGGTGGAAATAATTTGGAACTGGTTGAACATTAAAAAGGTGGCTGGGACGCGGTGGATGCGGAAGGCGGAGGAGAGGCGTTGTGGCGTCTGGGGGAGCCCTATGTTCCGCAGTGGACTGCGATTGGCCGAGTTGATTGACCTCGAAAACATAGGTGAACTGTCAACTAACGTCCTATCACGTTCAAGATAAATTAATAAATTCAAATTATTAATTAAACGTAAGTTGTGCCAGAAAGCCTTTTATACCGTTAAAGATTATATCGAGGACAAAAAGGCTTGGGATTGAGCTGTTTCCAAATTTTACATATTGAATGTTTTTTTATACACATTGACATTAATGAATTTTATATATACAATAACATTTGCTTACTTTGTAAAGTGATCTATTTTAATTATTGTGAATGTGAACACTATGTGGGTCATTTAATTGATTTTTATTTTTCTCTGTTCTGTTAGTTTTTATCATGGTCTGGCAGTTTGAGTAATTTATGTGGCCTACCCGAATGTCCTTTCTTTGGTATTGTTCGTCGAATCGTTGTGCTCCTTAAGTTTTGAGTTGAGCTGCACGGTTTTTGACAAATTTGTGCACTGTCTGGACAGGTCCTCCTAATCTGTGTGGTTCTTTCCTCAAAGACCGTCTCAAACATCGATCTACACGGTCTTCATATGATCTGACCAAGATTGTCTGGACTTTAAAAAGAGATTGTGACCTCTGAGTTTGTTTCGGCCTTTCTTCTCAGACTAGTCAGATAGGAAATGCCGACCTCATCTAGTTTTAAAATATGATTGACGTGTAAAAGTGTTTGTACAAACCTAATCATTTATCATTTAAGTACCTAAGTTTTCACGGTGAGATTTGTACATAATAGACCAGCTGGTGCAAACGTCCCTCTCTTGTTCCGGAGAATAATAAAGTCATCTGTTGTTGGCCATGACAGCTAAGGGCTAAAGGGCCACAGGTTCGATTCTTGCGAGTAACCTATGTAATGTGTATTCCTTACGGAGTTGTTCCAGGTCTCCTACGATCTAGGATCCTAGGAGAAAGACTCAACGCTAACAAAACCGTGAAGTGGAAATAAGAGCTCTCTAGTCACACCACTCGCAACCATCTCTGGTTCCTAAATCTAAATTAATGTCATCATTCATATCAACCGGTGGAATTCCACTAATTAATAACACATTAGATTAGATTTGTTGTTAATGAGCGCGTGATGGGTAAGGAGCGGCGCTCATCTGACGAGGCGCAAAGGTATAGCACTAAACAAGTGTCAACATTACCTCATTCACGTTCATTAATTTTCAACTTTGTTTCAAAGAAGGCAATGTTGTAATTTATTTGGCATTAAAAACCACACTGCGCCAGCAAGAAATGTAACGTTCGCCTAGGTTTGATTCCCGAGCACAAAACAATATCTTCTTGGCTTGGATTTATTTACTTCATTCCTTTTGTGTGTGGTTTAGGTACGTGTCATAGTATTTCCGAGAAATACAGTATTCGATCTAACGACGGTCCGACCCGTTACTGTGTGGTCCGACACGCACTTGGCTAGCTTTTTCTTTATTTATTTTTAGTATAGGTACGTACTATAAATATTATTGCAATAGCTGAGTTACGTGACTGACGGTAAATATTATATCAATTTATTGAAACCATAAATTGTCAGAGATAACCATCACAGGTGCACAATGGTATCCTGTGTGACAAACTAAACAAAAGTAACGGAGAATCAGTAAATGTATAATTTCGCTGCCGTGTCGCCAACGTATGGGTCGTGGCTACCTTAGAAATGGACTGATTCCCGTCTATGGTAAGATACAATCCGTTCGGATTTATCCGGACATGTCCGGCTTTTTGGCCCCCGTCCAGACTTTATCCGGCCTTGCCATTTACCGGACTTCTCGCACGAAGGGGATATTTTTTTTTAAATATTGTACTGATAAAGTAAAAACTTGGGACTTTTTTTCAATTGTCAATGTTTTGCCGGGACTTTTAAAAATTCTAAATGGGAGATACCCTACTCCTGTTCAGTCCGAAACAAGGCGATCTCTATCCTATGCTAACCTATACTATCCTATCCCAGAGAAAAAAGTATTTTTAAGCAATAAATGAAAATTACTCACCTACACACTAGGTAATATTTAGGCTAAGTAGGTATTTAGGTTGGTACACTTTCACTGTAATCCGCATCTCACTGAAGTCACTTCAAGACTGTGCTTGTTGCTTACGAGCTCCGGACTTTATGCGGAAGATCCACCAACATGACGGTAGGTATAGTCTGCATAGGTTCCTATTGCGAAATACCATTCGTCGAACTCGTCATGCTCATTAGTTTTGCCAGAATATATTATTGTGTACATTATATTATGAGTCAAGCTGGTCAAATACTATACGAAGTTCCTAGAACTGATACTATAAAACAATCGACTATTCAAAAACCCCGAAGGACTGCAGCTAAAAAGTTCAAAACAAGCTCACTGTTCAAGTAGTCTGATGCAATATGTGGCAGTTATTTTATTGCAATGACAGATTTGATGCTACCAAGTGCATCAGGCTGCTTGAAAACTGAACATATTTTGAACTTTTCAATTGCATTCGGGTGTTTCTTTTATTTTTTGTGTTTTATTTTTTTGGGATTGTTTCGTCAAGTCTTCAATCTTTATTTTGAGACCCCACATGGTAATAAAACTCATGTTTTTTTGTTCAAGACTGCTTATTGATGGAACAAAACCTAACCTATACAACCATAGCGCGACCCAGACAAGTTGATAGACCCTCGCGTATTAAATGATAGGATGTTTCGAGGGTACAAGGAATCCCACATACAAAGATACATACGAGTAGATACGAGTAAAAAACATAAATAAGATTACATTCAGCGATAAGATATTAATAAGATTACATTCAGCGATAAGATATTAATAAGATTACATTCAGCGATAAGATATTAATAAGATTACATTCAGCGATAAGATATTAATGTTTATTTAATTATGAGTTCAAAAGGTGACTGGGTTTTTTTTTTCAAACCAAAGATGCGCAAGGAGCCGCGCTCACTGTCAATGGCGACCGATATCGGACGATGATTACAAAGATGCGCAAGGAGCCGCGCTCACTGTCAATGGCGACCGATATCGGACGATGATTACAAAGATGCGCAAGGAGCCGCGCTCACTGTCAATGGCGACCGATATCGGACGATGATTACAAAGATGCGCAAGGAGCCGCGCTCACTGTCAATGGCGACCGATATCGGACGATGATTACAAAGATGCGCAAGGAGCCGCGCTCACTGTCAATGGCGACCGATATCGGACGATGATTACAAAGATGCGCAAGGAGCCGCGCTCACTGTCAATGGCGACCGATATCGGACGATGATTACAAAGATGCGCAAGGAACCGCGCTCACTGTCAATGGCGACCGATATCGGACGATGATTACAAAGATGCGCAAGGAGCCGCGCTCACTGTCAATGGCGACCGATATCGGACGATGATTACAATTTTTTTGTGGCCTAGGACAGATGGTATGGATCTCAGAAACATGTGGTTCCAACAGGACGGCGCCACTTGCCACACTGCACGGGAAACATTAAATTTGTTGGATGAGAAGTTCGAGGGCTTCGTCATCTCGCGTGGTGGCGACATCAACTGGCCACCGAGATCGTGTGACTTAACACCACTCGACTACTTTCTGTGGGGCTACGTAAAATCTATGGTCTATGTAGACAAACCACAGACAATTGCCGGCCTGAAGGCTAACGTTCTTTGTGAAATTGAGCCCCATTTATGCGAAGATGTTGTCCAAAATTGGTCATCCAGAATAGGTACACCACCTACAGCGGAGTCGCGGCGCGGCGGCCATTTGACTGAAATTATATTCCATAAATAATGTCATCAATTTCCTTTAAAATAAAACTAAAATTGTGGCTATATCACTTAAACAGGTTATTTTATTTCATTTCAAAGTTCGAGCGCTCAATGAAAAACCCTGCACATAATTATGTACCTACTAGCTATAGTCATCAGCATCATCTATCTAGCCTTGTCAGTATCACTACTATTAGTTATTCTGTGATATTAGTATATTACGTAGAAACGACATCGAGAATAGATATATAATTATTAATAACTGTCGTCATAATTATTACGGAAACAATAGGTAGGTACTCAAAATGGATGAGAAATACTAACAACTTGTTACTATATTATTTGTAGGCATTTTACACGCATCGTATCGGGAACATTGGAAAAGGGGACTTTTCGTAGGTAAACTGAGGGGAAGACAATTTGAGTTACTGGTAAGAGGTCGACCTGGTCAAGTGTGGACTAATAGAAATCAACCAGCTAGGTATACTCCCGCCTCAACCATAATAGGCTGACGCATCGATTTCGTCACTTCCTTATTAGATCAGTCACATTTTATTTCTACGGCTTTTCTGAAGTCCGAAGGAAACCGACAAAACGGTGTGGTTGTACTATAGGCACCTACCTACTTTATAAATACTAGTCTTTCTTACGGACGGAGTTGTAACTATCTATTTCAGCCTAGCTGTGCCCACGACTTCACGACTTTAAAATGGGTTTCATGGGTTTTGTTTTATCGTGCGGAACCCTATTCCTTTTTTTTTAAATAAAATTATCTTAAGCTTCTTCTTATAACATCAGCTATCTACCAGTGAAACGTCCCGTCAAAATCGGTCCAGCCGTTTCGAGGATTAGCCGAAACAAACAGACAAAAATGTTTAAAATTGTTTTTTTTCTTACAAGTACCGTGCATTTAGTGTAGTAGTCAAATGCATTTAGTAAAAAAGCTGTTTATTTTGATATTACAGAGACCTCAATTTTATTGATTCGTATACAGGGTCAAATTAAATAGCCTAGCGAAACTCTGCAGACGTACCTACTGGGTATGGGTATCCATAAAATAATAACAAAAAAACCGGTCAAGTGCGTGTCGGGCCACGCGCAGTATAGGGTTCCGTAGTTTTTATAACAGCCAAGTGCGGGTCGTATTCGCTGACTGATAGTTTCGTACCATGCTCTAACTGAAAGCCAAACATGACTACCTACCTAATTTGACTTCCTATACAAATCCTCACCTGATCCGACTATTTTGCACGGAAAGTTTTATTTTTTTATAGAGATTTGGATAAGACTTGTCATAGCCGGTGTAGCAACTGTTTTATTTTTTATAAAACTTATTTAGGAATGAAACAATAGCGCGATACAACTGACGCTTAGCGCCATCTATCGACATTTCTATGGAGTTGTTCGAAATTTTCGAGTCTAATACAATTGGTCGACTATTACTCGTAAACTTGTAAAGCCCACTTGAGTGTGATAGTTTTCCTTTAAACTTTGTTATATATAGGTACACTACTGCCGTGACATTTGAATTTCTAACTACAACCGTTTAGTTGGTAGAGGGGGGGACACTTGACTCTAACGAAAATTGGTACTTTAAAGCTTGATAAGTCACGAACGGTTTACTTAATCAAAAAACGGTCTTCCCAAACCCCTAATATTTTTGAAAGACCTATGCAACTATATCCCACACTATGGGAAGGACGAAAAAAAAAAATATCATCCCCACTTTAGATGAAGGGGAGGTAGGTACCATAAATAATTGTTTTTTTTCAAAATTTTATTTTACCACTTTTTCGGCGTCATACTTATGCCGAATTACAACTTTCTAGTACCAATAGTTTTTGAGCTAAACCGCGGACAGACAGACGACATGGTGAAACTGTAAGGGTTCCTTATAGACTACGGAACCCTAATAAGATTTGAAGTATTTTTGAAGTGAAAACTTCTTTAGCGGCGTTGTGCACTTTTGTTGTGATGGGTAAAAAATGTTAAACTCGCGTCAGGACACGTGAGCTGATCGAAAATTCGTAAGACGGTTATTTACGACGTAAAATTAATTTATTTCGATGTCGATATCTAAACACGATAAAACAAAAAAAACCGGCTAAGTGCGAGTCGGACTCGCGCACGAAGGGTTCCGTACCATTATCTATAAAAATCACGTTTGTTGTATGGGAGCCCCCCTTAAATATTTATTTTATTTTATTATTTATACAACTGAGTATTTTGTGAATATTTCAAGTGCCTACCTACCTGTTGCCATTATTGATATCGAGCAAAAAAGGGCAAACAAAATCGCGTTTGTTGTATGGGAGCCCCCCTTATATATTTATTTTAATTTGTTTTTAGTATTTGTTGTTATAGCGGCAACAGAAATACATAATTTGTGAAAAGGTACACGAGGTACACTTAGTGGAATAAAATACACTTGATTACACTGAATAATATGGCATTTATATATTTTTCTTATGGTTACCCGGGGACGAGAATAAAATAACTTTTAACGTAACGTAATAAAAAGCTCGCCATTTTGGGCACAATTTATTATACTACCTTGGTCCATTACCTTACCTATTAAAAAAAAAAAACTGTCAAGTTGACAGTTGTCTGCTGTCGGCTTCAGCTGCTGTTGTTTTTGTTTCATTTCAAATACTTTTATAGTATAATAATTCAATCTGAATTCAATAATAACTCTCATTGTATAATCGATTTTCGTTAGGCAAAGTTATGTACCTACCTAAGTTAAGAAAGGATGCTTATACCCAAAAGTAGCTGAATACAAGGTGTGAATGTTGATGAACAGTACCTACTTAATATTAGAAGCAGTGTAAGAAGTCTATCAGAGCGATTAACAAACTTGATAAATAAATGAGTTCCTTAGCGTCGACATCCAAGGGTTCCAACTTGATGGGACTCTTGATCACATCAAGCCAGGAACGAACGGAATGACATGTGAATGATATTTACCCACGAAATAATGTCACAGAACACATAGGTATACTCCTAATGTCAACCCGTACATGCAAAGTTGCCAAATGATTTAATTGTGTTACAGGTTATTAAAACTTTAAATAATTTATTATGTAGTTTTAAATTATTTATGGATAAAAACACAATTATTTTCGAATTCCTCTATTTTTCTCTACGCTTTGGTGCACGTGTACCTCGAGGTACATGTTCGGGCAAAGTTGTATGGGCTTTTGCTGACCTCCTTTCAACTATCTAGCTATCGCGGTTCTTGAGATACAGCCTGGTGACAGACAGATGGAAAGACAGCGAAGTCTTAGTAATACCGTTTTTACCCTTTGGGTACGGAACCCTAAAAATCACGTCCGCGGAGTTTCGCTAGCTAATTTAATTTGACCCCGTAGATATAGGTAGGTAGATGGGAAAATATAGTACCTTACCTACATTTTAAATGTCACGATGTACGATCTACGCACTTACATTGCTGCCTCTTACATTAGTCAGATTGTCGTGTACCTAATAAAACAAAGCCGCGGGTCTAGTAGTCATATTTTGCCAGTCAATGTTTCGAATTTGTCATACATTACCTTGGTTACCTGACCCTGCCCCAGCAGTCTCGACATTCATAGCGATCGCTTTACGACCGAAATCGGTCGCAATGTCCTGCCACTCTATACATTACACCTTTATTATTGATTATAATTCTGTAAATACATATTTGTTACGGCCGCGAATCATATTTTAATCAACGTACGACTTAGTACTGACCAGCAAATTGCAAAAAACGTAAGAAAATTTGAATTTTGCGGGCTACTTTGGAGCATCAACCTTAAGCGGTTGATTTTTTGTGTCATTTGACGGTTGTTAATAGTAGTCAGAAGTCCAAAACTCTGACAACCAGTCTTGCCAAGGGGAGTCGTGTTACCCAGTAACTGGGTTGTGGAGGTCAGTTAGTCAGTCGCTCCATGTAAAATACTGGTATTCAGCTGCATCAGGTTAGACTGGAAGCCGACCCCAACATAGTTGGGAAAGGGTTAGGCAGATTGATTTTTGACCTTATCACGGTTTGCGTAGTTACCCTGGTGGCCGGGCGATGTACGAGTCTCTTATGTATGGGAATATATACTATACATATACCACCTACATGTTATAAATGTATAATATTACTCTATGCATTGTTTTCGTGGACAATGGATCAGTGCCTCGATATAATCATAATAGTTAGTTATTTAATAAATAAATAATGGAATGCAGAAGGAAAAAAATATACAATAATAAAATCAATACTTTAGCAACTATATAAACTGCACATCATATTACAGCAGCACGTTGAACTCGCTTTCAAGCCAGTACCTTCTGACAAGAGAAGGAAGGATTTGGTCTGCATAAAGCCTCAAACTGGACATGCCTTTGTAAACTGATGCTATGTCTATTTAGGATCCGATTTATATAATAAGCTCAATAGAATACTTAATATTTATAGTGCCAGTTACAAACATTGTAGTCTGAAGATACGCGAATATTTGGGTAAACTTGATTAGGATTACACTGACACAGAAAGACTTCTAGATGTAGGTACTTCAATAATGATGTAGTTATTAAATTGGTATTTTTTTTTATTATTAGTTTAGTAATTACTACTTACTATAAGTAGAATATTATTATTTCCAAAATTAACTAACTATGGACAAATAATCAGCTGATCGCTGAGTATGGGGATGGGCTGAGACACAGGTCTTTATTAGCCTACCTCAGGCAGGTCTATTGTTTTATTATTTTATTCATCTTATTTTGTTTAGGATTTATTCAAAATTTAATTGCTTTAGAACTATCCTAGCTTGTCCGAAGGAAGGTGATGGCATTCGTGATACAGGGTAATCCTAGTCCTAGTACGAGTGCCAAAGCACTCCTTTGACATCTAAGTGCACATTATTACATAAAATCAAATTTGTTTGTTTAGAGATTTACTGTACACATTCTTTTAGTAATAAAGATTTTTATTTTATTTATATTTAATTAGGTCCCCACAAGTTATAATGTCAGTACCAACCAACGTACCTTTCATAGGTAATTATAATAATAAACGTGTACCTAAATTAAACTAGCTTTTATATAAGTATTTACACCAATCTGTTAAGAACATGGTACAGTAGTACCATGTTCTTAACAGATTGGTATTGGTGGATATATTTTATGGTAGTATTTATACGTTTGTAAATGTATTACTTTGTAAAAGGACCTAAATAAATTTTATTTTTTTATTTATTTAACTAGAATAGACTTATTAGAAATTCGGTCGATATCTATGGTAGTAGGTAGGTAGGTACACTGTTTTGGTGAAGTAAAAGTAATTTGGAAACCCAAAAACAGGCAAAGCAACAAGATTGCGCCATTAGGTAGGTATAGTATGCAGAGGCTTGTCTGCCGAAGGCAACCTCAATTATGTTGCAGGCCGGATATAATTTAGCGCGGATGACATTCGAACGTTCAAGCGAGTGTCAAATATATTAGTTAGGATTTTGGTTTTAGAATAAGCAGTGTTAATTTAGATAGAAAGATGTAAAAGACGTTCTCCCAATATAAACTTAAAGGAATTAATAGTGTTTCATTCCTCCCGTTACCACAGAGGGCTCCTCTAGTCCTCTATAGTTGCGAAGGCTATGCCCCGTAAGCAAAGTTGGTTCCAGCTTAGGTAAGTGTCGGGGTGACACTCACCTAAGCTGGAACCAACTTTGCTTACGGGGCATAGCCTTCGCAAAGTGTGTTTGGTTGACACAATTGGTTCATCTTATAGTGGAGGACCCACAGTTCTATCAGCATTGACTGATGTTAGATGGAGTTTGAGTTTAATGAGAACGGAATAGATTTTTGGAAATGTTTCCTCTGGAGTATGGGCATAAGTTAGGCATTTTTCGATGGAGACTGACCTCTTAGCCTTTTCCCTCCCTCTGGCTCAATACCGTCCGATGGGGTAAAAGAGTTTGAAGTTAAGATCATTTATTTTTTAAGCCTCATCTAGGCTGATGTGAACTGTCACGTCAATTTATTTGTATTTAGGAGGCCGCGTCACGTCTTTTACGTCAGTTTTGGCGCGACGAGGTTTAAGCAGGACTGCGTTAGTTAATGTTGGTGCATAGTGGCACAAGTAAATATTAATTTACCCGACAATTGTCACAGTATCGGACTCGCGATTCGTTCGTCCTGACTTAAGCCTACTCTTGCAAGAGTTGGACCTCACACTGTATATTATCTGGCGTTAGGTTATTATCATAGGGATAGGCAGGAAGGGCCCGAGTGTTCGAATATTGTGAATAAAAGTCTTGTTTAGAAGCGGGAGTATACGAATCCTTTTATTCAAGGATAGGCGTAGCTCATGTAGAGGCTTGTCTGTCGAAGGCAACCTCATAATTATGTTGCAGGCCGGATATAATTTAGCGCGGATGACATTCGAACGTTCAAGCGAGTGTCAAATATATTAGTTAGGATTTTGGTTTTAGAATAAGCAGTGATAATTTTGATAGAAAGATGTAAAATACGTTCTCCCAATATAAACTTAAAGGAATTAATATTGTTTGATTCCTCCCGTTACGTCAGAGGGCTCCTCTAGTCCTCTATAGTACTCACCCCTTCAGAGAATAAATCAAACGGAACCAGAAATATGAACAAACTGAACACCACAGTCATTGTGACAAAATTATAATATAACTGACCGAATCGTTCTGTAGATACGTATTATATACTCGTAGTACTTCAGTGGTAGACAATAAATCACTTAACGTAAACATTTTGTATCAAAAACAAGTTCATGCTATTGAATAGACATTAGGGGGCATCCCCCAGCCCCCAATATTAAGGTAATGCTTTATTCTTCTTCCGGTTTGCTGCCAAACATAAAATATATTTTTGGATTTTTCCAATACCGAATGCAATATTAATAACAAAAGGCGTTTCCAAACGAGATACCATATTAAGTTTACTGGCAATTATATGTAATGCTCATGCAACAAAATGTTGCCTTGATGACTAGGTCATCGTTGATAACACTGCAGCTAGGTATCTAATTAATGTCGGTCCGACGATCATAGGATTTTTTTTGTAGATAAAAAATAGGACTTACAATGTTTTTTTTTTAATTTATTACATTAATGAGCTAATTATAGAGTAGGTAGGTATCAACTAATCATTGCTCATTGAAATCACGTAGGCGCTTTACAGATAGTCTGTTAGTGAGGTTACAGTTAGTGAGGTTACAGTTAGTGAGGTTACAGTTAGTGAGGTTACAGTTAGTGAGGTTACAGTTAGTGAGGTTACAGTTAGTGAGGTTACAGTTAGTGAGGTTACAGTTAGTGAGGTTACAGTTAGTACTGAGCTAATACTACGCGGGTATACACTGTACCTTTCCACTCTGCCCAGTGTACTCCGGCGTGGTGCGACAACATACTTCTGGTGTTAAACTTAAAGGGCACCAGCATAATAGGTACCAGCTTATTTGATTACGACTAGTCTGTAACCCTGTTTTCTTGTAAACACTAAACAATTTTCTCGTTTTGTTTGTTGGACACTTGGCTCCGTGGGTCGTCTTAGGGCCGGATTTTTTTTTCAATTTGTTTTTTCTTAATCATTTTCTTTTTTTTACATCATCTCAGTTTTCGACTAGAGCAACAATTTCTTTCCAGAAAAGATTTTCATCAGAGCTACCGTTTTGGAAATACAGAGCGTTTTCTAAAAAAAAGAAAAAAATTGAAAGCTCCTAACTCGGAAACGGTGCGTCGTAGGGCTATGCTTCTTAGAACCTTAATGGTTTTTATAGTCTAGTTCAATCCGATACTGCAATAAAATTGGGAAATTTTCAGAAAAAAAAAACTAAATTTTTGAAAAAAAAAACCATAACCTCACGCCATAGCGTCCCCTAAGGCCTCATTTACGGAGACGCGGGGCGTTGTGCGGCGCGGCCCGCACTGAATTCAAACATATGGCGTTGTATGAGTGCGTTTGCGGAGAAGCGATTTTAGACGCGTTTATGGAGCGCTTTTTGCGGCCGAGCCCGCGGCTGGCACCGCCGCGTCTCACGTGGCGTTTATCGCGGCGGCGCACGCAGCGGCAATGCTCGATGAAGCGATGCCCGCGGTGGAATCTTCTGCCAGTCATATTTGGAAATTGCAGAACGCAGACGTAGTCACCGTCACAATGGAGTACGATATGATCGATTTTTAGAAAACTGGTCGGTTTGATTAAGTATCCCGCGTGCGCTGCAGCGTTGCCCGCCGCGTGCTTTGCTACACGCTTAAGGATTCGCCGCGGGCGCAGTTGCGGGCAACGCCACGCTTCCCGCCCCGCATCTCTATGAACAACGTCTTATATTGCCATACGTTTGTGTTTACGCGTGCGATGATAAGTGCCGCTTGACGCGCCGCCGCTCCGTAAACAGAAAAATCGTAAGACGCGCCGCGAGACGCCACGCCGCACGCGACGCGCGACGCCCCGCGTCTCCGTAAATGAGGCCTAAGGCTACACTCCAACCCACTTTTGTTTATTGCACTGTTGTCTACAAAAAAGGTAGGCAGAAAAATGATTCTGGTTGCATCATCACCAACCAGCCATTTAAGAATCAGCTTGAAAATGTTAAAGAAGTGTTTGTTTTATATAGTAAGATACCATTGTTTTAGTCGCGTAAAAGTCAACACGTCTTCTTTAAATAAAATATATATAATACTGCATAGTCATTGGCGATCACTATTTATATCTATGGTAGTAGGTAGGTACACTGTTTTGGTGAAATAAAAGTAATTAGGAAACCCAAAAACAGACAAACCAACAAGATTGCTCCATGTATGGTAGTACTCGCCCCTTTAGAGAATAAATCAAACTCAGCCAGAAATATGAACAAACTGAACACCACAGCCATTGTGACAAAATTATAATATAACTGACCGAATCGTTCTGTACATACGTATTATATACTCGTAGTACTTCAGTGGTAGGCAATAAATCACTTATCGTAAAAAATTAAATATAAGTATAATTCAGCATAGTCATTGGCGATCACCACGTCCATAAAGGTACCAGGGCTCCCTAGAGCCCAACAGTATCTACCCAGCGGTCACTGGGAGATTCAAGTTAAGTTGTAGACGCGTGGACATGCACCTACCTAACCTATTTTGTTATGGCGATGTAGAGATTCTTGAGCGATTTACCAGTTAACAAGGCGGTATCGGGGCTGACTGTCCAGGGCATCAGACGCATAGTCACTCCTTTGGTAGGTACCTATAGCCTAGTTATCATCAATCAAAACAAAGCTTAAAAGTATTTGACGAAGTAGTTACTTACGGTTACATCCTCGCAGGCACAGCCGTTGTTCATCGTCACGTCACTATCAATTCACTATTTCACAATATCCTCCCTCTCAGCGAGGGTATCAGCACAAAACAAGCACAGATTCCACAGTTCTCTCCCTTTTATACTAGAATCAAAATTGTAATAATTACACGAGAGCAGTTTAGGCCTTATCGCGTCCGAATAAGGACTACAATGACTCCGCGCTTGTTGGCCTCATAAAATACTTTGTACAGTCGGTTACTCAGTAAGGTGTCAAATTGTCAACGATTTATATTGTACTTTTAGAACCTAATACAAACAATAATAAGATTGTTCCCAGAAAAGTGCTACCTCCATAGAAACGCTTTATAAATAAAGGAAACAATGTTTCTGACTAAAATCTCAACGGTTGTCGCCCGTGCGCCCGTCCTCGCACGTTTTGAAGCTATATCTGAGATTGGAATGGATAGGTCTTCGTGAGACGTACCATCCACCTACTAAAATTTCAACATAGTCTTGGAGCGTTGGCAACGCAACATTTATACATAATTCCACTCCTAAAGAAGTGAAAGTGTGATGTTTTAACAACATTATTGTTTTGGAACCACGTTCGTTATCGCACGACATACTCAGTACACTTGGCGAATGAGAGACAGAACGAAAAAAAATTAACATTTCGACCGTCACGATACTTTTGCTATAGTATTAGGTATGTAGTTTGTTTTTTTATTTACTTTAGTTACCAAATAAGAGATGCGTGTGTCGAGAAACGTGCTACAGCTGCGTCAATCAGTTGGAAGCCATTTATAGAAATATCGCACTACGTTATAAAATGTTTAAATTAAGCCATACTTTTATGGTCTCATCTGGTCATTCAGTGGAATTCCCATCGTAACTAAACAGCACAGTAAATTTTCATATTGAATGTTGAAAATCATGAATAAAAAAATATATGGAATCGCAACTCATTTTTCGTGCTGACTGTATTAAAGCGAGTAGGTGTTTCTGTCATGAGTGGGTGGATTCAACGATTTTGATACCTATGTTTTTCTCCTTCTACCAGTAGCCATATTTTCATTTATGCGATAGAGATAACAAGACTTGCAGAACACTATAGCTATAAGATAATTCCGCAATCAAATGATTTTTTAAACGTTGGCTGAAAGAAGAATAAAAATCATATATTCCTCTCTTTCCAACCCTGTTATTTGTTATGTGTAAGAGAAAAACGTCTTGCTATTATCTGTACCTACTTACCTATTAAGTATTTTAAAAACAATTTTGTTTTTTGCCAGGGTAAACCCCGGGCGAGTTTTTGAAATACAAATAGTCTCTGGTCGGTTATCTCCCAGTTTCAATCATTTCAGTAGCTTTCCCTGCAACATAGCAAATGTTAGGAAATCACATTATTGATAAACTTTAAGTTAGTAGGTTCCTATGGCACATATCTTATTCATAACATTCGTACAATAGTCAATAAAAATACATATTTCTACAATATAAAGGACCGATAGCTTTCAAATAAAACCGTCTCACATTTTATAATTTTATTAAACATTTATTATGAATTTTATTAGTTTACGAAGTCGTAACTTCAAATCACATCAATATTCTTGTCATTTAGTCATTTACTTACTTACTAATGTCATTAAATAAAATTATTTAAAAAAATACGTTTAAGTAGGTACATATTTACAAAAATGTCGCAGGTTAACACAGTGAGGCGCACTTCACCTGGGGAATATTGTGAATGTCCCCATATACATACAACATCTATGAATATATCATGAATATTGTGAATGTCCCCATATACATACAACATCTATGAATATATCATGAATATTACGGACATAAGGATACTTTCCCTATACCTACTTACATACTACTAGGTGCGCCCCGCGATTTCACCAGCATAAGTTCCGATCCCGTGGGAATATCGGGATAAAAAGTATCCTAAATTTCATCCAAATTCGTTCAGTAGTTTATTCGTGAAAGAGTAACAAACGTCCATCTATCCATCCATCCTTCCATCCATCCAACCATCCATACAAACTTTCACGTTTATAATATTATAAGTAGGATAGGAAAAGTAGTATGTATAACTAGAGGCATTATTGTGACATTGGAAATGTCACTAGATTATTACAATTGGAAATGTCACTAGATTATTACAATTGGAAATGTCACTAGATTATTACAATTGGAAATGTCACTAGATTACCTGTTACCGAGGAACTTATATCCAACCCAGATTGGATATAACTTCCTTGCCTGTTACTACTTATTACAATTGGAAATGTCACTAGATTACCTGTTACCGAGGAACTTATATCCAACCCAGATTGGATATAACTTCCTTGCCTGTTACTACTTATTACAATTGGAAATGTCACTAGATTACCTGTTACCGAGGAACTTATATCCAACCCAGATTGGATATAACTTCCTTGCCTGTTACTACTTATTACAATTGGAAATGTCACTAGATTACCTGTTACCGAGGAACTTATATCCAACCCAGATTGGATATAACTTCCTTGCCTGTTACTACTTATTACAATTGGAAATGTCACTAGATTACCTGTTACCGAGGAACTTATATCCAACCCAGATTGGATATAACTTCCTTGCCTGTTACTACTTATTACAATTGGAAATGTCACTAGATTACCTGTTACCGAGGAACTTATATCCAACCCAGATTGGATATAACTTCCTTGCCTGTTACTACTTATTACAATTGGAAATGTCACTAGATTACCTGTTACCGAGGAACTTATATCCAACCCAGATTGGATATAACTTCCTTGCCTGTTACTACTTATTACAATTGGAAATGTCACTAGATTACCTGTTACCGAGGAACTTATATCCAACCCAGATTGGATATAACTTCCTTGCCTGTTACTACTTATTACAATTGGAAATGTCACTAGATTACCTGTTACCGAGGAACTTATATCCAACCCAGATTGGATATAACTTCCTTGCCTGTTACTACTTATTACAATTGGAAATGTCACTAGATTACCTGTTACCGAGGAACTTATATCCAACCCAGATTGGATATAACTTCCTTGCCTGTTACTACTTATTACAATTGGAAATGTAACTAGATTACCTGTTACCGAGGAACTTATATCCAACCCAGATTGGATATAACTTCCTTGCCTGTTACTACTTATTACAATTGGAAATGTCACTAGATTACCTGTTACCGAGGAACTTATATCCAACCCAGATTGGATATAACTTCCTTGCCTGTTACTACTTATTACAATTGGAAATGTCACTAGATTACCTGTTACCGAGGAACTTATATCCAACCCAGATTGGATATAACTTCCTTGCCTGTTACTACTTATTACAATTGGAAATGTCACTAGATTACCTGTTACCGAGGAACTTATATCCAACCCAGATTGGATATAAGTTCCTTGTCTGTTACTACTTATTACAATTGGAAATGTCACTAGATTACCTGTTACCAAGGAACTTATATCCAACCCAGATTGGATATAAGTTCCTTGCCTGTTACTACTTATTACAATTGGAAATGTCACTAGATTACCTGTTACCAAGGAACTTATATCCAACCCAGATTGGATATAACTTCCTTGCCTGTTACTACTTATTACAATTGGAAATGTCACTAGATTACCTGTTACCAAGGAACTTATATCCAACCCAGATTGGATATAAGTTCCTTGCCTGTTACTACTTATTACAATTGGAAATGTCACTAGATTACCTGTTACCAAGGAACTTATATCCAACCCAGATTGGATATAACTTCCTTGCCTGTTACTACTTATTACAATTGGAAATGTCACTAGATTACCTGTTACCGAGGAACTTATATCCAACCCAGATTGGATATAACTTCCTTGCCTGTTACTACTTATTACAATTCTGATTCCTGAGAGTGTCACTTTTGACATACATTTGACTTACTTACGTCTTATAATATGTAGGTAAGTATATCACATACAAGGTAGAGAAGACAATACGACAATAAATTAACTGCGTATATCCAATAGTTGTGTCACTACTACAGCTCGCCAAAGATCGGCAAAACCCATAGTCGGCCCATCACTACTATTTTGTATGTTAGAAAAAAACACGTTTTTAATTTTGATCTTAGGATTTACTCGATAGTTTCATAATAATCAAATGCAATAGTATTGTCAGTGTTTTTTGTCCTACATTGGCGTCTCCACGTTGTGTAACTTAAGTTATTAATTCTAAGTTAAGTAGGTATATTAATTCTAAGTTGGACTAGATATTATATCTAGTCCAACTTAGAAGTTATTAAAATAGTAAGTATTTATAAACCTATTATAATGTCTTGTTATTATGAAAAGATAGAATAACTTTTCTCTTTTACAGTACAATTAAATCACAGTCATTATTATGGCATACTAGCTACGCTCCGCGGTTTTAGATACCCGCATAAGTTTCGATCCCGTGGGAAAATCGGGATAAAAAGTAACCTAAGTGTTAATCCTGGTTACAAACTATCTGTGTGCCAAATTTAATTTTCATCGGTTTTTTTGTGAAAGAGTAACAAACATCCATCCATACAAACTTTCACATTTATAATATTAGTAGGATTTAAAGTTTTAACATTGTTGTACCTACTTATTGTACCGGTGTATTATTCAATTAAACATGTTTCAAATAACAACTTCATTTCGCTATAGGTAATAGGTACTACTATACTTAAACACAGTATTACAAGGAAATATTGTAATACTGTGACTTAAACCTTCACACCGCTCAACTGACCGATTCGCTGCGCACAAACTTGGGTTCAATACCCACTCGTAGCAAAGATTTGTATGGTCTATAGGAAGCTGTCCGAGCACATGTAAGATTTGTGAGTTGAACACCCAAAACTCAAAGCATTTCAATTAAACCATTTACTTCTGAATTGTCAAGGATTTGGTCAGTCAGAAACATGAAGCTAGTTGCCCATTCCAAAGCGTAGTAGGTTCCTGTGAAGAAGAACGGGCAAGAAACTCCACGGACATACTTTTATATCAAAAGGCTATGTTACGGAACTAACGGAGAAATCCTAATCCTTTCTGTAGGTACAAGTTAATTTCTACTTTTAAAAAAAGTAAGTAATTACCTACATTTTGTTACATGTTGGGCAAGAGATGAAGTCTTAATCTTGACATATATTAAATACATTTAAGTAGGTATCTACTGCGTTGGTATACTTACCTAAAATACGACGTTGGGACCAACTAAAGTCCTTTATAGTTAAGTAGTAGGTAGCTACTGGCTACTACATACAAAATATGAAAGAATGATGAAAGAAAGTAACTCTTGTACAAATATGAATTTTCCTCGAGGGGAATTCTACATTGAACACAGAAGCCGAGGTATGCTGCAATAACTTACAACATGTGTGTATTTCTATCACAAGATGCTATCGAAACAAACAGATTGCAACAGAGATAGGTACACAGAAACCCGACTCAGTAATGTTAGACAAATGGACAACAATATCGCATCACATTTCTATTGGCCAGGCTTCAATAGTAAGCGATTAGAAGTTTTTCATTCAATAGGGTCACGGCTTTTCAATAGCGGCTTGGCTCGCCCTCTGCCGATTCGACGTGGACAGCGAACTACGTATTAAATTAATGATAAGTATCCGAAAAACAACATTAACATTTCGACTAGTTACACAATAATGAATCTTACTGCATCAGACTTAAAAGCTAGTCTAGCAGCATCATTAATTTGTTGGTGATTCCCCAACAATAGACAAAATTTATAGAGATTTCATAGATTTGTGAGCTCTATGGTTTGAGAATACCCTGGTAAGGGCGAGTGCATACTTGCAAACACGTGTAACATAATTTAGTGCCTGTATTATATATATTTATGTAAGTACCTAACTAAACCGTATGTATTTAATTATAATATTACGTGATCCGCAATATTAACAAGAATTCAGAGAGGGAGAGAGATAATGTTGATCTTTAGTCACACAGGTCACAAGATAGTATTTTAGTTAATGGCTGACATGCACAATTTGATGGCTTTTTTTATTACGTAACGCACCGGATCAACTCAGGATGGATAAAATGGCGACAGGTCACAGGAACAACTTGCGACCCACGGATGCCCCTCAAGTTAAAGGGGAAAATTTATAAGTCCGTGATAAGGCCTGTCGTACTTTATGGATCTGAATGCTGGGCTGTGAAGAAGACGGATGAAAAAAGATTGCATGCAGCGGAGATGAGAATGTTGAGATGGCTGTGTGGAATGACGAGTGACGAGAATGGATAAAGTAAGAAATGAGTATACTATAAGAGGATGTTTGAAAGTGGCGCCAGTGACAGGAAAGTTGAAAGGAAATCGTTTGGCTTGGTATGGGCATGTGATGAGAAGGGACGAAACGCATGTGACTAAAAGAGTGATGAATATACATGTTGATGGATGGAGAGGGAGAGGAACGCCAAAGAAAAGGTGGATGGATTGTATGAGGAATGATAAGAAAAAGGTAGTGAATGATAGCGTGACGGTTGACAGTGGAGAATGGAAGAAGAAAACGTGTTGCGTCGACCACAGGTGACAAGGGATAAGGGCAGGAAGATGATGCCACATAATTAGGTAGGTACTGATAACAGAATATTTTGTGATTGTGAACGCAGCCTTAGTAGGGCTTGTGCCCTTGGCATAGATTATAGCGTACACCGATATCCGTGGCGTACACGTTGGTTTGGTTGGCCAGTGCCAACATCCATAAAGGTCTGTACCATAACCCTTTTAATCATCGATCAATGGTTGTGATTGGAACCAGTGTTTACACATGGCTGACCAATATGAACCAAGGGATTTCTATATTCCTTGCTAGTTAACCCCTTTATTCATAAACGTTGCTTAAAGTTAAGTGGTGATTAGCTGTTTAACCATACATTTTGACGTTTGACGTCACTTAACTTTAATCATCGTGTAAAATAAACCCCTTAGTCTTCGTATTTTTCATGAATGTAGAGCAATCTGTTTCACTTTCATACTACATAATTATTTGTGCTCTCTGCCAGGAGACCTGCGTAAGTCATACTAAAGTACCTGCCTATGTATTGTATTGTGACAATACTATCGTCTATTTATTGTTGTGATGTTATGTAGGATGTAATAGAAACAATTCAATGTGAGTGCAATGTTTCCGTGCTAATCAGTTGAGTGATATCGTGAAATATTTGAAGAAAATTGTAAGTTTGTACCTATGTGAAACCGTGGATGGCAATTCAGGGGTGAGTTGAAGTGTTAGCATAAATATCTAGTACAAGTTGAAGTGTTAGCATAAATATCTAGTACAAGCTTCCAATGCGTGTTCTGACCCCTGTTTGACCCGAATGTGCACGAGCTGTACTTGGACATGGGCGTTACTGACATAGAGTACAGTACAAGAAAACCTCGTGAACAAACATGGTCGGATATCGCCAAAGCGTAGTCCAAACGTGGTGATTAAAGCTCGTTTCTGTCTTGTCTGATACCAGGCCTATGTTTGACAGTGGGACTGTTACGGCTGACATTGTTAACTTGGCAAATTCTTCAAGTTAACAAAAAGTGGTCTAGATTAGATACTAGTTAAAAACGTATATAGAAGTTCCTTGACGGCTCTTCTCCATAGGAAACGACCAATTGCAACCGTGTACTTAGCTTCTGACGTTTCATAAGTGCCCGTGTATGTTTATGTGAAATAAAATATTTTGATTTTGAAAAAGAGAATATCGTAATCTACGTTATTGCAATAAACTCGCAAGGCAAATGGATAAAATACTGCCGTTTGTTTTGATTACACAGCAGTAGATAATTCGCCGATTCTCTTTGATTAAGTAGATACAGTGCCCTCCAAAAGTTACTTGTCATTTTTCCACTTCAGCTGTGATCATAATGTGGAGTGTCACAGCTGATGTGGAAAACTGTCAAATAATTTTTGGAGGGCACTGTATGTCTTAGTAGTATAATAACATCCTGTAGTAATCCCACTGCAAACTTTCGATACTTATTTCTTGTCTGTGTGATAAAGATATCACACAGACAAGAAATAAGTATCGAAAGTTAATTTTGCTTGCTGCATGTTAACAATCCGCAGGATGCGGGAAGCACAAGATCAATCGACGTCCAGGAGTGGATGCCTTTCGGTTGAAATGATGATAGAGGAAAGGACTAGTGCAAAGACTGAGAGACGAAATGTCTTTCGTGCGGCGGCGAGATGGGCAGGCGACATTGTTACCATCGCGGGTAGAACCTGGAGGAGGCTGGCACAGGAGTGTGGGGATTGGCACAAGTAAAGAGAGGTCTGTGCTCAGCAGTAGGTGAAGTCGAGCTGTGGATGATAATGATGATGAATGGTGAAAATTTCCTAGCGTCAAGTCAGGGTTTCCTAACAATGTTTTCATCACTTTTCTTCCCCTGGTACCTATCCTTTTACGAACATAATTGCTAAGGATGAATTTGACGTCGTCGTTGCGTGCGCACATCAAATAGTAAAACAATGTTTGTTAACGATTGAATCAGGCATGAGTCATGTTGTTACTTCAGTTAAATCCCAAGAATTTCACTTCCCTGCTACAGTTCCGTTAGTGACACATAAACCAATGTATTCATACAAGTAGTGTCCAGGAGTGTCATATGCTCAAAACGATAAATATTGATTAAAAGCTCTGTTTATAACGTCCAAGCTTCGATTTTAAGCTGACGAAATAGATACTGGATTTTTCAGGAAATAACAATCTCAAAGAACAACCACTCTAATTGTCACGGGTTAAACATATTTTTATCCAATCCAACTTTACAGAGGATAGACGCCAGTTGATATGTTAATCTTTTCATAAATTAAATTAAAAATTAAACATGTTAAAGGTATCATAATAATCATCTCAGAGCTAGCGATGCTACACTAAGTTATAATTATGCATTAATAAGGCACATGTAATTGATAATAATATTAATTACAAAAGGAATGAAAATATGTAATACTGTTATGATTAATTTTAAATCTTACAATCTATATTATGTCTCATTTGTATAGCCATAATGATACATGGTTGTTACTGAATTAACTGCCTTATTCTGTAGGAGTTAGAGCTCATATCACTTTTTGGCTTTGTTGTACAGTCAGCAACAAATATACCATAGAACCTTATATTTATTGTTAAGTATTAATTGTTAATACCATTTTTTTGTATTTTCTACTGCTAGATAATTTGTTACAAATAAGTATAATTGCAAAGTTTCTAAAATCTCTTCTGTTACGTTGGATAGTGTTTATTTTTGTGCTGACTGTACTTACCTTCAGTAAAAAGGTACTTATGCCACACAATAAAAGTCGCACATTTTTGCTGGCAATAATGCATTCAGTATATGTGTGTGCAGTATGTTACCAGCCAAACAAACGTAACAATGTTGCAACTTTTGTCATCAAGACTAGGACGTACATATTTATGGACTGTTCCAAAAGTATCTAATAAAAGTGTAAACAAACCCTGTTCAGGTTCAATTCTTACTCATCACACACCAAAGGGAATTAGTAACACAGTCATCTGTTAAAGCTAGTTTCAACTTTATATCTCACTACTTTTTCCAACAATTATTGTTCAGATAACATAATAAAATTGGACTTATAAATAAAAACAAAAAACATCTATAAGGAGTTTTAAAATTAGAATTTCGGTTTTAAGTATTTAAATAATCAAATCAAAGCACTCAATTTGTAAGTGGTACTGCACATTGGCATTCACAGGTATGTTTTCCATTCCTCCATTGATCCATTTTGTTATCATTTTCTACATATACTTTTGGAACATACTATACACAAAAAAGTTATAAGTAATAGCACAAAACAATCACGTCATTACTTCCTTAAAGCTACTCCTACCTGATCCCACTTCACCTATAGTCCTTAAACACAAGTATGGCGTCCTCGTCCGTCCCGCTCGCCCGGCGCGCGCGCAGCAGGCGCGCGGGCGCGGCGGCGCACAGGCGCGCGGGCAGCGCGGGGTCGCGGTACAGCAGCTTGTCGCGGCTGTAGCCCACCAGCACTATGTAGTGGCCTGTGTAGGCGCCACCGAAACAACGCCTGCAGGATACACCTTGTTGTTAGGCTTTCGTCCAAAGCTTAATTATAACCGATTGTTCAAAGGGCATGAGGATAATAAAATAAAGAGATTAAAAACGACAGTGGGGTAGCAGAGCGGCTAGCCCCCCAGTGTGGACTAGGCGTACTTTTGTCTATCGCCAGTAAAGATATTTTATAAAATCAAGTGTCAAATAAAATTATCTAGCGAAACTTCACAGTCGAGAAGGGTAATGATATTTAATCCATATAAAGACGAGCCGAGCGGAGCATAGACGAGTAGGAATCTACATATCACAGACGAGACGAAAGACGCGATGTGGATTTCAAACAATGTGATTGATCGATTTCTCCGCACCCTAAATGCATTACATTTCTAAAAAATAGGAAGGTACCTGAACTCGGCCTTCAATTTATTATGCTTGCAGAGATCACAGACCAGCATAGAGGCGTCGACCAGCACTATGACTGGTCCCACAGTAGTCAGGTGCCTCAACAACTCAGCATGGGTCAGTGAGTGCTTCTGAACATCTATGCTGGAGGCTGTGGCTTCGGCGAAACGACGTTTAACGCGTTCTCGGTCCTACAAAGTAAGTAGAACTAGTACCTGATTTTCCAATTGGATGTATGTTCAATATAATAATTTTGCTCTAAGGTAAGATTCCAAGCCTTCACTCGAGAGCTACAGGTAATTTAGTGTTCACTAACTAGATATTTTTATTTGGACCTTAGCACACACATTTACGACATCATTTTGGAAGTAGCTATACAACGAAACCATGTTTTTTGAGTGACAACTAAAAAACAACTTTTCATACCATATTTATAATCCTGTCATAGTATCCATGTCTCCTGTAGTCTTCATTCACACCGAGCAATGTAGTGTACATGCAGTGTCTGATGCCAAACCTACACAAAACAATTAACAACTCACATTATTCCCTGATTCTCAGAACTTACCATAACAAGCTATACATTTCCAGTATGAAAACCATAATTACACAATACGAGGCCCACTAAAATTGGAAATGTATAACTTGATATGTTGTTGTGTGTTTATCATGTTAATAGCAAGCCGGCTAAGTAAGATTAATATCTTTACTTTCTTTTCATTTATAGCCTTTTTTTTTTCAGAGTGATAGTTATAGTACAAACGCCAGCAGGTCGAAACTACACGAAACTGTCAAATTATCCCAATCAACCTTGTACCTAATGCTTTAGCGATAAAGTTGAAAATCTATTTAAGAAATTTGACAGATTGTAGTAGCTGGATGTGCTGGCGTCTATACAAAACGTTTCATATCAGTTAGGTATCAGTGACCTTTGGCCATGGCCTCCCAACCCCTTCCAATTCTCCTTGTACCTTGATTGTCTAGTCCATGTCTTTTCCGCTACAGCTTTAATAGTTTACCTCCTGCATAATATTTTAACTGTAGAAGACAAATGGCTTGTTAATATTAGCTCATATTAATTTACCTCTTCAACAAATAACACAAATCAATAGTCCATGTAGATTGCTGGAACCCCTCGTCCTGGCAAATCTGCTCGAAGTTGTCAAGCATCTTGTCTCGCTGGTCTGGTGGCAGCAGCATCAGCACGCAGGACACGCCACAGTCCCAGTTGTAGCGCTGCCGGTAGTGATCTAGATTGTGTTCTATGTATCCTGGAGGAATTAATATTTTTGTAGCCCGTAATGATCCGTGGCATGCAAACTTGAATGAAAAGTAAACAGAGGTAGAGTACCACTCATTTATAGGTTATACTTTGAAAACTAGCCGATGTAACAAACAAGAAGATAGCAGCGAAAAAGAGGTCTAAACACCGTTCTGAGGCCGGTCACCAGTTATGTTATTTTACCATTTTTGTACTTTACTTATTATGTTATAATTCTATGCACCGTAGCTATTAATGAGCAGAGTTTGACTTAAGTACCTCAAAATCGCAATTATTTGGATAATGCACAGGTACATAACACATTCTGATAAGAAACACCACTTCAAAAATATATCAGCTATTTAGACTTACTTTCGTTTTGAGCTAACATGTTGGCTAGAGCTATATCTAGTGTTCCGCCGCCTAGGGTATTAGTGTTCTGTGAGTGTTCCTAACCACTGATGGACATTGATATTTAACCATTAATATTATATTCTCATGTTTGTTTATCAGTATTTTTTTCTTTTCAAAGAAATTGACTCATTTCAAAAAGTTTGTTGTTCTTTTGAAGATTGACAGTGACTGAGTGACACTGACAGTGACTAACATCATTTGACAATAATCACGTTCCGTTCTTATCTATTTAGCAAACAATTTTAATTTTATATCTTGGGAGAAAATCATAATCTTTTCATCCTTCGTAACTTCGTGAGTACACGGTTGAGTGCAAGGCTAAATTCTTCGGTCTGAGTAAAAAAAAGAAGAAACAAAACCAACCAAGTGAATATCGGACCACGCAAAGAAAACGGTTCCGTAGTCGGGATCGATATTTCCACATGCACAACATTGATTTTATCGACGCTAAAATACGCTATTTATATTGACTCTGACTTTCCAGACACAGCTTTTCGGGCAGGGACTCCTTTACCATTGGACATTTTGGGCAAGTTCCCAGGGCCCCGCGATCTACGAGACCCTCTAGTTCCTGCCAATGGCGTAGCTAGAAGCTTTCAAAAGAAAACCTAACTTGTAACACGCGAAGTGCTAAAATGTTTGAGCTCGCTTCGCTTGCTCACACATCCTACATTTTCTGGGTTTATAAACCTTTCTGTATAAGTCGACAAAATAACTCCTTTTTCTGTATGATTAGTTAAAAAAGAAAACCAAATAATCCGCGGCGGCGCAGCGTCTTAATATTTTTGAGATTGCTACTTTTTTCGGTCATGCATCCTGCATTCTCTATGAGCCCCATTATTCAAAAGCCCCCAGGGCCTCCAACAGGTAAGTGGCGGGAAGAGAAACAGGGCTTCATTGAAATTGATAGTAAAAGCTTCTCTTCAATTTGAACTCACTACACTACAACAATTAAAATGTTTAGAAGCGTACCAACAAGGTTTTTGTAAAGTGTTTATTTTTTGTATTTTCCACTAAAAGTACCAAAAATGCTATTTTATAAATAATAATTTAGTACTACCCTTTTTTTTACCCTATCTGAAATCAGAAATACTATACAGGGTGGCAGGGACATCGACGCGCAAACTGTAACCATAGATTCAGCACATTAGACCCCATAGCGTCGAAATTTTTCGTCGGTTATTAAAAAAAAAATTGCTTTCCATACGATTTGACCGCGTAGATATTACACTTTTATATGAAACAGAAGGTTTTTTTTTGATAACCAACGAAAAATTACTACGCTATGGAGTCTAAACTCATGTGCTGAATCCATGGTTACAGTTGGCGCGTCGATATCCCTGCCACCCTGTATTTCTTCTAAACCAGTTGGCAACCTTACCTCTTACCCCTAATGGGGATCAAAACAGCCACTTGCTCACTTCAGACATCGTTACTGTCACTAGTCCAAGAATTTGACACCTAGAGCTTCAACAAAAAAAGAATTGAAATTGAACAAACGCAAAAGAAGCACACAAAATCAATTACAAAATGTTCATAGTTTATTTTTTAATTTCCACTAAAGTGGTTTTTTTACCAGTGGTAGACGCTTCCCGTTTCCCTAGCTCTTCTTTTAATAGTGCTACGGTCCAAGTCGCATACACATTTATTTAGTTTTTGTTTAATTTGTGATCGACCCAAAAGTAACATACAAAGTAATAACGGTTTCTGGGCTAACAGCAGTGCTGCCACTTATCACTAGCGTTCGAGCTTTAACCCCATTATTTTTTCGTAATTTCACTACACCATTGTTTAGCGGTGTAAGTCCTAATTATGAATAAGAAAATAAGAGTTACAGAATATGAATTACAGATAAAATATATTGGTTTCCTTAGAATATAACACAAGAGCAATTTCCGGACTTATAAGATAAAAAATAAATTTAAAATTCAAGCTTTATTTATTTATACTTTATTGTACGCACAGCTACACATCAAGCTATACATAACCAGTATAATTGATTTCTGATTATACGAAAAACCTATACAATGTGAGGTTAGCTGAAACTGAAAATGTATAGCTTGATGTGCCATCATAACTCATAAGACATAATAAAAAATACATTTAGCACTGCAAAACACCTTAATACTCTTTCTTTCAATTTTCATCGATATATCGCAAATCATACATACTGTAGCGAAATAAAAACTGAAACTCACTTGTACACGTTTAATTTAGTAAAAAAATGTAAACAAAAACTTAAAGAAGAACACACCTATACTAAAGAATAAAATTGAAACGCTGACGCGACGACCTTGGTGTTAAAACCCTATAATAATTTTCACAGTTACGCGTCGGTCAGGATCCGTTTGCAAACGTTCCTATAACTTCCGCAATAAATAAAAAATCTGGAAATCCTAAAAGGGTGACTTTGCACCAAGTCAATCAGGTAGCGTGGCAACTAACTAAACAACAGATTTAAATAAAAGGGACAATATGAACTAACAAAATATTTAAAAAAAACTATGTAAAATACGCAAATCCGATCCAAGACTCCAGGCTGGCAATCGGAAGGCTCCTCACTGGCTGGTACCAGAATCCACCAGCGTTGGGTTCGAAACTTAACGCCACACGTACAATCGTTTGGTCCCAGACTGGCGGTGGAGGCGAATTCAAGATCTACCTAGTGTTCGGACAAATCTACAGAAAATAACGAAAAATAATTATCCGAGAAGCAGGCAGAATCTTTTATAACAAAAGAACTGAAGACAAGTTAAATTACATACCAAGTCTGTACCTGTCTCGCCTCGAGACAAATCTTCAAAGCTGTTCGTCGGGAACACTGTCCTCGGATTCTGTGGAACGACTAACAAACTCGGCCGTTCAAACCTTTAATAACGTGGCTAATTATTGCTTAGTGAAGCGGAAAAAAATATATTATAGACATCCGTCCTGTGTCCAAAAAAACTTCCAATGAATCAAATCTCAGTCAGAGAAAAAACATGACACTTATTGATTTAAAATTCAAAAAACCATATCAAGAAAATTTCCTTTCTGATTAAAAAAATAAGGTTGAATATGTTATAAAAGAAGGTCGTTCGTGATAAAATTATAATGTAGCATTCGCCAATGCTGCAATACGTCATCCAGACGGACGGACCATTGAGATATCAATGGGACGGACAGACAGATATGACGAGGTTTAGGTTCCGTTTTTGCAAATTGGCTATGGAACCCTAAAGACACCAAAAAAAAATTGTGTTAAATTCTCTAACCTAACCCTCAAAACTTCTGACACTGACAGTGACAGTCAGTTGAGCTGAGCCGTGATTTCCAAATTTTTGTTGAGCCGTCTGGTTTTTTCAGAACTAAGCGATGGCGCTTAGGTCAGGATTATTAATACTGTCCAACATAAGATGTGCAGTCCAACAACGATTACGGCCCCGAGCCATGAGTACGCAAACAGTTTCCAAGGAGGCCGAAATCGAAGCAATAAAACCCGGACAGACACACTTTGGATTTCAAGTTGTTGATGAAGGCGAAAAAACCAAAAAAGGTAATGTTTATTAGGAAAATACAAATAAAGTGTGTTTTTTTAAGATCATTTTATGTATAACTATATAGTCTTCTGCCTTTGGGGTATATTTACAATTTACTTTATTCATGTTTCTGTCAGAATGAAATCATAACCCAAAAATTATTCAGTACTAGCTTCTGCCCACGGCTTCGTCTGCGTGAAGCAACTTTCTTAATTTTTTTCCGTAAGAACCTTTTACAAAGTATTAGAAAACTTTAAAAAAAAAGATGGATGAAATCGGTAAAGTCGTTTTCAAGTTATGATGTGACCAGGGGAATTCGGGATTCTTTTTTATATATATTCCTGTCTTCCTCCATTTTGTGCCTCACAGAGAATACAGATTAAAACAAACATGCCTTATTCAGATTACTTCTTCTTCCAACTTCCACTAAGACTATTCCTTGAAATATCAATCAATAACGATGAATGAACTTAGAGGGTTGTATTGATGGTTTTAATAAATATAATATTGCTTGATACGGTTGCGAATCATATTTTGTTCAACATACAACCTGACTCTGACCTGCAAATTGCAAAAAAACATAATGAAATTTGAATTTCACAGGCTACTCTGGTGCTTTCCCCTTAATGTCACGAATTTTTGTTCCGAAATTACAAGCCGCACTTATGGTACTGTACTGAGAGGGCGACTCAGCGGTGCGGTAGGCAGTTGGGGCAAAATTATAATTTAAAATTTTATGCAAATGGATAGGGAACGGTTTTCAAACACAATGTGTTTATATAAAAATATTTTGTGAATTTTCCAGTTCACGAAGTATTCGAGACTGTAGCAGAGAAGTATGACCTGATGAATGATGTGATGTCTATGGGCATCCATAGAGTGTGGAAGGATATGTTCATGCAAAAACTGGCACCCAGGCAGGAGACCAGACTGTTGGATATGGCTGGCGGCACAGGTGAGTGTGCTTTCCATTAATATTGTTACGAGCTTCGGGTTCGTGGCAATAAAAACTGCTGGTATAAATTACCAAAAATAACACTTTAATTAAACAACACTAATAACAACTCAAACACACTAATTATAAAACACAATTACAATTAAGTCGCACTTGAAGATCGCTTTCGATGTATTCGCCTGTATCGCAGATCCAAGTCTGATTGGTCGCGGCGAATCCCGGCCTTATACAGGGTTATTTTTTAAAGACCAGCCAAATTTAAGGATGTGGTACAGACCATCAAACTGAACAACTTTCTGCATGGGACAAATAGCGAAATCGCGAAAATTTTATCAACTGTCCCATAGAAAACTTCAATACCTACTCGACCTAAATGTATGGGACGGCTGAATTTTTATTCGCGATTACGATGTTGGTCCCATGGAGAAAGTTGTTCAGTTTGATGGTCTGTACCACATCCTTAAATGTGGGTGGTCTTTAAAAAATCACCCTGTATAATGCCGCAGATACTTCCAGAACCTTCTATTGTAGAAACATCTAGAATGTTCGAGTACATACCGGCCCCGACTGACCTGAAGGCCAATTCTCATAACGTTTTAAACGTTCAAAATCTAGTCGCAGCGTCATCTCGGCGACAAACAAATGTCAAAATGTAGGGAAATTAGAGGTAATTTGACAGATTGACACTGAGATCAGACTGTGAACGTTCTTAAAATTACGAGAATTGCCCCACAGATGTCGATAGTTCTAGTATCAAAATTTCTAGAAGGATCTATTAGTTCTCTTACGCGATACTAGATGGCGCTAGTAGTAAATTAGTTCTGCTACTTGACACTAGATGGCGCTAGTGGTAACTAATGTCACCATGTACCAGGCATTAATTGTGGCGCGCAACAATATTAAGTTCTTTATTTTTTTGGTTTTGTGCCATTGATGGCTATAGGCTCGCCCTCTATTATATGGGTTGCACTGTATAGGCCCATATCATTTGTAAGAGACCTTTGTACTACCAAAGCATTCAGCCTCTCCAGCAGCCATCCAGCTCTCCATTTAGTTTCTCCTGTCTGAAATAAAAGTTTTCTATTCTAAGACTGCTGTACCTACCTATAGAAGTACGCTTGACTAGGAAAGAATTGTTACTAATAGGTACTCTTTAGAGCCTGCATATTTTTTTGTTAATCCTAAACTGACGCATATCACGAGGGCACAGATTCCTGTGACGAGGGTTGGTTCGAGGGGCGTGTCAAAGAGTTTCTGGATGGATTTGGGGGAGGACTTTGCCCAGCAGTGGAACAATTTATGATATATAATATTACTTTTTTAGTTAATTCGTCATTTTATTAACATTTCAGGTGACATAGCATTCAGATACATAAAGTACCTACAGAGCTTGGGTCCGTCACACGTAACTGACAGCAGCGTCACAGTTTGTGACATCAACCAAGCCATGCTGGAGGTCGGCAAGCAGAGAGCACAGAAGTATGTTTTTAATTTATTCATTAATTCAAATTGCAGTACCCTGAAGTTTAAGGTTTAAGTATAATGTTGTGGTTAACCAATCATACCTCTTGCAGTGACGTTACCATCTACTTTAAAAGGTTAACAATCCATAAAATGCACGATTTTTGTAGTGCTATATATGTATAAATTAAAAGTAAAATATTAAGTTGCTCGTAGAGTTAAATTGCTTATTAGTCTGTTAGGCTAGATTGGTATCCATTCCTAAGAAAAAAAATATAGTATATAACATCGGAGAAGGTATGTGTGTCTCTCGTTAATATCAGGCATATTTTAATTACTGTGGGCGTACTATGGGTAGTGTTGGTTATAGCACAATAGATAAACGGTTTGCAGTTCATATCAGATTATAAACAAGTTAGTCACACTAGCGAGTCACACACTGTAGGTCCACAACTTTACGATACGGAACGCAAACAGTTTCTAAGCACATGTTGTTCGTACGATGTCCAATGTTTCGATGCTCACGAGAGCTCTGCTCACACCGCTCTTGTAACTGTAGCTCTCGTACCCCTCCACGAACTCAGGCTAGACTCTGTCTAGCGCCACGAGATGGCGCTAGCGTTCCGAATAGTCAAACGAATGACTCCGACATATATATAAATTAAAAGAAAACAATAGCACAGAATAGATTAGTGTGGTGGCAATGCCAGTTACTAATTCGCAACTAACTAACGCCGCCAACTTGTTTTTTTCAATACATTTTCACAAATGTTTTCAACAACGCCCCCATGTCAAGGTAATTCGAGCGCCGAAACACACAGTAATTACCATTTTCAACCGAATCGTACATTTACAAAACCCTCTCATTAATTCTAACCCTACTCCAGACTAGGCTTCACTCCAGAGGGTTGCGGCGTAGCGATAGACTGGGTGTGCGGCGACGCGGAGAAACTGCACCTGCCTGACGATAGTTACGACGCTTACACCATCGCCTTCGGCATCCGGAACTGTACTCATGTTGATCAGGTACGGGTTTGTCCAGACAGGCTGCTCTGTAGTAAAAATATTTGATTTGAACTTTTCCACTAAAGACGGCCAGAATTGGGTTGAGCGCTTATTTCTGTCACGAGCCGTTAGTTAAAACCGTCAGTTTCTATACGCCTTTTTTGTCATAGAAGTAAACGGAGATTGACTAAACCAAGATTGATCCAATGACACGATGATTTATGTACGGAAAGTGTTGACAATGTCGCTTCTAGTCTACGGTTTCCTAGAAGAGCGGCGGCCGCAATTAATGGTCGCAATGGTGATGACAGCGGCAAGATTCAAATCGTTAGATTCGCCCTACCGCGTCAAAAGACGTTTTGACACCTCTGACACACAATGACCCGGTGACGTGACTTGATTGTCATGGAAACGCTATTTCACCACCATCACCCAGTCAATTACTTAACTCTCTTGTAATCCTCCCTGTGGATGAGGAACGAGTAGGTAGAATTATCCATGACCTCCGTAATGACTGCGCTACGGGGTGGGATAATATTACAGCCAGAGTTATCAAGAGTTCGAGTTCTACCTTAACCCCCGTAGTCACTCATATTTGTAACCTGTCCATAGACTGGAATCTTCTCTAAAGCTTTTAAGAAAGCCGTCGTGTATCCTATTTATAAAAGCGGAGGCAAAGACAGAGTCACAAACTATAGACATATTCTGTTCTGAGTACGCTTTCAAAAATACTGGAGAGAATTCTGAACAATTGCCTACTCATCTTTCTGGAAAAACATAAATTAATAGCTCAAAACCAGTGCGGCTTTAGACCTGGAATTTGTACAGAGGATGCCGTTGCTGCTTTCACTAAAAGCCTGGTAAGCAAGCTAGATAATAAACTGAACTGCTACGGCATCTTCTTAGACTTAACCAAAGCTTTTGACACGGTCTCTGACCCTCGCCTTATTTCAAAGAGAAAGCTTAGGAGTGCGTGGAATAACTCTCAAATTATTTAAAAACTACCTCTGTGATAGATCCCAGTATGTTCTCATTGATTCAGTCACTAGTTCATATGAAAAGCTCATCTATGGCATTCTTCAAGGTAGTATATTAGGACCGTCGCTTTTTCAAATATACATCAATGATCTATGCAAACTCTCCATCCCTTATTTCGAAATTTTCTCATATGCAGACGATACGGCACTTCTAGTTGATAAAAACTGGAAGCAAGCCAGGGATAGAGGAGAATACTTGCTTCGGTTAATAATGGAATGGCTGTCAACTAACTTGCTGACGTTAAATCTAGATAAGACGAAACTAATCAGGTTCTACTGCCCACAATCAATAACCCCACCCTCTTTCTCTTATAAAATTAAAGCCCACACTTGTCCCCCTCATCAATCAGTAGGTTGTAACTGTCTTGCTCTCACTACAGTCCCCAATATTAAGTACTTGAGAGTGATTATTGACGAAAAACTTAGCTGGGACGTGCATATATATAGAGGCACTCAGGACTAGAATCAGGAGACGAATATATATATTTAAAGAACTCATGCACTCCGCTAATTCTGAAACTCTGACTCTCGTGTACCTCAGCCTTTGTCAGTCTATCATTATGTACTGTATCCCGGTGTGGGGCGGTCCTTACAAAACCGTAATGGTTTCCGCAGAACGTGCACAACGAGCGGTTCTTAAAGTGATGCTTTTTAAACCTAGAGACTACCCTACTAATCAGTTATATTCTGAGGCTGAAGTTCTCACAGTAAGACCAACTATGTGTCCTTCGTTCAGTCCTGCGTAGACACTCCAACTTTCCATTAGATAAAAATCTGCTTCTGAGACGGTTTTCCTATATGTAAAACAAACCCCTGTCGTTTTGCATTTACAGGTTGACAATTGCTGGCTCAGAGTTCACGCATGTATAATAAAATAAATAAAATCATTCCGTTGTACAGATATAACTTACATGAAATTAAAAATAAGTTAAGATAATGGCTCTTATCCTTAACTTATGATGAAACAGAAAATATTCTGGCTATAGAATCATAACTCTATCAAACCTGTCTTGAAGGTAAGCTTAATCAAACACTCACACTTCACATACACACCTCCCTACACAAACACTACACACATATACACACTCTTAGATACACAACCAAAATCTTTCATTCCATTTGCTGTGTTAACAACCACTGTAAACAAACAGAAAAGTCACGGTTGTATTAGATAAATTGAAGCCGCAAAATCTCCGACTCCTAAGATACAGGTCTGCGTACCTAGTTTAGGAGCTCGGAAAGCTGACAATAATTATAAACATGGTAGTGCATCCACTGTTTAAATATGTTATGAACTGTGATGTAATTTTTATGTAGGTACCTACTAATAAACTTATAAAAAAAGTAATAATAATGTGTGAGCCCACTCTTATCAGTATGGACTATGGACACATTTTCGATTGACTAAGTACGGTGAGAGCAAATCTAGCGATTTAAATCTTTGGGCAACGTTTTCCTAGGAAACTTTGCCGAGACGCCTCCGTACTCTGTGATATTGACGATGTTTTACTAGACCACTGCTTACCACAGGTCGATGTCGATTTTGTCGATGCGCTACACATGTTAGTCAGGCTGGATTGACCACATGAAAATTTTCATCGAAGATTTTGTTGTACAGGTCCTTGAGGAAGCTTACAGAGTGCTGACACCTGGCGGGCGCTTCATGTGCTTGGAGTTTAGCCAACTGCCCAACAGTACGTTACAATGGTAGGTACAATCAGCATTATCAACTATCTGTGCAAGAATCTTTAGGCGCGTGGCCAGAATCGGAACAACTCCACCATCTTGTTTTATTTATTTAAGGACTTTGGAAGACTTACAGCTAAATACAATAGTTATAAACCACACCATCACACCACCACCACCACCACCACCATACACCACACCACCATATTGCTATGAAAAAATGTTGGCGTCAAAATTTGTTTTCTTGATTTTCTCGCTAATTACTCGTCGCATTATAATTTCAGATTATATTTTTGTGAGGTACATTCCTCTGGTAAATAGTAGGTAACCATAATATATCTATTACATTAATTATCAGTATTCACCCGTCATTCTGACTGTCAGGACTGCGGCTCACTTTATTATTCTAATTGTTCTTGTTTCATGGAGGTACATTGAATTTCATTCAAGGTACATTCAAGTACATTACTGGTACATTCCTTTCATATATAACACATTTATTTCTGCAACAATACACCCGTTATTCTGACCAACACAGCAAAAGACACGCACGATCAAATCAGAGATAGCTGCAGCAAAGCAGGTTTTTTTTACAAGCTTTTATTCGTTTCACCTGTCCCTATGTTTGTGTGTAATCAAATCTTGCAAGTTAAATTTGATCCACTTCCCGGTTTCCGATTGAGCTGTTTTGCATGCATGTGTAAATCGGACGACAATGCAAAATTATTATGACATGGAGCTGATCGGAACCGGAAGGTGGCCTCGGTGACTCGGTAGTTAAACGACACAACCCCATCGAGTTTGGGCTCGTATGATTCGTTTTGACGAGTACTTTGGTGCTAGATGGTAACCAGGGTCTGATGATGGAGCTGGAAGATGGACATAGGAACTCTGTAATTAAACGACACAACCCCATCGAGTTTGGGCTCGTATGATTCGTTTTGACGAGTACTTTGGTGCTAGATGGTAACCAGGTTCTCATGATGGAGCTGGAAGATGGCCATAGGAACTCAGTAATTAAACGACATAACCCCATCGAGTTTGATTCGTCTTGACGGGTACTTTGGTGCTAGATGGTAACCAGGGTCTGATGATAGAGCTGGAAGGTGGCCATAGGAACTCAGTAATTAAGCGATACAACCGCGTCGAGTTTTCAATTCGTCTTAATGGGTGGACCGTTTTTAATGGGTGGTGAGTGGTGGTGGTTTGGTGGACGTGAATATGCGACCCCATGTTTGGGAAAATAAGTTCGTTCGTTCATTAACGGGAAAACACTGCTACGCGCTACGAACTATGCCGTAGTCAATCTCGCATCAAAAATATTAAAAAGTTAAAAATAATATAAAAAGAGAACTTTTTAAAAAAGCTTTTATTTTTAATAAAAAGAACTGAAAAGTTAAAAATAATTTAAACCTGAGAAAAGATAAGAAAAATACCATTATGTAGGTACCTACTAAATAAAAGCGTGTTACATTGTGATTGCAAAAGAAAAATAATGAAGGTGTAATATGCTAAATGTTCTTCAATGTTCCATCAAAATGTAATACGCTTTTATTTTGTAGGTACCTATATAATGGTATTTTTCTTATGAGGTTTAATTATTTTCAACTTTTTAGTTATTTTTATTACTTAACAAGTAATAAAAGCTAGTTTCTAAAGTTTTTTTTTTTACAATAACATTATTTATAACAGGGCTTTCCAAAGTACGGCCCATTTTTAAACTTCATAGGAAAAGTTAAAAAAAAAATCGGAATTTAGGTAAGTTTTTACAGGGGTAAATTTCAACTGAAGCATGTGTCCATGACAAACACCTTTCAAGAGTTCGTCGATTCCCGTCCCCAAGATTTCTTTAGCGCAGCTTAGGGATCAATGCACTTCCATTGAAACGATAAAGGTGTATTTCTTAAATAGTTAGGTATTTGTTTCTGCGGCCCTCAAATCTATTTAGAAATTTATGTTGGCCCAGGATGGTATGAGGTTTGGACAGCCCTGATTTATAATAATTATATAAGCAACGTTATGGGAGAGCATTTCATAATATGTTAAGAAAGTAAAAGAAGCAGTACTACCCGTACTGCTTCTTTTACTTTCGTCCTGAATGTGGCGACAAGATAATGGGATCCTACTTATTTCTTTGAACAGCTTCATTTCGACACCGAGAGTGGCGATGCTAGTTGTTATAGGCTGATGTATCTACATATCTCGCAGGGTATACGACCAGTATTCGTTCCAAGTGATTCCGGTACTGGGCCAGCTGTTCGCGGGCCAGTGGAAGCCGTACCAGTACCTCGTTGAGAGTATCCGGCAGTTCCCGAACCAGGTGTGTACCTACCTATCTAATATTTTCTTATGAGCTATCGAGTCTGCGGAAATCCATTACAGTAAAATGTTAAGTAATTTTTTTTATTGTAAATTTCGCACCTAACCCTTCGAACGTGGATCCACGCGAGACAATGGCGCCGATTACCTTGTTCACAAACAAGAGTTTTAGGGCACGTCTACCTACGTGGCAAAAAAAAAAAAAAAAAAATGCCAAAACGCAAGTGTTCGTTCAGTGTTAGCTTACAAGCAAGATATCCGTTTATCAAGCAAATGAATACTCCCTCAGATGTTAGATGCGAAAGTGTCGTACAGAGTTTACTAACTGACTGTCCTTTTCTTAATGAAATAGAAAGAAAAAAATGCACTGAACTTAATAGTGTTACGAGCTTCGGGTTCGTGACAATAAAAACTGCCGATAAAAATTACCAAAAGTTACACTTTAATTAATCAACTCTAATAACAACTCAAACACACTAATTATAAAACACAATCGCTCTTAAGTCGCGCTTGAAGATCGCTTTCGATGTATTCGCTTCTATCGCAGAACCAAGTCTGATTGGTCGCGGCTAGTCCCGGCCTTATATAGTGCCGCAGATATTTCCTGAACCTTCTATTGTAGAAACATCTAGAATGTTCGAGTACGTACCGGCCCCGACTGACCAGATGTCGATAGTTCTAGTAAGTTCAGCCAATCGATAATAGATGGCGCTAGTGACTCTATTAGTTCTTCTACTAGAAACTAGATGGCGCTAGTGGTAACTAATGTCACCATGCATCAGGCATTAAGTGTGGTGCGCAACACTGCCCCCTCCTAAGACATGCTCGTCCCGAGCATTATCGGCTCCATAATAACGCGCCAATCGATCCACATGGACAATCTTAGGAGTACCTCTTGCACCTTTCTGTATCCGGTAGGTTACGTCATTGATCTTTGTCAAAATCCGGTACGGTCCATCCCATTTCGCTTGAAGCTTAGGAGATTTCCCCTTGCTGCGGACTGGATTGTGCAACCACACTAGTGAACCTTCGTCGAACCCTTTACTGTTAATTTTGCGGTCATAACGGGTTTTCATCTTTTCAGACATTTGCTGGCCCGATTGTCTGACGTGCTCATAAATGTCATTCATTTTGTTCCGCAAATTATTCGCATAATCGGTTATACTGCGTGGGGCATCAGGTGGTATTCCGGTGATCAGGTCTGCAGGCAGCCGTAATTCTCTTCCAAAGTTTGCGAAAGCTGGTGTCACCTATGTACTTTCGTGAACAGCGCTTCGATATGACAACAAAAACGGTTGTATGTGCTTGTCCCAATCTCGTTGCCGATTTTCCACAACTTTTGCTAGGTACCGCTCCAGTGTCTGATTAAATCGTTCCACCATTCCATCCGATTGTGGGTGGTAAGAAGTTGTTCTTGTTTTATGAGTACCCATAACTCGACAAGTTTCCTGGAATATTTGGGACTCAAAATTCCTTCCTTGATCACTGTGAATCGCCAACATTGTACAATTTCAATGCACCTCTACTACGAGTCTGAGGTCCCTTTACAGCTGCACAACTTGTACATTTGCGACATCAGTCTTCGACATCGTCCCGACAGTGGACCCAGTAAAACCGTTCTCGTATCTTCAGTAGAGTCCGTCTTACTCCCAGATGACCTCTTGAACAACCATTATGGTACAGCTGTAGAACATCCGGTACTTGAGCTTTAGGGACAACCATTTGCAAATGACAGCTGTCTCCCCGAGCATTTTCCCATTTACGGCACAGGACTCCATCCTGAATCACCAAGCTGTCCCATTGGGCCCAATAGCTTTTTGTGGTTGTAGTCATCGCTGAGACGTCGCTCCACCTGGGCTTAGGAGCTCTGGCCTTCATCCACTCCAGAATCGGCTTGATGTCCGAATCTTCCTGCTGTGCACGTAGGCTTTCCTTCCACTCGTTGCTGAGGTCTGTCTTGAGCATCCTCACAGGAACGACTTCTATACTTTCTTGCCTAGTACCAACTAGTGTGCCTTTTTCCATAACCAGTTCCTGATCACAAAGGTTCGGCACACGTACCCCTGACATGTCGGTGGCTCTGACCAAAGTTCGTCCCACTTTCCATGGACGGTCATTGTCTACCCTTCCTGTAGTTCGCTTGGGGCAACTGGATCGAAGGTGGCCCCTTTCCCCACAGCCGTAGCACCTAGGGCTGTATCTTTTATTGCAGTCGCGAACTCTAGCCGCTGCAACCTCCCTGACGCGATGGGAACGATGATCCTGTCGCGCGGCTTCCACCTCCAGTGCATGGGCCAAGGCGTCCTTCAGCATCCCGTGGTGCCCGAGCCTCACAGCAGCTCTAACTTCAAGATCACGGATTCCGTCGATGAATGCCTGCACCAGGTTCCCATCAATAAGCGCAGGTACGGACTGGTAACCTTTACGCACCAGCTTCTCCACTTCAAGGGCCCACTGCTGCAGGTTTTCATTACTGCGTTGCACGCGATCCTTGAGCTGCGCACGAAACACGTGTTCCAGGTGAGCATCGCCATACCGAGCCTCCAATGCCTCAAGGAGCTGCTCGTAAGTCACTTCCTTACCGAGAGCTTCCAGAACAGTTAAGGCCTGGTCGCGCAGGCCTAGGGTGAGGGCAGTCATGGCCTGACTTTTATTCCAACCGTTGGCCTTCATGACAGCCTCAAACTGGATTTTGTAGGCTGACCAGGAAGAAGTTCCGTCGAACAGTGGCACTTTGAATCCACGTAGCGAAGGTGTTGTAGCTACGGGAGCTGCGATTCCATCTCCAAGTTTAAGGTAATCCAGCGTTTTCTTTACGTCAGCCACCGCGTTGTCAACCCGACTATACACTTGGTCGATCCGGATTTCAGCTTCCGACAGGCGGTTGTCATGTTGAGCAACCTTATCCTTCACCTCCTTCATGTCTTTCCCTAAGGTAGCGTGAAGGTCCTTCATAAGGAGCATCTGCTCTTCCTGTCGGCGCGCTTGCTCCTCCTTATCACGTTGGAGCTGTTCTTCCAACCGACGAGCCTGTTCCTCCTGTCGGCGGACCTGTTTCTCCTGTCGGCGGGACTGCTCCTGCAGCATCATCATCAGTGCAGCAAAGTCTGGTGCTGCTGATGCTGGGGCTGCTGCGGACGGGTCGGCCTCCGTGGTTGGTAGCTGGCCCTCCGACCTCTGCGGCATAGCTCCACCAAAACGTCTCTGGTCCGTCTCCTGTTGGCGTTGACTCCGGGTACGGATACCCTCCGTGTCGTCTTTGGGTAAAATCGGCATGATTTTAATCCCACTTCTGACACCAATTGTTACGAGCTTCGGGTTTGTGACAATAAAAACTGCCGATAAAAATTACCAAAAGTTACACTTTAATTAATCAACTCTAATAACAACTCAAACACACTAATTATAAAACACAATCGCTCTTAAGTCGCGCTTGAAGATCGCTTTCGATGTATTCGCTTCTATCGCAGAACCAAGTCTGATTGGTCGCGGCTAGTCCCGGCCTTATATAGTGCCGCAGATATTTCCTGAACCTTCTATTGTAGAAACATCTAGAATGTTCGAGTACGTACCGGCCCCGACTGACCAGATGTCGATAGTTCTAGTAAGTTCAGCCAATCGATAATAGATGGCGCTAGTGACTCTATTAGTTCTTCTACTAGAAACTAGATGGCGCTAGTGGTAACTAATGTCACCATGCATCAGGCATTAATTGTGGCGCGCAACAATAGTTTAGTTTGTGAACAAGGGAATCGGCGTCATTGGCTTTATAATAATTGTTACTGGTTACGGCATTCAACCGGTTGAAACTGCAAATACGATGTTGATGACCATACAAATACTACTGTAATGAAAATAAGATTATTTTGTCTGCCAGGCATGGAGGATTTGGGTAGTCTTTAGTCCAGCCGAGTTAAGTTTCCCTTGGAAATGAAACGCACCTTTTCCTGTGCACAAAAAATGTTGTCTTAAATTCTGATAAAAGGTAGCAACATTAAAGTTGCTTTTGCATCATCTCCGGCGCTGCGTGAAGTGCAACCCCTTCGCCCTTACGTAACAAAGGATAGGCACCCATGCTCACCTCCGCAGCTTCGGCTTGCTGGTCGCCGACGCGACCAGCCTCAGCCGCTACGGCTCGCACGGGTGCCTATGCTTTGTTACAGCGGGCGGGGGTCGCTCTCCCTACGCGCCTCCGGTTTTTATATACACTAGGCTAGGAGCCAAAAGACTACGTAAAGTCGGGGTGCTCCGATTCGGTTTTGGAACAGATTTAACCTATTGTTGCGCGCCACAATTAATGCCTGATGCATGGTGACATTAGTTACCACTAGCGCCATCTAGTTTCTAGTAACAGAACTAATAGAGTCACTAGCGCCATCTATTATCGATTGGCTGAACTTACTAGAACTATCGACATCTGGTCAGTCGGGGCCGGTATGTATCGAACATTCTAGATGTTTCTACAATAGAAGGTTCTGGAATTATCTGCGGCACTATATAAGGCCGGGACTAGCCGCGACCAATCAGACTTGGTTCTGCGATAGAAGCGAATACATTGAAAGCGATCTTCAAGTGCGACTTAAGAGCGATTGTGTTTTATAATTAGTGTGTTTGAGTTGTTATTAGTGTTGTTTAATTAAAGTGTAACTTTTGGTAATTTTTATCGGCAGTTTTTATTGTCACGAACCCGAAGCTCGTAACACTATTAACTACGAGCCGGTGCATACTTATGTTGTCGTCATATCGTAGAATTTCAATAATCAGTTTTTGCAAAAATAAAAGTAGACATTTCCAAATTAAAACGTTACTTATAGATTTTGAATATAGGAATTGAATATTATACTATATTTATTGAATATTATTTCAAATGTGCATTATATAAACTGTTCATTATACCATATGTAATTAGGTAAAATGAAATTGTAGCTGCAATACAAACCATACTATTGTAGTCTTTGATACAAACATACAGCCGGCCCTGTGCGCGGGAATAGTTTCGGCGACCTGCGCGCCACCGCACGGATTTCTGTAGGAACTGGATAGCGGTCGGGTTTGGTGACGTCATTGAGTCTTCGGTGGTCACCACAGATGCGAATGTCGCCGTTTTTTCATTACCTATATCATTTGATCGTTATATTAACCTTTTGAACGCCATTGTCACATATACGTGACAAGCAAGCGCATGCCCTGTACGCCAACGACACAAATATGTGACTAAAAATGCGGTGCACTTTATTACGAAATAAATAATTAAATCATTACTTTTGTGTGTTTGTATTTATATACCTTAAATATTTAAGCTCTTGTCCATGTTTAATTGCTTAAAACTAATTAAATTATATGGATATTGAGAAATTTGATGACAAAAAAAGAGTGTTCTCACACGCCAAAGTCTTCTATATGTGACGTGACGTATGATTGATAGTATCGATAAATCCTTACTAAAATTCATATGAAACTTTAACTTTAAATTAATGTGATTATATTATTTTTGCATCAATTGGTATCTGGATAAACTAGTTATAAGATTCAGTCTTATAAAACCACACTATAGCAGCTATAGAATCGAAAACAAAATCTAGTCAGGTCTAATTTCGATATACGCTAATCTCATCTCGCGCATCCCTAGCGCAACACCGATTATCAGTCCCTTGTACGCCATGGTCACAAATAGACGACAAAATCGTGACGTCATATGCGCAGGGATCATTTTTAGTGAAGTCCATCAGATATTTTATAGTAGTATAGTACCTAGTATATTATAACAGTGATATTTCTATGAACCCATACTTAAATTACTGTTTTTTTTTTCAATAATTATTTATTTTATTTGTTTACATTACGTAAATACAAAACAAAACAAATATTATTTCAAAATCTAAAGCGATAAGTCAATTTTTTTTATTTACCAAAAAAATAGCCCGATTCATACTGAATCGAATGACATACGTACCATTGTTCTTCCAAACTTTTGAAATACAAAAACAATATAAAATTGTTTAAAAAACACAGTGTAATCCATAAATAATTATATATAATTAAATTAATATATAATTATAAATAATTAAATACGTAGGAACAAACACAAAACCCACCTGTCAAAAGAACCTGGAACGCAACTTATAGGATCTATGGTAAAAAATAAAAGCGCCCGCGACGGGTGCCACCCGTCGCGGGCGCCCGCCTAACGCAGTTTCAGCCCAAGTGGATGAAAAGAAGTCCAAAATAGTTGGTACTTAAAGACGATTTATAGAATAGAACAATAATTTATAATGCTTGTTTATTAGTACATATTTCACTTTGTTGATTTTTCTATTATCTATTTGAATATTGTTTATTTTTTAGTAAAAATGATTAAAAGCTAATTTAAAATGTGTTTTATTTATTACAAATTAATGTCATACTACAAAGTATCGATAAGCGAGATGTTGATGTTATGTTGCTAGATCCCTAATTTCGACATAATTATATCAAATATCGGATATTTACTATAAATACTTATCGGTTTTTTACGAAACCTGTTATAGATAGAATCGATAAGCGACATTCTGTACTGTTACATCCCTAAATCAGATGCGAAGAAGTCATAAATGGCTGGCAGCCCACGCCATTGTCACAATATCAAGACAGCAGATCGAGAATAGTGCTGTACCATAATATAATTTGTTTTTTTTTTTTGTCTCCTAAAATCTGCTTTTACATTGATAAACTCTGTAAATGCCGTGAAATGACTACTATAGTGGGAATTTTTGCGGGTTAAATAAAATTTCAATGTCATGAGTAGTATGTCTGTAATTTATTCGAAAATTACAGACAAAAATGTTACAATAATAATGTCTATCGATAAAATTTTGGAATCCATGTTCTTTTTGTAGGTATTTGCGGTGAAATTGTGGCTTGGCGTGGAGGGCACGCGCGTGCGTTTATGCTCTGGCGTTCAAAAGGTTAAAAAATATATATATTAAATGGAATTAGGTCTTATGTTCATTAGAACTTTTGTTATTATATCAAACGTTACACACCCGTTTAAGTTGTATGTTCATTTGTTCAAACCCATCATTTTTCTCTCCCCAGGAGAAGTTCAAGGCGATGATCGAAGACGCAGGCTTCAGACAGGTCACTTACGAAAACCTCACGTTCGGCACGTGCGCAATACATTCAGGGTTCAAGATTTAATAGAGCGTTGTGTGAAAGACTCGAAATAAAATTGTTAATGTGATTTATTACTAGACTTTGTGTACATAAATATAGGGATTCTAATTTAAATTGAGTTTTTTTTATTTTTCTTTTATGCATAAATAGGTATAAGGTTATACCTATTTATGCATAAAATTTCTGGAGGATGGAACCTAAAAGATAAGGTTATCTTTTAGGTTCCATCCTCCAGAAACTTATCAAGATGTATAAAGCTGATTGATTGATGAATAACAGAGTAGGTAGGTAACAAAATGGAGTGCTTATATGGAAAGTGTAGTGAGCTATAATAATATATTTATTGTCACAAAGAAACATACATTAGTATACACTGATTAACAGGTTGCTAACTACGCTGCAGAAGTCTGTATACAGATTTTGTGAGCCCTGCCTCTTAAACTAGGATAACCTGTATCTTAAGAGACAGTATTCAGCTGTGAGGTTACTTAGAATTAGGGTTTATACAACTGCGGACTGTGCTAGCTTATTGTTCGTGTTAACAGTCAGATTTACTTTTAAATATATTATAATTTTAGAAAAGGGAAGTTAAGGAAAATTAGTACCTATAAAAATAAATTTAAAAAAAAGATAAAAAAAATAAATAAAACAATTTAATACGTGTGTAATAATGAAAGGGTGAATGTGTGTGGGTGGGGGTGTGGATGTATGTATGTATGTGTGGTGAGTTTTTGTATGGGAGTAGTGAATGTGAGGTGTTACACGTGACGCAATAAAGGCAAAAATGCAACATTAGGCAATAGATTTCAGTAATGATTCGGTTTGCGTATAGTCCAGTTGGAGTAGCCATTCCATCACCTTAGCATTTAACTGAAACTTATTGCAATCGAGTATATTTAGCTCTTTATGCATTTTCTTGTAGATTAGTGTACTTAGTGTAAAGTATTGGTGTTTGGCAAAAGCGGTTTTGTGTCGTGTACCTGGGGGAATATTGGTTCGTTTGTTGGGATCAGACGGTGGGATACTGGAGTGTCTTCTGAGAACGGATTGTAATACGAAGAGCTGACGAACAGTTAGTACCTTACAATCTGAGTACAGTTGAGTTGTTTGATACTGATAAGGTTTTCGTAGCATCACTTTCAGTATTGTTCTCTGGGCTCTCTCCACTCTAAGAAAGAATGTAGTGAGCTCATAGTCTTATGCGCTCACTACACTTAATACTCCTGTAGTAGCTATTAACTAGTAATCGTGTGCGTTACCCTGGCAAAATGTTGTGCATTTGAGAGGTCAGACCATAACAAATAATTATTAGTCTATCATGAGGAGATCGAGAGATATTTTCGATTTGGTCGGCTTATATTAGAGAGTTTCTGACATATTCTTGATTTTGATATAACTTTCATTACAGCCGTAACTGAAAGCTGAAATTAACACGGATGAATGTTCATGAATCATTTTAATTTGTTTAAAGTAGGTATGCCACGTTTCTTAATGTTTTGGGAACTGCGTATTTCATCGCTAAAGTACGACCAGTCTGAAATTAATCAAAGGAGATGTTCGCTTTTTGAATGGACGTTAGTTTTTTATTCCGACAAAAATTTAACAAGAATCAAACTACATCCAAATAAAAGCTACAAAAATATACGGTTTAAGACATTTATTTCTCAAAAGAATACAATTCACTTAATATGAGAAATACAAGGTAATCTTAAAACTAAATATAAAAATTACTTATGGTGAAGGTAGGTATTCGTAAATAAATTAATTAGTAGACAGTAAACACACATTTTTTACAATGTTGCAGGTAAAAGGAAAAAGTTGGTTTACTATTACATATCGATTCTAGAAGGCAAGTCAATAGCAATTACACATTAAACTATTTGTATGTACTGTAATGTTTCGGAAATACACGGTAGGTATTCTAGTTTTCTTAATACTTAGCAAATTAGTAAATAATAATAATTGACGAGGATGTAAATTAAATTCGTGTGGTGGGTTAGATTTAGAACCTAGAGAAAGCTTTTAAGATGTTGTGCTTTATGGTTCTTTTGTATAAAGTAAAGGATTATATCTCTTTTATGTCATTCGGTAATTTATTATACAACTCTGCTCCTTCGTATAGTATATTTTTCTTCCGTAATTAGTTCGTGGTGGTCTTAAGCAAATGTTGTTTTTTCGTATAGTGCTACGTTTTTGTGTTTGTCTTTTTTTTGTAAAGGTTATTTTTGAGTGTATATTTTTATTTAATAGCTTATGTAGTAGTATGCATGTGTTATATTTATATATCTGTGATAGCGTCATCAATTTAGTTTCTTTATACATTTTTTCAGTCGGAGTTAGGTAATGGTAATGGAATAAGAGTTTTATTATTTTGTTTTGGCATGTTTCGATTTGTTTTAAATTGGTTTTAGCTGCAGTGCCCCACACCTCTATTAGGTATTCTAGGTGAGGTTTTACCATAGAGTTGTAAATGATATACCTAACAGATGTCGGCAAGCAGCGGACGATCCCTCGAAGCGCGCCCATGACAGACGATAGTTTAGATCTTAACTTATCTAGATGTACCTGCCATGTCAGATGTTTGTCTAGGTGTAGACCAAGATACTTCTCCGAAGAAACTTGGGTTATAGGTTCGTTATTTACGTATAGATTTGAGTTGTTTGCGACTTTTTTGTTCTTAGCACTAAAAATAATATATTTTGTTTTAGAGGTATTAACAGTAAGCAAATTGTCTTGGAACCATCTAGAGAGAGTGTTCCGATCTTGTTGTGCTTGTTCGATGATATCTTCGATATTGTTTCCAAATAAAAATAGGCTTGTGTCATCAGCATAAAGTATTATGTCGCCTGCCAGGTTTAGGTTATGTATGTCATGAACGTATAATATGAAGAGCAGGGGGCCAAGAATGGATCCCTGCGGTACGCCATAGGTTAAAGTTTCACAGCTACTTTGCATATCACCAATCCGAACAATTTGTTGTCTATTAGAGAGATAAGACCGGAATATGTCGTGGGCAGCATCCCTGATGCCGATTTCATGCAGTTTTTGGAGAAGGAGACTATGGCTAATTGTATCAAATGCCTTTTTCAGGTCAATAAATATACCGAGTGCTGCGCATTTTTCATCGATATTGTTTTTTAGATTGGTCACAAGGTCAATTGTTGCAGTTAGAGTGTTGGATTTTGCGCGGAAGCCATATTGTTTCTTAGAGAGGAAGTTTATAGTTTTGAGGTAGTCATCTAGACGTTTATATAATATTTTTTCGAATATTTTAGATATTATTGGGAGGACAGAGATAGGGCGATAATTACCTGGGTCAGTCTTTTTACCTGACTTAAAGATAGGACTAACTTTCGCTATTTTTAAAGAATCCGGGAAGATGCCGTTTTGTACACAATCGTTGATATTCATCGTGAGTTTAGTTAATATTAGATTTTTAATACTTTTTATGGTTTTGCAACTAATCCCATCTAAGCCTGCACTAGTGTTTGAATTGAGATTATCTATGATTTTGCTGACTTCTGCTTCAGTAGTTGGGGTTAAGTTTAGCAGTTCACTTGTACCAGATATTGTTGCTTGTGTTGTTGGCTGAGTATGTATTTGTTCCTTAGGCCTTGCAATTTTATTAGCTAAAGTAGCAAAAAAGGTGTTAAAACCCTATAGTAGCAAAAAAGGTGTTAAAATAATTACATATTTCTTTACTGTCTGTGATTTGACCGGTTGGCGTATCTAGCTTTGAAGGAGCGGAGCATGATTTATACTTGTTTCCAGCTAAGTTCCCGATTAGCTTCCACATCTATAAAGGCTTTCTTTCACAGTTTTTGAAAAGTTTATAGTATCCACTTTTAGTATTTTGAATTTGTTCCAGCACGCTGTTTCGTAGGGTTATAAAATTGTTTCTTATTAAATCGTCATTGGGATTTTTCTTATAAGCAGACCACAGCTGATTCCTTTTTGTTAGTATTTCAATTATGTCTTTGCTGATCCAGTCTGATTTTAACGTATTTTGAATTTTGACTTTCGGTATTCTATTTTTAATTATTGCTTCCTTTATTGTGTTTTCTAAGCCTTCGTAGTCACTCTCGGAGACATTCACAATTTTACTTTCTACTGTTTGGTAAAGCGCTGTGTAATCTAAGGTATGGTACTTTACTTTCTTTTTCATAACAGGTGCATATTTGCCAATTTCGACATAGATTTGCTCGTGATCCGACATTTGCGATTCCACAATAGTTACATGAAATTTATGATTTTTTAGGTTGGTTGAGACATGATCAAGGATCGATTTTTTTGTAGCAGTATCACGGGTACTAAATTGTTCATCAGTGTTGTTTAGGATTAGATGTCCATTTTCTAACAGCATTTTCGTATAATTATTAATCGGTCGGCTTGGATTAAGCAGATCGTAGTTGAAATCCCCGAACACTAATGCTCTTTTCCTCCTCGTCAGCTGCTGTGAATATTCCTCCAAAAAATCATTATTGTTTGATTTTTGTGTTTTATATACGGCGCCTATATCCAATGAGTATTTATCTAAATGAACCCATAAGTAGTGATTGTCCTTTTTACAAAGATCCTCAATGTAATTGTGCTTTAAGCAATCATGAACAAATATGGATACTCCACCGCCTCTTGAATTTTCTCTAAAATTATAATAATGCGAGTAGTTTGGCAGGTTTAAAGTCTTCGCTTCAGATTCGGACTTGATCCAAGTTTCCGATAGTACAATCACATGCACAGGTCTGGGTATGTTGTGTTGTATAATGCAGTTTAACTCATCTAGCTTTCCTGGCTTCACTATGCTACGTGCCATAAATAAATTTTAGTGATTTAGTGTTTTTTATTAAGTTGTTGTAAGAGTTCGTTACTTCGTATGTAATGTTTGGAGTTGCATCATCTGAATCTTGTATCGCTAGTTTTTTGGCTGAGTTCTTGTAATAGTAGGGGTTCCTTTGACATATTTTATTGTTATATCCGTTTCGCCTCCGTCTACTCGCCGTTTCAGTTCGTCTCTTAAATTTTTCCGATACTTTTGTTGGTAGGGGGTCTCATCAGAGTAGATCTTGATATTTTCATATTGTATGTTTGATTTATGGCGTAGAATGGATTTCGCTGGTTCGGATGTCGGGAATATGACCTTTATAGGTCTAGATGCCTCAGGAGTATATTTTCCGAGTCGTATAGTTTTTGTTGGTTCTGTGCAGTCTGAGACAGCCATTTTTATAATCTTCATTATCTCCTGGCTGTCATGAATTTGTCTCTCTTCAGAGTTTAAGGATCTTAATTCTGCTATCCCTCGTACAATGACATTCTTCTCCCTCTGAGATCGGTCATAGGTCTCCGATATAATGTCTTCATAGTTAAGCAGAGGGGTGGTATTTGCGGAAGCGGACCCAGATTTAAGTGAAGCTATTTCATTTTCAATAGTGTCCACTTTTTTCTCAATGTTAGCTCGGAAGCTTGACATACTAACTAACTCAGATTTTATTTTGACCTGATCCGAGGACAGGAGATCAGTTGTTAGCTTGATCTGACTTATTTCTTCCTTTATAGCCGAAACATCTTGGGATATTTTGTTAAGATTTTCGGCCTGTGTTTGAGCCATTCCCTTTATAAGCGGTTCCATTTTCTCTTGGAATCTTCCGAATTGTGTACCAAAGTCGTCATGTGGTTGTTTTCTCTTGTTACGATAGGTTCCCTGGGTGATGCAGTCAGATAAGGCAATTTTACGCAAATCTGGTTGCGAACCACCAGCCGTTTTAGATCTCCCAATACTATAATAATACACTTGCTATTGCTATAGGATCTCTATTGCCTTCGTTATACGTATTAGGCGACTGCGGTGGCGATCGAGCGACATTCATCGTGTGTTATTGTTTTTATAGATATGCAAAGATTATTTACTTGGTATGTTCTGAGCGCGCCCGCGCAGCACCACGACGAGAGCGAGATGAATATCCGTAGCCCGTCTCTTTTCACCGGTAGGGTCCGAGGGGAGAACACTTGCCACTCACCGCTCGCTTGGATGTTGACGAGAAGCAATAACGATCGAAGTTTCGCAAATGAGTTAATGCTAATTGCGCACTTGGGTGTATGATACTTAGTTCACTTTTATTTGGAGATTATTATTTATTTTATTAAAATGTTGTCGACACGTCCGTACCATTCGCTTCCGTAATTCTACTAATATGGAACTTGGAACCATTGAAATTATACTTTTAGACCCCCCCATTTCAGAGAAAAATTATAAACTTTTTAATGTTAGTATCTAAAATTTATTCGATATGGCAGTCCAAATTAAACCTCCCACACACTTTGACAATGTCTAAATATGACAGATGACAGTGTCGTCAGGACTCACTCATCCGTCTGATACGTCACACTTTCGCTCGTGCCTTTGTGTTATCGTATTTTAATTTGTGCTTTGCTTTCTTTGATTTAACTGACTTGGCTTTTTCACAACGGACTCTTTTACTTTGCACATGATTAGGATACCGACAGCTTACGAACCTTCAACCCTGACGACTTTGCTTTTTTATACCGGTTAACTTCCTCAAGAATTACGCTGAAAAGAATTATTCAAATCCGACTGGTAATTCCAGGTATTAGCGCGTTCAAACAAACAAACTTTTCAGCTTTATTATTAGTATATTTTATTACAGAGGTAAATAAATAATCTGATTAGATTCGTTTCGTTGACATTGATAAACTCGCAAATCAAACATTGATTGACAGTAATGACAGTAGCATGAGTCAATTTCGACAAGATTGTTATTTTGTGGGGTGTGTTCACTTTATTATCCTAATCAATTAGAAAGGTTTGTTCGTTTTAGGAGTAAATTCACACTAAAATAAAAAAATATTTTTCTCAAAATTGGGGGCCTAAAAATGTATGATATAGTTAGAACCACTAGTTTTTGGGATGTCTATCCAAATATATTTAATTTATCCTTGTTAGAATTATTGAATAATAAAAAACCATTTTTGGACATGTCCTTTGTTTTTTTCTTCTTATCGTGTAAAAATATAAAATATATAATACAAAATATAATATTTTTTGACGTTCTATGCGTCTATCCTGGGTATTTTTTACAGCCAAAGAGATTTAAGATAGGTACAATAGAGAGGCTATGCAACAAAGAGATTTAAGATAGGTACAATAGAGACGCTATACAACAAAGAGATTTAAGATAGGTACAAAGTAAATAATTTAATGTCTTTGCTATGCAATGAAATGTCATAGAAAAACTGTGATCCCATGTCTCAGTGATGCCATCTAGCGTAATATAACAAAATTGGAGCGGCAATTGGGAACATCAAAGAGTAAAAATGAATTAAATTTATTAAAATATATTCAGCTATCGCTCGGTAGGTGGCCAGTGTCGTCAGTGTTGCCAGATCCGATTTTCAATCCGTGGATTAAGCTTGAAAAACCTAATATACATTTAAACAATCAGGTAAATAAATTTTGAAAACTAAACAAATTAAGCAAAACTTGTCTCAGACAGTAAAAACCATTTTAGAATTTTATTCGCTACTATTATTACGCGCTAGGTATCAGTTTCAAGTGTGTGTTTTCTAGTACATTTTAAAATAATAATAATAATAAGTATTTATTTTCTCACCACAATAAACATTACAGACATTGTTACACATGATATATTATTTGGTTTAGTTTACTGTGGGAGACTGGTGCCTAAGCTAGGCTTTAAGGGCCTGTATTTCAGGTCAACAGGTCTTCGCCCTCTAGCAGTTCGATACATTGCATGATAATCATAGTAAAAGTGATTTAACAAATTTTGAATAAGTGGTTGTATAATAGCTTTTAGAGTCTGTAGTTTAACATAAGGTGTTAAAAAAAAAAAATTATAATAATAATAAATGAATGGAAAAAACAAAATAGACAAAAAAGAGAAACAACAAAACAATGAAAAAAAAATATATATATACATAAGTGTTTGTATAGTGTTAGAATTGTCAGAAAACATTATGTAGTGGGGACGTGGGTAAGATGTGTTTCGTGTGTGTATGTGCGAGAGTGCGTATGTGTGTGTGTGTGAGAGGGTGGGGATGAGGGTTTAATAAATAGCAGTTGGTATACATTAAGTCATACTGGTAAGTAATTTTTCGGTGTCAACGTAGTTGAGCCCCTGGAGCCACGTGGCAAGCTTCTTTTTACATTGTCCTTTATTAAGGTTAAAAATAGGTTGAGTTTTGTTGATTTTGTTGTACAAGAATTGTCCCAGTTAACAAAAGAAGCGGTTGGAGAATACTGTCGAAAGGGGAGAATGAGTGCGACTTACGGGATTATATCGTCTCTTACCATGTGTCATTGATGGGTGATAGGTGAGTAGTGAGTGTTGTTTTAGAAGGGTGTTCAGGATAAATAGCTGGCGTACAGTTAGGGTTTTTGATTGCTTGTATAGCAGATCTGTGGGATAACGGTATGGGAGAAAGTTGGATACTTTTAAGATAACCCTCTGGGCCCTTTCGAGTTCAAGGAGAGTGGTTTTAGGTGCACCGCCCCAAGTTGTTATGCAGTAACTTATCAACGACTGAACGAGGGCGAAGTAGACTGACCTCTTTAGTTGGTCATCCGCTACGTGTCTCAGAGTTTTGAAAACATATATCAGTTTACGTAGCCTAGTAATGAGAGAGTCTATATGTTGTTGAAATCTAAGGGTGTTGTCGACTATTATCCCCAGATATTTCACAGATTCGGTTTTAGAAAGGTGGAAACAGGTGCAGGCAGCATCATGCGGTGTTGGGCATGAATGGACTTTAATGGAATCCGGCATTGTAGGTAAATTTGATTTTTTTAGTGCAAAGGTAAGGTAATGAGTTTTACTCGCATTCAATGTAAGTACGAGACTGCGCAGACATTTTGTGACAGTATTGAAGCCCGACTGAGCGTACGAGTACACTTCGCGCCAGGAATCCGCACTAAATAGGAGGGCCGTGTCATCGGCAAAACTTATAATTTTGCCCTTAGGAAGGGTGAGCATACCCAGGTCGTTAATATAGATGAGGAAAAGGGTTGGGCCGAGCACGCTGCCCTGGGGCACGCCGTAGGTGACTTTACGTTCATCGCTAAGGAAATCATCTATCTTAACGCACTGAGTACGCCCACAGAGGTAGTCTTTAAAGAGCTGAAGTTGAATCCCTCTAATTCCCAGGTTCTCCATTTTATCAGTGAGTATAGGTACAGAAACCGTGTCGAATGCCTTAGCAAGATCTAAGAATATGCCAAGGACTTTTTGCCCTTTGTCTAGGTTTGTAACGATAAAGTTCGTCAATTCATGGACTGCATCCGAAGTAGATTTACCGGTGCGAAAACCAAACTGAGTTGAGGAAAGAAGAGTATGCTTTTCCAGGTAATTGACAAGTCTAATGTTCATTATTCTTTCTAGTACCTTTGACAGGGCTGGGAGCACCGCTATAGGCCTGTAATTGTCGACACGGGTTCTGTCCCCACTCATGGTCTTAAAGATCGGGTGTATAATAGCTTTCTTAAAAACTTTTGGGAATTTGCCTGTGGAGAGTGCGAGATTACAGACATATGTTAGAGGTGGAGTAATCAAGAACCGATGTATTTTTAGGAGGTCACTGGATATCCCATCCCATCCCACAGCGCTGCCACTGCGTAGATTCACCAATAAATTGCCCACTTCGACCTCGTCGGTAGGCAAGAGTACCATGGAATGGGGGACTTTATCGCTGGCGTCAGTAGAAACCTCTGCTGGGTAGCTTACTATTTTCTCGGCAAGACGTTCACCAACAGCAGCAAAGAAATCATTTACACCGTTAACCGACAGCTTCGGGGTGTTCGCCGACTTTAGGAGAGGTTTGGAAGTTTCTTTGTGAGTTACCCTATTTGTTAATGTATTTATTGCCGACCACAGTTGTCTAGGATTATTACCAGCTTTTGTTAGCTCACTCTTTTCGTGTTCCCTTTTCAACTTCTTTAGCAGTTTGTTACAAAAGTTTCTATACCTGGTGAAAGTTATCTTAAGTGTCTCATTATTTGGTGACTTTTTAAATTTTTTGTGAAGGTTGTCTCTGTGTCGAATGCAACGAAGAAGACCTGGAGTTATCCACGGCTTTATAATTGATTTACGGTTGGGTACTTTAATAGATTTAGAATTAGTTTCTATCACTTTTTTAATCGAATTGACCATGGTTTCCGCCGCCTCGTCGGGATCTTGTGTATTGTAAACCTGACTAAAGTCAACTAGTCTTAGGTCTGCATTTAACTGATCGTGATTAATGCGCACTACTGTTTATTTACAGAATTTTTAGACGTCTTTTTAGGAAGAAATAATAGTACTGTATCATGATCAGTTAACGCAGAGTGAGCCACTAGTGTTGAGGCGGAGCATTGGGTTTTTAGAATGAAATGATCGAGACAAGAGTTGAGTCGTGTGGGCAGAGTATGTGAAGGCAATAGGCCATGTGACGCCAATAAGTTTAGGTAGGTATACTTACTAGAATCACGGCATTGGTCACTGATATTTTTTAAAAGATGAAACACATAAAAATCAACCAAACTACATAGCAAACGAGAAAAACATTAATTTAAAAACTTCCTCCAACACCCGCCAACGAGATTCAACAGCCAGTAATGAAGACCATAATAATTACTCCTTTCGAAAACACAGACCAACAATTTAAAATTTTATTTCAAAATATCCAAAGTCTCTTTAGCAAACAGCATATATTAGAAACCTTCATCGTAGATAACCCAATTTATAATTCAATATGTATATCAGAGTCCTGGTTGCCTAAAGAAAAATTAAGCTTGATCCAATTTAGCGGATATAAAATAGCAGCGTCATACTGCCGCAGCACGCGAGGGGGAGGCGGCGTCTGCATCCTCCTGCAAGACCATATCGAATTTAAAGAGATAACTGATATAACGAATATGTCCATAGAATATATTTTAGAAGTGTGTGCAATCGAGTTACCCAAAGAAAACATATTATTAGTAACAATGTATTGGAATAGAAGAGAGGAAGAAATATTTATTAATCAGGTAAAATGTATCTTGAATCATATAAACAATAAGTATTATAAACTTAACATAATTATAGGTGGAGACTTTAATATAAATATCTTAGAGAAAAATGTAAAAACTAACCAATTCTTAGGCCTAATGCTAGAATATAAACTCACGCAACACATAAAAACACCCACACGAATAACACAAAATACATCTACATGTTTAGACTTGATATTTACAAACACTAACACAAACCAAATATATACAACAGTAGAGGAACTAGGTTTTTCAGACCATAGCGGAACTATTATACACATCACCACACCAACACCACATTTAGCTGCACAAACAACTTTGTATGTTAAAAAAAGATTATATAACAACGCGAATATTTTAAAGTTTAAGTCTCAATTAAAAGAATACGATAGGAATAAAATACTACCTAAAAACCAAAATATAAATGAGAATTATAAAGCATTTCATGATACACTAATAAATATCCTTAACCTTTGTATACCTATATGTAAAGTCAAATTAAAAACCAAATTTAAAAAATACTGGCTAACAACGGGCATTAAGATCTCCTGTACAAACAAAAGATTGTTAAAAATACTCACACTTAAAACAAAAGATCCTATCATTACAAATTATTATAAAAACTATGAAAAAATATTAAAAAAATTGGTTACTGAATCAAAAAAGATGCAATATATAAATAAAATAATAAAATCCAATAACAAGGTAAAAACCATGTGGAGTGTCATAAATGAGAGAACAAACAAAAAACATAAAAAAGAACATACTAATATTAAATTGCAAATAGATAACGACCTTATATCCGAACCTAAACAAATAGCCAACATTTTTAATAATTTCTTTGCGACCATTGGAGATAACACCGACAATTCTTCTGGTAGCACACCGGGTACCACCTCTGTACTAAATCCCACACAGAACACGATGTTTCTTGGCCCAATAGACGCTTGGGAAGTAAACAAATTAATAAAAAACCTGAAAAATAAAAATAGTCACGGGATTGACGAAATACCACCAACGCTTCTAAAACAATGTGCAGATGAACTCACGTTACCGTTTTATCTGCTACTCAACCAGTCATTTGAAGAAGGTATCTTCCCTGATTTATTAAAAATATCTGTAATAAAACCAATCCACAAAAAAAAGCGAAAACAGATCCTAACAACTATCGTCCCATAGCTCTCTTACCCTCAGCCTAAAAAATCTTTGAGAAAGCTATGTGTGACCGTATTTATACGTTTTGTGAAAAATATAATATTTTTGATGACTGCCAGAATGGCTTTCGAAAAAACCGTTCCACAACTCTAGCAGTCTACAAGTATATCCAAGAAGCACTTAACATTATAAATAACAAGAAATACGCTGTTGGATTATTATTAGATATGACTAAAGCCTACGACAAAGTACAATTTGGGATATTGCTAAACAAATTATACGGAATAGGTATACGCGGAAAGGCTCACGAATGGCTAACGTCCTATCTAAAGAATAGGGAACAATTAGTAGAACTAGAATACTTTGACCATAAAAATAATGAAATTAAACAAATCCGATCACATAGTAAAACAATTAACGCCTCAATCCCTCAAGGAAGCGTAATAGGATGCCTTTTATTTTTAATATATATTAATGACCTACCTAAAATCATAGAAGGGCCATGTGTCCTATTCGCCGACGATATATCCATATTAGTCTCATGCCAAGACAATGTAAATATAGAAAAAACCCTTAATTCCATTCTTACAAAAACTTGCAATTGGATGAACGAGCATAACCTCGAGATAAACTACTCCAAAACAAAATTAATAACTTTTCACCCTTACCAAAAAACTCCTTTAACTTTAGATTTTACGTTCAATGGCTCAAAATTAGAAACTGTTAACGAATTTACATTACTCGGACTAGTTATAGACACACACGTAAACTGGAAATCACACATACAGAAAACTCACTCAAAGATTTCTAAATTCTCATACGCCCTCCGTGAAATAAAAAAGACCACCAATTTTCAGACAGCCCTCACCACCTACTATGCTTATGCCTATGCATGGCTTAGCTATGGTGTCACTCTTTGGGGAAACAGTACAGATGCACAAATACTGTTCACGCTGCAAAAGAAATTGGTCAGAATCCTGGTAAACATTGAGCAAACCGATAGTTGTAAACCTTTCTTTCAAAAACACAATATTTTAACCCTTCCGTGTATATATATCTTAGAAACATGCAAATTTGTGCGAAAACATCACGAGTTCTACTCAAAACGTGAAGACATCCAGTCGCGCTATCTACTCAGACACCGATCTAGGCTAAACATACCAAGTTCTCGACTAAAAATGCACTCAAAAAGTCCCTATGTAATGTCCATTAAAGTATATAATAAACTACCCGGATCAATAAAAAACGAAGAAAAAACTCACACATTTCTAAAAAAACTAAGAGATTTTTTGTTAAAGAAAAGCTACTACTCATTAAATGAATATTTAAGTGATATACATGTAAAGTCATAATTTTAGTAGTCAAAATTAAATATTTATATTATATTTATTAATTATTACAAGATCTCCCAATAGATACCTATTTATATTCTATATTATAAATACCTACTATTAGTTTATCTTAGAAATTACCTACCTACTGTATAATAATTATAATTTACAAGTGCTTCCTCTCTCCTAACTCACTTATTTGCTGTGCCCGACAGGGTCCATGTGATCTAATTTTAAGTTTTACCACCTAAGTAGGGGAGAAGGGGGGAATTGGAGCCTACTAAGGAAAAAGTTCAATAAAAGGCAAATTTATGGATACTTTAGGAACTTTTTATTAGAAACTAAATCCTTATTCATGTGACTATCATTTAATCACAGTGTTAACGTTACATTATGAGGCATTTGGCCTCAGATAAACTTTAAAGAAAAAAACAGAATCGCTCTCATTACCCGACTTTGCGGGAAATAAGAGCCTATAAATTCCCATGTGTGCAATGGGAGCTACTTTATTATTAAATCAGCCTCAAAAATTTCTATGTCAGTCTGCAATCTCACTTAATCATATAAATTTTAATATAAACGTAATCGTATAACAATTAACTTTAAGGATCCAAGCAAAAAACGCAAATATAATCAACCGGGCTGTCAGAACCAGAACATTCTCTATGTGCCCATTTACCGCAACCTCTTCAACGGTACCACATTTCGTTATTTTTTCCTGTGTCACAGCAAATAGCACACAATGTCTCTTCTTCTGAATATTCTGACTCATCGTCGCAAAGATTCTCAACGTCTTCTTCTTCAGACGTGTCAGTTCCATCCTCAAAAAGTTTCTTTTTTACTCTTTTTACTTTTTCTTTTTTGTTGGTTGCCTTCTTTCGTTTTTTTCCTTTTCCTGTGGTTTTAGTTTTACATTTTTTCTCTAAACGTTTCTTCTCCTTCTCTTCAAATACTGCTTTCATTGGCGTGCTAGATATAATTACTGAATGTGGTTTTTGTCGCGAAGTCTTATTTTTGTTAGATATGTTAGGTAGTGGACTCACAACTGCTAGGACTATCGCAAAATCATCTGGTATGGTTGGGTCTTTGCAGAGTGACTGTTCTTGAACGTCGTTTGTTGTGGACGAAGTCGTGGAAGGATTGGCGGTATCTGGCTCCGGGACTGTTTTATCATTCAACATAAAAGGGATTGTGTTTGGCGACAAGTTTGGTGTACTATTTGCTGTAGATGGCTCCTCTTGTAGCTCACTTAATATAGATGGACTTACAGCATGGTCAATATCAGGTAACTGCTCTTGTTCAACATTTGGCGTGTATTGGATCAGGACAGAACTATCCATTTCCATCTCCTGTTGAATACCACGAGATGTAGATGGAAGTGGTTCAAAGTCACCAGTACCACGAGATGTAGACGGAAGTGGTTCAAAGTTGCCAATATCACGAGATGTAGATGGAAGTGGGTCAGAGTTGCCAGTAGCTAGCCGTTGAGAAACGGGTCTCTGAGACTGAGCAACAGCAGCTGAACTTGCTTGCTCATTAACTTGGCTCTGATCTTCTTCCACAGCAACAAAATCGTCTTCTGAAAATACAGCAGGATTCATGGGAAAAATTCCCGTGGCTCTGAAGCCAGAGATCCCTTTGTCTAAGCTTGCTACTCTGGCATAAGCTTTGTTGAACATATCTCGTAGGGTGTAATTTTTACCATATTCCTGGATTTCATATACATGTCGCATTCCTTGTTGTAGGCTCTCTTGAACGGCCCAAAAAAAGTCACATCCAGAGGCTGTAACCGATGTGATGAATGTGGTGGAATAGAAAGCATTACAACATGGTTAGCTTTAGCCACTTCCCAAGCTTCCAAAGTACAATGGCTGTTGTGGTTGTCCATAATCAGTAGAACAGGTTCTTCAGCAGTGGGTTTTGAGTACTCAATGAAATGTCGCAGCCATTTAATGTATATGTGTAAACAGCTCCTGGTGGGCCATCTTTTTCTAGCTGCGGTGAGTGACGCTGTCGAGGGAAAATAAAAAGAGGCGGAATGAAGGACCCTGAAGCACTCATAGCACAGATAGCCGTGACGTTTTTACCTCTTTCCCATGATGTGACTGTTCCTATACGTTTTTGTCCCCTAGGCGCTATAATTTTTTCTGTTTCCTGGACCGTCGTTACGCCAGTCTCATCCATATTGTAAATATGAGACGGCGGAAACTGGTATGTTGTCATGACATTTTCGAGATTTTCAAAGAATCGATCCACTTCGGCTTTATTGAATCCAAGTATCCTATTGATGCTTGTCGCCTCTGGCTTTCTAATACTTAGATCAGGATGTCGTCGGAAAAAGCTAGTTAGAAAGTCTCTGCCTGCAGACTTCTTGGCTTCATTAAATCGATCTGCGACACCAAATTTTTCAGCCATGGCGTAACATAACTTACAAAACTGAGCCCTCGTCAGTCCGTAAAATTTATTTGACATTTTATGTAGATGATCAGCCAGAATGGCTTCTTGTTCCTCAGTGAACACAGAGGGCCTTCCTAGTTTTGGAGGACATTTGTAGCTTTTATCGTTGGATTTAGCTAATCTGAATCTCTTTTTTAAGGTGCTGTAGGGTATTCCAGTCTCTTTTGATACCTTATAAACTGATGTACCGCCACGCCGAAGTTTTTTGACAGCATTTTCTAAGGTTTCAACGGTCCAAGACGCTTTCGTAGTGGTGCGTTCCCTTTTTCTTGGCATTTTGGCATCTGAAAAAAAAAAACTTATTTATCTATTAATTATTAAAGCACATCAACAACACAAACACGAACATTTACAAATAACAGAGAATAGAGACATGGACTAGTGTTTACGTCAATTACAGACATGCAAAGCATTCACAACAAAAGAGATGAAAAACACAGCATTCACGTTATATTAAAAAGCATATGGGGCAATTGGAGCTACAAAGGGTAATCAGAGCCTAATAAGCTCTGATTACCCGACTACCACCATTTTGAAATAAAATAAAATTATGTACTGAATCTAGCTTGTAACGAAATTATACGCACAGATACTCAAATTTGATAACATTAGCTATAAAATAAAACAGGTTTGATTGTAATAACCGTATAACTTCATACATACCTGGCCGATGAAATTTCGTAGTTATTATAAGCGCAGAACAAAAAATCGACAAGCGTCCGTGGTCACACAACACGTGGAACTGGCGAGTCTAGCGCCGCAGGGAAACACGATCGCAGCGTGCCGAAAGCGCCCGAGTAGCAACCGAGTGAATACGAGCTGTAGTTTTGTCTCTAGTTGCACCGCTTTCATAACCCTCTGGCTCCCATTACCCTCTGTTCCCCTACTACATGTGGAATGCAATAAAGTATTGAGTATTGAGTATATTTATATTTATATCACCGGTGATTATGATATTATTAAAGTGTGCGATACTAGTTAAAGTCATGTTTAAGGAATTTAGAAAGTTGGTAATGTCTTTGTAGCTTGGAGGGCGGTAAATTGCTAGTACTATAGTGTTGTGGTCTACTTTTATTAGAAGACAGTTTGCATCTGAAAAAGAGGGTTCGTGTAAAATAAAATAATTTTAAACGTGCTTTGTCTCCGAATTATTATAGCACTTAGTTTTTACGATTTTTGTGTAAAGTAGACCTATTATGTCACAAAGCGCATTTTTTTTGCAATTGTCTGTTGCATTTCGTTTTTACAAAAATAATTATTTTTACACTTTTGTTTGCAAATAATTGTAAACCTTATTATATCCATATACGCATATTCGAGGCGAGGTCCAAAAATCCGTAGAACTACTAAATTCGTAAGTCTGGCAATGCGGGGGTGACACTAAGTAGAAACTATAAAACCTGTGGTAGGGATTTTATCATTTAGATATAAAGGTATCGATAATATGGAAAAAAGTTATACGACTATTTTTTCGCATTTGAATAGATTTGAACAAGTGCCAAAAATTAGGAAAGCGATAATATGATTAGTAGTTTCAATGTTTACAAGTTTTTTATCTATAAAATTCTTTTTACATACAAATTAATAAATTATCGTTATTATGGTCTGGTGATCCAAGTGCCAAACTGCTAATCGCGAGGACATGGCTTCGATTCCCACAGGACACAAATATTTATGTGATGAATATAAGTTTTTGTGTTGGTCCGGGTGTGTCTTAAGTATGTATTTACAAAAGAAAGTATTATATCCATTGTTTAGTACCCACAGTACAAGCTCTGCTCTTTGAAGCAAACAGATCAGTCGACCTTGCGTACGTGCAAAATATAAAATTCAAAACACTTATATTGAGGAAATTACGGGCGTTCTACTTAAATATCTCATACATGACGGTCGACCAAATAATGATAGCGACTACTACCAACAGATCAGAGCATGGGCTGCCATGCTACATATGTCCCCAACATCAGACCTATCATCCATTGACGAACTTTTAAAAGTTGTTAACAAACTCCCACTTAATAAAGGATCAATAAAATAAATTTTAACCGGCTTACATCGCGTTCTTTCTTATTTTTTTTTTCTTTTTGCTCGGCTTCTAATAGTCCTAGCGTAATGTTAAATAACCTATAGCCTTTTTCAAGAACTGGGCTTTAAAATGTAAAAAGAAATTTCCAAATCCAACTGGTAGTTCCAAATATTAGCGCGTTCAAACAAACAAGCAAACAAACTCTTCAGCTTTAGTATTAGTATAGATTGTCAAAAAAGTTTAGCTCTGTAGTATACGCCGTTAGAAAAAATCGTGATTTAACTGATTCAGAGACCGTTGATTTAGATACGTTAGTTCGATCATACGGTATTATTTTCAAACAGTATTATATTTTAAGTGTTATTTATTATTTACCTTAATAAATATTATCGATAAACAACATCACATCTCAACAAGGCAGTAGTAAAACTACTCAGCAATAGAGGGCGTTTATTACAAAATTAGCAAATTTTCTAAATCTCTTTATGAAAATTATTAATTCTAATTACTGAGTAAATATAAATAATTCATGCCTAAATAAACTGAAGTTAGGTCCAGTTGTTTTACCATAACAAGATTTACAATATCGTAATGCACAACACGGCATGTTTCCTTAGAAAATATTTTTCTTTTGGTGGACACGAATGCGTCTTGACACGCAGGCGTACGACACTAGACTGAGCGACTGTTGACCACTAGGACAAAAGTAGTGGATTACGATTTTGTTCGTAATGTCCTGTCTATTGTCAAATAAATAATTTAATGTCTTTGTTTACAGCTGTTTATTTGGTTATGTGTTTTCGTTTACTTGCAAATTAGATTTTTGAAACCATTTAATTCCATTGGTTTACGACAACCAAATCAAAAACTAATGTTTAAACAAATTAAGGTCTCTTAGTGGTATTATTTTCAATCTTCTGCGTTGAGCCGTTTCGAGATCTGGGAAATCACAAAACGTTACCGCAGCAAAATCTTAAATAACTCGAACCATATCACACACAAATTTTGCTATTTACAAACATTCACTACGCAACAAAACCTATCTATTCATGTATTTGGTTCCGGGCTGAACATGTGACTCGGGCTGGCTGGAGAAATCTTCAAAATAGCTCGCTATTAACTAGCTCAATAGGGCACTTTATGTGACGGCTAACCACCCTTATTTTAGAATTTGTAACGCTAAGTATCTTAGATAATCGATCGTAAACGTGTCCAGCCGTCTTGAAAAACCACTTTTCGCTGGTCTCTCAATCTCGGTAACGGAAGGGATTTTGACGACTTTTTGCATATTAACGGGAGTCACATAAATGTATAACAGACATCGAGCTAAAAGTTTTGTGATACGTACAGCGGTTTAGTAGAAAAATGTAAAAATCTGCGTCCAGCCAGCTTGAATTTACGTATAAAACCTCTGGCTGGCACTTCCGAATGTTAATAACGGGAGCGTTTTCGAATATGGTTCCTTTACTAACATTTAGTGACGCAATGTGTAATCATAATCATAATCATAATCATTCATTTATTGCATTTCATGTTGTTTACAGGTTGTTACATTATGATAGTTCCAAACAATGAACCCTGCTAGGGCACAGCAATGTATAGGCGATAGGTTTTAATTAATTTAACATGCTATCATTATTCATATAATTTGTTAATATAGATTAATTTAAAAATTATTAAGTAATTATTATTATTCTTGCATTATGTCATTCTTATAAACTAAATAAAATAAATAAATTATCATTTTCACATTATAATCTCATACTTACTACAATTTATGTCATTTGCAGTGAGCCTAAATGTCATTATTATCTCAGTTAATTTAATGTCAATAGATTAGTTTTACATTATAATATGTCACATTTTCAGATAAAATAAAATAGAAAGTAATCACTAAAAAATACAGGAATGAGGTAGTAGCGGACTGGTGTTTTATAGAGTACCTAGTTATGTATGTGTAATGTGTTCAAGTCGATATTAATTAATTTATTTCTCGGTGTAACAGTAATAATGTTTGATTTATGACGTCACATGTAAGGGTTTACGAGAAATCAATAAACACTTAATGTCCAGCCAGTCTGAGTTCAAGCTGACTGGACACGTGTATCTCCGCTGCCTGATGATCAACGACCTTCGAAATGTGTTCAAAATTTAGTGACGGGGACGATAATGGTAACCTGAATTTGTGACGGAGAAACTTTGCGTAATTTCAAAGATATAGATCATTTAAATTTTCCCATACAAACATCCATTAATATTGAGGTGACCATAATTTTTACATAAATAAAGGATTTCTTTTCAATCGACTAATCGGCCGGTAGGAGCCACGCCTGCTTTGTATTTAATTTTCCCGTGGGAATAAAAGGCCAGCCAGAAGTTTTATACGTATATTCAAACAGTCTGGACACAGATTTTTGCATTTTTCTACTAAGCCGCTGTACGTAAGTATCACAAAACTTTTAGCTCGATGCCCGTTACAAATTTATGTGACGCCCGTTGATATGCAAAAAAGCCGTCAAAATCACTTCCGTTACCGAGATTGAGAGACCAGCGAAGTGGTTTTTCAAGCGAGCTGGACACGTTTTCGTTCCGATTGTCTAAGATTCTGTAGCGTTACACATTCTGAAATAAGGGTGTTTAGCCGTCACATAAAGTGCCCTATTGACCTAGTTAAATGCGAGCTATTTTGAAGATTAAAAATTATTATTATTATCTCCTTTATTTTAATGTAATCATATAAATTATATTTTTAAATATTGGAATATAAAAAGTATAAAAACATTTAAAAATATAAAAAATAGTAGCCCATCGGTATCAGGAACAGGGTCCAAGCTACCGGTGGTCAGGGCTCCAGAGAGAGGAACCTCCTGACAATGCGAGCCGTGTCCAGAAGTACTGCTTTCTGAATCAAGCCCTTGATCCAGCTGCCCAACGAGAGCCTCCTCAGGTGTTGGTCGAGGCTCTTGGCTATTAAGCCATTGGCTGTCACGACTATCGGCACAATGATCGCTGAGTCCACATCCCACATGTCAACAACCTCGCGAGCCAAGTCAAGATATTTGATTTGTTTATCTTTCTCGGCTTTCACGAGGTTCTCATCATGCGGGACGGTTATGTCAACAATCATTGCACGTCGCTCTGATCGATCCACCACCACTATATCAGGCTTATTGGCAACAATAGTCCTGTCAGTGATGATGGATCGATCCCAGTACAATGTGATATTACCATTTTCGAGAACTGGGTCGGGCACATACCTGTAGTACGGCACCTCCGATTCCACAAGGTTGTATTTCAGAGCAAGTTGTTGATGTATTATCCTAGCTACAAGGTTGTGTCTATGCAAGTACTCTCCGTTAGCTAGACGAGAACACCCGGAGATAATATGCCTGATTGATTCCCCCGGCCGGTGGCATGCCCGACAGATGTCAACCGTGCCGTCTTTCACAATAAATCTCCGGTAGTTGTTCGTCATCATAACTTCGTCCATAATTGCACAGACAAAACCTTCGGTTTCTCCAAAGAGGTCACCACAACGTAGCCAGGCTACGGACGCTAGTAGATCTACATCGGGCCCATGTAGGGCCCGAAAGAAGCGCCCGTGAAGCTCCTTACTCTGCCATACCTCCATGCGTTCATTAGTGTCAAGCACTACTGGCTTGCGCCAGTTCTCTTTACCCAAGGAGAGCGGTGTGAGGCCCTTGTCCATCGCGACTACATCTCGATGCATCCCCACGTCGGTTTTTAGGAAATATTCCCTGAGACTGCATATCTCGCGATTGTGGAGGTTCTTAGCGTTTAAAAAGCCTCGACCTCCACACTTTCGCGGGATATACAGCCTCATTACCGATGACCGTGGGTGATGCATTCGATTTGTAGTTAGCAGCGTACGGACCCTCCTATCCAGGGCGTCGAGTTCGGTCTGAGTCCATTTGAGTATGCCGAAAGAGTACATCAAAACCGGCATAACCCAACCGTTGAAGGCGCGCACCTTGTTCCCGCCTGATAAAAGACTATTAAATACTTTTTTCAGGCGGCCAAAGAAGCGCTCCTTCAACGATTGCTTCATGTCAGTAACATTGATGCCTACCGCTTCCGACATACCCAAATACTTATAGGTTTCGGATGCGGAGAGGGCTCTAAGATTTGTGGAATCCGAGAGTTGGGTTCCCACGGATTCCACGATCTCCCCTCGCTTTACATGCATGACCGCACATTTGTCCACACCAAATTCCATCCTGATGGCGCTACTGAAAGTTTCAGTAATTTTCAGTAGCTCCATCAGTTGCAAATTGTTGGGGGCAAAGAGTTTTAGGTCATCCATGTAGAGGAGGTGAGATATAACCTGACCACCTCTCCTCAGCCGATAGCCTAGACCTGAATCTTCCAGCAGCGTGCTTAGAGGATTCAAGGCTAAGCAGAGCTAAAGCGGACTCAAACTGTCACCCTGGAATATGCCTCGCTCGATCCTTATCGGCTCGCTATTCCTCTGGATATTTCGACATCCTGGATAGCGAAGGACCGTCCTCCATTGCCCCATACACGTCATCAGGAAGGTGCGCAGAGTTGTATCTACTTTATACAATTCCAGCACCTTCATGAGCCATGTATGTGGCACCGAGTCATAGGCCTTCTTATAATCTATCCAACATGTCGACAGATCCTTTCGGGAACGACGAACCTGTTGGCTAATGGCCATATCAATGAGAAGTAGCTCCTTAGTACCGCGGGACCCGTTCTTACATCCATTTTGAGAGACAGACATGATGGAGTTGCTGTCTATATGTTTATTAATTTTAGCTCTCAAAATGGATGTAAGAACTTTATAGAACGTCGGTAGACAAGTGATCGGTCTATAATTTCTGGGATCCGCGGTACTACCTGATTTATGGAGCAGGTGGGTTATTCCTGTCGTTAGGAACTGGGGCAGCGACCCTGACTCTAAGGCTGACTGGAACTGGGAAGCCAAGGGGGCGTGCGATCTTTGGAACCACTTTATCCAAAAGTTGTGCAGCCCGTCCGGCCCTGGAGATTTCCAGTTAGGCAACGGACGGACTGCACGAGCAATATCTTGGGGGCTGATGATAAGTGGCTCCATCTCTGGTATAAGTTCGCACGCTCGCTCGATCTTCCCAGTCCAATCTCCTTCGGTGTGACTGACAGGCACCGACCAGATGTTTTGCCAGAACGAACACATGGCGTCATCATCTGGTAGGTGCGTGTCAGTCACACATTGGTCCTGTCGTTCCCAATCCCTGTAAACCCACCTTTCGTCGCTCTGGAATGTGCGATTTTGAGTGTACCGCTCCACTCTCCGCCTGTACCGACGAATACGGTTTGCCCATGCACAGATCTTCTGCTTCAGGTAGTCGATACGTTCTGTGACGCGGGACAAATAATCTCGAGAACTAATATCAGTCCCCGAGAACGCCCGCCTCACAAAACGCATCACTCTAGGGCGAGTATTGCCCTCCCTGAAGCAGATTAGCTTGCCGATGAGTGCTCTAGTCTCCCCGATACGACGCTCAATCCTGCACTGCCAAGCTGGTACAGCTGGTTTTGGTCGTGTGGCTCTGTCACTGTTCGGGAATTTGACATGAGCCACACGACATGCCGCAACAGCCGCACAGTACAAGATTGAATTTCATTTCATTTTTCATTTCATTTATTCAATAACAACACATATTGTATCTGAATGTTTACAAATAAAAAAAATTAAAAAAAAGTTTAAAATAAAAAATAAAGCCAAATTGATCTTAACACAATAGGTAATTAAAAAATGTCCATAATAACGAATTCATAAAAACAACATAAATAAGAAATCATCTATCATCAAAAATGTCAACACAATAGATATAATATCATAACATAATAATAACAAATTCACCAATAATAATATCTGTAGTTCAATAATATGAATAAAATGGAATAATAATTTTAATAATATTTTTTACGGCCAATAAAATGTAAAAAAATAATAATAATAATAACAATGTCCAATAATAATTTATAAAAAACAACTAAAATTAAAATAAACATCTATCGTCAAAAAAAAAGAATGGGTATCGGTGAGGTCTTTGCTGTCGTTAAAGTAATTTGACAGCTGCGAGTCTAGAGCACACACCAGCGCCTTGTTTTTCTTGTGCATGGGCAAACGAGGTAAACGTGGTCTGAGTCCAGGCGGAATAGATCGGTACTCACGGAAAGCATCGTCCAAAGCGCTCCTCAATCTTACATTGCACTGGGAACTCACGGATATAGCCTCGTCATCATCCTCTTTATCAAAGCGGTTGGGTCGCGATGAAAAACTGGGTAAATTTTGCAGTTGCACCGCGACCAATGACGAAGCAGGCGCAACGTGGCTATTCCGTGATTCGAGGCGTAGTCGATCAAGTACAACGTCATCCAGCATATGGTTACGCTGGATAACCCGCACCTGATCCGACAGTCGTTGCGTTGACACGTTGACAGCTGGCTCGAGCACCTGAAACAGAGAGAGCATCCTACCACGGTACGCAGTCAAGTTACTTCCCCCCTCTGTAGCCCCAAAGTATGCGCGCATGACATTTTCATTGACAGTTTGTGTCCATCTCATGCGCTGCACACTTCCACCGGCAGCGGGGACCCTATCAGAGGCCGGTGGGCCTCGGAGTCCTAAGCTGGCCGGTGGTCGGCCTCTTCCGCGTCGACGTACTGGTGGTGGTGTCGTCGGCGGCGAAAAGTATTCGTCGCTCGAGCTCGACGCAACTGCAGCGGCCGGTGTCACTGGACTCACGTCTGGAGCAGGTTCCGGCAACTGCGAGGCGGAACTGAGCGACGAACCCGAAGATGTTGGGTGTGTGGTCTCGAGTTGTCGTGCCCGACTTCGTGTCAGCATTGAAAATTTCTTCTGTGTATTATTCGTATTGGATTCATTATGATAGTATTAAATTCCGGTCATAAAAATAGTGTAGGAACACATATCAAAAGATTATTGTTGTTGTTGTTTGTTTAATTATATTAAAAATATTAAAAAATATTGGAGTAAAACTTTTTTACTGTCAGCTTGACAGTCGGGCCACAGACTGAATTATTATTATTTTTTTATTTTTTTTGCGCTATATGTGTAGATATATTTAATATTTTTGTTTTAGACTTCACACATTCATATTTTTCTCTTCTTGTTCTCACACACTATTGTCTACATTTCTTTTTTTTTACTTCTCTATTCGCAGGTCTGCTGGAAGAAATTTCTTAAGAAATAAGCAGTACCTTTGTACTCATGTTATAATTCTGTCATATCAATTTGTATTTTACTGTGTGTACATAAATAATAAAATAAATAAGATTTGTCCAGCCAGCCTGTCACATGGCTGAACGAATTTTTGCAAATCGATTTTCCCAGGATAACGTTTCAAAACGTTAATCCAGAAAAATGTGTTTTTCTCAAAAATTGCTCCTCATGATACACTAATTATTTGTTATGGTCTCACCTCTCAAGTGTGTCAGTCTCTCAAGTGCACAACATTTTGCCAGGTCCCCGTAGGACGGGGACACGGCGTACGGGGACAACGGGAATAAAGGATGAAATGTTAGTTCTCACCATGCGCCAAAAAGATTGCATCTAATTAAGTTTTTTTTTTAATCAGGAAATAGTGGGACTGTGGTAACCTAGTGTTGTTAGGATGCTACGCAGATTTTATTCACAAGGTTACATATTTGCAGATCTTTGAATGGGTTGCTCGAACGCTTGCTGGTGCTGTTAGGATAGGTTTTAGGTCAACAGAAAAAGAAAACACAAATTCTTTTGTAAGGAATTTATTAAGTCCATCAAACTGTGTTGGTCTTTGGAATGCAGATCCAGTACCTAAATTACAATGTCCACACAATACATCTATGATATCGAGCGTCGGCGACGCACACGTTACAATACATTTGTGATTTAACTTTGTGTTCCTAACATCACGTTCCATAATTACAATCTGTATTACTTACACAATAATATGTCAATTTTAAAACAACATCCATTCTCGGTCACCCTTCCAAACACGCCTCGTCTCGCTGTCACGCAGGTAGGTTGTATGAAAAGCTCATAAAGCATGCTAATTATTTATATATGACACTGAATTGTTAGGTCTAACACACTAATGAGCAAAGCTAATAGAAAGTTTTCTCACATCGTCACTGAACCGACATCCTACGTCTAGGAAATAAACGGCAGACATCGAGAAGCAAATAAAGTGTGAGTTAAGGATATCCAAACAAACATTAATACTCTGTACCGAGCGTGCAGTCAACATAAGTTATTTTGCAATTAATTTGAATATTCATACCCAAAGGTCCTGATCCTGATCCAGCGCGGAAGGTGCGTAGTGACCCGCCGGGCCGCTCATCGTCAACGATCCGATACGAAATCCAACATCCGAAAGGGAACATTACATCCACGCGACAAATATTCAAATGTCCGCCAGAGATCCGCCGGTGCGGTCCGATCCGATCCGATCCTACACGCGAGGCCTCTACGGCATCCTGACTCACACCTCCAGCCAAGCACATCCAATGAGCCCAATCCACAGTGGATGAAACAAAAGAAAATGCTTTTAATTATAAACAGTCATCGTGTCAAGTTATAACGTAGAGGCGCGCGGCGCAGCTCGGTGTCGACTGGCGACAGTAAGGGCGACGTTACGATACGAGTCGAGTGGAGCTGCGTCGCGCGCGGGACGACACGAGAGCGCGTCCACATCGCAACAAACATCTACCGTTAACCCGAATGTTACTAAATAACCGACTCTAAACACTAAAATGCGACCACATCTATGTACTACAGTAGACAGCAGTGTCTTCATGGAGGCAGCCCCATGAAGACAGTTAATATATAACTTGTGTTATGGTGTTGCGAGTGCGACCGAGTCTGCAGTACATGGACATGGTCGGTAACAGAGTGTCGTCCAGCTTGACGAACTAATACATTAATATGCTCTCTTAAGTCTAGCAGAGTGTGGCTCCCCGCGCTGCGTCGCCGCCCGCCGCTCCGTCAGCTGTCGAAATATAGACCTTCAGTTGTCATACTGTCAGCTGCTGGCACAGGGCACTAACCACACGGAGACAACATCATACTCCAGAAACTCACATATTTGATTCGCTAAATTCGGCAAGTGGTTTCGAGTGAGTACTCCATGTGCTTACTACTCTGTGTTCGCTAGTCATAGGGGCAGCGAGTTTACGCAAGTTTCCTTACCGAATCCAGAGAATAGTGATCTTACCGAATCCGGACTGACTTTGAGGAAGATTTGAGTATTACAAGTTTTAAATTAAGTGTGAATTTAGTAAATGTTTTGTATTTAAAGTGTACTCATACGATTATAAATTGATAATAATACATACATTAAACTAAAATAATATATTAATCTGCCTTATCAATCAACATTTAGATTAGGTCTTTCAGTTTACAAAACTAAATATTGAGCACGCATTTTTAAATTCATTTTAAGCACAAAAATAAACGTATTATGCAAGGCCAAACAAACAAACGAAAAATTATAATTATTCGTAAAAGCTTTCTCAAGGATATCATTGCCAAAGTATGTCTGTATTCCCGCAAACCTGATAAATCCATATGAAATCCATATCCTTATAAGTCCAGAGATATTTTCAATTATTTCGAAAAAGTCCTGAGTAGTCCAGTGTAATTTTCAATAAGCTGTCAACTGCTATATCCAGTGTATCCTTCCTTTACTGTAAATATAGCTGTCGCTTATGTAAAAATATTTCCAAGACAGTAAAAATATAGATAATACGGATTTTAGTAATTAAGATCATTACAAATATATTAAATTTAGATAATCTTTAAAATATTTACCTAAGCTAAGGCCCTACTGTGTAAAATGAATAATTATGTACTTTATTGGACATTGTAGTCAATTGAGCAGTGATAAATCTGATACCAAAGAAACCTTTAAAGTAAGTCAGTGGTAAGAATTTTTTCAACATTTAAAGATTTTAGTCAACATCAAAAATCAACCAGTTACATTATTTTTTATTTTTTACAATATACTGGGTTTTTGACTAACATTTCATTATGAATAATTCTAGAGAAACTAATAATTGAAAGTTCCAATTAAGAATATTGTTTGCATGAGTATTGCAAACAATTTTTGATGGGCATGGATTTGATTTAAGCTAATGTCGTTTATTCATGTTTCTCGTTGAAGCTTTTTTTTCAAAAGCTGTAATTTTAGCTTTGTATTATGCTCTGCATCACATGGGAGTTCCATGATACGTCTAGCTTAATATCAGATTACAAGAAATCCGACATAAAAACTTAAGTAACAGTGGAAGAAATGCTAAAAGAATGGGTACAGTTAGCGCTTTGCCTCGGTGCCCTGTCGAGTGGTGGAGTGGAGCTAGACATAGATGTGTTACCGACCTGTACGCGCTCAGTAGTTGTGCGAGCGCGAGCGGCTGCGCGAGCGCGAGTAGCTGCGCCGCACCGGCGAGTACGTGGGCGAGCCGCGCCTGCGCGGGGAGTACGAGCGGGACCTGCGGGGGGTTCAGTTATACTTGTCGCCTATGGTTAGATAGCGAAACTTCACAGAGGTGGTTGATATCGGTATCAAATTGAAATAAATTCATCGTAATTTCTGGAAACTACAGCTGGGTCAAAATCACCAAGGCGGGAAAGGACAATGCTCATGGATGTATGGAATCCCGTACCATGCTGGATCAAAGTCAAACTTTGTTTTTTATAGACTACACTTATCATATTAACTCATACAAAAGTTCTTTTTGTAAACAAAACTTGGAGTTTGGAGATTTTAAAAAAAAATCGAAATAACCTAAAAACTAGTTTTTTTTTGTTTGACATTTTATACACGAACGGTCAATATTGCTCTAAAAAATAATAATAGTTTAAATACAAATTCTATTCTATTATATTCTAGTTATTTTTAATTAATGTAGAATCGGCAGAGTATAATTTTTTTAAATGTTTTTTGAAAGACGTGATGACACTTTCAACATTCAAGGTTATATTAATCATATAATTTGAAACGGAACGTCATGTAAAGGGACTAAGAGAATAAAAAAATATCAACACTTTTTTACTTAAAATTAAATTCCCTGTTCAAAAAGCAAATCCCTGACGCGTAATGAGTACGTAAAAATTATGAAAATAATTAGGTAGGTACTATAATATTTAGATCTTGACGCATGAGACTTGTTGGTACAACTTTTGGTCTATCTCTTTTAAAGAATGTTACAAACTATAGTTACAGCAGTTACTTAATAATTGTCACTAAACTTGTGTATTTATAAGTAAACCAAACTTTAGTTTTTATAGAAAGTTCTTTAACGCGGCTTGCGGTACGAGTTGACTGGTAGAAATCGTCACGTAAGTAAAAGGCGTTATGCCCCCTCCATGCGACTCTTTCTCTCTCTATCCGTCTATTTCTACAAGGGGGTGTACCTGCGAGTATCGCGTAATGAACTGCGTACCTGAGGGGGGCTCCCGACGGCTCACTTTTTTCTTACATTTTAACAGATCCTTCGTTAATTTCGGAACGTTTTGTAAAATGCTCAAAAATAGTTACATAATATCAAACATAGTTTATTAGGTGTATTGTATGAAGTTCAGTCAAAACCAATCAATTTTAATGTTTCCTCATGGTCATTTGTTCAATAAAATTGCGATTTTAATAATAAAATTTATTTTCTGGCGAAGCAAATTTTCGACCTTGCTGGTTTTGAGCCAGTCGCTAATCATTAAAAACTCGTCAGTTGCATAAACTGATTGGTGACCCTTTTCAAGGTAGTTAGATTCCCATCCCATCTGTGAAGTCACGACACTATTTAAATCGAAGAAGAAATCAAACAAATGAAGGGATGTATTTTTATTTCATTTCAGGTTTTGCTAAGGACTTGAAGCAAACTGCAAAAGAGATGAAAACAACTTCATGTCTTCTAACAACTGTTCTTGAGAGCATACACATCATGCTGACACATTTGAATTGTCATGAACATAATAAATAAAAATCAACAAGCAGCAGTGTGACTGACCTGTCGCGGTCTCCGCTGTACCGGTCAGCGCCTCCGCCACCGCCGCCGCCGCCGCCGCCGCCACCGTAGTCCTCTTTCACGCGGATGTACGACACCTCGCCCTGCAGAAACACAACGTCACAATATTTATCAACTATAAGCAATCAATTTTAACATCAATATCAAAAGTCACTGATTTAAATAAAGCTGAAAATCGGCACTTTTTGAACGTCAAAATGACATAGGAGAATCCTCTATATCGCTCGCGCTTCACCATACTTACTAGGACTTCAGCTGGGAAGAAGTGGCGCAACAAACTCCCCAGCAGCACATCTGTCTGTACGGAAACGAGAATATGCTGCGACCGAAACATCGGGAAACAAATAAAGCAAATAATGCAAAACGACCTTATCTGGAAATAATACAAGGAAATAATGCAAGTTACCAGTGCATATCAGGGTACAAGGAAACATAGCTACCGGTATCCATCTTGTGTAAAACATTTATTTGCTTTGTTTCTTTAAAATGTGTACTCACTGAAATAAATATCAGTTATCTTATCAGTGTGTACGTAGTACGCTAGTTTGTTGTTCTATAAAATGGCCGTTTTAATGAGTAGAAGTAATACATTGAAAGTTTGGACTTAACATATTGCAAGGGTAAAATGATTTCAAACAGAAAACTACGAAAATACTATAATCGATATGTAAAAACTTTAGCCATTAATCAAGCGTATTTTAGTCTTGATTTCTTAAAACCATTACTGTCATAAATTCAAATACATTAATCATCACTTGTATCATATATTCATCACTCATACAAGTTTATTGACCCCTCCAATGACTCAACATACCTACCATAGCTTCCTCCCCTACACAATACAACTACATTTTAACTTGACGCCATAGATAATAAAATCAATACAGAGCACAGGTACATCACCTTGACGCCTCCCTAGCATGGGGGTAGAATGTAGATCAATATAATTGCATGTCTGTCTACAGTATACCTATGTTCATAGAGTGGCATGGTTTTAACTATCTACAAACTTCAGAATTTATAGTAATGGCTTTTTGAAAGTTTTGACAATATCATCGAAACTAGTGCGGTTTTGGTCACGAATGGGGTAGAGAAATTTAAATTTTGTGTGCTTGTGTTCAGGGGTGAATAAGGGGGGCAGCAACAGCAACTTTACATCATAATTACTAACTGAAATTGAAATTTTTAGAAGCATGGCAATAAGGGACTTTTTGAGGTCTTCAATAAACTAATTGAAGACATCAAAAACTCCTTGAGAACCTTCTTCCTTCCCTTAAAAGCAGTCTGTAATAAGCTATGTAATTTACTGCCCTGAAGATTTAACTTTGATGATTCTGATAGTGCTGCTGCAAAATGTTCCTAACATTATGATCCAAAGCTACATTCCCACATAACTCACCTCATGACTTCTAAATCTCGAATCATCAAGTTTTTTGACAGCATACTTCATGTCCTCATGACGCAAGAACTCCACTACGCCTGTGCCATCCTTGAAGGTGTCCGCGAAGCAAACATCGCCGGCCTCCCGCATGTGATCCTTGAGGTCCTGCCAGGATCCTGAAGGTGGCAGTCCAGTGACCAGGACGCGGTACTCGGAGCGGCGGGCGGGCGGGCCTCGGGTGGCGGTGCGGGCTCCGAAGCGCTCGGGACCTCCGCGGCCGCCGCGGCCTCCGCCCCCGCCGCCGCCGCGGGGGAACTCCACGCGGAGACGGTAGCCGTCGTAATCGTAGCCATCGCGGGCGCGGACCGCATCATCTGCATCTCTGTGGTAGATTGAAGCTTTTTCGTCAGTATTTGGTGCAATGGTGGGACTTTCAGCAGCTTTTTTTTGCCAAAGTAAATCTATTGTCTTTAGTAATTATCCTTATTTATGTTTACTTTAATAATTATATTTGGTAACTAGCTGTGCCCCGCGGCTTCAGCCGCATAAGTTTCGATCCCGTGGCAATATCGGGATAAAAAGTATCCTATGTGTTAATCCTGGTTATAAACTATCTGTGCCATATTTCATCCAAATCCGTTCAGTAGTTTTTGCGTGAAAGAGTGACAAACATCCATCCATGCAAACTTTCACGTTAATAATATTATTAGAATTAGCATAAGAAATGAGAACAATAATTTATTATTTTTAGAAGGCACAAAAAGTAATTACTGCCTTCAAAAAATGTATAATACTGACTGCAAAATATTATGCTGAATAAAATGTATTTCATTGTCAGAGCCATAATTATGTTGTTCACACAAAAATTGCAAGAGATGCATTATAATTATTTTTATTAAGTTTGTTTTTAAGCAATCTGCTTTGTGGTTATAAAAATTTTGTTCACATTAAAATTAGGAATGTTCCCTGGTATTAATGTGAAATTAACAATGGACTTTAAAAGAGACCATGACCTCTACGAGTTTGTTTCGGCACTTCTCATGGATAAGTCAGCTAGGAAATGCCGGCGCCATCGCCATATAGTTTTATAATATTGATAAGTGTCGTAAAAGATCTACTTACAGAAATAAATAAAATAAAAATGATTTAATTCAGACATTACGTCCATAGATTGTTAGTAATAATAAGTTAGTAACAATTTGTGCTTATCTGCTATGTTAGTAAATAACTCTGATTTTATCGCATTAAACCTAATGCCACCTCCAACAGGTGCCTCTGGATGAGACAGTCTGCTCTCGCAACCATTATTTTCAGGATGCCATTCTGACTGATACGTAAACGTTATAATAAGGATGCTGCTTTCTTACGCATAATGGCATGAAAGCCATCCGCATGTACTTCCGCAAACATGCCTGACGCACTACAACGCCACGGCAGCCGCAATACCATCCTGAAGGCGTTGTTATATTGCACACGCAGGACGTTGTAGGCTCGGTTCGTGTATGATACCCACAGACACCAATCGAGTAAAGACTGGCAGAACGCCTTAAATAAACTCACTTTAACGTCTACCGTGCATCGAGCCAACCTGCGGTCAAGCATATTGTTCCTCACTGCCAATGCCCTGCGTTCGCGCTCTATGTCGTCATCATCCCGTAGGTCACCCGTGACAACGTGGCCCAGGTACTTGAACTTATCGACTACTTTGAGTACTGCGCCGTTGAGATATACCAAAGGTACACGGCGAGGCCGTTATTTAGGCGCTCTGAACACCAAGAGCTCACTCTTTTTTGAGTTGTAATTAAGGGCGTGCACCTCCGCATACATTTCGCAGGTCGACAGTAACTCTTTCAACCCACTTACGACGGACTGAGCAGCACCATGTCATCCGCGTAGCTAATGTTATTATTATTAACACAAGTGCCATCAATTTGGCAGCCGACACGTGCGCTGTCAGTCGCTCGATAAGCTGGTTCATAAATATAAATTAAATAACAAAGGCGAGCTTAATCCCTCCCTGTCTACCACCGCATTCCATCCTGTACTCATCCGACATTGTACAGATCCATCAAACTCGGTTTGTCTGGTGAGCATACCAGTATCTGAGAAGGGCTATATACCCCGCCGGCACACCCGCGGTCCTCAACTTGTCCCATAGCACATCGTAGACGACGAGATCAAACGCTTTCGACAAGTCGAGTAAACACGCGTACACCGGCGTTTATCTCGCGGTATAGTACTTGACGGTATGTTTTAGGCTAAAGATGGCGCTCTCCGTCGACACTCCCGCCTTAAAGCCGAACTGGGCGTCGTGCACAGTCACGTGCTCTGAAAGGCTGCCATTTAACAAACAGTCCAGTACCTACGCTGTGATGGTAGTGAGCGAGATGGGTCTATAATTATTTATGTTGGATGTGTCACCAGTCTTATTTTTAACTATGGGGACCACTATCGTCCGCATAAGCGGTTCTGGTAAATAACGGTGACCTGTGCACGGGGTAAAAAACAGTGACAACACTCTAGGCAGATGGACCCCAGCGTGTTTAAAATGTTCGATACTGAGGCCATCATGACCCGGTGACTTTTATTATTTTTATTTATTTTATTACATTGAAATTAAATTAAATAAACATTTCATGTAATTTTAAATACAACTAAGTTTCATAGACTTGTTTTCAAATATTTTTCAACATATAAAGCACCAGCAGGTCTGGCAATTTACATGATTGTTTTAGTATGTTGATAGACTAATTAAATGCATGAACAAACAGTAATTACACACCAGCAACTATTGTAGTGAAACCGCATAACTTTGTACATAAAGTAAAAAGTAGCTTTATCTATGAGTTATTTTGTTAAGCAAACTTTGTTTTCGTTTTTAATTGAATGGGATGAATGTTTGGTAATAATTAGGTATCTGTCTTCAGACAAACATTTCAAATTGGAAGCAAGCCTTTGTGATGAGCTTGAGCATGTTTTTCCTTTACAATATATATTTCAGAAATGGTTATCAAAGGAATGTTTGGTGACAAAATTACAACTTTACTGTTTTATTTCTGAGTTGAGCTCTAGTTTTTAATCAGCCACATATTTGTTTGTATTGTTTTTCATTCCTCTAATTAAAAAAACAAACATGTCTCCTTGAATAAAAAGCAGTCTTATTTTATATATGTATATTGACAAAGCTTGTCATAAATATTGTACACACACAATGATAATAAAGCCACAACTTGACATGGCTTACTTATCATAAAATAGCATTAAATGGGCATATTATTGTTGAATATTTGATACCGTTATTAGAATAGAATAAGGTTTAATGTTTTCCAATGCCCATAATGAGGCATTGTGCGAAAGCAATATTTTACGACCAGTAGAAATTTTGCAAAAGAGAATTTTTATGGTGGGGCTTGCAGTGTGACAGCAAAATATTACACACATGCAGCTATCAACTTCTTTCTTAGTAACAAATTATCATGTGCAGAAAGTAAAGAATTATACAATGCAACAAGTCCTTACACAGTTACTAGCAGCACTGAATGCCAAACAAAATTTAGTTTACTTGTATCTTTTGTAGGCTTGTTTTTCTTCAGATGATTATCTACATCTAGATATAAAAGTTGAAACAAGGTTCATATTACGGACTTTTAATTAAAAATAAAGGTTTTTAGGCAAATAGGTACAACTTACAACAGATTACATAAATAGTTTAATTACTTTTCCCCCTCACTAAACTAATTAAAAATTCACGATGGCTGCAATGTGCATGTCATGGTTTGGCTTTCCGTCGTCGAAAGAAATTAAGCTTTATCAGGAGTTATAAGAAAAATATTTGCCAAATAGGCCAATAGCTGCTCCAACCTAGGTGTACACACAACAAAGAAGAATATACCTACGTAGATTATTTAGTTTCATACAGCGTAAATGTATACTAACATAATACCACAAACTTATCAATATTTTACCTTGGATCCTCAAATTCAACGAAGGCAAAGGGGGGCCCTTTTCTGTTTTTCAGATCAACGAACGTAACTTTGCCGAATTTGTAAAATAGATCTTGAATGTCCTTTGTCCTTATGTCAGGGGGAAGGTTGCCGACGTATATCCTACACTCATTTCTGTTGCTGCTGCTTCCACCAGACATGTTGACTTATTTGATGTGTAAACTATGAGATATTTTACGCTAATTTTCTTTAATTCCTGGGTAACGCTTCGGCGTTTCTCATTAGGGACTAATCAAATATGGCGACCGGACTGACAGGAGAGGAAAGCAAAAGGAAACGGAAACAGATCAATAATGACATTACTGTAGCTCATATAGTTTATGGCTAACATTTTTTTTAAATTCATTCGTCTAAAAACTATGAAAGATTGCCGCTTATTTATTTTATATTTTGTTTTTACTGGGCCTTTTTCGGAACTTGGATTAGTTCTTTTCCAACTTAATTTTTCAGTAATTTTGAGTTTCAGCATTATGGTATTCAGTTTATTACACATTTACTGTACAACGTTCTGAAATAATTCAGCCATGCCTTGAATTTTGTCCAAATCGATATAAATACTAACTTTTTGGTGAAAAATATGAAATCCTATGTAGTTTTTTATTTATCCATTCATCTAATGGCCAAAAATAAAATGTTTGAATATACGCCATAAAGTTCATTTTTCGAATATGTTTGAATTTAGAACGCCCTCTATCGCAATTAGAAGAAATCTTCGCTGAAAGAAGCCTGTGAAAGAATCCTCTGGAAAGTAGGCATTGAATCTCCGGTTATCAAAATCTTTACGTGAGAATTTGTTCTTATCCCGAAGCAAAAGTGAGTATTTCTTTATTGTGGTGATTATTTATTAATTGTAAACCGTTTTAAATATTTTTTGGTGCCAGTTTTCGATTATTCCGATATCCACAAAATGGTGTGCGAAAGTCTGCAAGGCAGAACAATTTATATTCTGCAAATATTCGCAAATATGTGCAACGAAATGGTTTTATTGATTCAACCACGATGTTTCTATAGTGATAATCTGCGCAAAGATAAATTATCTTTATCTTCTGAAGCTCTAAGCTAAATTACATGTCGGTGCCTCGTTCCTAATTTCTCCTATCGGTTTTGATGACGGGCATTAGTGCTAGTGCTTCCGTTAGAATTACAACGAAAAGGCCGTCGCAGATTGTTGAAGAGGTCAGGTAAAGTAGACTGCGCCACTAAGAACGTGTAATATCCAGCGCTGTGATTTTTACACATTGCGATATTTCTTTGCGGGTGAGGAATACATTTTGTAAAGGGCGCGCATTGATTCCCGGATTTCGCGCTTGACCTTTTCTGGAGGTTATTTATAGCGTATTGTGGTTCAATAAAAACAATCAACGTCCCCTCTTCAGAAAGACGTAGAAAATCAATCATAACAGAACGTTATCGACAAGGTTCGGGAACTATAACCTTTCGCTTTGACGCTATCAGTCATCGATTGCAACAAGTACAGGCTTGTGATGATCAAATGCACATCTTTTTGGTGCTATCTATCCTGACATTAGTGTTGTCAGAAAACCTCATTTTATTTGACAGCCCCTCCTACTCCTTTTGTTTTATTTCAATCACCAACTCTATTTTTAAATTCATTGATTAGAAAATGTTCTAGGAAAATGATATCACAAAAAGTTGCACAAGCATTTTTATTCCTCAACATATTTGGCAGAGGTACGCTGTTACCTGACTTGAATTTAAAACAGATAAGATAGTGGAAACAAACCTGCTACTTATCTAATATTATGCCTTATTAGGATTATTGGTAACTTTCTACTCACAAAAAATAGCAAATCTGATAGTTTTCATGTCCTCGCTCGTTGTCAGCTCTCTAGTGAGCGCAATGAATAAAAACATTGAATAAGTTTAGAAACAACAACATAATAAACGTTACATACCTCTACTAAGTAACTTAATTATGTTAACCACAGTGTAATTAAAACTCTAATTAAGGAAATTCATCATTTAGTATGCCTATATATAAGGCAGAGTAAAGAACCTCGGGGCTCAATTTCTTTGTAAAAGTACCTACTTGAAAAACACTTCAGACAATTCTGTATCAGCTTTATCTAATCAAATAGTAGCTAGTTTAAAGAGAAAAAGCTGGGATTAGAATCGAAGACAACAGTCGCTTAAACGAGAATTAAACTGAAAGAAATACTATTCTGCATTTTTGCCACCAATTGAAAAGGTCAATCATAAGGATGAAATCATCCGATATTTTCTTAGTAAATATCCTGTTATAAAAAACATGTAATTTTGTATGAATTTCAACTTAATGCTCAATTCAATTGGAAAATTTCATGATTTTCTATTGTTATGTTACCTTTGGGGGGAAGAGGGGCTCAATTTAAACACTCACCAAAATATTTTTTCCTAGACACATAGAAGACAAGATGTGCGACCGCAAGGCGGTGATCAAGAATGCTGACATGAGTGAAGAGATGCAGCAAGATGCTGTGGACTGCGCAACGCAGGCACTAGAGAAGTTCAACATCGAAAAGGTAGGTCTCCTTGTGTGACCATTTTGAACTCACTATTTTCAGCATAATGATGGATTATGGCCATCATCATCATCATCAATAATTGGAAGAGTTGATTGTAATATTGTCTCATGTGATCAGTGATCAGAAAGAGAATTTTGGTTGATGACAATTTTTTTTTAGATAATTTCAAGTTAATAGTGAACAAATCATAATTTGCACATGAATATAATTATAACTGCTTTAATTTCGGAACAGAGAAACTAATAATGATCTTTACCATTATACAAACAAACACACACACACACACACCACACACATTATAAACTGACCATAAGCAACGGTGTGCAAAGTTCCCACAAATGATAACTTTGAGGTTTTCCTGTTGTGGTTAGTTTTATTTCTAAAATATAATTCACATAATTAATCAATTGAATTACAACAATGTCTTTGAATATGAATGGAATTAAATTATTTCATCAGAGCTGGAAATCTCCCTTCGGACAGTGTTTGCATGGCATATGGGATAAATTTTGAGGGTGTGTGTTGCATGTTTGCAGGACATTGCGGCGTTCATCAAGAAAGAGTTCGACAAGAAGTACAACCCGACGTGGCATTGCATCGTGGGGCGCAACTTCGGCTCGTACGTAACGCACGAGACTCGCCACTTCATCTACTTCTACCTGGGCCAGGTGGCCATCCTGCTGTTCAAGAGCGGCTAGGCGGGGCAGCGCCCCTTCCAAATTTTATGTTGTTAGCACAGACGCAGTATTACCTACCGGGCGACGAGTGCCCCCGGCCGGCGGCATGTGAGTGTGACGTGTGTGTGTGTCTGAGAGCGAGTGTGAGTGTAACAGGACTGGTGACTGTGTGTGTGAGCGGCACGCCACGCGACAAGGACTAGCCTCAAGCCCACAGTTTATTATTCAATGATGCTGGACATAAGCTGCGTCGAATCTCTTCACTTCTTAGTCCCCGGCGCACTCGATGTATGTTTGTACTGTGTTAGCTATACTTAAGAATCGATATTGACTTGGGTAAAACATTCACTTCTAGTGTATTTATATTAAAAATTTTAGTTAATTATTCCTAGACTTATTACCTAGCATAGCGTAAAAGTCATATGTTAGTATATAACTAAATTTATTGTTTAATTTCTTTGTTAATACACCCTGTGAAAATATTTTTCAATACTTCTTTATTAAAACTTTCTTACAAACCAAACAACATCAGATTGTTTATATTTTATGTACCTTATAGTCCTATTTTTATATTTTTTGTTGAAATTTCTACACTTTACACTTTTCAAGCTATCAACAAAATTTTAACAAGTGTCCCCTAACTTCTAGCGAAATTCTAGATTCTTAAATAGGTACAGACACTTATTTACATACCATACCACACCACACCATACATAATTAATACTTAGAACTTCATTATAAAACTGCTTCCATTTGAGAGCTTACTTTTAAATATCTTACACCAAAAATTAATTTGACTAACAAATTCAAATTCAGCGTTTAAAAAAATAAAACCAGCACTTCAAGTGAGTGGTCTCAAATGAGAGTAGTAAACTAATAAAACCCTGAATATTAATTATGTTTAGCCTCTCATTTACGTTGGTCCGGTCCCTGAGAGCCGTCTCAAGACCAGAGACTTACCATACAGATGGTTGCACTCATGCGCCATCAGGTCTGAAATCCGGCTTCGCGGCACGTTTTATCTACCTTGAAACTGTGGCTGGACTAATGTAAATTAACTCAAAATATACAAACCTCTTTTTTGTAACAAATTGAATCTGCACACAACCCATACTTCCCGTTATTGCAAATTGTATGCTCTTGTGATTATATAAATCAGGATACCTATCTAGGAACTAATGTTTTGTATTATGTACCTAATCAAAATAATAAAGCATTTACTTTGACTGTGTTTCATGAAATTTTTTTATTACATCCACCCATAGATATTCTAACTGCGTGTAAAGTATCAAATTAGAACAAGTGAAACGGCAACCTTGCGCGCTACTCAGCAGATTGTTAATTGATTACCTAGTAGGTAGGCAGTATTAATATTGTTCATTCGTTTCAGTGTGCATGGGTATTTTGGTGCCTCATTACCCGTGTGAATAGATATTGATATCGACTTCGTGGCCTCGTGGCTTTCGATAGTAAGGTTATGCTAAATGATCTAGGCAGCTAAGGGGCTTCAAAATAAACTGTAAAGCAAGGCTAGAGAAAGAGCACAGGGAAGCTTTATTGCTGTAGATGCGCAAAGGCAAACTGAAGTTGGGATTCGGAGTTCAAAGTAGTATTGGGATGACCAAGGTGGGGGGTGGCCCTACTCAGGACACGCGGAGCGGCGGCTCGATATCCAGAACTCGCAGGTACTCTGATACACACAATAGCAGTAGGTAGCTGTCTACTATCAGGTCAGCAGCTCGCACTATGTTTCCAAGGCTAAACCCTCACTTGCTTACAGCAGCACATGGCTACTATGTGAGGGAATCTGAGTGGATGGAAGATCGTCCTCCAAGCGAAAGCTATCTCAAGGCTAGTTAGCCAGACTGGAAGGATAGGCAACTTGGCAGATATATCCATAAATATGACAATAACATCATGCGTGCATGTGTTCCCCGATGAGGACGTAAGCAGAGGTGTATAGTTAACTCGTAGGTATGTTTGTTATCTTAGGGCTGATTTTTCAATCGACATTATTTTTATTCGTGGAATAAAATTGACGTCTGGACAGTTTTTGTATGGATGAATTGTCAAAAATTCAAAATTATTCCTCCGATAAAATTTTATCTAGCGTTGGAAAAATGAGCCCTTAGACCTGATTTTCCATCGCCAGATAACTTTTATTGGAATAAAATTGACGTTTGACAGTTTTTGTATGAAAGAACTGTCAAAATTTCAAAATTATTCCTCGAATAAAGTTATCAGATGATTGAAAAATCAGCCCATAGGTTTTTACGTGTTCATGTGTACCTATTACCTATCTACATTACGTATTAGATAAGTAGATACAGTCAGCAGCAAAAGTCGATTAAAACACTAAAATTTACACACCATAAGGGCGGATTTTTCCAACGCCAGATAATTTTATCCGAGGTATAATTTTGAATTTTTGACAGTTCTTCCATACATAAACTGTCAATGTAAATTTTATTCGACGAATAAAAAATATCTGTCCATTGAAAAATCAGCCCTAAACTGATTGATTGCCTGATTGGTTTTTTTTTTGTATAATGTACATTATTATCCTAGTACCTACGCTCATTGATAGTGACGTGCTTTCCTATAATTTAGATTCGATAGATGCAAGATCTATAATATGAATGACAAAGAGTGGGTTTTAATGCTATGTAGGTATTGTGTGGTTGGTAAGCGGTTACATAAATAGGTACCTAAATAATACAAAATGGTTCGATACATTTCTTTTGAGAATTTTATGTACAGTCACCAAAGGAGATAAGTGACCAGGGTCGTCGGATATAGTTGAAGTTTAGTAAGAAACCGATGGATGTTTTCGAATAAAATTTAATTTAAGGCTGATTTTTCATTTATCTGATAACTTTAGAAATTTTGAGAGTTATTTCATACAAAAACTGTCAAACGTCAGTTTTATTCCGCGAATAAAAGTTATCTGGCGATGAAAAATCAGCTCTTGATTAATAGAAAACAAACAGTTAATTTATCCAATTAAAATTTCATTCGAAAACAGCCATCGGTTTCTTACTTAACTTCAACAATATCCGACGACCCTGTACTTATCTCCTTTGGTGACTGTACCTAATACTCTACGCTAAAAGTTTAATGAATATACTCTTAAAATGTTATACCAGTACCTACAGATTTTTTTTATACATAATATTTTGCCCAATAATAAAGACAAAATACTGAACTTAATCATTAATCGACTTTTGGTGCAGACCGTACCCTCATAAGTATGTCTATGCTGTGACTTCGACTGCTCAGAAGGCAAAGAACTTCAGGGGTTGGTAAAACAACAAACTTAAGCGCGCAGGTAATTAATGAAAACTTTTTTTTTAAACGAAAAAAAAAAAAACGTTGCCCCACATTAGGAATTACTCCTGTATCGTGGGTGCGTTCACAAGCAATTAAACTCACATACACAAACAGCCAGACTCGGAACAACCTGTAGACAATACAAATATTTGTTCCGTGCGGGAATCGAACCCGCGACACGCAGTGCAGCAGTTGATCGCTCAGCCACTACGCCAACCGTGTCGTCAAATGTAATAATTAACATTACACTTTCGTACATAGAATAATAAAAATAGCAATAGCATGTACGACATGCTAATACTTTTTATTTTATGCTGTTCACAAGGTCATGGTCAAAGGGGTGGCAGTCAGGAGTATGTAGGTAGGTAGGTACCTATGTTAATAAATTCCATAACGTTGTGTTTAGACCACAAACTTAGCTAGTTTCAAATTCTTACAAACCTTAGTAGTTAGGTAGGTATGCTATTAAAATAATTGGCCATCTGTCCAGATGTAGCCAGTGCATAGTACCTAAAATAGGTAGGTAGTCTGAAATTCATTCATTCACTGACAGCCAACGCACAGCCTTTACCGTTTATAGGAGTATGAAATTTTGCACAGGAGTTGCTTTATTACGAAAGTGAGCATCTTTTAAAATTTATCTTCTAAAGTGGTTGATGATGAAAGTTTGTCATTTTTGACGATAGGAAATCCCATCGGACACCATCCGGCTTGTGTACTAGGTATAAGTTACCAAACCTCCTTTTCGTCATAATATTATTTTGTCTAACTCATGGGTAAATACGGATACCTTAATTAATAACTGGACTTCATTATAAAATTAATTCATCGCGTGTGTACTATTTAAAACAAAATGAATGACATTTCCATGCTATGATTAAAAACCTACAAGCTACCTGTATATCATCAGACCCTGGTTACCATCTAATACCAAAGTATTCGTCAAGACGAATCATATGAGCCCAAACTCGATGGGGTTGTGTCGTTTAATTACCGAGTTCCTATGGCCATCTTCCAGCTGCATCATCAGACCCTGGTTACCATTTAGCACCAAAGTTCTCGTCAAGACGAATCAAACGAGTCCAAACTCGATGGGGTTGTGTCGTTTAACTACCGAGTTCCTATGGTCACCTTCCGGTTCCATCATCAGATCAGCTCCATGTCATAATAATTTTGCATTGTTATCCGATTTACATATGCATGCAAAATTTCAGCTCAATCGGTTGAAGATATCTGCTTCAAAATTGAGTTGCAAGAGTCCATCCGAACATACATACATACATACATAGGTACATACATCGCAAGTTAAATAAAAGCTTGTAAAATAAACGTAAAAGTCTTCCTTTTACGTTTTGCTCATCGCTGGCTAAATAGGTCAATTAGGACGGGCGCTACTACGGCGCTTCGCCCATCGACTACAGCCAAGGTGAATGTATGTAGTTACAATTTAGCGCTCTCCTGAAATCGATAAATCGGAGTACCCAACCTGCGTTTAGCTATTTTATTGTTCTCTAAATGCATGACGAATTTCTATTCTAGATTTGTTATGGGTAGCGTGGCAGTGCAGGTACCTTAGTAGGTAGGCGGAGTACCTACCAACATGTAATGAAACTTTTTAAATTGCCTTTTTACCAAAGGTTTGGATAAGCGCGAGTTAAATTGTCTAATCCACATTTAACCGTGAGAGACAGGGAGGGGGGGGGGGGAGCTGATAAATCCAGGCAAATCTCATCATTGAAAAACTACTGCATTCGCTCGGCGGAAAACTGTTTATGCTTGCGTTTTCTTTAGTCAACATTGAATAAAGATATTATTTTTTTAACGGTTTGCCTGGGAAGGCAAAACACTATTGTAAATTATATTAATACAACTTGAATTTTAATGTTATCAGATGGATAATCCCACAACTAATCAGTTCATCAACCCTATTGTAGTGTGAATAGGTAGCATTGTATCTGTAGGTGTACAAGCGAATGTTAATGTCCGTTCGATTGGACAATGTTTACTGCCAATTAACGAATAGACACTGCAGAACAACTTTGTTGATACGAAATTATCTTCGGAGAGGACCAGCAGTGGATGTGGACACTATAATAAACCTTTTATTTCAGACAACAGGAAATCCATAAAACAAATGTTAGTATCCAAATGATAACGTTATGCTAGGTAAAGTCTGAAGCCGAACTTCACACTATCCACGAAGTATGTACCTAGTACGTAGACGTATGAAGTCCGAATCCAGTAACGCAATATTGGACAATCCCCACCGCACAACGTGCCCAGGATGCTGTGGGACTGGCACGCATTCTCCGGAGGATCGAGCCGGCTTTCCCCGAAGTGCTACAAAAGGGCGGCAGTTCCACCCACCAGCATCCTGAACGCGTTGTTACCTATAAGTACTGCACTCACAGGGTGTTGCATGACCCTTGCGTCGGTATACCTCCCACAGACGAGTTTCAATTTTATTTGCTTGCTCTACACCGTACAAATCATAGAAATGCACTTTAATAACAAATTTTTGCTATGCTAATGAACTAACTTTAGAAAAAGACTTCGACGAAAGGCTACTGCTTGGCGGTAGTAATAAGTACCTACATAATTCATACCATGGGGACAATGGCCTTCACTGGACTCATATAAGCTTTCTTCTAGCCTTTATGGGACTTTAAGCTCGAGGGCTCGATCAAAGAAAATTTTATTTGTATAAAAAATTGTCGTAGCATGCGGGGTTAGGACTTTATAGGTACCTACCTACCTAGCTATGTACAGGCGTATCGATTTTTACATATTTTTATGGTAAGTAGTACCGCAATGCTATGCTTGTGGCGTTTCAGAATACAGAAGTATGTAGATGCGTCAGATGTGTGGGTGTTGATTCAAAAATAAAATGCTACATAGGTATGGCAATTTTAATAATGAAACTTCATAGGTATGGCATGGAACTTAGGACATAACATTTACGTGGGTACCTCTACCTATAGACAGGCGTGGTGTATTGTTATGATTTAATTATTAGGGTAGGACTCATTATTTCTCACAGATGACCATATTAATGAGCTATAAGTACCAGTAGGTACCCTAATTGCGTAACACACTATCAATCTCAATCTGAATAATTTTGAAGGATATTGCTGATCCATAGCTTCATATGTTCGAAAAGTTTGTCTGCTCAACAACGTAAATAACGCAATTAATGTTGTTGAACTGTCAAAATTAAAGCCATTGCTACTGATAGTGTTTCGCACCAGCCCGCTGCACGCTGCTCCATATTTGAACTTAAGCCTCCCTTAATTCTCCAATCATCTCCCTTGATCCTCGGCTATCCTCACCCTGCTGCTACTTACTAGCAAGCCTGCGGTCTTCACTGTACCTGGGCCGACCTGGGGCCCAAGTGTACTAATGTATAGACGTAGCAATGGTCTCGTTATTGTGATTTATTGACAAATTTTGTAGGTCTGTATGGCAAATCTGGCAATACTCACAATGGAGAGACAATTGCAACGTTTGTTTATCAGAAGACTTGCCCCCCCGTGCCTGAGGGTGTCATACTTTAGGTTTGCCAAATCGCGGTCTCTATATCGCAATATATTGTAAAACATTTTAAAAGAGTAACGGTGGAGTTTCTTGCCCATTCTTCTCCATACGAAAACTACCTTTTGGAAGGGGCGACTAGAATCAATTTTATTCTAATTTTATTTTTGACGTTCAAAAGTGCCTTTTATGTGCCTATTTGAAATAAATGATTTGACTTTGACTTTGACTTTGACTTCTACTGAAGACCACATCTACACCATTGTAATAGGTATGGCCGGCTTTTGCTACTTCTGCTTGCACTACGCGGCTATTTACAGGTGGTCAAATCAGTGGTCTACTTTGGCCCTGGATCGGAAGAGCTGGAACTCATGGGAAGAGACCTTTGCCCAGCAGTGGGATGATAGTAACAGGCTAACAGTAATAAATCAGGCGAACCAAGTCCGCTGCTGGATATAAGCCTTCCTCAAGTCTTCATAACGACAGCAAAAACCCCTTATCTAAATCATACCTACTTAGGTAACATTTCATAATATTTCAGTTCTGTCAATTTTGTGGTTCCGATAAACTGACCGCGAACCGCGAATATCCTGCCATTCCTTTCCGACTTATCAGAATGGTGTTATGTGTTTGCACACGGATTCCCTGCCGTGTGCAAACGCTTACGGGTATAAATAATGTGTTCCAGGGTTGGAGATTCATAGTCGAGCCGTGGACAACACGGCTTGAAACAAAAAAACAATTGTTTTAAATTTTTTTTGTTTAGTGAAAAATCTTGTGGTAAGTGCAGTTTTGATTATTGATCTATGTTGTAAACTAGATTTGTTGTTTGTCTCTTTGTTTCTCGAAATTATCATCTCGCTTTTCGGAGATGAGCAGTATTATTATCTCTCCATTTATTTATATTTGTTACATGGTGAATTCCGGACACTAAAAAAGGCAAAAAGTGAAGTAAAGTCATACTCAAATTAATTATTATCATTCAATTAGTAGAATAGAAAAACTTGTTATACACTTAATTCATTTGCAATCATATTCCACAGTTACATCATACGTAGGTAGTTGTAGATAGCTCATTAGCATTCCGACCGCGCGTGACTCTATTGAAACTATACCCGGGAGACGTGGTGACACTTAATATAGTATCGTTTATTGTATTGTAATAATAGAATATTTTTTACCAACGTACCTAGGCAGGTACATAAAACCGGTAAACAAACATCATCAGCACCAGTAATTCTTATTAACATCCCTTGTATCTGTTCGCTAATTAGTAGTATAAGAAGTAATTTTTATCCTCATCTTGTCCCATCTTTTCTCGTGTCTACATGACGCAGTCAGCTAGCCTCCATTACTATCGAGTGTTACAGTTTATAAACTCTAACTCAAAGCATTTATTACAAATAAACCATTTACAGGCACTTTTGAATTGTCACAGAGTCGGTCAGTTAGTCCGAAAGTTGAAGCTAGTTGTCCATTGCCAATCGTAGATCTCTATACAGAGGATTGGGCAAGAAACTCCAAGGACAGCTTAGTTCTGTTTTGAGTCTAATAATTTTGTTGATTTTTCTTCCAGTTAACAAGATGTCGGACGCTAAGCAGAACCTGTTGTTGTTCTTCGACCGGCCCTCGGAGCCGTGCTTCATGCAGAAGGGAGAGGAGAAGGCTGTCTTCGAAATCCCTTCGCATTACTATGTAAGTTTTAAGACACGAAATCAGCGTAATCCGCATTTTTTGACTGTCTCTTTGGACTGTACCCACTCATAATGAATCGACATACATATAATTTATCTGCTTGTGTAGATATTTTTGTTTAGCGGTTGCCCGCACGACTCGAAGCCAGCACGGGCAAAATGTTATTCGATTTTCCATTTGGAATTCCTTAGTGATAGCCCGGACTCTGGATGTATGTCCGGTTCATAACAATTGGCTCGCCACCCATTGTTATCGGGCTTAATAATATCTGGCAAAATGCGGGTGTACTTAATGACCCCTGGTGGGTTGCTTATTCCTTTGGGGAATGCAGGCGTAATGTTGTTACGATATTGTTCCCAGCCCGACAAGTACAAGGAGCTCACCACCACCATCGCCAACCGCTTCGGCGACGACGCCGGCCGCAGCATCCCGGTGCGGAACATCGCGCTGCCTAACCTCGCCCTGCCCATGGAGCTGCCCTACAACGACAACTTCTCGCTGTTCGTGCCCAAGCATAGGAGTATGGCCGGCAAGCTGATTGATATCTTTATGGGTAAGTGGAAAAAATACATGGTTTTACGTACATCGACGCGCAAACTGTTACCATGAATTCAGCAGATGATTCTAGACCTCATAGCTTAGAAATCTTTCTTCGTTTAAAAAATCAACAGCTGTTTTATACAAAAGTGCAATACCTACACGATTAAAAAGTATGGAAATGCCATAAACAAATCGAAGAATTTTAACTCTGGCGTGTCTAGAATGTACTGAAACTATGGTAACAGTTTGGTTACCATGGTTTCAGTACATTCCACATTCATGTCCTTTCCACCGCGTATGTTCTAGACTAAATACCTAGCTGCCTCGCTTAGCAGCGCGACCTATTGAAAAATTGATCAAACTACTTCCTTAACTTTATCAGTACCTACCATCAAGACATTTCTCTAGTCTCTAATATGGAGACTATGTATATTAAGCAGTTTCTTTCATTAGTTTGTAAAGACAGTCCCCATAGTTTAGCCATCAAGAGACACAATGTAGCCCACCTAAGTTCCTAACAAGCGCCGTATGTTCCAGGTATGCGTGACGTAGAAGACCTGACGTCCGTTTGTTCGTTCTGTCAGCTGCGCATCAACCCCTACATGTTCAACTACTGCCTCTCCGTCGCTATACTGCACAGGTGAGGACATATTTCTATAGATACATGACCATTTATTTAGTGCACGCAAAAGAAACAGCATAACACACAAAAGCACAAATTGCCATTACCTGACCGACCTGAATTATCATTGCGTTTTATTAAATTACATTTAAAAAGAAGAAACGACATTGATATGTAATACTGAATTATTATAAATTAATTTTCTTAATTGGCAACAATGTATATTTCAATTCAATTCAATATTTGTTTATTTATGGCAACTAAGCCCACGCGCGTGCGCTAAATGGCAAAACATAGAGAAACTGTAATATAAGAACAGTTGTAACATCTTGCACACTGTTGTAACCTATGTTTACAAATTAAGGCTATTGATTGATTTATTAATTGAAAAAAAGAATGAAATATTTTAAAGAAATAAAGTGACACTATGACTACGACATACTTAAAAAAAATGAATCCAGCAATGCTGCACAAGAAGCAAAGACGGTTATAAATAATTTTATATTCTGGGATATAAATAATTTGAGTTATTTTTAAACACTTGGACCCGAACGACGACAGTAAAAAAAAAGATTCAAGTTTTATGGCAAGGCAATGCTGTGCAAACCAAGCTTGTATAATAATACTAATATAATACTGTTTGGTCACTTTGCAGGCCCGACACGAAAGGCATCAACATCCCGACGTTCGCGGAGACGTTCCCTGACAAGTTCATGGACCCCAAAGTGTTCCGCAAGGCCAGGGAAGTCAGCAACGTCGTCACGTCAGGAAACAGGGTGAGGAGACTATAGGAGTAACAATGAAGTTACAGATACCTACTAGGGAACTCGTCATGTCGTGGAACCGAGGAACGGCTTTCAAAAGTTTACACATCGACTTATTTCAAACTGATACCGACGCGAATAATTTCGCGTCGTTGAAGTAACCACCACCTAGTTCACCTAATTCTTCCAAATCTCCCTTAATATTATCATATCTACAGAATCTTAGCTTACGAATAAAATACAGGTTGTGAAATGATTTTTTAGATGATAGTTCAACCATTATTAGAGTTATGACCACTATTTTGGAGAAAACTACATTCAAAATGTAACTCGAAAAATTCCAATAGGTACAACTTTGTGCCTAAACTTTTCAGCAAAATTACTGACCCAACGGAAACATTTTTCCCTTAGTTGCCAGTAACAATTCCGGTAAACTACACTGCGAACGCGTCAGAACCGGAACAGCTCGTGGCGTACTTCCGCGAGGACATCGGCATCAACCTGCATCACTGGCACTGGCATCTGGTGTATCCCTTCGACTCCGCAGACCGCGCCATCGTCAACAAGGACCGCAGGGGAGAGCTGTTCTACTACATGCACCAGCAGATTATTGCCCGGTGAGTTATTCTCGAGGGCCACTTCAAAGCATACCATAAGACTGGGACAGTAAATCGCTCAACACCCCCAGGGACTTATGACGCAAAATCTCAGTACATGTTAGTTGGATTACGTAACATGAAGGTCAGTGACTACCTTCAATTCAGTCTAATTCAAATCAAGATTCTATATGAAGTTCGTGATTCCCAACAAGCCCACTGACAAAGCAAAGTTAAATCTTTCATTTCAATTACGCCCATAAAAAGTACTTTTGAATGTCAAAATTTACAAAAAAATAGAATTGATTGTAGCTACCCCTTCCAAAAGGGAGAAGAATGGGCAAGAAACTCCATAAAAACTGTTTTAAAATGTTATACAATTTAGTTTACAATAATTATATACGAACAACAACTTGCTTGATCTTAGCTTGAACTGTATCATCGAAAAGATAAGTCGAACACTGTGTTCCCAATACAAAAAATATAAAACCATTTTAGAAGGGGCGTCAAAAGTGCTATGTGGTGACCTGGATATGGTGTAATTCTCTAGCACTGTAAAATATGTATGAAAATGAATGAAACCATTAATCTCCCCACAGATACAACATGGAGCGCATGTGCAACGGCCTGGCCCGCGTGGCTCGCTACCAGAACTTCCGCGAGCCCATCGCCGAGGGCTACTTCCCCAAGCTGGACTCGCAGGTCGCTAGCCGCGCCTGGCCTCCCAGGTAATGTTCACCACCTGTACTCGGCTGCACACCGTTACGTAGGGAGCCGGGTTTCAATTCAATTGAACTCAAATCAATTCTTCATTGCTTATCACATGTGTTTTACAAGATTAATTACAAGTTCATGGACCTATTGAACACAACAATTGAATACAATATGAATAGAAGCATACCTAATCGTTTTAATTAAAGAAATAAATAAATAATCAAATTGGAAAAAAGTACACATCATTTAAAAATAAGATGTATTCAGTTACCATTAAAAATTCAATGAATTCAAAATAAATGATTAACATTTTTTACAAATTATACCTTTTGAAGTCATTAGAAAAGAATCGATTCATTTAAAAAGTTTCCCACTGCTGAGTGACTGATCTGCGGGTTAGTGGATGATGAATATAAACATCAGCTTATGTTCAACACCTGGGTGGACGGTCGCTTGAACAGTTTTTAAAAGGAGGCACTATAATGAGTGGCTGGGTTCAGCTACAGTCTATACAGATTATAAATTAAAGCCGCATCTCGTGCCCGGGTGTGACCGCGTCACACAAACAGGCACGATAAGTCACCATCATTTAGAGAACTTATTCCGGAAGGTTTATGTGTATCATACATTATTGTTAAACTTACATTATGTATAAAAAAGTGTGTTTGTTAAGTCGTAAAATCGTCCGCAGCAGGGGCGGCTCGCTAGTACAAGATAAAATGTCGGGGAACCATTTTACTCTCAAGGTAGCTTTCCGCTGAGATCTATCGAAAAAAATAGGTACACATCAGTGTTCTAGTCTACGAGCTTTCAGAAATTAGATTGAATGAAATACTATGCTGTGTTCTAGGTTCGCCGAAACCTCAATCCGTGACCTGGACCGCCCAGTGGACCAGATCAGAGCTGACGTGTCACAGCTGGAGACCTGGAGAGACCGTTTCGTGCAGGCTGTCGAGAGCCTGAGTGTCACCATGGTGAGATGTCTTGAAGATATTAATTCTTATAATCAATATCAAAAGTCTTTTACTCAAATTAGAATGAGAATCACCACTTTATAAACGTCAAAATTATATCAGACGGGCGTTTTTGGGGATTTCTCCTGTAATTTTGAAGTTCAAAAAGTGCTGATTCTCAGCCTAGTTTGAATAAACGACTTTTGATTTTATTTCCCCAGTGTTTTAGCTGGGCAGAAGTGGTGCAACAACCTCCCCAGCAATACCTCCGTCTGTTAATAGAAGAACGAATCCACACATGTCAGACTAGTTCCGCATACATGTAGATGGCGCTACGTGCTTGTTACATTATTGCTAGTGAACACTACGCCGCGAGAGGGCGCTGTGTTTTGACTTTATGTTTATTGATCGCTTTTCGTTCGAGATGATTTTGTCAAAACCAGTTTGATAAGCGAAATATAAAGTTTCCAAGCAAGGAACCCCATTGTGAAAGTCTGCAAATTGTGATGTTCTTTTCTTAAGGATTATTGAAGTTTTAGGAGTATCTGTATCTCACATTTTTAGCATTTTATGATTGTGAAATACTGTAATAATATTCACTTGTCCTCCGCAGCCGAACGGTAGCCAGAGGCCCTTAGACGAGGAGCGAGGCATCGACACTCTCGGCAACATGATGGAGTCGTCCATCATCAGCCCCAACCGCCAGTACTACGGCGACCTGCACAACATGGGCCACGTGTTCATCTCCTACTCGCACGACCCCGACCATCGCCACCTGGTGAGTACAGCGGGAACCAGCACAACAGCAAACCGTACAAAAATAAAGCGGAGAGAAGAAATCGACCAATCTCAGTTGTCAGAATTCACATTTCGTCAGACTGACTCGAAGTTTGATATGGTAAGGATGATAATGTTCAATCTAACCCTTCTTCTGCCTCCCCCTCAGGAGCCATTCGGCGTGATGGGCGACTCAGCGACGGCGATGCGCGACCCGGTGTTCTACCGCTGGCACTCGTACATCGATGACCTGTTCCAGCTCTACAAGTACAAGCTCGACCCTTACACCGATGATAAGGTGAGGGACGCTTTAGTTACGAGAATTATTGTAGTAGTAGTCATGCAATACTCTGGTGTGGGCGCGTTCATCAGGGATTTTGAGCCTATAAATTAGTTGCGTTCATCTAAATTGTTGCGTTTATGGTCCCGTATGGCCCTACAGATGTTAGTTCCAGATCTGAGTATCCTTGCATATGAGGATTTGAATTCCCCTCCTTTTTCTTTCTTTCCGATTCTGGAGCAACGTTTCTAAAATAGGTTCTCTGATCTTCCAGCTGGACTTCGCCGGCATCCGCGTGTCCAGCATCGTCCTGGAGGGCGCGGCCGGGAACAACACTATCGGCACGTTCTGGGAGCTCAGCACCGTGGAGCTGGGCCGCGGGCTGGACTTCACGCCCAGGGGCTCGGTGCTGGCCCGCTTCACGCACCTGCAGCACCAGGAGTTCAACTATGTGTGAGTAGCGGCTTGTTACTGCTGACCGGGGAACTAGCTAGAATGCTCTACTTTGTTTTGTACCATTTTCTATTAATCTATAAAGAATGGATCTCCATTTGGTATGGTCTTTGATTTGATGGAGTGGCACATCATCTACATTACCAATTGATTCGACTCCTGGCTCCTAAAGACCGAAACCAAAGCCGAAATAAAAAAAGGCATAAAATATCTTCGCAATCACTCGGCGACAATCAATGTTAAAAACGTTAGGAAATTAAATGTGTTTTTGATAGATTGAGACTGAGATTAGAGGGGCAATTCCTGTATTTTTAGAATTAAATACAGGAATTGCTCCTCTAATTTTTATAATTTAATCTCAGTCTTAATCTGTCGAAAAACAATACATTTTCATAAATTTTTGGCAAGTTTTTGACAATGATTGTCGTTGAGATGGGATGGCGACTTGAATTTGAACGTTTTTTAAGTACGAGAATTGCTTTGTCTTTGAACTTTCTTAAAATCTCTTTCTGATCTCTGTCGGCGTCTATTCCGGCTGCGGCCGTCGTTAATTGTTTTTTTATGGACTTCAAAATAATGGACGTTTACTAGTACCTACAATTCGGTTGTATCTTACAATAGTTTACAAGTTCTGATAGTTTCTGAATCTGAATATAAATCTGATGAGACGAGGACGCGGCGCTGCCCGCGGGTGCCCGCTGGTGCGCGACTCAGCGCACTCTTGGTCTTTTCTCTATCACTTTACCTGTTGCTATAGGTCTCGAGGTCATGTCGATGTATATCCAACATTTTCTATGCAAGCAAATAGAACACACCCAATTATACAAATAAACCGTCAACAATAATAAGTATTTTATGCTGTCCCTCGCAGTATCGAGGTGAACAACACGTCGGGTCAGAGCACGATGGGCACGGTGCGCATCTTCATGGCGCCCACTATGAACGAGAACGGAGAGCCTCTCGCCTTCGACGAGCAGAGGAGGGCTATGATAGAGCTGGACAAGTTCACCACTGGACGTGAGTACCTATATCATACTATGATCCGTTTGATCTAAGAACTAAATTCCAAGACAAGCTATCACTATTATTTGGATTTATACGAAACTATGTAGCTTTGAAGCGATGCGAGCTGCGATGTTTTTTGGCTATTGTAATTTCATAATAATCAAAAAATATCAATTAACAAAACTTTTCATTAGTAAAGCCTATATTATGTAGTAGACCGCACAAACTAAAGCCGCGGGCCGTGCATGGACAACCCTGAATTAAATCATGAAACCATTTTTCTGAATGGATTTTCCAATTATTGTGGACCTGTGGAAACAAATGTCTACAGTCCTTTCACAGTTATTTTGCCTCTGACAGCACCAACCCAACATTAACTTTATTATGACGAAAATAAAGATCGTTATGATTTTGACAGGGATGCAAAATCATATGTAAAATAACGGCGCAAGGACTGTAACCTATCGTCGGTGGTTTTTTTTTCATATCTGACATTAAATAAATTACAAAATCAGAACTTGCTATATAAACATTAATATAATTAAATTATGTTTTCAGTACGTCCGGGCAACAACACCATTCGTCACCGCAGTTTGGACTCGTCCGTCACCATTCCCTACGAGAGGACCTTCCGTGATCAGGTATGTAATATTAACACTTTACTGAGTGCTAGAATGTTGATAAACATAAAGGTAGATCAAAAGTACTCTCCACTATTTCTCAATTTCAACAGCTGTATACTTTTGTGATAATTTGTGATTTGCAATGACCAAATAATGATGCCACTCTTGGTTAGTGGAGGTTTGTATTTATCACTGTGTCCCTCCCCGCAGTCGGGCCGGCCGGCCGACCCGGGCTCGGCCGAGGCGGCGCAGTTCGACTTCTGCGGCTGCGGCTGGCCGCACCACATGCTGGTCGCCAAGGGCAACCAGCAGGGCTACCCCGTCGTGCTGTTCGTCATGGTGTCCAACTGGACCGAGGACAGGGTATGTACTACACCATACTGTTTGAAATAGGGAACCACGTCTATCAGGAACTGAGTAAAAGTTTTGTAAAAACTTGGAGTTCTACAGAAAACTTTGGAAAATGGTCACGAAACGTCAAATTCAAATTCAAATAGGACAGGACAGGGACATCGCATTCTAATCTCAGTCTCAATCTGCCAACAAATCCTCTATTTGACTTACACTTTTGACATTGAATGTCGCTGAGATGAGATTGTGACTCAATTTTGAATGTTATATCTACGAGAATTGGTCTTCTGTTTCTTAAGAACAGACAGCCTACCTACAGTAGCATTTTCAAAATGACTGTTTAAAATCCAAAGTAGGAAAAAAGCACGTGACTTCTTACTTTCTGGACTGTTAGAAGTTTTCATTCCAAATACTGTGGTACAAGGATTTTTTGGCGCTTGAACGACATTGACAAGGGAGCGTCGTTGGTAAACATTTATACAAAGTGTCGTTTTGGCATCCTCGTCAAATTCAAGGAGGTGACTACTGATTCTCGACACAAATTAATAATAAAATAAGTAGGTATTTTTTTTTCTAATTTTCGGTAATCGGCATGTGTGGGACACGCATTTTAAAACGCGGCCTGTGTGAGACCGCACTGTAACTGTCCCTTTACACACCTATAAAAACGCGGCCGCTACCACAACGCGATTCTGTTCTTTGAAAGTGGTGTATTCTGAAATATTGTCAAACTTAACTATCTAAAAAAACAAGTATGTATTCATTATTTGCCAGAGATCGTAATTTTATTTGATTATTTATGTCTTTCATAACAGCCTCCTGATATTTGACGAGGATGCAGAACTACAGCTTGCATAAAACATAATAAAACGCGCCAAAAGTTCTTGTTACGGTCGAACTTAGTAAGTCGTGGATCCCTGAAGTTAATTTATGTACCTAACTCCCAGATCGAACAAGACCTGGTCGGCTCGTGCAACGACGCGGCGTCGTACTGCGGCATCCGCGACCGCAAGTACCCCGACCGGCGCGCCATGGGCTTCCCCTTCGACCGGCCCGCGCCGCAAGCGAGCTCGCTCGGCGACTTCCTGCGCCCCAACATGGCCGTGCAGGACTGTAGCATCCGCTTCGCCGACACCACGCGCCCGCGACAGCAGAGACGGTAGGTCGCCAGGCCGGGCAGGCAGGCCGGGGCGGGCAGGCAGGCCAGGGCGGGCAGGCAGGGCAGGGCGGGCAGGCAGGCCAGGGTCGGGGAGAGGGAGAGGGTGGCGACGTGACGTACGCTTTAATAAAAAATTGTGATAATATCACAGAAATTTTATTGAAAAAACAAGATGGCGACGTTAGTTCCCATTTTGGCCACGCATCTAAAGAACCTTGTAGCAGTAATCGTTGATTGAAGGTTTTAAATAACAATTAGACAGTAATCTGAGGAACAAGAGTTTTGTTGTGTTCTGATCTTGCAAGTTGTAAGTATCGACGTTAAAAGTCAATAATGATACGAATTTATTTATGGTACCTACCTATTTATGATGTCTGTCCGGCTGATGTCGTTAGCTTGCAATTTGAATGTAACTTACTGCCTGAACGACGATTAAGAAATAATAATATCGTGAAAGTATAACATATAAAGTACGCGAAGACTCCCCTCTCCATAGTGTATTTAAACCCAGTAACAAGCTGGTATTCTACGCTGAATAGTTACACAAAATGCTAGTGCATTAAACCAATGTAGAATATATATTTTGGTAACTTATATAGATGGCGCCACATATACAACTTTATGCTACTATTTTTTTTTAGATTATCCTATTTACCTCACATTTATCCTCTTAAATATAAGTTCCTTTTATTCTTTCTATTGTAAGCCTAGTTTTAAGCTAGTGGTGCCATCTATGTGTAGTTAACCTCACTGTTGGGTGTGTAGGTCTGGTCTGCCCGTGTCTCCTGACACTTCTGTCGCTTCCAAGCCCCCACCGGAGCCCCTGCGCAGGCCCTGCGGCTGTCCCGGCGATCAAGCCGCTAGTATTAAGAAACCTTATTACTATACCAAGTGCGATCACCATAACAAACATCATATCTATTAGTAACATACTGTTGGGCAAACTTATAAAACCTGTTACACATAAAAGATAGCCAAAGCATTGATCAATTGCTTTACAAAGATTTAACAATCAGAAGCAACTTTCTACACATTTGTGTGCCTCTTGCGGCCTCTGTGACCTAACAGGGACCATTTGTGTGCCTCTTGCGGCCTCTGTGACCTAACAGGGACCATTTGTGTGCCTCTTGCGCCCTCTGTGACCTAACAGGGACCATTTGTGTGCCTCTTGCGCCCTCTGTGACCTAACAGGGACCATTTGTGTGCCTCTTGCGGCCTCTGTGACCTAACAGGGACCATTTGTGTGCCTATTGCGCCCTCTGTGACCTAACAGGGACCATTTGTGTGCCTCTTGCGGCCTCTGTGACCTAACAGGGACCATTTGTGTGCCTCTTGCGCCCTCTGTGACCTAACAGGGACCATTTCAAATCTCCCTCTTACTTTGAAAGTGGTCCAGAAAACCTTGTTCAAGTCATTTTTTCTCGTAGACCGTATCTTCAGCCTTGGGCGCAAACATGTACTACCTATCACCTCGATGATTAAATTCAAGTCAATTAACGATTTGAGTAACGGTAACTAAAAATAGAAATATGTATGTCATTAACATTACATTACATTATTTTACTATAATTATATAAAACATACATTTTTATTAAGTAACTGTTAGTGTATTAATTATTAATGACTGTATTAAGTAGTAGTTAGTTCTGCACTGTACGTCTGCGCGCGTCCACTTTAGGACATACACATTCCACCACATACACTTCTATATTTATTTATAAACGATGAGTAAAGTTAAGTGACGTTCAAACGTCAAAAGTGTTTGGTTACACAGTCGCTAATCACTAGTTAACTTTAAACAACATTTATGAACAAAAGTGGTAAATGTCTATCTAATATTTAATCTAGCATTTAAAGCATGCCATTGGACATACGTATTATAGTTTAGCATTAAATACATTTTAATGTCAAAATGTCTATGTATTAAAAACATAATTACTGGCTTTCGACCAACACTGTTCCAATACATATTGCAAATAATGGAAATAAAATGATCAATGTTCGTTCACTCTGCGTATGAGTTGAGGCTTTTGCCCTGCAGTAGGAAAGTGATCCTGATATAAGTAAAAAGCAGATACCTATTTCTCCATAAAATACAGTTTAGTTGTTACTGGACCGACCTCGGCTATTTCATAACGGATTCTGATTTCATTTAGTTTGTACTATTATATTATTAGTTTTAAGTAAACGGGTCTGTAAATACATTTCTTAGTTCTTAATTTTATGTACATAGTGTAATATACTTGTGATTCTTGAGACTGAATAAATTAGCCTTTTACCAATTTGTTGTTTTATTAAGTTCTATATTTTTCATTGCATGTACACACGCGAGTTTTCCATAGGTATCGCACACACAAACATTCACACCAGAACAAATACCTCTTGTAACAATTATAGTTTTGTGGAGGTTGAACCTGCGACCCTTCAGGACAATCACTCACTTTGCTATTTAGTGAAAACTTTTTACGTTATAAACACATCGAGATACCTACTCTCATATTTTACTAACAACAAATAAATAAAATTATTTTATTTCGGACAGCCAAAATATCCATAAATTGTTAGTAACATATTGTTTGCACTTAAAAAAACTATTGTTAGTAATTTGAACTAAATAAAGATGATCACCCATGACACAACGAGAAATGGAAAGTAGGTAATATAAGTATTCTCACATTGATTGAGAATAATATCTATTGGTCTACTGGCAGTGTCACTGCAGAACATGAGCATGTGGCCTTGGGTTCGATTCAAAGAAAAGACAGAAAATACGTTTATTTGCAGCAAACATGACGCAAAAAAAGAACACAAACACAAAAAAAAAAAGTTGGGGGTAAATGAATGCGTCACATCCACGCAAAACGGCCATCGCTCAAGATTCAGTAAAAAATAATTGCATTTTACTAGATAGCACTTTATGTTCAATCGGGTTTTTATTGATCCATCCCAAGTTAACTTCAAAATCCTTACGCAAAATATAAATCTTCTGCCCTGTTAGATCAGTTTCTGAAGCTTATTAATGTGTTATTGAATCTCACACCAAATTATGATAGGTTGTTGTAAATTCGTTTGACCAATCACAACACGAATAAGGTTTGACAGCAGCTTCACTTATTATAGACTTGATCTAGTCTTAGAGAACCTATACTCTGTCTTTAACAATACTGCCTGTCAGGTATGTACCGAGATTAGAGATGTCAGCACGAACTGACGGGGTCCGCTAGGGCCGATGCCGCCGGGGCTGCGGGCTGTTCGAAAGAGATACCGTGGCCCCTGGCACTGGCAACTGAAGGAACACGGGTGGGTTTTAGTCAGTAAAAGTCTGACACGCCCTTCCGCTCAGCCCAGAGCGGGAAAGGTGATTTGATGATTTCCCACCCAAAAAAAAAGGTATGTACCGAGAGTCGATTAAAAATACAACGTGTTTTTTTTGATATCCCATAACTAAATACGATACTCTATTTTAAAGTAAAAATAATACAAAAGGTCCTAGAATATGTGGTCCACAAATGCATAGTTTCAAAGATATAAAATAACTAGCTGTTGCCCGCGATTTCGTCTGTGATACCGGATGACAAGTAAGAGATATGTCCCTCTCCAGGTCATGGTTTATTGAAGCGCCAAATTTCATCCAAATCTGTTCGGCCGTTTTAGCGCGAAAGCGTAACAAACAAACAAACTTACTTTCGCATTTCTAATTAGGATGTGTGTAGGTATCTAAGTTTCACTGATAAATACGAGTAATTCATTTTCATTCAAATCAATCATTCATAATTATTTAAAGCTAAGAAAATGCGACGTTGTCATATTTCACGTAAGGGTGTTTTGCATTAATAATCGTGACTGTCGAATTATTTTTTATGAAAAATGAAAACAAAAAAAAAAGATAATTGAAAAATTATTTACATGCCAGCGGATTCTCTGGTATGGTCTCATTCATACCCTAGAGTTATGGGATGTACAAAAAAACATTTTGTATACTCTAATCCATGCGTCTTGTTCGTGAACGCGCGCCGTCAGTAGGGGGGGGCTTTTAACGTTCTGCATCGTTCTCACATGCATAATTTCAACATGAAGGATTAACCAGTATTTTGTAACCGTATTATTTTGATTTAAAAGAGTGCCCGTGGAGTTTCTTGCCCGTTCTTCTCCATAGGAACCTATTACGCTCTGGCATGGGTAACTAGCTTCATCTTTGTGACTGACCGACCCGTTAACAATTCAAGAGTGCCTGTAATCGGTTTAGTTGAAATGAATGGTTTGAGTCGGTGGGAATCTTCTGCAGGCTGTACTTACTTACTCAGGGTCCTCTTAACAGATCAGCTCAAGAGCCTCCCCGGTATTACGCCTGACAAGGCATCCCTAGAACGAGGTCGCGAATCGAGCAATCCAAAGTCGAATCGTTAGCATTAGTAAGTGACTAGATATGTATGTGTATGATAAAGGCTTTAAACTCCATCCCACAAGAGGACTGTCTGCTAGGTAATTCACCATAGAGACAAGTTAACAAAAAAAGAATCACCTTTTTTGGACCCAACGGTAAGACAAACTCAAAAACCTGACCTAAGTAAAATATCATATTAAATACCCATCGAGTGTAGTATTACCTACAGTTATCTCTTGATAGTAATGTCTACTAATTAGAGGCTTTCTTTAAATTGTTGGGCCGCCGACCGTTGGAGCACAGTTCAGGGAAACATGGCGAAGACTGCACAGGTAAGCCAGTTACTAATATTATGTTAATTGTAGTAATTGGGAAGTGATAACTTGTTAGGATAGTTGCGCTTTGAATTCAAGAAGTGGAAGTGTGTTGTGATAAACACTACATTTATGATGAACACTTAGCTCCTATTTGTTTTGAAATCGGTATAAAAAGGAATGGAAAGAAAGGGATCTTACTATGGTTAAAAGGGTGGTATTCGAACCTATGACGATTTCGGAAAGTGGTCGGTTAAATCAGCACAATGCACATTTTTTATGTCAGCTTTGCCAGACAATTTATTACATGCGTAGCTTTGCCTAGTCTACTTTCATTTAAAAAGGTTTTATAAACAAATTAGGATCTCTTCTGTGTTAATTGAGATGACGATAGCTTAATTTCTTGCGATAGAATACTCTATATTAATTACTTCATATAAATTACAGATATAGGTAAATGTAGAAATTTTACAAAGGGTTAGGTGGCCTTATCGCTAAGACAACCTTTGGATGGACCTAAAAGGGGAAGGTCCTTGATCCTTGATGTTCTTAAAATAACAAAGAGCAGATTAAACTGAAGTAAATAAGGTGATAATTGAATGAAAAATATTGTTTTGTCATCCCTATAATTATTGCACAGATGACTGCTACTGAACGTACGATTAAATAATTCTTTATTCAGCCACGAGATCACATAGAGGGGCCTATTAATAAGCGATGCTACATTATGGCATTCTTTAATCATGCTCCAATTAGTTCATTTCTTTTAACTCTATCAGAATTTCATCCCTTTATAACTAAAGAATTCACTGGCTTTACAAGGCTCGAAGCACATAACGTTAGATCAAAGCATATATGTTTCATCGATAGATCTCTATAACATGACGGTTCATCTAAAATGTATGAGGAGATTCGCCCGCGGATTGTGCGGTGAAATTCACGATATTTTGTGCTAGATATAACCTTGTTTCAAACTATTTCTGTGGAAATAACATAAAGGATCTTATTATAGTGTACTTAGTCGAACTTTCTAGTCTTCTACAGTCATCATTTTAAATTACTTTCGTCCTGAGACAATAGTTTTTCTGGTTTTACCAATTTTATTCTTCAGTCATAGTCTTCTATTATCTTTTATATCCTCTTAAAGAATCTTGTGCTTTCAATTCCTAATGCCAACTCAGCCAATGTAAACTTTTGAGTTCGGAGTTGATAACTAACATACAATTCATAAATAATTAATTAGTTGGTGATCATGGTAATCGACGAATGCTTTTACTAATGTGTAATTGTGTACTATTAGAAATTAATCTCGCAAATTAACGATTGATGTGAACTCGTTTATTATTATTGTAATGGTAATGTTTTCTCACTTGAATTAAAAAAACAGGGCTGAAACAAACACTGCAGTATAATCTCTTGTTGTACGATAACCAGAATCCCAATTATGACTCTCGGTAATGGACCAAAAAACACTTTTCAATAATCATCACATACAATGTTTCATCCATCAATGTTTTTGCCATCTAATCTCTTCACCATCCTTGGTTGACTAGTAGAGAATGCCTAAGGCATTATGTCCGCCTTTGTACCTTTTTTGTGTGCAAAAAGATTATATAAATGTTTGTACTTTGAAATTACCAGGCCATTGTTATTCACAGATCCTGCTTCTGCTGCCGGTCGCAGTGGCAGTGCAGTCGTATGGCGGACGGCGCTACTTTCGTGGTAGATCTCACGGATGGTCCCGTAACCCTAACGACTAAAAGGACCACCGGAGGCATGCCAATGATGAACGCTCCCATGGAATGAAACACTACCCAAACAGACAGCACCAAAAAAACCCACACAATCCCAGTGATCAGCCAGCAGGTCATTCACCACGGTGGAGAAACCCAGCAGTGCCTGATGATAGGCCACTCGCTGGTTCCAATCACCACAATTAAGATTTAGAATCCACATCAACTACCGAACAACCGCCCTTAGTTGATACGGTTCCAAATAACAACTCATCACCCGATGATGACGGGAACCCTGATAACAACGAATCAGTGTCTAATCCAGGAGTGGATTTGACAGGAGATGTGAACAACGATAAGTCAGATGATGTTTCTAATATAATAGGAAATGGAAAAACCCTGGATCTTGAAGAGCCTGATCATATCGGTAATAATATCAACGAGGATGAGCCCTCACCGGGAGATAATCCTGATGGTACTATAAGCGTAAATGACATGTCACCAACGGGTTCAAATGAACAGACAGAGGATGATGGGTGTACAAATAGGTTGTCTCCAGGTGGAGATGAAAATAAAACTAATCCTGGTGACCCAGATAACAACTTAGATTGTAAATTAGATAGCAATTTAGATGGTGATACAGATGGGAACTTAAATGGTAATATAGGCGGCAACCTACCGGACATTCATTTAGACAAACCAACAGGTAGTATCAATGTAAATTGGTTAGAACCTGGTGAAAATGATGGATCCTCATCAATTGAGTCACCAAATAGCGGTCATGATGATGGTTATTTAAACAATGTTGGAATGTTACCCGATGATAAGGATAAACCGGACCACGATGACAACAATATTGATAACGGTGAATTACTACCAAATGGAGATGGTGGCAATATAAACGTTAACGGTCTTTCACCAGGATATGATAATAATGCGGCCAATGATGGGGCTGATAGTGTAAATGGAAACGGATTATTACCAAATGGTGATGATAATAACTCGGGTCACGGTTCTATAAACGTTAACGGCTTGTCCCCGAGTGGTGATGATAGCAAACCCGACGGTAACAATATTAATGGCTTGTGGCCAGATGGGGACGACGCCGACGGCCACGGCAACAATGATCATGGAGAGTCAAGCGATGACTTAGGTAAGCCAAATCAGAATAATATAGACGCACATGGGTTTGAACCCGATAATAACCATCATCATTATCATGAAATTCATAAACCCGAACTTAGCGATTTAAATGACGGTGAATTATCCTCAGGTGATGGCGCACGCGATCCATTGGCGCGCACGTCAACTTACCGAACATAACAGGAAAAAAAAAAAACGATAAATAAATAACAGGCCATTCTGACCACGGTGGTTTGCGTCCCAAACCAAAGCCGGAGCCTTCAAAACATGTAATTGATCATGGTGGTCTAGAGCCAGATATAAAACCAGATCTACCGGGACATTGACCCCCACTTTAAACCGCCAACCCCGGATATTTCTAGTCATATTAACGATCCCACTTCTCCTGGCGACGATATTATACCTAACCCTAGCGACCATATGAAACCCGGACCGATGCCAGATGTGCATGGAATACCTGATGATATTCCATCAATCGAAATACCTGGTCAAGTAGACAACAAGGATTATGGCAAGAAGAAAAACTGATATTTATTTATTTTATTTTTACTTTAACATAAAAACGGCCCTTGGTCAATTACATTAGTTAAAGATATAAAAATTTACAATAAAAATATACTATAATAAAGAACAGACGTATAACATAAATTACTCACAATAAATTAAATACTATTATTTTCACAAAAATTCAGGCACATTACCATTAAGTCAACAAACTTGTCTGCGAATAAATCGCAGTCCAGGTTGGCTTCCACAAGCTTATTTAACGCGGTCAATACGCGCAGTACGGGAGACATATAAGTGTACAGTATATACACATATATACTGTATATATATACAGTATATATGTGTATATATTGTCATCATATGATGATACCGGTTCTGCTGCTAGGAGGCGGCCATATCATGGTGCAAGCTAATGCTTTGGGTAACATACCTTCTTACATCATCGTCATGATCAACCGCCAGCCGACGCTCATACAGAATCCTGGCGGTCTTGGCATCGGAGGTGGAAATGCAGGATCTTTGGATCTCAGCAAACTCATTCTTGGTAATAACGGACTGTCAATTGGCGCTATTGGCGGAGCAGTGCTGCCCAGCTGGCTTAACTTAGAAGGACTTGGTAATGGTGGTGAAAGTTAAAGCGGCGGCGGCATTGGCATTTTGCCCAATATGCAACCTATTTGGATTGGTATTCAAATGGCCAATTTCGGAGGCGGCGGTACTACCGGTTGCTCCTACATCATTCCGAACAACGAACCAGTTGAACCTGTTGCTGTTCTGATTCATATTCCAAGGCCAATGTCTCCTCCACGACCAATTAATCCTTTTCCTCAGTCAATCCCGATGCCTGGACCAAGTTTAAACATTAATACTTATCCCGGATTCCCTTGGCCATCGAATTGGAACCCTAGTAATCCTGGTGTGAATTTCAATGAAAAGAAGAAAGAAAGAAAGGAAGTTATTTTATTCTGCACAAACGAGACGCACAATTACAAATAAAAAAAAATAATAATAAAAAAAGACATAAGATACACATAGACAAAAGACTCGTACTCAAGCCAAATGTTGACACTTTTGTCTATTGCTTGATGTCAGGGCCAGGGACCACTCACATTAATTGACATTGACAATACAGATATTGGCAGATGGCCACAAAACAATAACAATCATAACAAAAACAAAAATGCCAATTGCAGAGTGGCGAAATAACTAGTATAACTACTTTTGTACAGGGGGCAGGCCCACAGCACGTGGTGCAGGTCTTCCTCATCCATGCCGCAATAGCACACACTGTCCTCACATAACGTCATATCATGCAGCCTTTTCCTAAAGCACCCGTGTCCCGTGAGAATCTGGGAGACCTGGTGGTCTGGTACGACCCAGTGCGACCTTACCCGTGTCGCCACGTCCGGGAAGAAGCGGAACAGCTTCCATCCTTTTTCCTCATTCTTCCATCTCTCTTGCCACGCATCCATCACCTCATCGAGAATCTCACGCCTGCGTCGGGCCAGCACCTGTCTCCGCAGGCCCAGCTCGACCTGTACCTCAGCCGCGCTCTGGCGCTCCTCATCGAACCGCCCCGCACGGATCACCTCCAAGTCAGCCGGGAGAACGTCAGCCAATACCGCCAGTGCAGCCGTATTGGTAGACCTGTACGACTTCGTCAGCAGGATCAGGCTCGTTGTCTGGCACCTGACATGCCAGTTCTAAACCTACCCGACATTCACATCACACTCCCCAAGCCAACTCACATTGGCAAGCCGAACCTGCCCATCCTGGACTTGACGGCGGCCTCATTGACATCCTCAATGTCCTCCTGAAGTTCCCAGACAGCAACTCCCATCCACCCAAGAACATTGGACCCATCAAGTTACTGCTCGCTATCTTGAAACCTGATGAAAAAAACCCGCCTTTGATTTCGAACCTGAACGAGGACATTAAGGGCAGCCGGACCTGGGAAACCTGGGTCATCTTCTACTGTATCTACTGGATGACCGTAAGGAACCAAACCACAACGTGCTGGTCGAACCAGGAATGGACGAAGGCACACGAGCAAACCTGATTCTGCTTCTGCAACTTTTGCCCAACAATCTGAGAGGTAGTAGCTCCTACCCAAGCATGGAGTACTACCAGCCAGCGAACCCATGGCTTTACTTTCTGGGCCACTTCCCTTGCGATCATCGGAATGTCCAAGCGCTATCTGGAATGCAGTCCAACTCCAACCTATGGCAGCTGTTGGCCAACATGTATGGTAATAACTACGGCCAAGAGTTGAGGCTTGAGAGAGCAGCGGAGGAGACTGATGATGAGCTCCCCGAGGCTGAGCAGAAGACTGAGACGAATTAGAAGAATTTAATTTAGTTACTTAAGTAGTTTTTGTTGAATGTTGAATGACTCCTGATTCGAGTGCTGTAAAGTAGAAGGCATAATTAAACGTTTTTGTAAAATAAAGAGTGTGTATTACCCCCAAGTCAATTAAATAAGATCATAGTTCATATAAGAAGGATTTGTAATAATTGAATTTTTAATTCATTATAAATAATCCCTCGTGAATTACAAAGATGTTCCGAATGAAAAAACACCTTTGTTAGATAATTAATCTTTCGAAGTTTTTAGTAAATGAAAAACCGCAAATTAAGTTAAAGACTATTTTTAATTGTTAACATTAAACGTACTTAATTAAGTCTTAGAATTGTGAAACAAAACTAACATTGTGGTAGACTCTATTTAACTAGTGTTCATTTCATTATAATTTTTTACATTCCTTTACTTCGTAATTATAAATAAATTGTCAAAAGAACAAAGAAGGCTCTTTATAAAGTTATCAGGTAAGAAATAATTAAATTTCAGTTTAATTTAGAAATTTATAAATACTTTTAATTCAATACATTATTTCCAAGTATAAGTAACAATTATACGAACTCTCTTATAGCTATAGTCTGGGTACAGTGTATACACATCTCTCCCTCCCCTTTCAAAGAATACTGGCGTGATGTTATGTTACCGTTTAAAGTTTTCTAACGAGGTAGCACTTGTATAATCGCCGATCGATTCTGTAAAAATCTCAACGTGAAAAGTTAGGTGAAGTGAGCTTAGAGTGAGCTGTCAGCAGTTTCAATCCCTAGCATTAGTTGGAATGACAGCTCACTCCACACTCATTTCACCTAAGTTTTCACGGTAAGATGGTTACAGAATCGCAGTGCTATTCCGAAAGTATAGATCTGATGAAAGTTTTAACAAATGTTCAGTCATCGAATCGTCGTACTAAATGGCATAAGTAACACATTCATCTGTGTTCAGGGACTGCGCCCACGAGCAACTTTTGTCTTCGCAACATATTTGTCTATCACATCAAGTCAACGGGTTTGTACGATTGCGCGCATGTAGCGACGCGACAGCTGGGAGACATTTTTGTCCGCGGGTTTGGACGCAACCGCCGCCCGTCTATTGGTTTCAATGCAAGTGCGGGCACGGCAAAAAAAAAAGATGCCAGCCAGCTTAGCCGTTTTGCGTTGCCGCTCAGCCAAAATTTTACAAAAAAGTAGCGTTGCTGTCGCTCCCGTGTGCGCATCGTCTAAATCTCGGCGAGGAGACAGCGACAGAGACAAAAAAGGTGCTGGGCAACTAAGTTGCTCCTGGGCGTCTTCCCTAAGTGGCATTACAAAATGCCATCACCATAGGTGCGTTTCCCGATGTACACACATCAACACTGTCTAGGGATATTTTGGATTTACTCAATTTACTCAAAATTTATTAAAAATAACATACAGCATGCATATATTTTTATAAGGCCCATTTATCAGACTACACTCCAGAATAAAAGAAAACTATTTTTTTTGCGTAATCAAATTTTTATTCAAATAAAGAAAAAACGTGAAATAATGGTAAAACTAACAATGAATGTGTTTCTCAAGGAAAAGTGAATAATAAGGAAAAATTAATCTGTTTTTAACAGTTATGTGAAAAATCAGTAGTCAGTAAAACACCCCATGACGTTAATAACGGTCCTGCAACGGTTTTTCATGCTTTGGATTAAGTTATCCAAGTCTTGCTGCGGTATATTGTCCCAGGTCCGGTTAAGATGCAAAAAAAGTTGCTCTTCCGTCGCAATGTTTGCAGGGAAATTCCTCAAAGCCCTTCTTTGGAGCATGTCCCACGCGTGTTCTATGGGATTTAGGTCAGGCGATTGAGCGGGCCAGCCTAAGACCGATACGTCGTGCTCCTGCAACCAGCTCGTCACCACTCTCGCTGTGTGCGGACTGGCGTTATCGTGCATGAGCGTGAATTCTTGGCCCATTTGTAGTCGATGGGGGTAGATTATTGGTACTAGCACCTCGTTACGGTATTTTTCAGCCGTCATGGTGTTTCTGATCCAAACGAGGTCTGTTCTTCCACCAACACGAATTCCCGCCCAAACCATAATTGTCCCGCCGTGGTATGAATGGACTTCCTGAGGATGTTGCAGACGGCTCTCACGACCAGGAACTCGCCAAACACGTACTCTACGTGTATCGGGATGGAAACCGAACCGGGACTCATCGGTGAACAGCACTACAGACCACTGGTTATCTTCCCAGAGCAAATGTTCACGAACCCACTCTAGTCGTCGTCCACGATTTCCTCGGCGTAGTGCTGGAGTACGAAGCGGTCTGCGAGCATGAAGGTTAGCTTCATGCAGCTTTCTCCTTACAGTTTGATCACTCACAAGCAACTGGTGCTCTGACTGGAGCCTCTGAACCAACTGCATGGCCGTAACATTTGGTTGTCTTCTCGCGGCAACTTGCAAAAATCGGTCTTGTCGTTGAGTGGTTATGCGCTTCCCGCCTGGGTGTTTTTCAGCCACATCATCAGTAGCACGATAACGTGACAATAACCTTGATATCACGTTTTGTCTTGTTCCAATCTCCTCAGCAATACTCCGTTGAGTAGCCCCAGCTTGGAGCATGCCTACTGCCCTTAACATTTCCTCTCTCGTTAAATGGCGCCGCTGCATGATGCACACAATAACATTATTTCGAAATTAACCGATAACTTGTTATAAAACTTAAATTTGAGACAAAAAAATAGCCAAAAACTACTGTAGGTAAATGAAGCCTTCGGACTTCGCTACCATTATGCCGCGTAAATCTTTTGTTTTTAATTTATTTTTTCAAATTCATATTTAGAATCGTTCAAAAAGGTTTACAAAATAACCTTTCTTCAAAAGAATTTAAAACTGGCCAGTATTTTTTGAGTTTAAGAACTTTATACAAAATATCCCTAGACGGTGTTGAGGGGCTTGTGGCTAAGTAATAACAGCCGCACGGGTCGATCGATCAGGTTAAGCTACGCTTGCCGCGGTTGGTCCGTGGATGGGTGACCATCTTCACATACCAAGACCCCTCCGTGCCTCGGAAAGCACGATAAGCCGTTGGTCCCGGCTGTCATACGTGCATCTTTGATAGTCGTTACGGGTCGTCAGTAGCCTGAAAATCTGACAACCAGTCTTACCAAGGGGTATCGTATTACCCAGTAACTGGGTTGTGGAGGTCAGATAGGCAGTCGCTTCATGTAAAATACTGGTATTCAGCTGCATCCGGTTAGACTGGAAGCCGACCCCAACATAGTTGGGAAAAGGCTAGGCAGATGATGATCCCTAGACGGTGTTGATGTGTGTATTTATTTACATTTTCATTAGATACTTTTCGAACAGAGCATAGGGAAACTCGTAGATGCTGTATTTAGATAAATTACCAAGGAGTAAAGTACCGGTACTTGAGTGCAGCGGTACTCAGGTACGTGTAGTGCTGTGAGAATAAAGTGCAGTGTCGAGTGTTAGGTAATGTGATGGCGCTTCGAGGGTGCTCGGTCCTAGCCGTTACTTGGCTTTAAATGGTTACTAATAATAATAATAACCCCATCGCCGTATCTCTACGTTGACGTCGTGGTGGAGCTGGCGCGCTCTGAACTCTAGGCTTGTGCCGGAAGAGTTTACTTTGCCGGAACAGATCTGGGGTGAGGAGCCGGACCAAGACAGATACAGAAACCCGCAGGGCATCATGTGGCGAGCTGTTGGGCAGAAGCGACCCCACGGACCCTATCTCCTAGGAGAAGTGTTGTTCCTCACCTCTGGCTTGCCTTTATTGGCCGGCTGGAGTGAACAATGACGAGGAGCAGAGCTCCCACCTCATTCTTTCCTTTATTGGTCGGCTTGAGTGGAGATTCGCAAGAGCAAACGTGCTCGGAGGAAGGAAGTATTCCAGTAAGATGCTGGTAGGGATCTTGACCATACTTCCGGGATTGTCCTGATAACCGTGGAATACCTCTCCACTCCTCATTAGTACCTCAGGACATGGTGCCGCCTTGTCACTACGACACTATGTGCTTGCGACCGTTTTCAGGGGCCCATTATTGAGTGTGCAAGTCACCCCCTGCCATTTTATCCGTGTAAGTATATTATATGTAGGTATAACATTGGTCCCGAGATATGTCAAAGACTCTTTCAAAAATAATAATAATAAATCGTACGATAAATCGAGCGTCGTACGTACAGTCACCAAAGCAGATAAGTAACCAGGGTCGTCCGATATAGTTGAAGTTTAGTAAGAATCCGATGAATGTTTTCGAATAAAATTTAATTTGATAAATGAACTGTTTGTTTTCTATTAATTTTATTTTATTCGAAAACATCCATCGGTTTCTTGCTAAACTTCAAATATATCCGACGACCCTGGTTACTTATCACCTTTGGTGATCGTACATGTCTTGGGCTCGTCGAAAGGCCGTGCACCACTGTGTATTTGGATGGTTTTCAGTTGGATTTAATTTTTTTTAAATTAAATTCATTCCTAGGAAAATCATCATCATTCATTCATTTTCATAGGAAAATGCTGTCACCAAAGATCTTAATTATGGGTTTACCAATCTAGGTTATGGTTGGATATTCAAGATCAACGTACAACCGTCATCGTTAGAATGTAACTTTTAATCTCAGTAAGGTAAATTAAAATGACTGACGAGAGTTCTATCAAACTCACGGCAATCATTCCAATTTATACTTTATTGAAATTAAATAACAGTTACTTTGCAATGACTCACCTATGGTTTTATGTCATTCAAGTTTGATCGTGAATGCGCCTCATAAACTAGTCTAGGTTACATGCAGTCCTCAAAAGTCTCATAAAAGAACCAGCATACTCCATTGCGTACATATTGCAGTAACACTCTCTGGAGCGCCATTCGAGCGCCGACGTGCAGCCACATAGCGATCGTACCCGGTTCTCAAAACTACGCAACAGATCGGAAGTATATTCGCTTTGACCACCGAATATGAGGATAAATAAAACATCGACGGACCAACGTGGGACGTATAACTTACATGGAACGAACATTATTAAGTATATTATAATTACGAGTATGTAATGAACACCTGTATACATGTACCCCATGTATCACAAATAAATGATTTGATTTGATTTGGAGGATAAATATTATGAAGCTATAAAAACCAGAACAGAAGAGGACTTTGAAACTTTAGGGTCTACATCTATTCTGTAGTTGCTTTTGCATCGGTGAAGGTGACAAAGGGGTTACTTGTAAGAGTATGGGAAGAAATAAAAAAAACAAAAAGTAAGGACCCATGGCCGTTATTCTGCAGTCACCAATCCGTGATGACACACTCTCTGCACTCAACGATCTCTTGGACGCTAAGCCTGACTGTGATGTGTTCGCGGATGAATGGAAGATCTTGTCAGTATGTCTGGAGTATTGTTAGATGAGCCTATGTCTGTCGAGTAGTTGTATACTTTTCGTTATTGTGCTTATGTGTTTCCGTCTTAATCTAATGTAAGGCCTTGGCCGTTTTAAGTTAAAAATAAATAAATAAAGCATTGTAATAATGTTATATAACAGTCCCGTGATTAGTAGTGAATGTTTTCGGAGATAGGTGGATGTAATAAAGTAGACCCCACTGTAATAGTTAAGGGTGGCTTGGGAATTTGGTATTATAATCTTTTAATCATGTGATGTATAGCTGTTATGGATGGTTCATATTTAAATAGTAGCTACACGAAGTTAAAAAAAAACATAGTGTAAATGTAGCCTTACGTTAAGAGAAAGCAATGCCGAAGGATCTCCATCATATGATTAAGATCCCGGCCCCGGTGGGAAAATAATATTTTGGTCATTTTCCCAATCCTAGACAAAACAAGACGCAGTTTCGTGGCAATTTGACTCCCAAATACACAAACCCAGTAAATCCTTAACTCTATCAATCAATCTACCTAGCTAGCAGTCAGCTTCCAGTCTGACCGGATGCCGCTGAATACCAGTACTTTACATGGAACGACTGCCTCAGACAGGCATATGACCTCTACAACCCAGGAACTGGGACATATGTTGCCTCTTGGTAAAATACTGGTTGTCAGACTTTCGAAATTATAGAAACGGGAATTATACAAGAAAACTGTTTCTTTTTCGGAATTTTTTGCCTTGCGGTACGGAACCCTTCGTGTCGAGTGCCACTCGCACTTGGCCGGTTTATTTATCAGACCTCTCACTCGCTCTTACGACCCTTCTGGAGCAGTGCTAGTGTTGTGCGTAATGAGTGAGGTAATGACTCATCGACAGTTTACTACCGGTGTGTGCGCATTAGCTAATTATCGATAAACAAGTCGCGCACAGTGAGCGCGACAACAAGACGGGTGTCGTTTCTGGTAGGCAACTGCCCTACGATTGATCTCCGGAACTCGGGACGTTGTATACATACGAGTATATGCTAGTTGCGCGGTAAATTCTGCTTGCTCCATGCAGGATTTTGCGTGACGACAGTATGATGCTTAGTTCGCATGTGGCGGAGAAGATGCCGTCACAATCCTATTATGTAGCCACAAGCCCCTCAGTAAATCCTCAACAGCTTCAGTAAAAAAACTTAACGTTACGAAGTAAATCCTTCTAAAACCGATTCCAATACATAAAACATAACACATGGGTACAATCGGCTTAGGAGGTAAGAGTGCAGGATAGCCATAGCACCTAGTAAAGCTAGCTATGAAATTATAAGAATTAACAGTTTTGCTTTTTTGAATATTGATTTTTTAAGTATTGTCATTTATTTTAACAATACAATTGTTGTTCAAAAACAAAACTGCTTCTAGGTCATAAACACGTTGATACCTACAACTTGCTTGATTTCTTACCAGGCAAGTAACGTCTGTTATTTAGACTTTTCAAACACCTATACGATATGAATAATTGAGGATATTGCTGCTAGCAAGAAAAATGTCTTCCTTTTTACTTCAAGTTGTATTAAGCATAAAGCCGCGGGGTAACGGGGTAATATACTAAAAGGAATCACTTTCATTTTGACAGTTCAACAACATTCATTCCGTTATTTACGTTGATGAGCAGACTAATTTATCGAACATATGAAGCAACGTAAGCGATACCTTCAAAATGATTCAGATTGTGATTTATACTGTGTTACGCACTTGGGGTGCAGGATGCTGCTACCTCCTAGTCTATGAAAAAAAAAATACTCACCATGCATGCGTGTCACTTTTGCTTACTGTACCAAAGCCAAATCGGCGTGAATTTGCATCACGTTGCCCATACGTCACACGAGTGTTACCCTCGGGAAATCACCGGGCAAACGGCCGCGCAGACCTCTGGGAACGAGCAACCCTGACGTGTGGGCAACATGAGCCTGTAACTGGGTGAATATGTATAATTAATGTGTAAAAATTGTAGAAAGTGAATTTGGAGTCGAGCACTGTTTGTCTGCTGGACCAGTTTATTCCTGTTTAAACAGGAATAAACTGGTCCAGCAGTACACAAAAACCACTATTTACCGGTGTAAATAGTGGTTTTTGTGTGCAGGCTATGTTTAGGGTGGTGATGTTACCTACATTTGACTGTAAATGTGTTGATTTATCTTTGCTTGCGTGTGAATGAAAAATGAATGTGCATGGTCGTTGGTGATGAAGGATTTCGTTTTGTTTGTATGATTACTCTACATTATGTTGCCTCGAGGCACTCTGAGCAGGTAGCCTCGCTCCACTATTAACCTAGTTGACTGGCTGGCTTTTCAGCATCTTTGCAGCTCTTTACTTGAGGAACAAGAAAAGCTTATGTTCCTCAATATCCTAGCTTACTTTTCTGCCTTCATAATAGGTGGTTCAGTTTAATATGATGAACAGACCAATCAAAATGTAGTAGTACACTGTAGGTAAAGTCAGAGATATTTAATCTTTATTAAATTGACTACTAACTTGAATTGCCCGTATATTCAAATGACAACAGCTGTCATTCCTTGACAGTTGTATGAAATGGATATAACACGGCAAAATAACGAAGTGTGTCAATTTGATAAACTATTTATTTCCCGGACGGTACATTGAGCGATACTCACAGATCGGCTGGGTAGCGGGTTAGCAATATCCTTCAAAATGATTCAGATTGTGATTGAAGGTGTGTTACGCTATTAGGGTTGTGGTATTGGAGGGACTTCGTTGAAACTTTATTCTTCTTTTTAATTAGATGCTCTTCATCCTCCGTAGACTCCTAATATTAAATATTACTCCCTTATTATTATTATTTCTTTCCTTTTTTATATTTCATCCACTCTGACACATCACTTTTACGTGGAACTGTTACGTGTGACGCATTATCATGCGGTTCATTAATTTATAATTAAAGGGACATTATACCAGTTTGTCCATTAGGTAGGTCGGGTTTTCCACTGAGTTTCGTTTAAATTATCCACTCAGTGATTAAACTATCATTTGGTGGCTCGACATGGCGCGTATCATACAGGTATCGTAATTAATTTAATTTATTTTTGAGTGTTGATCAGAAGAATAGAGTGATCAATTATCTGTATAGAATATAGTGATTAATTATCTGTGTTGAATCTGTGTCTATGTATTACTTTAGATAAATAAACAATTATTATTATCTATGGTTTGGTGTGAAAACCAGGAAGGGTTTTCACACTTAACTAATATTATAAACGTAAAAGCAGACTACAGACAATAGAGTAATTCAAACAAGTACGAACAGCTCAATTGTTTATGTACAACATATGTACATATGTGTTTATGTACATATGTGTTTATGTACATATGTGCAAAGATAAGTTCCACTAAATATAACACTGAGCTTGAATGCATTAGCAATAGCAATTTAAGGAGAGTGTACTAAGTACTGTGAAGCTCTCCACGAGTGTCACGGTACCGGGAGGAATAGAATCAAACTAAAGTTTCTCTCGTTCAATAATTATTGCTATAAAATATGATAGGTACGTATTTAACATCTTAGTTCTTTTGCTTGCCAGCCTAATCTCATATTTGACACCGGGTTCTAAACTTGCTTGACTGTTCGAATGGAACTCGCGCCAAATTATAGCCAGCCTGCACTACATAAGGTCGACTTTGTGGACAATCTTTACAGTACTTTCCTATGAATATGAATGATTTTTATTAAGGGACAATATGAAATAATGATTGCAAAAAAAAGAAAAACAAAGTCAGCCTGATTCTGGTTTTTCAAAACGTAAAACAGTGTTAACATACCTTAAAATCCGCTACCAGGGTGTATTTATCGAATAATGATAATTCAACAATTACATTAGTAACCGACGTTCAAAGTTATGGTCAGTGTCATACATTGATTATGTAATTATTGCAGCTTATTTCCCGGAAGTTGTTAAAAATAGTTTTATTTTTACAAATAAATAACATTTCCCGCCCAGAGGGAGTTGATAGGACGGCACGTGTAACTGTACAACTCTATAAACTGTGTCTGTAATTTTTATTTCAGGTTCTGCTACCTCTGGTATGCTTGGTTCTAGCAGAGGCTTGGATGCACCTGCCATTCTTTGACCACATCCCAGGGCTTCCTTACCCCCCGCGACCTATATCAGATGGTCTCAGAGAAAATGGCGGCTATGACACATGGTTTCAACATTTCGGTAATCCAGATGAACATTCATTTAATTCAAACAGCCACGAGAGAGATAAGTCTTATGAAGATTATGATCCGTTCTATCATGGAGATCCATATTTTCAAGGTAACCATTGGAATCAAATGCCAGGAATAAACAATGTGTTTAACATTCCAAATCCAGGCTATAACAACCATAGACTTCAACCGTCACATAAGGGAAATAACCCACAAGAAAGGCCAAAACAAGATCATAAAGATATTTTAAATGTCCAAAAATCTGAAGAGAAACCTATGGAAATACCACCAATTGACAAAAAACCAACAGACCCTAAATTGAACGGAGACAATATTCCAGAAGTGAAAGATAAATTAAACGAAGGTAACATTGCAGACGTAAAAAAAAGTTCCGAATTAATACCGCCAAAAACAAATAAGATCAAGAATGAAGATGAAACAGTCGACCAAGGCAATAAACAAGGTTTGAACAAAATGAAGGATTTCTTACTGGTTGGCCAAGGTAATAATGGGAATAACGTTTACCTCTTACATGAAAACAATCCTAACCCGAATACAATTGTTGTACCTAATGGTAACCAGCCTGGCAACAACATAATATATGTTCCTTACAACTTGGGACAAACTAACAATCCAGTTTATCAAGTTATTAATGGACAGCCTGGTTCTTTACCAGAAAATGTTCAAATGACAAAAGATAAGATAGCAGTGTCAGATGGATATGATAATACTGGAAAATCTACTATGAATTTCAATACAGGTAACCAAAATCCTGGATATGTTACAATCTATTCCAACGGACAGCTTATACAAATACCTGGTGTTGTTGTTAACCCAGCACCAAATAATGTACCTGTACAGAATGGGGACCCGATACAAAGAACCAATTACATAATTGCAAATACAGTCCCCAATAATGTACAAACTGGACCAGCCTATCAAAATCCAGACACAAACGTTATTTATGCCACGATGCCAAACCAGGCATCAAATGGTCCAATATATGTTCAAGTGCCAAATTGTGTTAATGCCGAGTCTAATGGTTGTGGTTCCGGGACTGTTCAAGGAGTTAATAATGGTATGTCAAATAACGGGTTACCTAGCAACGTGGTTGTTTATCAGGCAATTCCAAATACGGTTGCTCAGTCGGCAGTATTACCAAATGGTATCTCAAATGGCTACGTTCAGCCGAATATGGTAACAAATCAAGGCCAGGCAGCGATAACAGTAGCCGTGCCGAATCAGGCTACTGTATTAAGCCATCAGAATAGTCCATACCAGCCAGCAGTTGAACTGCCAGTAAACAGTAGCACGAACGGATACAATCAGCCAATAGTATCGTATTTAGGACAAGGACAAAATGCACCAAATCAAGGAGGTATGATGTTCAACCAAAATGTGCCAATACAGACAGCGGTTCTCATGCCAGTTGGCAGTAACAACAATGGTTACAATCAACCAACAGTACCAAGTCAAAAACAACAGGATAATGCGCCTACCCAGGGAGTTATGTACAACCAATATACGCCTCCACAGCCTGCAGTCCAAATGCCAGTGAATAATGGCATAAACGAATACAATCAACCGATGTTATCAAATCAAGGACCAAATGCACCAAATCAGGTAGGCATAGTTAGCAATCAAAATACACCATTACAGCCCGCAGTTAAAATACCAATCCCAAACGGATACAACGTTAACCCTCCAGTCACAAATCCTAGTCCAGCAGTGACTGTACAAAGCCGGGGTGACATGTCCAGCAACCAGAACGTGCAACCACAGCCATCTGTTATATTAAATAGTGGCTCAAATGGATACCATCAATCACAAGTACCAAATCAAGGAGATCAAGGGACCAACGCCATTGTCAATACTCCAAATAATGGTGAAGTAATCAACCAAGAATCGGATAACGCTCAACCTCTAGCAGCATCTTCTCTAGTTCTAGACAGTAACAATTTGTCATCTCTAGGCGCTCTACCAGCACTCATGATTTCCGACTTCAAAGACAAATCTGAAGACAAAAAAGACGAAAAGAGTGAAGATAAAAAAGAAGAGAAAGATAAAAAAGAAGAGCAAGATAAAGGAGAGAAGAAAGATAAGAAACCTAAAGATGATGACAAATCAAAGGATTTTGAGCCTTTTACTAATAGGATGGAAGATGTAAAACGTTAATTAAATGTTGTTTAATTTCAAGCCATACTTGAAATTCATTTCGAACTTTTGTATTATAATAATCTCTTTATTTCAGAATACAATTCCATAATAAGTCTGTATAAATAAATTTCATGTTAATGATGTTGATTTTTACTTTTTTTAAGTCACATTCTGTTATTAATCGGGTCACTGAGTATTTGTCGAGTCAAAATATCAAACAAGACAATAGGAATGGGCGAAAAGGAGTCAGTCATCTAGATGAATTTTTAGTCCATTGTTGGCAAGCAAAATAATGGTCTGTCAGGTGATAGCCAGGAAACATGAGTAGTCATTGAATTAATTATACAACATCAATTAACTTTACTTAAATTGATGGTTCTCTCTCTCTTGTTGCAAAAGAAAACTCTTTTTTATATAACAGGGTTTGAACCACGTGGACTGGTTCAAAGAATAGAGCTCTACCATTCTTGTGATTTGGCTAATGTACGTTACACATGGAAGAAGACTATTCTCGTATCATAGCTTAAATACTGATACGAGAGGAGAAACATGTAGCTTGAAAACCAACCCGGTTGTGGATTTATCTCAGAGATGTATTCTTGCATCCAACATAATTATAAAAGTAAGAATAAATACTAATTACATCATCAACCTTATGAGCTTAATCAGCATCAAACACAATCCTATCACACTTTGCTCATTAGATCCGATCAGTCCTCCACCCCAACTACCCTTTGACTACAAACTGTCCGAAACTTAAGACAATCCGTCCTTAGAAACTCCTCTCGGTATGAACAAATTGCTCTGAAACTTGTTCTGTGTTCCGCTCCCCATTGACGGTTTTCAGTCGAGCGATCAAAACAACGGAGAATCGATCGCTGTGCCTTGGGTTCAATTTTGTGTAAACGGGCACAACACAACTACTGACGAACCGAGTTGTCTCTGTACCTACTTATGTATGTAGGTATGTTGTGTACTGATGTACCTAGCGTTTGTTTGGGTACACAAGCGTAAGGTTCGGTTTCCTTTAGCATTGCTCAGGATAATGGTAGCTAAGTAATCTCTGCTGCAATTGCAAGTGAGTGCTTTGAGTGTGTCCTGGTTATACAATCATTGTTTAGAGTTAATTCTATGTAACTTTGGACGCTACTGTACTGTTTAATTTGAGATTAACTGGTTAAACTAAAGTTAGTTCACATTGATTACTTCACTATTGTTGTAGTGTATGTAACTGTGGGGTAATTGCGTAATACACTAACAGTAGCAATGTCTTTGATTTTGACAGTCCAATAACATTCATTGCGTTATTTACGTCGTTGAGCAAATAAATTTTTCGAACATACGAAGCAATGGATTAGCAATATCTTTGAACATGATTCAGATTGAGGCTGATAGTGTGTTATAAAATTACGGTGCCGGTCAAATACGTAGCGTGGAATCCAAAAGTACGCTAGTGTGCGGGTGTCGCACTAACGGGCAGATACCTCTTCTCATACAAAGAAATGAGCATAGCTCATTAACCACACTTGTTCACTGCGTGTTGGCAATTTGAGGATACGAAGTCCAAGTTTCCTTACGCTGTTTTCCTTTAGTGCTAGTAGCACTGTCTAAGATTAACATAGAAAGTAATAAGATACAATGACACTTCAATATCTCCATGTTCTCTGTGCAACGCAATGATACGTACGCATGTCATAAATGTACGTGACCTATACGATAGGAGATATTGCAACTGTAATAAGCACAAGATGTAATATTACATTTTAGAAATACCTACATATCTCTGACGCCAAGCAGCGTTGCTGTGTACCGGGTTGAAGGGTGTCGTCCCGAGTAGGTACTATTACAGGCACATGAGACTTTTCAGCTTCGTCCCTGGGGGTCTACACTCTAAGCACGTCATGTCATCCGTAGTTTCATCCAAAGTTAGGGGCGTTTCCTACTCCGTATCACCTACAGACATAAGATTAGTTCGCAGCCCAAACTAAGATTGAATGACAATACGATTAGACAGCTGTATTTACGCTCGATGTGTTTTTGCCCGTCCGAAAAAGTTAATTTCTCGGAAGTAGGGTTAATTTTGAAGTACCGAACTACTTTCGGTTGGGCCCGTATTTTCGTTGACGGACTTAGAGAGTAGGCAACAGATAAGATTGTACGCCTGTTAGAAAATAAAAGAGAGGAATATTTCGAAAGTGTTTTTATTAAATTGTTAAATATGAAATCTCAACAAAATCAATAACTCATTGTTATAATAATTGTTCTGGTTTAAAACTTTCATAACAGTTATGTTTGTGTGGTGTATTGTGCGACTTATGTTTACGACTATTATTATAAAGGGACATTGCAGAGATGTTGAACGGTGTCAAAGATGAAATGAACAAATAGTTTAACACCCAGTTTATGAAAGGTGGATTAAAACAAAAATTCACTAACACGCTGTCACATCTAAGGTTTACAAAACTGTGATTGGCATTTATGGCGGACCAACATTACAACAGCCAATCAAATGAATTGACGAGAGATTTGAGAACAGCGGAGTCATTGCGTAACACACTAACAGTGGCTTTCATTTTAACAGATCAACAACATTCATTGCGTTATTTACATTGCTGAGCAGACATTTTTCGAACATATGAAGCAATGGATTAGCAATATCCTTAAAAATGATCAGATTGTGATTAATAGTGGCAATTAATAGTGCCATTACGCAATTAGGGTGCTGAATTTATTCAGTTGGGCTGACGTTGTCTATGTTTCAGGGTTCATTATTGGGCCCAGTATGAACTCTGCAGTTAAAGCTCCCTCCAGAGTTCCAGTGTCCTAAATAAAGTTCACACCCGTCTTGATACGTACGCACCCCTCTTCCCTCGTGCCACGTGAGCGTTAGGAGAATATTAGCTCATGACACGGTAACATACCAAGTACATAGGTTTTTATGAAATTCGCATTACATTAAGCAGCCGACCCACGGTGTTTTTTCTCTGCTAGACCACTATGCTAACACTGACAACGTCCAACATCAATCCAGAATGTTATTTCAGATCAAACATTGCATAAATTTATATTCATATCAACTGATAACTACCCAAAACGTTTTCCACAATATTTTACGTAAATTAACCAATCGCATTACTTACAAAAAGAAGAAAAGAAAACGGACTATAAACGGATTTATAAATCTTACATTAAAATCTTCGTCGCGAGATTATTTTAAAAATTTCTTAGTTTATATCATAATAATATTTATTTTTTAATATGAGAGAATATTTTTTAAAATCTTTTTTTATTACTATTTAGAATTAATATAAGCATACCTTCGTTCTAGACTATCACAACATTCAAAGGCATAAGTTTGGACCTTGGCTTGCAAAGGATAAAGGGTGTTCTCTGACCCTGGCCGACCTTGGGCAGGCACTTTGCATACTGAACCACTTTCGGATGAAGACTTGTTGAAATGGGACCGTCGGCTTAATTACGACAGAATGGTTGTGGTTTTAAAGCTTTTTGATCTAAAAAGTATTAGTTAGAGGCGTGTCGGTAACATCCTAAATGACGGAATCCATAAATGGATATATAGAAGGGTTCGGCAGAGGTGTACCTTTACTACCCTCAAATGCCGCCAGTTATGTTCGAGTCCCTGGTATGGGGAGCGAGCCTGTTGCCGACCACCGCACAGTTCCACACTCCGGGCTGCTACTGAGAAATTCGGAATGGAAATACAATAACACTTTGCCCGACCTGGGAATCGAAGCAGTAGCGCTCGCGACCACTGCACAATAGTTACATAACAGTAATTGCACTATTGGGAAAAGGGAAGAAACTACTCGTGAGTAGTGAACGGTTTGTTAGACGACAAGAAAAAGTAAAGGGGTGTGTGTCTGTGTCGACTTTGTCTGAAAGTAACATTTACTTGCAGAAGACTAAGCAAGAAATAAGTTCAAGAACTAGAGACGTTGCAAAATCGCGAGATCACTGGTATTAGCAACCTCAAGTAGCCAAGTGTGCAAGTTGCCTTATTTTTACAAGAATTTCATCGAGGTACAATATTTTTCTAACAAATTCTTCTTCTTTTCGTCTCGGACCGTGAATCTACATGTTTACAAATTATACTCCTTTATTAATTTCTTTGAACAAAATTGATTAATATCTTAAGAATGTTTTAATATGATGGTGGTTTTAAATGGTGGTTGATTAATCAATTTATCTCAAAGAAACGAATACGGGTGACTTGCCACGGTGGATAATTTCTTATTTAATATATTTTAAGGAGACAAAGAAAACAAATAATAAATACACTGGAAGAGCAATAATATTAATGAACACCGTCTGGATAGCGAGCTAGTTGGATAGCGAGCTAGTTGGATAGCGAGCTAGTTGGATAGCGAGCTAGTTGGATAGCGAGCTAGTTGGGGTTTACAGACACTTTAACATGATATTTATCTTATAACAAAAAAATAAACATTGTGAGGTAGCTCGCCAATTTAAAATTTACTTACGTTTTTTGCAATTTGCAGGTCAGCGTCAGGTTGTGTGTTCATTAAAATATTATGATTAGCGACCGAATGATTATATTTCTGTAAAGCCATATTTGACAAATATGGCTTTACAGAATTATAATCATTACAATCAACAATAAAACTCCATAAGTTAGAATTGGCCTCAAATGTCATGATTTCAAGAAATAGTCATTAAATAGGGTAATATGAACTTAGAGAGTTTTATTGATGATTTTTATGATTATAATTTTATAAACAAATAATTGTTACGGCCGCGCTCAACATACAACCCGATACAGACCTGCAAATTGCAAAAAACTTAAGAAAAATTGAATGACGCGGGCCACCCTGACGTTTTCACCTTAACAAAAACAATAGATTTGTTGTTAACATTTCTCAACAATTATGATCTTTTGAAGAAGCAAAACAAAACAAAAACATTGTTTGTCACGAACTTCTTATCTTTTATTCGAGCTACTCTGGTAAATGGGTGACACCTATTCGAGGTGTCAGAATATAAAATTAATTTAAAAAATAAAATTATCTACTAAAATTATTATGCCAAGAGAGAAATAAAAGCGTTTAACTTCAAGCGCGCTGTTATTTGCCAGTGATATAAAAAAAAATGATCAATGATCTATATACTCTATGATTTGATCAATGTTATTATTATGAGTGTTATATTTTGATCGTTAAGAAATAATAGTAAAGTGTCCGTCAGAGAACATCGCAGCAGAACGTGGACAATAAAATTCCTTTCACCTAATATCTAAGCTTGGACTTTGTTAATTAAAATATTTAATAAAAAACTTTTCTCTTATTTTACACAAAAATCGTAAGTACTTCGGTGATCGGAACCCTGTACGCTAACATGAACCCACCCACCCTCCTTATCTATGATTTGGTTATAACCTGTGCATTGTTATATCAGTAAAACTTAAAAAAACAACAATATCATTTGTTTTAAAATGGCGTTTGTACAAATTGTACGTTAGGTACCTTACAAAAAATCAACTGCATATTATGTAGATAATAAAATTCATTCGAGCAACCTGTATATTTAAAACATAATCTCAGTAAGTACCAAATCCGTACCAAAACATTAAATTTCCCTCAGAATGGTTGCCACAATCGAACACCTGAATTTGCCAATAACTTCCGCCATTTTGTTCGATTTTCGCTCCATAATTTCCGCTTGACATAAATGTCAGAGCCGTCAACACAATGCACAGACTATAAACGCGTTCACGACTCAATACATGGTCATTATAATTGAAATTAATTTGACAGTGAAAATTGGTCAATCTCTTAACGTAGCTGCTCGCTTTATAATGCGCTTTAACCTCTAGGTAGGGCGCAAATTATCTAGGGGTCTAGGCAGTTTTATATACTTTGCTTAACCTAATTTTGTTCATATCGTTTGCCAAAGTGATAAGGCAGTTAGCTGTTGCTATTTGCTTTGAGTTTGATCAGTAATTCTGGACCGTTTCCGCACCCGGGTTTCGGAAGCGCACTATCAGCGATTCATAAGGTGCTTCCCGCAAACCACCGGTTTGCTAAAGCCACATTGCCGGAGATCTTGCTCCGGAATATCGGATATTTCCGGATTAAACGTCTATTAACGATGCAGATGGCATTCGATGAATAAATGCAGTATAAATTGCTCTCATCAAGCATAAAATAAATTCAGAAATGAAAATGTTAAGCCCTAACGAGGCACAATATTTTGCAATTTAAATGACATTACGCTCTTGGCTGTTCCATAAAATTCATTCGTTATTATAAATGCCCGCTGACCCCTAGGATTACTTTTAGTATTAATAATTAAAAATTAAAGTTTCATAAAAATACAGAATACATAAGTATTAAGGAAATATTGCATCATCAGGTTCAGATATTTGACTTCTGAGAGTAAAATATATGAACACTATGCAACTAGTTTTAGGGTTTTCAATCTTCACCATAAGAAAAATGGTAATGTTCAAAAACAGAATTTTGATAACGTTTGACAGCCCAAGCGAAATATCAACATGAACGAGTCCATTGTATTTTGTATTTTTACAAAACTGTTGTTTAACCTAAAAGCTTATAATATGTACAATGATATCAAACAAGCATTGAGCAATTTTTTATGAATTAATATTAAAAATATGCTAAAATATTTACAATATAAACGGCCTTTGTAAAAGTTTGCTCTGTACGAGGCCGCCTCGCGAGGCACGTAATGTTTCACATGGCAACATTTTATCTTGTTGGAACAGCTATTTTTTCATGTGTTTGCTTAATATTCGTGTCTGTAGTCACGTATACGAAGGATAACTTTTTGATTGATACTTGTGGCTTGTATTTGTGTAGAAGAGGGCGATTCGGTAGTAGCCAAGGATCATAGTAGGGATGTTTACAGCCAGTTGAGCCTTCTGTGCCTCAGCAAGGCAGCCTCGTCATATAGACCTAATTATCTTATTAAAAATATTTAAGTGCTTTTTAAGTCAAAGAGGACAAATGTTATTTAAAAATATCTACAATATTAAGTGAATAGGACTAGCGGATGAATGAATTAGTAATTTTAAGTGAAAAGTTTAAGTTTTCTTCGAAAAGCTGTCGTCAAAATCCGAGTTATTTATAATTGGGACTTTCTTAATTTAGTTTACTCAAATTCCGATTTAGAACTTTAATCACATAGCAGCCTAACCTCTCAAATTTTGACGTCAACAAGATATAATTTAAAATTATTAAAAAAATATCAATTCAATGCATTTTTCAAGTACGAATGAAAAATTTCAATGCTAGCAACATTTCTATCAAAGCTGCAACATTGCTGTGCCGATGTCCAATGGGCTATTCAAATTCGAAGACGATCTGAATGCGGAGCAGCCATCGGTCGGCGGCGGCGGGCGCCGCGCGGGGGGGGTATCACCGTGCGCTCGACGAGTCTTTCTCTTGTGGACTCTGAGGACTCTTCAAGTCCTTAGAGGGCGCGTCCAGACTCTGGTCTCGGGATTCTTGGACTGATTCCAGTCCTATGTCAAATGAGGATTGCCTGCTGGAATAATGATTTTATTAAGTGAAGAGTAGTAATACACGTAGGTAGGTACATTTATTGTCATGGTCCTCCAGTGTCCTACAAAGAACTTGAGGTTCTTTATGGTAGTCAATATGTTACCAACCTTTCAGTCAAGTAGTTCCCAGGAGCTGACAGCGAGCGGCCAGCTCTTGCCAGCCCCCCTCGCTTGGTGGCCGCGGTGGGCTTTTCCGGCTCGCCGCGAGCACTGGTGGACTCTCTGCGAGACGTGCTGCCTTCTCGGCTGCGGAGGAACGGGTTCTGGGGACAAATGTTTAGATTAGATAAGCCTAAGTTACTTTTGAAGCATCTTTTGAAACGAAACAAAAAAGTGAACAAAAAGAAAATTAATACGTTAGGTAACTGTCAGGGAAGCAAACAAAATAGTTAAACAATCACAATAACCCATATGTCAGTCATGGGCTAGAGAAAAGAAGAAGGAAAGAAGAAGGTCGACAGGAACCAAGCAGTTCTCACCTGAAAGCTGTGTTTCTTCAGCATAGTCTTGATGAGTATCAGCGTGGACAGGTTGGGGATGGAAGTGACGACCTGCGCCATGTCCTCCTCCGTCACTTCCACCAGCCGGCAGTTCTCCTGTTCTGACGGCAGCGGATCCTTACCTCCGTCTGTTATCCACTCGTGATCCTGGGGGAGAGAAAGTTCAGAGCTACATTTTTGAGAAATTAGAACCAAAAATTAGACAAACTTCCTAGACTTAGCCAAGCCCTTCTTGAGGGCCCTAACTGCTATTTTTACAGTGAGATTTTACTTCCACGATCGACGTAAAAATAATGAAACAAAAAACATAAATTGGTTCCTTTAGTTACACTAGAAATACAAATACAGATCGCACGTGTATTTTGTACAAACATGCAGATCAACGATTAAGCGCAAATATGTGGAACTAGGGATGTTTGTTTATTGCGCTGAGAGCTTTCACTAAATTGGTGAGCTGCTGATCAAATTGGGAGAGACCAAAGCGCATTAGGTATCCATGATAAGCTAAGTTGAATAAACAATAAAATTGACCATGGAATTGCTACGTTATTTGATTTGTTTATAGGTCTGGCAAAGGGTTACCCGATAACCCTTTGCCAGACCTATAAACAAATCATCCCCATCTGGACCTTCGCAGTAGCCGCCCGGAGCCTGGATGTCGTGCCCAGTTCATGGAAACAGGCTCACCAATGCAATGAGTGTACTATAGCTACTCTTCTGTCTAACCCTTCGGAATACCCACAGGCGTGCTGCTATGTTTTATTTGTAATAATAGTCCGAACGCGTTAGCACTGTCCACTATCAATGTGGTAATGATTCCAAGGGTGATACAGGAAAACCTCCAAAGCAGTGAACACAGAGTACAGCTGTAATAATACAATTTGAAAATATTCAACAGCCGTTACTATGATTAACATAAAACCAGAACAAAACATTTCTCGTTCGAAGCGATTTGCTATCGTTCCTAATACAATCAGTGCGTTTGAAAAGGTCACCCGTAACAATACAGATTGGTCAAATTGCTCGACTAATTGCGTTGACTTAGACAATTTGATTATTCTTGGACGAGTTCACTTTGTTACAACGGGGGTGGATTTGATTCATTTGAACCTTGATCTTTGAATGAAATTCTCATCTTAATTAGTTTAATGAACTAATGCCATCTTAGCACTTATCGGTATGGATTACATTCGATAGAGTTGATATTATAGTCTAGGAATGGCTTGTGTAACGCAGCCCACGTATTTTGTTATTGCTACAACCATGAAGGGTGGAAATAGGGATGCAGTATCTCCCTGCACTTTGGTACACTTATACGCACGCGAATCTTTTTCGTAGCCGGTTTTCGTAATCCAAATGTACAGTCACGAGCAGAAGTATATTACTATGGACAGATATAGATAGTATATAGTCATAGACTATAGATAGTAATGAATGATCATGAAATCAGATATTATTGCCGAGCCATTCATAGTCATATATTTATACTCGTGACTTACGTATTCGAACATCCGATTGTAGAAGTCGAATTATTATTTCTTGTATTTTTATAATATTGAAGTTCTCTGCAAAATACATTATTGTCAAAATCACAATCCTACCTTAACCTCCTGCAGGTTAATCCTCGTGACCGGTTCCTTGTCCAGCATCCTGCTGAGCAGGTCTCGCAGCTGCTTGGAGGGTTGGATCCTGCCAGGGTAAATCAGGGGTTCTGCCAAGACCTTCCGCTGCAGCTCCACCGCTGAGCTGCCGACCCAAGGCACCTTGCCGGTCACCATCGCGTACAGGGTCACGCCGAGAGACCAGATATCTGCTGCCTGGGGGTAAATAAGAAGTATTACTATTTCTGTGACCTTACCTGTACACGATAAAGCTACTACTAGCCCGATTTCAACAGGATTCATAATATTATTTTTACGAACGTTAGTATAACATTTCTAAGGAGAACGTGTTACCATTTCTTTTATAATGCTACCTGACTTTTGTTCAACGCTATCTAAAAGATCTACTTACACAAATAATCATCATTTAATTTAATTTCCTCTATTACTAACATCTTTACAACTCACCTCTCCACTATACTTATCAGCGGGCGCGGCAGCCTCAGGGGCCCGAAAGGCGGGGGTGCCCACGGTGCCCGAGACCCGGCCGGCCGCCGCCAGCTCCCCACAGGCGCCCAGGTCTGCCACCTGCACCCGGCCCTCGCCCAGCAGAAGGTTGGCTGGCTTGATGTCCCGGTGGGCTATGCGCTGGTAGTGTACTGGGGAGTAAGGGACATAGTTGAAGAAAACTATAATCTCGGCGACAAATGAATGTCAAAAACTGGTCAAAAATGTAGGGAATTACAGGTATTTTTGACGAGATCAGACTGAACGTTCTTAAAATTACGAGAATTGCCCTTCTGATTAAACCGCGGTCGTAACGCCAACTGTTCATAGTTTGTTTATTGACACTACATGGCGTTGTACTATTTCAATCGATTTCTACATCGTGGTGTTCAGTTTCTTCGCCGATAATATAAGGGCTTGGGAGTAAGAATGCTTGTTAACCATTTCTATTCTAAGGTGTACCTAATCACTACATCTGCGTATGAACTAGACCGTAAAAATGTAATATTCTTTCAATCAAACCACAGTTACTAAACACCACGAAAGCGAGGGTTATTCAATAAAAATAAATCGTTTTTTCATCAATATATGGGCAAGCTGTCGACCAGGATTTCACCTGAGAAGTGACTTATAGGTTCTGGTAGGTAAGTAAGTCAGTGTGTCACTGAATAAATAACAAGTTTTGAGAGGTCGTATTCTCTGAAAAGAAGTCATAAATTTTTCAGGAGATAGATAAAACTATGAATAGGTAGTAGGAAAGTCCATTTTCATGTATCCAGCTTTAGAGGCTTTGAATCCCCAAGTGCACGATGCGTACTTGTAGGTCGTTCTTATCAAATAAACAAAAAAAAAAAATGCTCGAATTTTGGTGAATATGATGCGGAAGGAAAATGTTCTTTTTCTTTAAGAAGTCGAGATGGAAGATGAACTGTAAACAATTTTTCAATCATCGTTTATGCTCCTTCGACAAAACTGAAATACAGAAACAATAAATCCTTGCTTGTGGTCTGGGATAGAACTGGCCGAAAAATGTCTGAAGCTTTTGTCCTTATTATACAGAGTGGCAGGGATATCGACGCATAACCTGTTACCATGGATTCAGCACATGATTCTGGACTCCCCTGTGTATTTAAAAAAATTATTTTTAAAAAAATTGCTGTTCCATACATCTTGACCGTATTTGAAACAGCAGGTTTTTGTTTGAGTACCGACGATATGTTTATACGCTAGAGGGTCTAGAATCATGTACTGAATTCATGGTTACAGTTTGCGCATCGATGCCACCCTGTATTCAAGGAGAATAAATGTTGTATGGAGTAAGTAGTGATATCTATGCGTGTATATTCCTTGATCCTGGGAAGGATACGTTAACATGTTTCCCATACAAAGGTTTGTTTTGGTTTAAGTCTTCTGCATTTACTGTATATGTATATTGTGAGAATCGACGATCACGAACGTGTATACAGTCAACAAAACAGTTAGGTTAGGTTAGAGGCAAAAAAACCATTGCGTTGTGAATACTCGCTGTTATTTTTTATGGCAACCAGAGGGCTGGGCTATTTTTGGCCAAAGAATCAGCATTGCAACACAACGTAGCAATGCTGTCTGTCACTTTTCCTGTTGACAGCGCGATGCGGACGAATTTTATGATTCTTTTCCCTCCTTTGTTATACAGGGTGATTTTTTAAAGTGGGCGTGGTTGGCCAAATCCGAAACTATGAGGAATAGCGAAAAGTACTCTAAGGAGTCACAGGCTCGATTTTGATGAAAACTAAAACTGCATCATTAGATTTTTGAAAAATCAATATTTCTAGGCAGGAATCGAACCCGTTGATTAAAAAAAAAACACGCACTGTATTATTACACCATTCGATAGTGTCGCTAATAAGGATCGAATTCTGGGAAGTAACGGGTTCAATTCCTGCCTAGAAATATAGATTTTTCAAAAATCCAATGATGCAGTTTTAGTTTTCATTAAAATCGAGCCCGTGACTCCTTTGAGTACTTTTCGCTATTCCTCATAGTTTCGAATTTGGCCATCCACGCCCACTTGAAAAATTCAGCTTGTATACACATGTATATACATAATTATTAATCATATTATTTTAAGACTGTTAGCTTATACGATTACGATGTTAGTCACATGGAGAAAGTGGTTCAGTTTGACGGCGGTCTCTACCACACTGTTATATGACCACACGACGATACATGCTGTAAGTATATAATATAAATATTATATATAATAATAATAATAAAGTTGGACAGTTTGTTTGAAAGCGCTAAACTCTGGAAATACCGGTCGGATTTGAAAAATATTTTGCATTTGATAGCCCAATACTTGAGGATATTTATATAAAAAGTAAGAAACAACGCTAAGCGAAAACGAAGTAATAGCGCGGGTAGGCGATGCGATGCGACGGGGTGGGGCGGGGAGCAAGAACTTTCACGCGGATGAAGTCGCGGGGAGATGCTAATCTTAAATAAAAAAGTAATCCTTGAAGCTATATTCAGAAGAGCGATGTCAAAGACTTCATCACTTAGCATCAACCACCTCACTCTTCGCGGAGAACAGGCGTGATGTCATGTCATGTATTAAATTGTCATCATCATGATAATAAAAACACACAGTTGCAAGTAAGCTACTAATTTCTTTGGTTGACTGTACGTTATAAGTTTGAGGAAAAACTATATTTTTCGTGAATCGGATATTAGAGGAATTGTAGATGGACTGCGACGTCATCTTGTATCTCAATGAAATAAGTCATTTATTCATAAGATACTTTTATCAGCTATCTGTCCGTGTCACTGACCTCTAATAAACAAGTACGCTGGACTAAATATACCGTACTATACGAAATGACAGTTGTTTTTTGTGCCGATTCAAAGCGCCCCGCTCGAACGTCTCAGGAACTAAAATTGATACATTGTTGCTAATGGCCGTCGGTGTTGTTTTGATACATCTTGTGACTGTCTGACATTTACTCCTATTTAATAACAAAATATCTTATTCTAAATTCTTATTTTAACATTGTCCCACGATATCGGCCCTCTTAGAAACGCATTAAATCTCAATTTTATGGTCTCACAGCTCGACATGTTACCCTAATCAATAACAAAACATCCTATTTCTTTAAAATAGTAAAACAATATTGAAACTCTTAGAAACCCATTCCATTTATATTTTATGGGAAACAGACCGGCAATTATGGCTAGTCATCAATAGAAAGTGATACTTTACGTCACTTAAGATGCAATATATTGTACGAATTCTAAGAATGCTCAGAACCTTTTTTTTTTTTTTGAGTATGGGAAATCATCAAATGACCCCTTCCGCTCTGGGTGGAGCAGAAGGGAGTGTCAGACTCTTACCGACTAAAACCCACCCGTGTTCCTTCCTTAGCCCTTTATGTACCAGGGCAGCGGTAACCCTTTCGGACGATGCCGCTACCCCGGCAGGCTTCGGCCCTGTCGGGCCCCGTCAACTACGCTGACATCTCTTTGAGGCGCGCGTGGAACACATACGCGCCGTCCGGCACCAGCCTGGTCCTGATCGGACGAAGAGCTACCCATTGCTTTCCGCGCGCTGGCCCGCGCCTACGGTGGCCGGGAGTCGTCACGCGGCTCCCGACGCCCGGAGCGTCTCCCTCGGCGGCTGAGGCGTGAGGATCTCTCCCTCGCCCATCCCGCCGCCTCCAGATCCCATGGTGGCAGTCCGGCAAGGAGGCTTGCTGCCTCGCCCGAGATCGTGCGGTACCCCCTTATAAGCCTTACGGCTACCACCTTCAAATCAAATCATCTTTATTGTGGACTATAGGTATACATCATAAATACAGGTCTTAAATAATTAAAATAGTTCAGCTATGTCCCGGCGTTGAGGCATACAATAATAAAATACAAATCAGAAGTTAAAACACAATTACTCATATTAGTCTCGATACATTATTAAAATATTCCAAATTATAAATACATACAAATTCAATTCCAAGTCATATTAGTCATAAAAAAATAATAAAAAATAATAATGTTTATTTATCTCCACAAATTACATTCTTAAACATATTAAGTTGACATTGACATAATTCATTATGATACGTATTTTTCCTTTCTTGTCATTGGAATACAATATTTTTGTCACACAAGTAATCTTTGACATCATAATAACATTTGTCTATTAATAATGAATGTAGTTTCTTTTTAAACTGGAGGATGGGTAATTGTTTAATGTCATTAGGCAATTTATTATAGATTAATGATGTCATGCATAAAATACTTTTATTTAATAGTGCTGTTTTACCATAACATATTTGTAGCTCTAACCTTTTTTTATCCCTTAATTTTCGATAGTAGCTTTTGACAGCAGTCTTATAGTTGCTTAGATTTGATTTCACAAAAATATTTGATTCGTAAATGTATAGGGAAGGCAATGTGAGAATTTTTAGATTTTTAAAGTAAGGTTGACAGCTAATTGTACTATTTATTTGGCACATTGCTCTAATGCACTTCTTTTGAGCTTTAAATATAAATTCCTTGTCTACCGAATTACCCCAAAATATAATGCCGTATCTCAGTAATGGTGCCACCAGTCCGTGATAGGCCGTTAAAATCGCGTCTTTGTTAACTATTTTGGAGAGCTTGTAAAGAGCGAATGAGGATTTGTTGATTCTTTTGCAGAGATTGTCTATATGGGTTGTCCATGAAAGTCTGTACCTAATCAATATTTATTCCTAGAAATTTTGTATTTGTTACAGATTCTACTGTCTGCCCGTTATAATTTACATTGATACTTTTCGGTTGAGTTCTTTGGTGGAAGTGCATTATATTTTGGGGCGCGTTCAGATAGTGTGCGGCTCGAAGCCGCAGTGAACGCGCCCACACCGGGGCCCCATAAAGGGCCATGGACTGCACGACCCCCGCGTAAAGCCTCCGACAGGAGGCGTTTGGCCCCCTCAGGTTGGCAGGAGCCGCTTCAAGGCGGCCCCGGCCCGTTCCAGTTTGGGGGCCAAACGTCGGAAATGCTCGACGAAGTTCCACCGGCTGTCGAGGAGAGACCCAGGTATCTCATCGTTGTCTTGACGCCGATGTGAACCCCTCCTACCATCAGTTGGGATCCCGAAGGTGGCCCGTACCGGGGCCCATGAAAGGACATGGCCTCGGACTTGTGCAATGCCACCTCGAGACCCAACTGCCGGATCCTTTTCACGACTATCGCAACCCCGCGTGTCATCGCGTCAGCCGCCGCCTGATGCGACCTCCCCTGCGCCAGGACCAGCGTGTCGTCAGCGTAGCAAACTACGCTGACGCCATCAGGGAGGTTGGCCCGCAGCACCCAGTCGAAACCGATGTCCCACAGGAGCGGCCCCAGAACCGATCCCTGTGGGACACCGCACGACATCTCTCGCCGGTTCCAATTCCCGTCGCGACCGGGGTAGATGATGGCTCTGTCCGTCAAATACACCTCGACTATTCGACGGAGGTAAGTCGGCACCCGGTGATACCGGAGTGCCTCCCCTATGCAGCTCCAGGGCAGGGTGTTGAACGCGTTGGCGATGTCGAGTGACACCGCCACGACCACCTCACCCCGGGACACCGCGTCCCTCGTCGTGAGGGCTCTCACGCGCATGATGGCGTCCACCGTCGAGCGCCCCTTGCGGAAGCCAAACTGGCACTCCGCAAGATCCGGCCCCGTCCTCACCAGGTGCCCGACGAGGCAGCCCGCAATCACTCTCTCAAAGAGCTTGCCAACCTCGTCGAGCAGCACTATGGGCCGGTATGCGGACGGAGAGTCCACAGGGCGCCCTGGCTTCTGAATGAGGACCAGCTTCCCCGTCTTCCAACGGAGTGGAAACTGGCCTCTCTCCATACATGCGCTTAAGAGCGCCTCCAGTCGAGGCCCGAGAGCCCTTGAGGCCAGGACCCAGGCTTTACCCGGCAAGCCGTCGGGTTCCGGGGCGGTATTTTTGGCCTTCAGCCGGCCTACCGCCGCTCTCAGATCTACCCCGGTCACTTCAGGGATGTCATCGTCGTCGTCCGCGTGGTCCGCTTCGGGCACCGCAAGTGGCGGAGCCATAGGCGGGGGAGTATGCTCCCCCCGTGAAGGGAACAGAGCGCTCACCACTTCCTCCACCAGCTGGGGTCGGAGACTCTGCGTCAGCGGGGGGGCCCAGGTGCGGAGTTTATTCCGCACCATTCTGTAAGGGCGCCCCCATGGATCTCGGTTCAGAGTCTAATGCTCAGACCCTTACAGGCAATAGAGAATACGAGTCCCGCATATGGTTACGATTAGTTGGGTCGGATGACAGGCGACGGTACCTGGGCGACCCTTTTTGAGAAGAGGGCTGGGTGCCTTCACGTGGTGATTTTAGGACGTGGGAATGAGAACGAAGAGGCGAAGGCAGTCGGGGTCGAACCGGTTTAGGATACGGACTTCCTAGTCCACGCTAGTTAAGTTAGGAGATTTAGGGAATGCCAAGAGGCTATGTCCGAGTGGGCTGTCGCGAAGTAGCGAGTATTAGTTATTAAGTTAAATATAGTTGGGTTGGAGCCCAGATTAGGTTATTCTAGTATTTAAAGTGGTATGTGTATGTTTGTTGGTGTGATTGGAGCCCAGATTAGGTTTATCTAGTATTTAAAGTGGTATGTGTGTGTTTGTTGGTGTGACGGGGTGAGTCCTAATTTATAATAATTATCCTAGGCTGATAGAGTTATTAAAGTTCTTATAACTAATCAGACAAAGAGGTGTTGCTGGGGAGCTTGTTGCGCCACTTCTTCTCCCCAGCCTAAAACACTAGGAAGTGGTGAAGGGTGGGCGCTTTGGGGGCTGTCTATAGACCTACAAGAGAGTTGATCCACGACTCTACTAATTAATAATCCTTTATTATTGACTCTGCTCTTTTATCTAGTAAATCCTAGTACCATAATTCTTGAACGCTGTGTTCTTTGCCTCCGGCCAATAATAGTGCCCTATGAGAGATTATTCAAAACTCTATTAAATGATGGTTCTCGAGTTTCGAATCTCAACTCTATTTGTCTAGTAATTCTTGAATATTGTATTCTTTATCTCAGACCAATAATTCGGTCAGACAGACATGAACACGTGTCTTGCAGGTGTGCTTATTGTGCAAGGGGTGAACTTCCAGGGGTTTGGGGGACCACATCTATCTAATATCCAGTCCAAGGACTGATAGGGACCATGTCTCCTTAAGAGCATGATGCCGACGCAATGCCGCTGGAACTAGCCGCTCCATAGTCAGACAGTCGCTTGGTTGCCGCAGGAAAAGCCGCTTCGTCACGTTTATCAGTTCGAAAGAACTGCTAGGGACCATGTCTCCAAAAGAGCATGATGCCGACGCAATGCCGCTGAAAAGCCGCTTGCGTCACTATATGGGAGTGTTGCTCTGAGTACTTTGAGTGTAGATGTGAGGTATCATGTGAGTAATGACTGATCGAATTCCTATTACGCTAGCGTATGGGTTACTCACAATTTAATAATAATAATATACTTTGCATCCCTCTATTATTACTAGCTTTCTAAAACCACATTCAAACTATGTTCATAACTCTGAATTCCTAAGTTTTAATTAACATTTCTTTCAATCCTTTCCTTGGTCTATCGATGACACAAGGCATTGGACTTCTTCATATTTGGAATTTATTTAATCTACAATAGGTGGAGGGTGTCCAGTCTGGTGCCGAGCCCTACAGAGCAGCACGGAGGAGGGGTGCTGTTCTCCCCCGTAAGGGGGACCTGACCCATTTTCCTGACATTTCCACATAATTAGGAAAAACGAAAATTTTATCAGCCTAGGGTAATTTAGGAACAGTCACAATCTCTAGTGATTTAGGTTTAAATCGTGGAATAAGGATAACACTTGTTTGTTTATTTTGTGTTTACTACTACATATTTAGAACATTTTTATCATGAGAATTTGCGCATTTTGTAAAACTCATTATCAAAAATATTAGTTCCACGGACGCTCACGTAGCTATATTAGCGCCAAAATGGCGAAAATAAAATGCCTTAATTTCATCCTCGATAGTATGATGTCCAGCGTATTTGTATAATATAGGTGAGTGGCCCGTGTCAAATCATGGTAACACAATGCCTGGCTATGCTGTGGTGGGACACAGTTACGTATAGTCTACAGTTCATATTCTGTTCCAATGACACATTTTGTAGTAATTGTGTATTCAGTTTACAATTATTGATATTCACGTAAAATATTGGAAATTGATGGGCACATGATAACTGGTTTCAACTGCCAATTCTCACAGTATTGGCACATTTTACGCAAAAAATTACCGACCCATTATAATTAATGGTTTGAGTAGTTAATATAAGCGTGTATAACCTGAAACTGTTGAGATAAGATAAGATAACATTTATTTGTCAAAAAAAACACGTGTAGGTTTTACAATGAGATGGAAAAAGAGAAAAAAGATGTCTCAACATGTTTTGCCTAGGAAGGCGTACAAATACAATAGAAATAAATTATTTGTATTAAAAAGAAGTAGACAATATTGACAAATTCATAACAAGCGATACAATTGATAGTTAAATAGAGTTGTTAAAATACAGATAATTCGTTAATGTCCAATAGCAAATATGTTAAAATATAAAATGTCAATAAGCTTTAAAATAATGTTAATAATGTCAGAATGTTCAAAATCATAATCCAAAATAATAATTAATTACATTAGCATGTATGTATAAAGTAATTTATCATTTAAATAGTCGGCAACGTTATAATAGCATCTATTAATTAAAAGTTTTTTAATGCTTTTATGAAAACTATTTATATTTATATCTTTGTATGCCTTTGGTAGCTTGTTGTATAATTTTGGGGCCATGCAGAATACACTTACTCATGAGAGCTGTTTTAGACTTGTGTAAACGAAGTATGCGATTATCACGTTGACTTCGTTCGGAACCATCTGAATACTTTGGAAACATTCGGGGATTCTTTTTAACAAATAATACCGTTTCGAGAATATACAAGTAAGGAAGTGAGAGAATTTGATGTTTTACAAAATATGGTTTGCAACTGTCTATATTTTTAAGGCCAAACATATGTAGCTCTTATGCATCGTTTTTGCATTCTAAATAATACATCTTTATGTGTGGAGTTACCCCAGAAAATAATGCCGTATCTAAGGATCGATGCCACCAGTCCGTGATAGGCAGTAAGCAATGTATCTATATTTACGATTGGAGCGAGTTTATACAATGCGTAGGAAGAACTGCTTGGTTTTTACTAATTGTTTCTATGTGGTCTTTCCAATCTAGTTTTTGGTCAATAGTTAGTCCAAGCAATTTGGCATTACTAACTCTGCATATAATGTGATTTTTATATTTTAATTTAATGTCATTTTTTACTGGTATTCTTTGATTAAAATGTAAAATTTGTGTTTTATTTAAATTAATTTTTAGATTATTATTGTCTAACCAGCAAATTACAGAAGCTAAAGCATTATTAATGTCAAGTTCATAAGTGTCAGTATGCTTACATGCTATTGTGATTGTGCTGTCGTCTGCAAAAAGAGTCATAGGATGCTCGATATATTTGGGAAAGTCATTTATATAGATGACTAACTGACCCGGCAAACGTTGTTTTGCCATATAAATTATTTCTAGCTGCCCGGCGCTACTATGTTCGCGTGGTGTCCTACCCCCCACTCTAACCCTACCCTACTCCCACCCTACTCCTACCCTACTCCTAACCTACTCCTACCCTACTCCTACCCTACTCCTACCCTACTCCTATCTTACTTCTACCCTACTCCTAACCTACTCCTACCCTACTCCTACCCTACTCCTAACCTACTGCTACCCTACTCCTACACTAATAAAAAATATAAACACAAAGCAATAATTATCGCTGACAATTTGCTTTAATCGAAGTACGTCCAAAATGAAATGACCGCATGAATGACATAACAACATGCTTGTACTGTCAACACTGATTAAAATTTCAATTTGACAGCACAATCTCCATCTGAAAAAAGTTTCAATTTGACAGCAAAATCCCCATTAACAAAATAATCCGCCATTTATTGAATTCATTTGTTATAAAAAATGTGATAAATGCAGAACCGCTCTACCGATTTTGTGCAAACTTCACATAAACCATCTACTAAATAGTCCAAACAAAGCCTAAACATTTGGTTTGAATAGGTGAGCCCGTTCTTGAGTTATAAAATTACAACGAAAAGTGGCATTGATTTTCATATATACATATATAGATAAATAATAATGGTCCAAGTACGCTCCCCTGTGGTACACCGAATTTCACTACACGTTCTTGAGAAAAATACGTAGTCGCTTGTTTTGTGCGATCTATTCTTGAGATTGCTGTGATTTGTCTTCTATTGGTCAAATAGGATTCAATTAATTTAAGAACATTGCCTCTAACTCCGTGTGCGTCAAGTTTTTTAATTAAAAATTATGGTTAACATAGTCGAATGCTTTGTGTCATATCACATAGAACAGCGCAAATAAGGATCCTTTCATACACTTTTAACATAACAGTATGAAGAAAATCATAGACCGCCATATTGATTGTTGAACAAAATGCATTTGTTTTTTTTTTATTGTAAAATGGGCCTGACCTCGATCTCGCGTGATAGAAAGCGATGGATGAAGTTTACGATCCCTCGTAAACTTCATCCATCGCTTTCTATCGTATATTCGTGCGTGCCCAGAAGATGCCTGTTCACTTCCTTTGAAGACGGGTTATATGCTGAAGGGAACACAGACGCTGGCAGAGAGTTCTACACTTTGACCGTGCGCACAGTATACTGAACTACCTCAATTACAAGTTGATGATACATAGATAGACAACAGGTCTACAAATTATTAAAATAAAATCAAAATATCCTAACTTAATTATAACTATTAAAAAACTAAAATATTGCGTCGAAATATTCCTCCACATCGACTGGTGATGTAACTAAGAGACTGGCGGCACTGCCACGTTGTATGGCAATACTTATCCTCTGACCGAGGTAAAAGCCAGCCCTTGGGTCACGGGAAGTGTCAACCAGCCGTTTAGAGTTTTCATTGAACAAGCCATGAGCACTCGGACCCCACGGCCCCGAGGGTTTCAACCCCAAATGGCTCGAAAATATAATTTCCGACAAGGTTATTACTGTTGTCTACAGTCAACTTAAAGTACCTATACCATCTTTAAAACATATCTTTCGCATTTCTGAATTACCTCGCATTCGAAGATAAAGCTGTGACAAAACGGTTCGTTCCTATCCGAGCTCGTCCGACGGCGTGTTATTAAAATATTACGACATTTTTACGACTAGATAGCGAGGGGGGACCAAATCATCCTCCCCCCTTCATTAGCCGCTACGAGACTAGAATAGATAATATTGACTGAGATATACGGAGTGAGCTGATTGTTACTGAAACGAAGTTACAGATTTTTTCTGTATTATCTCCTTAGTGGCTTACATAAGCAGCCCAAAAGTCTTGCCAAGGGGTATCGTGTTACCCAGTTGCTGGTTTGTAGACTTCAGATAGGCAGTCACTCCATATAAAATAATGGTACTCAGCTGCATCCGGTAAGACTGGAAGCCGACCCCAACACAGTAGGGAAAAGGCAGATTTATTAAAATGTAGGTATATATATTCTAGTCCATGATTTCAATGCATGTCATATCTTAAACACTATCCTACTAAATGAAACTCATTCTCGTAATCGAGCTTAAAGTTAGTAGTCCGAACCTATTTAAAATTTTTCCAAAACTAATTCACTGTCTGATCATCCAGCCAGTTTCCCAGTAAATAGTAACAGACTTGTTTTATTATGCAGACAATAATAAACACTAAAAAATAATTACATTTAACTTAATAACTTGTGGCAGTTGAGAAAGGTCACGAACCAAAAATAGACTTTAAACTTCTCTTGCGTATCGTAAAGGAGGCAGAGCCACAGGAGAGACGTCGACAGAAGGGGAGCGTCACTTCTGAAGTTGTAACATTGTCTTAGTTTAACGAGTCTTCGGGGAACAGGTGAACTTTCTTAGAGCAGTCATGCAAGTAAGGAACTTTGTTTCCTACATAGCTATTCACAACCATCCGACACGCTATAGTATCGAAAATTTGAAAACACATTTCGATAACCTGATTTTCCTTGCCCCTGACAGCAAACACCTGTTGGAAGAATAACGGTTCTCTGTCTGATTTAGGACTGATTATTCGATTTTAGGATAGAAAATATGTCTAACTGAAACTGAACTGAAAAAATATTTTTATCTGAAGAATAAATGTGACAGTTAGACTTATTATTTTCTATATAAAACCTGTCAAACCACAATATTTATTCCTCAGATAAAAGTTATCTGACTATTGACATATCAGCCCTAAAACTGACATTTTTTTTGGGTTTTGGACTTGTGAACAGCGTTTAGAGGACTCCTACACACACATTGATTGATTTTCGATGCGGAAGCGTATCGAGTGGTTGCAAATAGCTATGCTGCTCAGGGTATTGTAGTCGAGCCTCCCTGCCTGTTCCCAGGAAACAAATTTATTAAAAACGCAGTGAAAACATTTTATTTTCCGAGCTATGTCCCGCCCGCGTGGGGTGGGACCTTGTGTAAAAAATAACTCACACAATTTTTAATTAACAAGCTACAAACTTTTATAAAATTCGTTTACCTATTAGTTTAGCCGGCGTAAAAACGTAAAAAAAATATATATTGACACAGAGTTACTTTTGCATTTAAAATGGGGTTAGTAGATATTTTTAACAATCTATGTAGGTACACATAAATAGTTTTCAAATGCTAGCAATGTTGATTACTAAAACTCAAAGTACCTACATACAGCTGTTATTAACTATTCAAAATACCCACATACATCTGTTATTAACTATTCAAAGTACCCACATACAGCTGTTATTAACTATTCAAAGTACCTACATACAGCTGTTATTAACTATTCGCACAAAGTCGAGAAAACATCGTCATTCGTCATCGTCATTTTGACTCTATACCAAATAGAAAGGTTACTCACGGTATTCAACCCCCAGCAAGGCATCCCTGATGTACTTCCTGGCCAGGTATTCACTCAGTGGCGTCTCCGTGGGGATGTCGATGACGGGGCCTCCTTCCAACAGCTGGAACACCAGGTACAGGTGGTCTTCTGCGGGGTCGTCTAGCACCTGGTGACCAAGGTTTATTGGTTGTTTTAGTGTAGAACGATCAACGTTACGATAGACTTGCGTAAGATTAGATTAGCACTAGTCAGCGTAACACCGCATGGCTCGGATACTTGTGCTAATTCAGCTACACACAATGTATACTAGTGCAACTCCAGTTTTGCGCAAGTTTATCGTAACGTGGGTGGTCTGCATTATGTCGTTGCCATAGATATAAGTAATTTTTTACATTTCTATGGTTGGTTCTATGACAGTTAATGAATAAGAATATTATGTTGAAGTGTATTGTAACGTGTATGGCTACCATTCGTGTTTCCGCGATTTTTGGAAATTATTAGGATTCTGTGGAATCCATCCTTCTGAATGATCGCCCGTCTACGCAAAGCCAGAAAGCCTAAGAAAAGAAATATAAATAATAAAAGAAGAAATATAAGAAATGAAAGTAAGAAAATAGACGCGTTATTTACCTTCTAATGGAGCGAGTCAATATGACGAAAGGTCAGTTGCGTAAATGAACAATTAACTGAGCTGACATCCTTATTGTGTTTGTCGTTCATTTATTATTATTGTGGGGTCGTTTATTATTAAGCACTAAGTAATTATTATTGTTTTAGGCAACTGTTGTGCCTTCGAAAGCGTTATTTTTAGAAAGTACGCCATTCGGGACTGTCTACATTAAGCTTGCACGAATATTCTGACAGATAAACGGTCATGATATTATTGAATGCAAACTGATGATTACAAACTGTACCTGAACCTGTTATAATTTTTCCCAATTAGGTAGTGTGTAATGCATACTGGGTCAAATTAAATTAGCTAGCGTAACTTTGCAGATGTGATGGGTATCGATATTATCTAAACATGATAAAATACTAATGTTCAGTTTAATTTGATGTCAAACAAGAATAATGGTAATTTAGTTTCGACAAAAACTTTAGTTAGTTTTCATTAGATAAATATTATGTTTATTGTTAAAGTAAATAAATTCCGTTTTCATTTAAAAAAAAAAAAATAAGCTAAATAAGTTGTAACTCTCACCTCAACCAACTTGACAACATTAGGGTGGTCGAGTTTCTTGAGCACGGCTATCTCGCGGTACACCCTCTGCAGGGGGTCGGGGGGCGGTCCAGGACCTGGCCTCCTAGGGGGAGCCCTGCCGAACAGCCCCGCGCGCCGCATCAGCTTGCGTTTTGAGAGGATCTTCATCGCCTGTGGAAGAAAATATGGATTAGGATTTCCCCAATGGAGATTTTGCTCTTAAAGTCACAATGACTTCATCTCATCTGTTCATCTATCGACTGATTGCAAGATTATAATTACAAATAACAAAGAAAACTAATTGAGGATATCTTTCTTTTAACATTTAGGGCTGATTTTTCAATCGACAGATAATTTTTATTCGTGGCAATATAATTGACGTCTGACAGTTTTTGTATGGAAGAATTGTCAAAAATTCTAAATTATTCTTCCGATATAATTATCTAGCGTTGGAAAAATCAGTCCTAAGTATATCTTTTGTTCAGATAGCATGCTTAGTATTTATATTATATAATTATAATATACTTAGTAGTTATTCTAGGGTCGGGCTGAGGACGAGCTGGTTGGTACACATGTGTACCACAAGCGGTACAAATTCGGTATTCGGTAATCTGGTTCGGTCCCTGAGAGGTTGACGTTTTCGTGAAACATTTTTTATTCTGTTATTTTTTTTATAGTTTTCATAACATTACAACTTTGAGGTATGTATGACGGTTTATAGTTTTCGGATGACTGATAACTGATAAGACTTTCCTTTAGATTACGATTGGGAAGCATACTAATTCGGGACGAGAAGTACATTACATAGACACTGATTAATGAATTAGACGAAACTTCTTAGTTATAATTTGAGCCGTATATGAAATACCTACCTATAAGGATTTTTCCTTTACTTCCTAAACCGTAAACAATTTAATTAATTATTCGAGCAGTTCATGAATCGCAGTACACCTCAGGTACCTGAGGTGCCTCTGCCTAACCCTTCCGGGATAATAAGTGTGACGTTATGAGTTGTTTTCATGAATCGGTGGTACTATTTTATTTTTGCGCAAAAACAAAAACAGCCACAGGCCTAAGTAAACACAACAAATCTGTGCGCGTCATTAGATCTCCTCTCCCGTCGCTCGCAGATTGACGCTGTTCAAGTTGGCTGCCTGCCCTCTGACATTCAACAGAACATTTCGTCTTTATTCATTGCTTACGCTCCAAACGGATGTTGTTACCAGGAAGGTAATCCCTAAACATCTGTAGGCCAATTCTCGTAATTAAAAACGTTCAAAATCTAGTCGCAGTCTCATCTCGGCGACAAGCAAATGTCAAAAATGTAGGGAAATTAGAGGTATTTTTGACAGATTGACACTGAGATCAGACTGTGAACGTTCTTAAAATTACGAGAATTGCCCCTCTAATTAGAACAGACTAAAAACAACTAGTTGACCATGATGACGACTATGTTGTCTATGATAGTTACGCGACGTAGTTTCGTGTTACAGCAGATGCTTTTTCGTAATGTTTTCTTACTTTAACAGAGACATCGACACGAAAATAATTAAATAAATATCTAATTACATTGAGTGGGGCTTCTTCGTCGTTACAATAGTGTTTTACATTTGATTTACCTTCGATCATTATGAAACGGACTGTCCCAGCAGTTGGCACATTTTGTTTTGTCTGATGATGTGTAATAAGTAAAAACGTTGATATATGCTTATTTCTTTGGTTATTTGATCGTTAGTAACTTTACTTTTGTTATAATGTCGCTGTTGAACATTGAGGACAGCAGGCGACCTTAATTTTGGAGCTATAGAGTAATAATCATTAGAGTGACACTTCATGACACGAGCAGAGCAATAAGAGCGTCTTGTAGAAATATAACAAACTGAGGATAGAGTCCGATAGAAAACAGATCTTTTATCGGCTGAAAACGAGATTCGGTTGATTTGCATTTTCAGCTGAAAGCTAAATTGACAACAGTGACAAAAAACCGGTCAAGTGACTGTCGGGCCACGCGCAGTGTAGGGTTCCGTAGTTTTTATAACAGCCAAGTGCGGGTCGTATTCGCTGACTGATAGTTTCGTACCATGCTCTAACTAAAAGCCAAACATGACTACCTACCTAATTTGACTTCCTATACAAATCCTCACCTGATCCGACTATTTTGCACGGAAAGTTGTAATTTTTTATAGAGATTTGGATAAGAATTGTCATAGCCGGTGTAGCAACTGTTTTTTTTTAATAAAACTTATTTAGGAATGAAACAATAGCGCGATACAACTGACGCTTAGCGCCATCTATCGACATTTATATGGTGTTGTTCGAAATTTTCGAGTCTAATACAATTGGTCGACTAGTACTCGTAAACTTGTAAAGCCCACTTGAGTGTGATAGTTTTCCTTTAAACTTCGTTATATATAGGTACTATTGCCGTGACATTTGAATTCGTAACTAAAACCGTTAAGTTGGTAGAGGGGGGGGGGGGGGGGGGACACTTGACTCAAACGAAAATTGGTACCTTAAAGCTTGATAAATCACGAACGGTTAACTTTATCAAAAAACGGTCTTCCCAAACCCCTAATATTTTTGAAAGGCCTATTCAACGATATCCCACAGTATGGGAAGGACGGAAAAAAATTATCATCCCCACTTTAGAAGTAGGGGAGGTACCCTAAATAATTGTTTTTTTCAAAATTTTATTTTACCACCTTTTCGGCGTCATTAATGTGTATACTCATGCCAAATAACAACTTCAAAGAATGCTAATTGATAATAATCAAACAATCTGCTACTAAATGCGAGAAAAACCTATTTTTTCTTCAGTTTCTCAGTTATTGTGCTTTTAGTTGTTGTGACTATGCATTTCTTAAAAAAAATATATTTATAAAATACTGATTTGCCAGCACTTAATTTTTTCGGCAACTGTTGAAAATATGTATATTTTTTTACGTCCGAGAACGTTATGTTCGAAAATGGATATATCGGCCGAAAGCCGAAATTAAAATTGATTCTTAACTAAGGAAAACCAAAGAGTAGCCTACTTTTGTGTGGAATGTCAGTTCGGCTGTTCTATTAGTTACAAGCTAAGGTCCAATTTCCTGCGCCTAGCACGAACATTTAGGAATCGTTGCCTCCCGTGTCGCCAATTAGCCGGTTTTGTGTAGGAATTGTGATTGGCAACACTGATGACAGACTTTTTGTGCGATGCAGACTCGCTTGCACAAAAACTAAGTCGTTAGGGTAGGGGTAGGGTGTTGCTAGTCGTATGTGTTACACACAATTCACACATTTTTCACACAATTCTGTCAGTATGCACAACATCCAGATTGATAGACAAAGTTTTCATTTTGGTTTATTTATTACTAGCTTTGCTCACGGCTTCGCCCAGGGGAACATACTACCGGGACAAAAAGTATCCTATATCCTAAGCCAGGTAATCGACTACCTACGTATGTGCCAAGTTTCATCGAAATCCCTTTAGCCGTTAAGGCGTCGCAGGGTAACAGACAGACCGAGTTAGTGTGGATGGAATTTGAAAATGTTATAAAACCTATTTTTTTAAGTTTTAAAACAATACATACATAAGCACTTAAAAAAAGTCAGAATGGGGTCCTTTTGTTGCTCCACGGTCCTTTTGTAGAGGAAAATTTGATGCTAACTGAGTTTACTTACGTAATGCGTATCATCCTCTTCATTGTAGGCTAACTTGACGATCCCGTATGAGCCCTGAAACAATGAATTTACATAACTTTCAACTTATTAGCAGAGTTAAGAGAATTACACTTTTAGCATAATTAGTGGCTGAACTGGGGTCGCGTTACATCGCTACGAGTGTACCGGGGTCGGTGACCTGCTTATGTATGTCGATACAGTGGAAAACCTTTTTCATTTCCGTTGGCTTTTATAATTTTTATATGTTTAAAGAATTTATAGTATATGAATGTAGGAACCATTTTCCAATTATTTTATTTGGTAAAATTGTGGTTTCTTCAACATCATTCAAAAGATGTCCACAGCTGGACATAGGCCACCCCCAAACGTCGCCACAATGACCGGTCCTGTGTTTTCAGCATCCAGCGGATTTTTGAGACTTTCACCAGGTTTTCCTTGTGTTTTCAGATTTTCCATAACTTTGAAGGAAAATGGAAATCAAGAAAGTGAGCTTATTCCTTTTAAAGTCGGAGCCCTAAAATTCACTCAAATTGATGGTCCGATGTGTTCCATGGTTCGTGTACCATACTTACATTGCGACTGGCAACTACTAGAAAACAGATGATATTGCTGGAGTGACGACTATGGAAGTATGGAAGAAAAAGACATGTTGCACAAACCCCAAATAAATTGGGATAAGGGCAGGCGAATGCTGAAATAATAGAAAAAATAAAACCACGGGCTATTTTTCTCTTCATATTAAAAAATAATCTAAATATAAGACTATCCACAAACCTGTCCAATAGGTTCCAGTAGCCGGTACTGGTTAAGCTGCACGTACCCGGAGGCCTGCGCCAGCGACACGCGCCGCGACTCGCGAGGCGCCCGCCGCGGTCGCGGCGACCCCTGACCGCTGCACTCCGCTGACTTCGCCGCGTGCGACCGCAGCAGGGTCGAGCGGTCACCCGTCGCTGGGTATGTGGACAACCTAAGGTGGGAAGGAAAATATTATTAGTAAAAATATATGCTTAACATAACAGCACGCCTGTGTACCTGGATGGGTTAGGCAGAGTAGTTTTCCTTACACGCACATTTCGAAAGTACCTGGTGAAACCAACACAACTATGATGTTTGAGCTACATACTCCATGGCCAGCAGTAGTTGGTAGCCTATAAGATGGGACTCAAAAACATCAGAGAGGCACAAAACCAGACTCCGGGCTGTTACTAAGAAAATCGTAATGGAAAAACCCACTCACACTTGGCGGACCAAGTGTGAGTGGGACCGAGCTTGTGTGAGTGAACACTTGGTCCGGGACCGAGCTGTGGACGCCATGCTCAGCAGTGAACACTTGGTCCGGGACCGAGCTGTGGACGCCATGCTCAGCAGTGAACACTTGGTCCGGGACCGGGCTGTGGACGCCATGCTCAGCAGTGAACACTTGGTCCGGGACCGAGCTGTGGACGCCATGCTCAGCAGTGAACACTTGGTCCGGGACCGGGCTGTGGACGCCATGCTCAGCAGTGAACACTTGGTCCGGGACCGGGCTGTGGACGCCATGCTCAGCAGTGAACACTTGGTCCGGGACCGGACTGTGGACGCCAAGCTCAGCAGTGAACACTTGGTCCGGGACCGGGCTGTGGACGCCATGCCCAGCAGTCGCGATTGCGACCGCGCGCTATTGCGAAATGTTCCAGTCTGTTCAAGATGCTTTTATTTCCAAAGCACTTACGGCCAGCAATATTCATCTTACGTTTTTGCAAAAATTCTCATTTCCAAAACTGGGGCCTATTTTTGATTGTTAAAGTATTCACAAAAAAAACAATGTTTGCAGAATCAATATAATCTCCATACACACTATAACCACCTAGTTTACCATAGAGTGTGAGTACACCACAAATTGATCGTTACAGTTTGTGGTCGCGCTGGGCATGCAACAACGCGTACGACGACCTAATCGTTTTGACACTTGCACTACTTACTTCGCGCATAGGAATTTTGTTATTAAAATTAATTGAACACACTTTTTAATTAAACGATAAGTTTACGACAGTACATTGTATGGCATACCTAATGATTAACGGACATAATATTTAGTCACTTTTTTGTAGTGTAGATATTATTTTTCGGTTAAAATTCGTTACTCAAATAGGAATTTGCCTTACTCTCTGGTCAAATACTGTAAGATTGGGAATGATGAGGTATATGTATAGCTACCTAGTTGAAGTTAACTCTTGAACTATTGCTGCCAGTTAACGTAGAAAAAAAACGGGTAAGTGTGACCCGGACTTGCACACGAAGGCAATATTTTTTAAATTTTATTAGCCATTAATGTCCCACTGCTGGGCAATGGCATTCCTACTCTCTTTCCACCTCTCTCTCTCCAGATTTATAAGGAAACATTTATTTAAAAAAGTAGTGGTTTCTTGTAAAATTAAAATAAAGTTAAAAATTAAAAGTGCGCACTTTTAATTTTTAACTTTATTTTATTTTTATTATTTATTGTGATAGCGTCAATAGAAATAAACTTTTTGTGAATTTCAACTGTCTACTTACTGCGGACAGCGGAGGCTTAGTAATCGGGTTCCGTTGGCACCCTTTGGATATGAAACCCTAAAAAGACGTATTTCGAAGTTAAAGTTCTTAGATTTTTTTGCAACATAAAAACCGCCAAAAAATAAACCTACTCGTAACCAACATCCAACTACCATTCCTATATTATTGTTACGAGCTTCGGGTTCGTGACAATAAAAACTGCCGATAAAAATTACCAAAAGTTACACTTTAATTAATCAACTCTAATAACAACTCAAACACACTAATTATAAAATACAATCGCTCTTAAGTCGCACTTGAAGATCGCTTTCGATGTATTCGCTTCTATCGCAGAACCAAGTCTGATCGGTCGCGGCTAGTCCCGGCCTTATATAGTGCCGCAGATAATTCCAGAACCTTCTATTGTAGACACATCTAGAATGTTCGAGTACATACCGGCTCCGACTGACCAGATGTCGATAGTTCTAGTAAGTTCAGCCAATCGATAATAGATGGCGCTAGTGACTCTATTAGTTCTTGCTACTAGAAACTAGATGGCGCTAGTGGTAACTAATGTCACCATGCATCAGGCATTATTGTGGCGCGCAACACTGCCCCCTCCTAAGACATGCTCGTCCCGAGCATTATCGGCTCCATAATAACGCGCCAATCGATCCACATGGACAATCTTAGGAGTACCTCTTGCACCTTTCTGTATCCGGTAGGTTACGTCATTGATCTTTGTCACAATCCGGTACGGTCCATCCCATTTAGCTTGAAGCTTAGGAGATTTCCCCTTGCTGCGGACTAGATTGTGCAACCACACTAGTGAACCTTCGTCGAACCCTTTACTGTTCATTTTGCGGTCATAACGGGTTTTCATCTTTTCAGACATTTGCTGGCCCGATTGTCTGACGTGCTCATAAATGTCATTCATTTTGTTTCGCAAGTTATTCGCATAATCGGTTATACTGCGTGGGGCATCAGGTGGTATTCCGGTGATCAGGTCTGCAGGCAGCCGTAATTCTCTTCCAAAGTTTGCGAAAGCTGGTGTCACCGAAGTACTTTCGTGAACAGCGCTTCGATATGACAACAAAAATGGTTGTATGTGCTTATCCCAATCTCGTTGCCGATTTTCCACAACTTTTGCTAGGTACCTCTCCAATGTCTGATTGAATCGTTCCACCATTCCATCCGATTGTGGGTGGTAAGAAGTTGTTCTTGTTTTATGAGTACCCATAACTCGACAAGTTTCCTGGAATATTTGGGACTCAAAATTCCTTCCTTGATCACTGTGAATCTCTAAAGGTACTCCAAACCGACAGAAGACTTCATAAACTAATTTATCTGCAACTGTCGAAGCTTCTTGATTTGGAATGGCGAATACTTCCGGCCACTTAGTGAAGTAATCCATCACAACCATGAAATACTTGTTACCACTTTCACTTTCCGGAAACGGCCCCGCAACGTCAAGGGCTATCCTCTCCCATGGTGCGCCAACATTGTACAATTTTAATGCACCTCTACTACGAGTCTGAGGTCCCTTTACAGCTGCACAACTTGTACATTTGCGACACCAGTCCTCGACATCGTCCCGACAGTGGACCCAGTAAAACCGTTCTCGTATCTTCAGTAGAGTCCGTTTTACTCCCAGATGACCTCCTGAACAACTATTATGGTACAGCTGTAGAACATCCGGTACTTGAGCTTTAGGGACAACCATTTGCAAATGACAGCTGTCTCCCCGAGCATTTTCCCATTTACGGCACAGGACTCCATCCTGAATCACCAAGCTGTCCCATTGGGCCCAATAGCTTTTTGTGATCGAACTCATTGCTGAGATGTCGCTCCACCTGGGCTTAGGAGCTCTGGCCTTCATCCACTCGAGAATCGGCTTGATGTCCGAATCTTCCTGCTGTGCACGTTGTAGGCTTTCCTTCCACTCGTTGCTGAGGTCTGTCTTGAGCATCCTCACAGGTACGACTTCTTTGCTTTCTTGCCTAGTACCAACTAGTGTGCCTTTTTCCATAACCTGTTCCTGATCACAAAGGTTCGGCACACGTACCCCTGACATGTCGGGGGCTCTGACCAAAGTTCGTCCCACTTTCCATGGACGATCATTGTCTACCCTTCCTGTAGTTCGCTTGGGGCAACTGGATCGAAGGTGGCCCCTCTCCCCACAGCCGTAGCACCTAGGGCTGTATCTTTTATTGCAGTCGCGAACTCTAGCCGCTGCAACCTCCCTGACGCGATGGGAACGTTGATCCTGTCGCGCGGCTTCCACCTCCAGTGCATGGGCCAAGGCGTCCTTCAGCGTCCCGTGGTGCCCGAGCCTCACAGCAGCTCTAACTTCAAGGTCGCGGATGCCGTCGATGAATGCCTGCACCAGGTTCCCATCAATAAGCGCAGGTACGGACTGGTAAGCTTTACGCACCAGCTTCTCCACTTCAAGGGCCCACTGCTGCAGGTTTTCATTACTGCGTTGCACGCGATCCTTGAGCTGCGCACGAAACACGTGTTCCAGGTGAGCGTCGCCATACCGAGCCTCCAATGCCTCAAGGAGCTGCTCGTAAGTCACTTCCTTACCGAGAGCTTCCAGAACAGTTAACGCCTGGTCACGCAGGCCTAGGGTGAGGGCAGTCATGGCCTGACTTTTATTCCAACCGTTCGCCTTCATGACAGCCTCAAACTGGATTTTGTAGGCCGACCAGGAAGAAGTTCCGTCGAACGGTGGCACTTTGAATCCACGTAGCGAAGGTGTTGTAGCTACGGGAGCTGCGATTCCATCCCCAAGTTTAAGGTAATCCAGCGTTTTCTTTACGTCAGCCATCACGGTTTTCTTCACGTCAGCCACCACGTTGTCAACCCGATTATTCACTTGGTCGATCCGGATTTCAGCTTCCGACAGGCGGTTGTCATATTGAGCAACCTTATCCTTCACCTCCTTCATGTCTTTCCCAAAAGTAGCGTGAAGGTCCTTAATAAGGAGCATCTGCTCTTCCTGGCGGCGCGCTTGCTCCTCCTGGCGGCGCGCTTGCTCCTCCTTATCATGTTGGAGCTGTTCTTCCAACCGACGGGCCTGTTCCTCCTGTCGGCGGGCCTGTTCCTCCTGTCGGCGGGACTGCTCCTGCAGCATCATCATCAGGGCAGCAAAGTCTGGTGCTGCTGATGCTGGAGCTGCTGCGGACGGTTCGGCCTCCGTGGTTGGTAGCTGGCCCTCCGACCTCTGCGGCATAGTTCCACCAAAACGTCTCTGGTCCGTCTCCTGTTGGCGTTGACTCCGGGTACGGATACCCTCCGTGTCGTCTTTAGGTAAAATCGGCATGATTTTAATCCTTGCTTCTGACACCAATTGTTACGAGCTTCGGGTTCGTGACAATAAAAACTGCCGATAAAAATTACCAAAAGTTACACTTTAATTAATCAACTCTAATAACAACTCAAACACACTAATTATAAAATACAATCGCTCTTAAGTCGCACTTGAAGATCGCTTTCGATGTATTCGCTTCTATCGCAGAACCAAGTCTGATCGGTCGCGGCTAGTCCCGGCCTTATATAGTGCCGCAGATAATTCCAGAACCTTCTATTGTAGACACATCTAGAATGTTCGAGTACATACCGGCTCCGACTGACCAGATGTCGATAGTTCTAGTAAGTTCAGCCAATCGATAATATATGGCGCTAGTGACTCTATTAGTTCTTGCTACTAGAAACTAGATGGCGCTAGTGGTAACTAATGTCACCATGCATCAGGCATTATTGTGGCGCGCAACATTATAATTAATGCCAAGTCATTATGTCATCTAACAACAATTCAAGTATATTTTTTTTATACTCCGAGCAAAAAGTCTGGACACTTGAACATGACCCGTTAATGACTATAATTAAATGTCTGGCATTTTTTGCGGTCACAAATAGGTGAAGCCATTAATCTCTGTAACATCCTCCGCAGGCTTGTAAAAACGGTCTTTGAAATAAAAATCTTTTGTTAAACTTGAATGTGTTTGATACTTGTGTAAATGCTTATAAATTATATCTCTAGAGCCTGTTTGGGGCAAAAACATGGTCTCGTTTGGAGACATTTTTAATAAACGATCTAAAACCTCGCAGTACAAAGGGCAAAGTCCAAGGGCTGGTATTGACTGGAAAGATTCACTCAAATCTGTGTGGTTCTTTCCTCAAAAGAGTATCTCAGACATTAACTTGCATGGTCCTCATATGATCTGACTAAGATGTCTGGACTTTAAAAGAGACTGTCTACTAACCTCTGAGTTTGTTTCGATCGTTCTTCTCAGAGTAGTCAGTTAAGAAACATCGAACTCATATAGTTATAAAAAAATATTTAATCTTGACGTGTAAAAGTGTTTTTCTGAACCAATTTACATAAATGAATATAATTCAGCATTTGCGTTTGGTACTAACATTTTACAAAAAATAGTGTACATGGCCTAAATAGGGTCTGAGAACGTTAATTATTGGACAGGACAAGCCCGGACAAGTAGCCGACAACCTCCTAAGTTGACCTGAGAGAGGACATTCACAAAAAAAAAAAAAACAATTACGTGGTATACTTACTTCGAAACTATGGGGCTTAAAGAAAAGAAAAGAAAGAAAATACGTTTTTTTGCGGTAAGCGTGACGCGGAATGAGAACACATACACAAAATAAAAAAAACAAGTTGGCGGACAACATGCGCCACATCCACGCAAAACGGCCATCGCTTAGCATAATGCTAAGACCCTATGCGAGACACAGCCTCAGCGCTGATTTTCAGCGACAGCCGGCGTTGACATGTAGACGTCAACCGGTGCAGCATACGATTAGATAGATATAAATAAAAAACAATAATCAAAAAAACAATAACAACAATATAATCAGTCTAATAAAATAAAAACTGAAATAAAATTACAAAACTATGTAGAATATGGACTGTCTCTGTACTTGCAACCTCTAGAAGTAGATCTAACCTAATTACTGGTACATACGCAACCCTCGAAAATAATCTAGGAAACTATAATCTTAATAAATACAGGTGAGGACTAGCGAAGTCCCTGCTAATAGAGAGATTTTCTGCCCAAACAGGGATCCCAGAAAACATGGCCGTTGATAACTTTCCGTTGGATTACTGCGGATAATAACTACACTTCATATCTTACAGGCTTAGCGGGCTCAACGTGGCATGTACCTTTTTTTCCTTATTTATCTGGGTGAAGAGATAACCAACCTTATAATTTGTAAACTGGTTCCTTCACCTGGTGCAGTCATCTGATGACTAAACTAGCTGCCGAATACGTTAGGTGCTGTAGTTGTTTTTTCAAATAACAACATCTAAGTTCAGTTAGGATTTGTTTACGGGTCGAATAGAAAACACTTCCAGTGTTTAACTCAATAACTTTTTTCTTCTTCGTTCTTCTTTATAGAGCTACGTTGTAGAATGGGAGCCAACACTGACTGGAAACGGTTTTATTGAAAGAAATCATCGTAACTATGGCTTGTGCAATACGTTCGTAACTTCAACTGCAACTAGAATTAATTCAAAGGAGCCTTTTAATGATCTCTTTGAAATATACGATTTGACTTTAACTTTGCTTTAGCTTATACATTGTTCCCAAACTCGAATAAAACTTGACTCATAAGTTTTACATTTTCATAAAAAGTATCAAGACTAGTGGTTACCTGTCTCCATCTGGTGCCTGCCACCGACTCCTCTCATGTTCTCTGTTGTCACCGTTAGACACGTCCACTGCTGAGTGTCTGCAACAAAACAATCGACTGGTTAGATTCCATGACAAAGTACACACTATTGGTTAAGGTGTAAGGGCCCAGACAGATGAATTAGCATATGTATAATCAGCCTGTAATATAAAAAATAGCATGCTAACTCCTACAATTTAGAATTTTTTTTAAATTTTTTTTTTCAGTTTTAATGCAGTTCTTTACATCAACACCACGCCTTGTTTCCCCGAAGGGTAAGGCAGAGGTATACTCGTAGTAAGTGCACCCACATTTCGCCAGTGATGTTTGAGTCCCATGTAACAGGGGCGACCCAACCTGTTGCCATCAATCGGGTCCAGATTCAGACTCCAGGCTGCTACTGAAAAAAAACTGATGGAAATACACAACAATACTTTGCCCGACCTGGGACGCGAACCGAAACCTTATGCTCAGCAGTAGCGCTTACGACCACTGGACCAACGAGGCAGGCTGTAGTATTAAAACTGCGCTCAGCCTGTTATTTTTAGACTTAAGTTGAAGGATAGATGGTGTTCATTTCGTGCATCTCAGCTCTAAGGGATTAAGTCAGAAGGATAGGAAGTTCGTTATCAGACGTAAATAACAATTAAATGCTCGTACGTTACGGCATCTTCTCCTTTAAGTGTGTGTACTATCATTTTAGGGGTTGTGGCTAAATAATAATAACCGCACAGGTCGATCGAAGGTAAAGCTATGATAGCCGCGGTCGGTTCGTCAATGGGTGAACATCCATTATATGTCGAGATCTCTCCGTGCCTCGGAAAGCACCTTGCCGTTGGTCCCGACTGTCATTCGTAGATCTGACAATCAGTTTTACTATGGGATATCGTGTTACCCATTAACTGGGTTATGGAGGTCAGACAGGCAGTCGCTGCAAAATACTGGTATTCAGTTGCATCCGGTTAAACTGGAAGCCGACCCCAACATAGTTGGAAAAATCCTAGGCAGATAGATTGTCAGTCATTGTAGCAATGATTAGCAGTCGCACATACTTGGAACTTGAAATAAACGTTTTATTTCATATAACATTAGAAAGAACGACTCAAACGTGCAACATCGGTTGCCACACACTCTTCCAGACCTGTTATTTCTTACAAAAAAAAATATATCTCCACATTTTAGCGCCACAACACATTGATATTAACCCGAGCAGCACGTGCCAGTGAATTAGATTCACTTACACGTTACTTATACAAAGGGAGGTAGGCAGAACTGGAGGTACGTGACTAACTTACGCGATAACAACGGACGAAGTCTGGACAGCACACGATAATATATCATGTTTCATAATTCACGGAGGTTGTTTTGTGTAGTAATTGTGTTTTTATACTAGCTACAGGTCTACAGGCCCGATTGTAAAGTACTATGTATGTGACTAAATTATGTTATATTTTTACTCTTATTTTTAATCTAAGTATAAAATAAATCATCATGAGACTACTTGGTTTTAACAGCATGCATGGAAGCCTAGTATCGTGTCAAGAAGGTGCCTTTGCCTTCCAGATAAATCAATCGAGCTCGTACATGTACGTAGTGTATCGTTAACATCATCATCACCCACAGCTCAACTGTATTACTGAGCTTGGGACTCTTTTTTCTTGTGCCATAGTACATCCTACTATGTAATATTATAAACGTGAAAGTTTATATGGATGGATGGTTACTGGTATGGTTACTCTTTCACCCAAAAACAACTGAGCGGATTTGAATGAAATTTGGCACACAGATTGTTTATATCCAGGATTAACATGTAGGATATTTTTTATCCCGATATTCCGACAGGATCGAAACTTGTGCGTTTTAAACTGCGGGGCGCAGCTAGTATGTAGTTCTATATAGCACATACTAATTCCATACATAAAATCAATTAAGTATACACTAATTCCGTTTTTGAAATTAATATAGTACACACTTATTCCATTTTTTTAATAAATACAGTAAATACTAATTCCATTCATAAAATACACAAATAACGCGAGGGAAGAACATTTGTACATAATGGACAATGAGGGATGGATTAGGACATAATACAAGCAGCACCCGACCACACCTGGAACATGCAGATTCAAAGCGTCCGAACTGAACTTTTATTATTTAACAAGCCATATGCCCGATTGGATTTCCCATTCGTGAAAATGACGAACTTCCTTACAATCTTTCATCCCCTCTAGGCGATGAATTTTCGAAAATCAGCCCACATTGCTCACCTTCGTTATTTAAAAAACTAGTATGAAATTACTTGCTTCTTTTTTCAGGGGTTTAGGCAGTGAGTTTTCCGTCAGTAAGTGTATTGATAGCCACCGTCCGATAAGACAAAGTACCTAATATGTTGTTAACTATCTGTGTTGTCTGTCGTACTCTAAAGGTGCTGAATGCTCTTCTGGCTGCCAACCCTGAATGTGATGTGTTTGCGCATGAATGGATTAAAATTATGCGTATATGTCTGGTGTTCTGTGAGAGAATGTATGGAGGCCATTGCTCCATGTTAGTTTTTAATTATATTTTTGTTTTTAATTATATCATTGTAAACATAATGATTGTCTCTATGTTAATCAATGTAATTGGTGTTGTACCGTTTTAATTAAACATAAATAAATAACTGAGTCGACTACAATGTGCTTCAAAGTCAAATTTGTAACTTATTTCAAATAGGCACATATAAGGTACTTTTGAACGTCAAAAATTAAATTGATTCTAGTCGCCCCTTCCAAAAGGTTTTCTGAAACGAATCACGAAGGAATCACTTCTCAAAAGTGCAAACAAGCTTTTATAACAGAACCATGACGTTTTAATACCCCACAAATGTTATAAGAAGCAGTTACTCTTCCCCGCCCACGTTCAGGCGAAATTGATAGCGCACGTAGACGAGGATTTAGTTACATGTCGCCCTCGCATTGAGGGAGTAGGCAGGGATGTAGGTGACTGACAGACGAACGAACATTTTTGTTGGAACGTTGGATAAATTTAATTAGCGGCGTATTTTGTTTCATGAAAACAGTTTTGTAGATTGGACTTACGGGTAATATGTGTACAGTCTGGATAATCAATTGGCACCCTACGTCAACTGGCCGTGTTATAGCCATTCCATGTAACTGTCAAAGAATGACAGTAATTTTGATTAGAATATTCGAACAATTTAAGTTGGTACCTATTCAATTTGCTTAACAATTAATTTCTTTGCCTTTACCTACACAATCATGAAACTCATAACTCTCGTTTAACAGCGATCATTAGGCTTTCATCAATCTATCTTATTATCTTACTGCTGCGGGCCAGTCTCTTAGGAGACAAGCTTGTCCCGTCATCTTCGACTTGGTTTTCCTACGCACATGTCGCTTTTGGGGTCAATTGAGAGGGACTTTTGACCTGAAAACTGACCTAAATAAATAATCTGTTGGTCGAAGTCTATGTGCGTACTGCAGACTGCAGTGACTGTCAGTATAATTGCCGTGGACCAACTATGAATGTTAACAGTCGGTCTGCATGCGGCATAGGGGCTGATTGGGTTCGCTTCCACAAATACACAGAGGACCGTGTTATGTGTGCAGTTGACTGTTGTTGTAGTGTTGTCATACATGAATTCACGCCTACTTGCCATGCGGGGAGGCAGGACATGCTGGATAACATGACAGCAGGCCTGTGTCCTCGTAGGGTTAGGGAGAGATGTGCCTATTATGTAGAACTCCCACATTTCGCCAGTTATGTTGAAGTCCCATCTAGTAGAGGAAGAGCCCATTGCCATCAACCAGGCACAAACCCTGACTGCTCCGGGCTGCTACTGAGAGATTCCTAATGGAAAAGCCTGGACAGGAAAAGAAGGAATCGAACCCAGGACAGGCAGTAGCGGTTGCGACCACTGGACTAACAAGGTAGTCCAAAGAGATGACCGTTGTAGTCACTTTAATGAATACGCGCCCAACCGATGCCTACAATCTTGATACCTACTCAATCAGTTTCCTTCACTCATGACTGAATCATTGTATTCAAAGGCACAATTTAAACAATTATGGCTTTCCCCGTATTAAAGTGGTTCGTTAGAAACTCTCTACAAAGAAGTGCGCTTTAATAATAAATTAGTAGACTTGCACTAATGCTATTTAACCAGGCACAAATCCAAACTCCGGATCACTACTGAGAAATTCCAAATGGAAAGACTCAACAACACTGTGCTCGACCCGGGAACCAAACAACAACAACACTGTGCCCGACCCGGGAACCAAACAACAACAACACTGTGCCCAACCCGGGAACCAAACCGACCTCATGTTCAGCAGCAGCGCTTGCGACCTGCGAGCTGTGTTTTAGATATTTTGTAATCCTGATACAAAGCTGTAAAAGGCATTAAACTCTTTATATATCTTTACAAGACGAAGCTAATAGAGTTGAGACTATACGTTCAATCCAGTTAAATCTAAGCCCGACGCGGTTTACCGCGACTTTACTGCTGTTTTACGACCTCTCTGTGTGCTCACACCCCGAAGATGACGTCGTAAAGATATTTCGTTTTATGGACAGAGGTTTTTAAATGTCGATATTCTTTTTCGGATCTGATTCTTGGAATACGAAGAAGAAGATAGAATATTCTGAAACCACATAAAAATATCGTGGATAGATGTATGAACGTAAACGTCCGTATCTACAAATTGCAAACTGTCATGCTGTGACAGGTGTAAGAGATGGAATAACATGGCAAATTGATGTAGTGTGTCAATTTGATAAAAAATATATTTTCCTGACTCTACTTATACCGATAACAAGTCAGTAGCAGACATGAAGATGGTGTTGTCTTTTTGAGATTGGTATGCTGTCCCCTAGTTTGGGTATTAAAAATATATTTTTTTTGATGGTGATCAAAACAAACATAATTTTAAGACACATGAAATAATCATGTAAATAGTTGTGAAGTAGTTTCTGTAACATGAACAAATAAAATACTTTTTTTTTTGTGATTTCTAAGTCAATTTCTTCTTAAGCCATAAAGTTGTTTAGTTATACCAACCTAATTAACAAACACAGCATATCATAATATTACTTTGTGCAGTAAAGCAACAGATGCGCACACGCCTCTTAGTCAGCAATCGTTCGAGTACAAGGAGTATAGACATCGCTTGTGATTTCACACGTGTTCACAAACACGCATTGAAGCAAGTGTTGGTCTTAGCACATTAGTGTGACAGTAAATAACTTGTTTATGTCAATCGCAGTGTGTTAAAGTGCAGTGTGGACACTTTGAACTCAAGTAATAATTTAAATAATAGTATGTAATCATTGTGTAGTTCAATATAAGTAGCCAAGTGAACCTACTAGCTATCTTGTTTTATCTGGCTACTAGAAATAAAGACATCAAAATAATTTGTTTAAAAATATGCAAGGTTAAATTCCGCTACGTTAAAGTTATCTTGACTGGCCCTAGCCAGTCAAATCATCTGGCTGCAGCTGACATCCTAATGCCAGCTGCGTTGTAGCTGACTACTGGCATATTGCCTTGAAGTTGACTAAGCCGCGAGGGTTCCGCCTACGGCGTAGCACACTACACTGCAGGCAGCTGGCTGCGTCATAGCAGACTACGCAGTAGGATGCCGTCTTCAACGTAGCAGAGTTTTCTATGATCTTTTATGTTACATTTTCATCAGCATCATCATCATCACCATCATCATCATTCTCTTGCCCTTAACCCAATCCACTTGGTGTCGGCGCAACACAGCTTTTTCATCCATACTTCTCTATTAGTGTCCTCGGTAGTCACCCCTTTTTTAGTCATATCATCTTTCGCACAGTCCATCCATTGTTTCTTTGAATTTCCCCTACTCTTATAGACATCCAAATTATGTTCCACCATCTTTATTCTTCCGTATTTTAATGCGTTGTTAATGTATAACTGTAATGTTCCACGTTTGATTTTCTACGACACTTAGTTTATTAATTATTTCTTCTTTACAGACAAAGTTTGTTTCAAATCCTTGAAAATATAGAGTTTGCCCTGTTAAGATAAGAATACCAGGAACAACTACACAAGGCATAGTAAAGTGAGGATAAACTACGCGGCAACCGTATTAAAGTTTAATTTTCTACGAAATTTCAGCAAACTACGTTTCTCCGCAATCTTTGTATTTACATATTTTATTATTTCAGGATTTTAGTACAAAGTAAAATGGTGCTGAATTATGAAATGTATTCACTAGTACTGGAAATTAGTGGTGAATATTTGAAGATATGTGGAGCGTGTTGTGAAACAAGGGTTTTAGAGGGGAACGGATTTGTAGAGCTGAACTTGTTTTGATTCTGTAAAGTTCGCTTTTTAGAAATAATAATCTGTGTAGTTTTTTTTGGTTGGTCTGTGTAGCCTATAGCCGACTAACAGGCAGTTCAAAACAAAAGAAATTAACGATGACCTGTTTTGTCATCGGTATATGTTGGCTGCTCAATGTGAGATGTGTATGTTTTCGTGTCTGCCTGTGTGACCGTATTGTTCTTCTAAACTACGCAACAGATTTTGACGCGGCTTTCACCATAATGTAGAGAATTTATATACGGTGTGTGTGTGTGTGTAATACATGAACATTAACCTTACACATAATAAAAAAATCTCCATGTTTTGTCGAGCCGTAAAAACCGTACGAAGAAGGGGAAGGTCGCTTGAATATTATATGATACTCCATGTATGTTAATTTTGAGCTGGTTTGACCGGAAGAAAAGCTTAACCAAGTAATAATTATTAGTCTGCAATTATTGGCGATAAATAATAAAGCAAATACGGCGGTAAATAATAGGAAGTATTGTGAGCAGTGGCCATTAATCCTTCAAGTGAAGCACCTATAACAACCGACCTTATTGCATAGCCACCTCGTTCCTAAACACTGTTATCTGTTCCTACCACCCTTGGGTCACGGTGTATTCACAAGTACCCACATATCATTACCATGCCCCAGATTATAAGTAACATTTAACATAACCTTTTAATCTGTAGGGTAGCCGCACCTGTTATCGGCAGAATTTGGGAACCGGAAAATGTTGGCTTGTTACATTATTTCGGCTCATTTGTTTTGTTAATTAGTGAAGCTGTAAAAAGGCGGAAGCCTTGATGTTCTGCGTTTAATTTTTACGCAGATTTTTGAAAAAAAAAAGAGAAAAAATGAAGAAAGAAAATGCGATTATTTGCGGTAAACATGACGCAGAGAAAGAACACAAACGAAGAACAAGTTGGGGGAACATTTGCGTCACATCCACGCAAACGATTGGATTGGATTTTTGGTGTGTAATCCTTGTACAAAAAAACCTGTTATCTTGTGAACTCAGTAATTTAACTTTGACCGATCTCTATAGTCACTCACAATGTATGAAAAATTATGACCCATCTATAAACTGACCTGTGTAGGAGCAGTTTAACCTCAAAAAACGAACGTGTTGTATCATATTTATTTAGTTATTACTTAAAAAACATAAATAAATTATGTAAATAGCGGTATAGATGGTGTATATTGAATTATTTACAAGCACGCAGCCTATTAGATAGCTGTAACATCAATAATGCACAGCTAACTGCGGTGGAATTAAAAACGCATTAGATGGATTACTTTCCGCGGCTGATTGCAATACCTGGTAATGGTGAATTAATTATTTATATGGTATTTGTGGTAGAACATAAAGGTATGGTAAAAAAGGTTTTTCACAGATTTCTGATATCTATATCCATGCTTAATGTTATACAGGGGTAAAGTGAGTTTGTATGTAAGGGTTATTTTTGGAACTACTGATCCGAATCCGAAAATTGTTTCACTAATGGGTAGCTATTAGCAGTATTGCCGAGTGTCATAGGGTATAAGGTGTAGGGTATTTTATATTAAAACAAGAAATTTTACGCAGACTAAGTCCCGGGGAGAAGCTATTCATGAATAAATCATGGGTACTAGGAGTTTCCATCTAAATGGTTTAACATGGAACATTTTATTTTAATTACAACATGTAAAAATAGATTTTATTTTTATCCCGAACATAATAATTAAACAAATGAAAAAAAAATATATCATCAAAGCAATTTATCGCGGTAATTACGGATATCCTTGAACTATGCCCCAGAATAAATATTTTTGTGAATAAATCGGATATATAATAACTAAGATAAAATAAAGAATTAAAAAACATCAAGATACAATTATTAATATTCTAGTGACTAAAATATTAATATTTAATGTCATGGCACTCAACAGTGGTCGCCACCCCACTCACGTATAATTACTGGTAAGTGTAACATACTATAATTTGCATGAATATGTCCTGTAATCACAGCTCGCAGCCTGACAGCCGCTCATAAAGATTAGCATACAAAGTGGTGTGAGCCATGTTTTATGATCATGAAGGTGGAAACAGTCCATTTTGTTAAGTCAGCCAGTAAGTGTACCGCTGCAGGGAGATGCCTCTTTGCAGACAATACTGCAAGCGTAGGCATTAGGGACTTGTGGCTAAGTAATAACAGTCGCACGGGTCGATCGATCAGGTCAAGCTATGCTGGCCGCGGTTGGTCCGCGGATGGGATCATTTGACGTCAACACGTTAAGCCGTTGGTCCCCGCTGTCATTCGTAGATCTTTGACTGTCTTTACGGGTCGTCAGAAGCCCGAAAGTCTAACTACTATTCATACCAAGGGGTTGTGGAGGTCAGATAAGCAGTCACTCCATGTTTATTACTGGTATTCAGCTGCATCCGGTTAGACTGGAAGCCGACCCCAACTTAGTTGGGAAAAGACTAAGCAGATGACGATGACACCGGGCTCCCTCACTAGTCAGTGATGATGATGATGACACCGGGCTCCCTCACTAGTCAGTGATGATGATGACACCGGGCTCCCTCACTAGACAGTGATGATCATGACACCGGGCTCCCTCACTAGTCAGTGATGATCATGACACCGGGCTCCCTCACTAGTCAGTGATGATGATGACACCGGGCTCCGTCACTAGTCAGTGATGATCATGACACCGGGCTCCCTCACTAGTCAGTGATGATGATGACACCGGGCTCCCTCACTAGTCAGTGATGATGATGACACCGGGCTCCCTCACTAGTCAGTGATGATGATGACACCGGGCTCCCTCACTAGTCAGTGATGATGATGACACCGGGCTCCCTCACTAGTCAGTGATGATCATGACACCGGGCTCCCTCACTAGTCAGTGATGATGATGACACCGGGCTCCCTCACTAGTCAGTGATGATCATGACACCGGGCTCCCTCACTAGTCAGTGATGATCATGACACCGGGCTCCCTCACTAGTCAGTGATGATGATGACACAGAGCCCCCTCACTAGTCAGTGATGATGATGACACCGAGCCCCCTCACTAGTCAGTGGATTGTATATGATACTCAATGTAGAGTTAGGTGTGTACCTACCCCTAACTCAATTATTTATAGAAGTTCACTCTGACTAGGCAAGCCTACATACGAACATCGCAGGCAATTGAGGGGTTCAGGGTTAAACGTTGAAACGGTTAAGTAATATTTTTTTTGATTTATTGGTGTGTATAAAAATGGAGCCCGTGGAGGCTCCACGTGTAGCGATTTTAGAATGTACCTACGTCCGGTGCACCCTGCGCAGTCAGCCCCGGTACCACGTCACTGACTGGTGAACTATGCTACCACAAATGTGAGCTATTCAAAAGAGAAGAGTGTCCAAACAGAACCGATATGCTTAGTTTTGGGTGATCAGATAGCATACAGAGGTATAAGGAACAGAGTGTAAAGTCCTCCGACCTGACGCGTGTCGTGTCTGGTGGGCAACTGCCCGACGATTGATGTCGGGACTTTGTAGGTACAATTATTTATTTTATTTATTCATTTATTTCAGGCGACCTAGGCCCATATATACCCAACCTAAACATACATATTTTTTATTATAAAGTAGTACTTTACAGAGATTTAGGTATATTTTTCTTCTCTCTCACGAAATGTGCCTAAACGTGACGCATCCTTAGAATTTCACTCTCAAAGCTCGTCCGCCGATGAAGTTTCACTTCAAACATTCGTAGTGGTACCCAGTATTTGTATGACAAACAGGACCAACTCTGTTACGTGCTCCAAAGCACAAAGGTGTGTACTGTGTGTAAAATCTCAATTTATCTCACAGGACCGAAATACTCGGAAGCTCACCTACACGCCTCAAGCCAGCAAGTTGATTACTTAATTCCGTGAAGCCGTGACAGGATGACGTGTTTCAATATGAAATATTTACGGTAAATCTAGTACAATCCACCAGTTGTGCAACGAAGCTACGTTTACCTTTCAGGACTTATTACTTATTATCATCCTAGCCTTTTCCCAACTATGTTGGAGGCAGCTGGTACTCAGCTGGTACTCAGCTGCATTATGCAACTGAGTACCAGTATTTAACATGGAGCGACTGCCTATTTGACCATCACAACCCAATTACTACTAGCCTAAAGCCCCTTCAGAGTTCAGAACTTATTACTATTGATATATTTTGTTGAAGTAACGCGTGTAGTTGTACTGATGTGATTTTGGGAGAATGCAGATATAATGAGACATTCGTTCTGATATCTATTTATTAACTTATTAAAGCTTTAAACTCACTAAAAATACTATACAAAACCGGGATTAAGGCCCGAGACATTTTTTACCAGCCTACCTTAGGGTGTTGATTCATTTAAATTTTGCATGTCGGATGTTGGGCATAATGTATGGCTCAACTTGAATCCTTCACGACCTTATTTGTATACCTGCATTCTAGCAAATAAATAATTTGATTTAGTTTGTTTTCTTTTTGTTTTGGTGATGCAGAGACTAAACATGGCAGGACCTCTATTAAATCGGTACATCGGTCCTAGAGCTGTCACAATGCTAAAGCTGTAGCTTATTATCATTTCTGGTATTGTTCTCTCTAGGATGTCCCGGAAACACAGTCAGGGAAATCAATTGTTAAGCAAATTGATAACCAAGATCAATATGCCCCTTTTATAACCATTTCACACAATTGTGAAAAGAAGACAGACAAAAAGATAGCTGTGATTTAAATACGGACAATTTGAGTTGGAAGTCAACTGTGCAGCTGAACAAACTTCCCTGACTTTACATCAAAGTACCGCCGCATCACCCCCAAAACTTTACCTGCAGAAAATTGTTTTTTATTTCTTAAAAGTTGTACAGAAAGGCCTTTTCCTAATTTCTCAGGAATTCTCAAACAGTTTAATGATAAATGCTCCCCAATTTCCTTCATAAAGTATTCACCTTTCCACCGTTTAACATAGGATCTGAATCAAGACCGCAAACCGATACCTCCGCTAAATATTTAATGAAAGCTCATTGATGAGCAGGTATTCAGCGGGAAGGGTAATGTGCTGCGATTGGGATATGGATGCGTGGATGTTAAAATTGAATGTTGGGTAGTAGGTATATAGGTCAGCTGAAGTTCCATCTCGGAGTAATATGTTTGTCTTTGGTTTATTTCTACACAAATTAGGACAAACTAGCTTTTGCCCACGGTTTTATTCGCATCAAACTACTTCCTGGATCAGTATCGCCATCAGCCTACATGCTCAGTGCTGGACATATGCTACTGCAATCGCACGCCACTCAGTTAAAAAGTATTTAATATGCTCTGGATGAGTATATTAAATACTTTACAATTAATCTACAATATTCAATACTTTACAATGAATGAATGTAATTGTTATTTAAATGCGATAAACCACTTAGTTATTCGAGACATCGCTAAGCGGTTGGTCGACTCTTCACTTTACCAGAGGGCTGGCCTAATTCTATGCCAAAGAATCGGCATTGCCATACAACGTGGCAATGTGGCCAGCCTTTTGGGCGTTTTTCACGTTAACAACGATGCGGAAGAAATTTTGGCCCTACTTTTTAAATACTTGTACATCATAATGCGATTCAGTATTACCTTATTATTATCCAGCTTTCACATTCATAGAATATTATGATTTGTGTAATAAAATCCAGTATAAAATATTCAGCGTCTTTGCTGCCAAATACCAAGTGAAATTGCATCGAAACTGCCGGGAGCATCCCGAAGCTTTCGTACGAAAACTAATCACTTTGGAACTTCATCCCGGCGTCGTTGGAATGCAAAACAGTCAATAATCGAAGGTACACAAACCTCGCTCCGAGCTTAACTTTAGAGAGGAAGTAGTGTCATTCAACTTTAGATTATGGACTATCTTGAGTACCAAATTATTATCATGCTTTTCCATACATAGCACATACATAAATGTCTCAGGTCAATAGTTTTTTTTAAATTGTTTTAGGCTTTTTACATTCATACTATTTTTATTATCATTTTGAGTCCCGGGTTTTTTAAATTTTAAATTTAGTTTTTTATTTCATGCTTTTTGTAGGGACTCCTTATATTTTAATTTCTTTTATTTTTTGCGTTTTAAGATTCAGGTAATTTGGTATTTAATCAGGTTTTTTGTAATTCGCCATTTTGTGGTGGTGGCCATCTTGGATTTGAAATTTATCATAGTGTATAGTATTCTACTAGTCAAGCACTTTCATTTGATACCCATACTGACGGAGTAGTGAAAAAAAAATTATTAATTCGCCATTTTGTGGTAGCGGCCATCTTGGATTTATAATTTATCATAGTGTATAGTATTTTACTAGTCAAGCCCTTTCATTTGATACCCATATTCAGGGAGTTGTGAAAAAATATGTATCCGCCATTTTGTGGCAGCGGCCATCTTGGACTGATTTTCATCAAACATAGTTAAGAACACTCCCGACAAATTCACCTTTCAAACAAAAAAAACAAAATCAAAATCGGTTCATCTGTTCGGGACCTACGATGCCACAGACACACACACACACCCCCCCCCCCACACACACACACCGCCACACACACACACACACACACGCGCCAAACTTATAACACCCCGTCGTTTTTGCGTCGGGGGTTAATTAAGTTAAAAATGAAAGGGGATACATACAAGAAACGCGATTTTTCAGCAATTTTTTCCTTGTAGTACGGAACCCTTCGTGTGCGAGTCCAACTCGTATTAGACCGTTTTTTTTACCCAACTCTTGCTTGTTTGTCGTTGTTATTTAACGAGTTTAGTAAAATTATATAAGCATTAATAAACACTTACATTGGACTTACCATAATGCGCAATTACAAATGTAAAGGATCATAATTCCTGAACCATTCCTTGTCTATACACGTGTCACAGACACTCGGGCCAAGCGAGATTGTGATGACAAAAAGTGATGATAGAAATGAAATAAAAACCTCTAATTAACCAGTTTCATGATTTTAAAATTATTTTACTTTAACATATTAACTACGGCTTTTGATGAAGCCACGAGCCCCTCAATCAACATCGGCCATCGTCTATAATATACAGACCTCTTATACAATTTCCTATTCTCATCACTCCTCTGGGATCAACAAAAAAGTGAAATATCGGCGGAGGATTTGCACATGTAACACTAAAACGAGCAGCCGACATGATTGATAGCGCGTTGTTTGATTGATACACGATACACGCTTTTTGTTTATGATAAAGCTCTTGATGTTTTTGTAACTAAAAACAATTTGCAACTGTCTCACTGCAGGGCAAAGGCTACTTCTCATACAGAGAGGAACAAGCATACCCAAGTAGCACAAAAGTGCTTTATAACAGCATTTTCACAGTGCACCGTGAAAACATTGGCTGCATTAACTTGCTGTATAACAGCGTAGGCAGCGCATCCTCTGCTGATATAATTCTAATTTGGGCACAAATAATTCAGCACATAGCTGTATAAGAATTCCAATTATCAAATAATTGAATTATATCAACATTATATTAGCATTTATGTGTGTAACAATCACCCCAAGATCTGAAAATTGCCCGATTAACAAGGCGCGTGTTACCTAAAATACAGCACGAAAGACGATTGTGTACATTTTATATGCTTTTACACAGTTGAAAGTACACTCTGAGCGAAATTGTGGAATGCAATAACATTATAATTTATTTTTCTTTAATATGAACTGTCAATTTGTTAAACATGAAGTGTAAGTGTTGTATGTAAGATCTCAAGTGCCATTTGTGAACATAACATAAGGTAAGTAAAACTGGGGTGCCAGGGCAGAAAACCTCCACGTGTGCCTGGGGACTGGAGTTCCCTTCTGGATACGTCCGGGGGGAAGACCAGTTTTCGGGCCGGTGCATCCTGGGGTGCGGGCAGCTATTTCTCAGTGGGATTTTTCCCAATGAGATCTCGCTGCCCGCATGCTAATGTTCTGCCAAGAGAAACGCTCCACACAAGCCGCTATGAGGAGCAGAGCGGCAACTGTGTGGAGTAAGAGCGGGCCTGGTGTGCACTTACCCTGCCGCCGGGCAGGCAGGAGGGGACAACCTCCCCCTCCTGCCACCGTTAATATCGTAGCCCCGAAGATTGTCAAGGTCATGTCTCTGACTTTTGACGGGGGTCGAGGGTCTTGGCTTAACCGCCCGGACCGCGAGGAAGATTAACCTCTATAAAAAATTCCCCAAACCTCCAAGCGGCGGCGCACCGTGAGGGAGGTAGTAAGCTTGGCTAATGGGTAGCTTGATTTAGTCGCTAGTGCGAACCACGCATTTTTTGAGCAGGTACACAAAGTTTTTACTCGTGGGAACTAACATGGAACATTTTTTAAAAAAACCAAAAAACCCAACGGAAGATGTGAGGAGTGATGCGGGGTCGGAGTCCGACACTGCATCGAGAGGAGCGAGCACGGCAGGCTCAGTGAGCCCTTGCCGTGACCAGGAGTCGGCCGCTGCTACGAGGAAGATCCATAGCAAGCGGCCAAGGTCATTGGACGGCCAGGGGTCGTCCTCTGACGGGGAGCTGGCTTCGGCCAGGAAGATCCCCACCAGTAGGCGGGGAGGAGCCCGAGAGCGAGGCATAGGGAGGGGGCTCACTGCTCGGGAGGCGGCGGAGAAAGCGGAGGAGCCCGCAAAGGAGGGGGGTTCTGGTCGCGCGGTCGCATCAGAAACCTCAAGCGACGAGGCGGCTGAGGTAGGCGGCCCTGATGCGGACCGCAAAGAGAGGTTTGCGGCGGTCGTGGAGGCCGCGATCCGGGACGTGGCCCTAAAGAAGTTACAGACTTCTAAAAACAGGGCCATAGTCTCGGCCAAGGCCTCCATCATGGCGGCAGTGGAGGCAATCCACTTCGGGCCCCCGCCGGACGTAACGTCCGAAATGCGGGCGGAGGTGGCCCGCTTGACGGCTGCCATGGAGCTCCTCCGAAAGGAGAACGAGGAGCTCCGAGCGGACCTGGCCGGGCTGCGAGCAGCCGGCACAGCGCAGGTGACACCACCAAGCCAGCCCGTGCCGGTGGAGAACCAGGTCCTGAACCTGGTTCGGCAGGAGCTGGCGACCTTCCAGGCGCGGTTCGCCGTCCTGGAGGGTATAGTCCTGCGCCCCCCCTTGGCGGGTAGGACGGACCCAGGGCCGAAGAAGGCGGCCTCGTACGCGGCTGCTGCCGCCCCTAAGCCCGGGCCGTCTGGCCGGGCACAGGTGCCGGTTAAACCGGCGTCGGCTAGAGGAGCCCCGGCGCCGGCAAAACCGACGTCGGCTGGTGGAGCCTCGGCGCCGGCAAAATCGGCGCCTGCCGCCAAACCCGCGGCGCCGGCCCAGAGAAAGGGCAGAACGGCTGGAGAGGGGAAGGCCCCAGAGCCTACGCCTCCCCAAAACAAATCTCCCACGACCAACGCTGAGTGGCAGGTGGTCGGGGAGAAGAAGAAGGCGGCCAAGGCGGCCAGGAAAAAGGCGCAGAGGAAGCGGCGCAAGGAGCGAGCCGTTGCGGCTAGGCTTCGCTCCCCTAAGACCGCGGCTGTAGTTATTACGCTACAGCCGGACGCGGTTAAGAGGGGGGTGACCTACTGCGACGTGCTCACCAAGGCGAGAGCGACCGTGGATCTCCAGGAGTTGGGGATCACCGGAGGCCTCCGGCATAGGGTGACCGCCACTGGTGCCCGCATGCTGGAGATCCCCGGTGCGACGAGTGGCCCCACCGCTGACGCCCTGGCTGAAAAGCTAAGGGCGTCCCTCAATGCGGACGAGGCTCGAGTCTCCAGGCCCGTCAAGTGCGCGGATATGCGCATTGTGGGCCTGGATGACTCGGTGACGGGGGCAGAGGTGGTAGCCGCCGTCGTCAGGACTGGCGGGTGTCTGGCCGACCAGGTGAAGGCGGGCACCCTACGTCCTGACTTCACGGGTATGCGAACCATAACGGTAAGCTGTCCCGTGACGGCGGCGAGGAAAATTGTGGAGGGCGGAAGGCTCCTGGTGGGCTGGGTGTCAGCGCAGGTCAAGCTGCTGGAGCCCAGACCTCTAAGGTGCTATCGATGCCTCGTGGGGCAACACGTGGGCGTCCGGTGCACCTTAGAGGACCGCAGCACTCTGTGCTTCCGCTGCGGCAAGCCCGGACATACGGCCGGCTCGTGCAACGCCGCGCCGCACTGCGTCGCATGTGCGGCTGCTGGCAAGCCGGCCGATCACCGGGCGGGGAGCAAGTCCTGCGCTCCACCCGCCGAAGCCAGGAGGAAGGGCAGGCCCTCCGCCGTCGTCGCCACCACCACCGTCGCCGCCACTGTCGCCGCCACCGCCACCGCCGCCGACGCCGCCGCCACCACCGCCGCCGCCGCCGCCGCCGCCGCCGCCACCACTGCCGATAGGGCCCGGGAGGGGGCTGAAATGGAGGAGTAATAACTCCTCCACTACGCCTTCTCCAGGCGAACATCAACCACTGCGCCTGCGCTCAGGACCTGTTGCTCCAGAGCATGGCGCAGTGGTCGATTAACATCGCCGTGGTCGCTGAGCCGTACTCTGTCCCGCCCAGGGATGACTGGGTGGAGGACCTGAACGGCTCAGTGGCCATAATTTCGTCGGCCGCCGCCGGTACCCCGTCCCTCGAAGGTGTCACGAGGGGACAGGGGTGCGTAGCAGCACGGTTCGGAGAGATTGTAGTAGTGGGAGTATACTTCTCTCCGAGCCGAACTCTCGCCGAGTTCCAGAACTCTTTAACAGAGTTGAGTGTCGTCGTCGCCAGAAACCACGCCTTCTCTGTGCTAGTGCTCGGGGACTTCAACGCCAAGAATTTGGCCTGGGGTCCCGTTGCACGGATGTGCGGGGCAGGATGGTGGAGGACTGGGCTCTGGAAACAGGCCTGGTCGTCCTAAATCGGGGTTCTGTTCCTACGTGTGTGCGGATGCGGGGCGAGTCGGTGGTGGACATCTCGTTCGCCAGCCCCGCTCTGTCACAGCGTGTCATTGACTGGCGCGTCATGGAGGAGGTGGAGACCTACTCCGATCATCGGTATATCCGGTTTGAGGTCTCCACCCAGACCTCTAGCGCGCTGGTCCAACAGGCCCCGAGTGGTCCGCGGTGGGCGCTGAAGCAGCTGGACCGGGAGCTTCTCCTGGAAGTCTCGATCGTGCAGGCCTGGGTGTTTTCACCGGACAGGCCTGCTGATATTGACGATGAGGTGGAGTGGTTCCGGGAGGCCATGTCCGAGATCTGTGACGTGGCAATGCCCCGAGTCCGGCCAGGATGCGCCCGACGTCAGGTGTACTGGTGGTCGCAGGAGGTTGGGGCGCTACGCAAGGCGTGCGTCGACGCGCGATACCGGTACACCAGGCACCGCAGGCTCCGCATCCGCCCTCCGGATGCGGAAGCCACAGAGGTGGAGCTATATGAGGGGTACAGAGCGGCGAAGACCGCCCTCCAACAGGCTGTTCAGCGGGCCAAGGATATGGCCCGCGAGGAGATGCTGGAGACTCTGAACAGAGATCCATGGGGGCGCCCCTACAGAATGGTGCGGAATAAACTCCGCACATGGGCCCCCCCGCTGACGCAGAGTCTCCGCCCACAGCTGGTGGAGGAGGTGGTGAGCGCTCTGTTCCCTTCACGGGGGGAGCATACTCCCCCGCCTATGGCTCCGCCACTTGCGGTGCCCGAAGCGGACCACGCGGACGACGACGACGACACCCCTGAAGTGACCGGGGTAGATCTGAGAGCGGCGGTAGGCAGGCTGAAGGCCAAAAATACCGCCCCGGGACCCGACGGCTTTCCGGGTAAAGCCTGGGTCCTGGCCTCGAGGGCTCTCGGGCCTCGACTGGAGGCGCTCTTAAGCGCATGCATGGAGAGAGGCCAGTTTCCACTCCGTTGGAAGACGGGGAAGCTGGTCCTCATTCAGAAGCCAGGGCGCCTCGCGGACTCTCCGTCCGCATACCGGCCCATAGTGCTGCTCGACAAGGTCGGCAAGCTCTTTGAGAGAGTGATTGCGGGCCGCCTCGTCGGGCACCTGGTGAGGACGGGGCCGGATCTTGCGGAGTGCCAGTTTGGCTTCCGCAAGGGGCGCTCGACGGTGGACGCCATCATGCGCGTGAGAGCCCTCACGACGGGGGACGCGGTGTCCCGGGGTGGGGTGGTCGTGGCGGTGTCACTCGACATCGCCAACGCGTTCAACACCCTGCCCTGGAGCTGCATAGGGGAGGCACTCCGGTATCACCGGGTGCCGACTTACCTCCATCGAATAGTCGGGGCGTATTTGACGGACAGAGCCGTCATCTACCCCGGTCGCGACGGGAACTGGAACCGGCGAGAGATGTCGTGCGGTGTCCCACAGGGATCGGTTCTGGGGCCGCTCCTGTGGGACATCGGTTACGACTGGGTGCTGCGGGCCGACCTCCCTGATGGCGTCAGCGTAGTTTGCTACGCTGACGACACGCTGGTCCTGGCGCAGGGGAGGTCGCATCAGGCGGCGGCCGACGCGATGACACGCGGGGTTGCGATAGTCGTGGAAAGGATCCGGCAGTTGGGTCTCGAGGTGGCATTGCACAAGTCCGAGGCCATGTCTTTTCATGGGCCCCGGTACGGGCCACCTTCGGGATCCCAACTGATGGTAGGAGGGGTTCACATCGGCGTCGAGACAACGATGAGATACCTGGGTCTCGTCCTCGACAGCCGGTGGAACTTCGTCGAGCATTTCCGACGTTTGGCCCCCAAACTGGAACGGACCGGGGCCGCCTTAAAGCGGCTCCTGCCCAACCTGAGGGGGCCAAACGCCTCCTGCCGGAGGCTTTACGCGGGGTTCGTGCGGTCCATGGCCCTTTATGGGGCCCCGGTATGGGCGCGTTCACTGCGGCTTCGAGCCGCACACTACCTGAACGCGCCCCAAAAGGTGGTAGCCATAAGGCTTATCCGGGGATACCGCACGATCTCGGGCGAGGCAGCAAGCCTCCTTGCCGGACTGCCACCATGGCATCTGGAGGCGATAGTCCTCGCGCGCCTGTATGACTGGCGCGCGGAGGCACTACGTCGGGGGGAAACTCTGCACCCGCGGCAAATCGCTGCGGAGCGGACGGACCTCCGGCGCGGTCTCATGGTGGAATGGAAGGCGCGACTATCGCAACCCAGCGCAGGGCACGCCACGATAGCGGCGGTAAGACCCCTCTTTGAGGAGTGGCTAGAGAGGCGTCACGGCGCTCTCACCTACCGCCTGACGCAGGTCCTCTCCGGACACGGATGTTTCGGGAGGTTCCTGCACATCATCAGGCGGGAGGAGACGCCCGGGTGTCACCACTGCGAGGATCGCCCAGAGGACACGGTGGAGCATACGGTGGAGGTCTGCCTCGCTTGGGCAGAGCACCGCCGTGTCCTCGTAGAGGCGATCGGCAGCGGCGGCGACCTCTCGCGCCCGGCCCTGGTGCAAGCCATGGTCCGGGGCGAGAGGGAGTGGGAGGCGGTCACCTCCTTCTGCGAAGCAGTCATGCTAGCGAAGGAGGTGGCGGGATGGGCGAGGGAAAGATCCTCACGCCTCAGCCGCCGAGGGAGACGCTCCGGGCGTCGGGAGCCGCGTGACGACTCCCGGCCACCGTAGGCGCGGGCCTGCGGGCGGAGAGCAATGGGTAGCTCTCCGTCCGATCAGGACCAGGCCCGTGCCGGACGGCGTGTATGTGTTCCACGCGCGCCTCAAAGAGATGTCAGCGTAGTTGACGGGGCCCGACAGGGCCGAAGCCTGCCGGGGTAGCGGGATTGTCCGAAAGGGTTACCGCTGCCCTGGTACGTAAAGGGCTAAGGAAGGAACACGGGTGGGTTTTAGTCAGTAAGAGTCTGACACTCCCTTCTGCTCCACCCAGAGCGGGAGGAGTCATTTGATGATTTCCCATCCACAAAAAAAAAAAAAAAAAGGTAAGTAAAACTTCGATTTCTTCCTATTATGTTTGAAATCTTATTGGGGAGTTAACTTTACTGTGAAATACCACACATATTTAGTTCAAAATTTTCACGCGGTCTCATAATACCACTAAATACAAAAAAAAACTTAACTTAAATGGACAGTAAACGAAATAAATGTTATGAATTCTTACAAAGAAATTGATAAAAAGCTGGTTGCGTGTAAATAATTTGTAAATCAAATCAATTCCAATCGATATCTTCTAAAATAAACCAAAATAAGAAGATACAATATTACAATAATTCACAGTCACGCAGTGGAAATGGCGGATGGCAAGTGAACAGTTCTAATCTTAATTTAATGCTAAGGTCTGTACGGGTGTTCTAATGTGGCCTATAATTCAGCAAATAGTAAAATACTTAAGCACTTGTGAGAAACAAATCAGCCATGGATCGATATGACGAGTAGTAGTGGTTCACATTTTGCGCCAGTTAACCAGATAACCACCTAGGATCCAAGCTTTTAGGGTCCCGCAGTGCTCTGCTAAAACCATTTTATTCCCTTTTTAGTAATTACTCGACGACAAGTACTTAATTAAAATAGTAATTTAAATAGCTATTAATATAATTTAATTAAATAGATAATACAGCCATGAACTATTTAATTACCTAATCAATTCGCGACTAAATCTGTTTTTTTATATTTCTATGGACTAAATATAGATACATACTTACCTCCGGCCTAATAATTATGTTCATATGACTTTTTTATTTGGTAACCTGTAATAATATCTGACATGCGACACACACACAGAACACCCGCCCGCGTGATCGCTATGTTTGTTTACATAGATCATCAGTTTATCGCCAAATCGCAACTGGGCCGATCGTTACAAGTCAAAGCGTTTTGGCTTTCTATGGTAGATCAACGTTAGTTTAGAGTTGCGAATTAAAGTGTTAGAAGTTAATAATTATAGTGCTATTTTGGTAGGTAGTACCTCTGTGTTTGTGTCTATAGGTTATTGTGTTTAAATAATTATGTAACGTTAATTTTAGGTATTAATATGTTATAATTTTTTGTGGCATCGTTTTCCACAAAAACAGAATAGATAGTTTGAATAATAATAATAATTTTAAGATCCTGCTACTTTTATTTTTCGTTTCTTGAATAATACCTAAGTGTGATTTTGTTGTTTTTTTTCCAGAACATGCCAAACAAAATCGTTCAGACTATAAAGGGAGGTGTTGCCACTCTGTTGTCCGTAAATCCAAAAGCTTAAGAGAACAAGTAGACAACGAAGCAATCTTGCCTGAAGTTAATAAATACGGTGATGCTAACCAGCTTGAAGCTAATAATAGCAATAATACGGAGGATACTAGAACTGATAACAATAATGCCGTAACGCCTAGAGATGAAGATAATACTGACGCAGATCCAAGAGCTGGGGATGATAACGATGGAGAGTCTAAAGTTTAAGACTATTAATCGGCTTCTTTGTTCTTTACCAATATTTTTGTGACGACTTGATTTTGTTAATCTGCGTATTTGTTTTTTATTATTTTTGATTGGAGCTTTTCTACTTATTTATTTTATATAAGAACTGTTATATTTATAACATATGCGTTTATGTGTATATATGTATATACAACTGTACTGAAATATTTAGGTTTTTTTTTTTTAAATTAGTCTGATATAGGAAATTCGTGTACCTAATAATGATTATAAAACTTGTTAGGGCTGGTTTTTCAATCACCTGACAACTTTATTCGAGGAATCATTTTGAAATTTTGACAGTTATTTAATACAAAAACTGTCAAACGTCAATTTTATCCCTCGAATAAAAGTTATCTGGCGAGCGCAAAATCAGCCCTTGGTTAACAAATTATTTATTAGCCCGTACTATTTTGCAAGCTCTATTGAGCCGTTACTTACACGAATTTATCTATGCCAGATATTTTCAGTATTTGCGGATGATTTTTAAAATTTATTTTATATGATTATGTGCCAGGAATGATTAAACACTGCTATGTGCAATATGCAAAATTTTTTTTGAATGAGGAAAGAAAATAAAAGTTAAAACAATTAGTATGCAATGTTTTATATTATTTTCAAACAGTATGTCATAAATACATAAATACCGTGTGTACATAAATACCGTCTTCAAGTATTTTCAATATTCCGTTGTGCCAGTATTCACCTCCATTAATTTTTTTAAAGTGGTGATTCTGGGTGTCCCTAAAATGGTTCTGGCGTCTTTGGAACAAAATCATTTAATAATTTTGCTAGGCTGTTCAAGGCTGTTTGTGCAATATTTTTTTACATGACCCATTTTTTTATTGTAATTCCTGTCTTCAGTTCGTTCGTTCAGACACGAATGATTGTGATATACATAATAAATATGTATATCACAATCAATCGTGTCTGAACTGTCTGAATATTTGGGACAATCTCGTTCGTCATCATAAATATTACATACGGAACCCGTCTCGTCCAATATTCGATGCGCACTTAGTGACTCTTGGCAATAACTAATATTAGATTTGGATGAAAAACCCACTGTTCCATCTAAATCTAGATGCGCTCTAGCTAACCCGTGGCCGTAATTTAATCCATGTCTTTCCACACTACCATTACTTCTGAATACGAACCCTGAATTTCCTAAAACTTGCTTCACTGTTATGTTTGATAAAGGCTCATTAAACTTGTAGGTTGTTTGTTTTTCCCGCAATATCTGTATTTCTATTTATATTTTTAAGTATTCTGCATTAATTTTACGCCGTACTCCACCAGTTCTTTTATTGGCTTTCCACATTTTGTAAAATAACTAAATACGTCCAGAAACTGTCAATATGGCCTGGTGGTGAAATATTAATTTCATGGTTACATATAATTCAATCAAGTTTTTTTCTAAACAGCTGTTGCTGCCTGGGTGAACTCAAATAAGTCGGTATAAATGCTTAGATTAACGTTGTGGGCCTTATGTGAAAATTTATAATGCAGTTCTGTGCTACTTGATCACCTGCTCACAAGATCGCTAGTCATAAAAAAGAAAATTTGATAGGCACAATCTATATATACCTACATACTAATATCTATGTTCATACTAATAATAAAGCTGTAGAGTTAGTTTGTTTGAACGCGCTAATATCTGGAACTACCAGCCGGATTATAAAAATCTTTTTGTATTTGAGAGCCCAATTCTTGAGAAAGGCTATAAGCTATATATCGCGCTAGGTCATTTAGGAGCCGGGCAAGAAGAAAAAAAAGTCAGAAAGCGGCGGACGATGCGGCGTACGCGACGCAGCGGGGCGGCGCGGGCGGCCGAAATTTCACGCAGACGAAGTCGCAGGCTAACACAAAATAAAATTAAAACACAAAATTACTGAAAATAATTATGCTTGTGCCAAAAGGACCTTGCTCAAACTAAAACAGTATTTTATTATTTTTTCCTAACTATATTGAGGTCGGCTTCCAGTCTAACCGGATGCAGCTGAATACCATGTATTTTACATGGAGCGACTGCATATCTGGCCTCCACAACCCAGTTACTAGGTAAAACGATACCCCTAGATCACTATGTATTGACGATTATAGACACAACTTCCACTTCACTACCCGTAATCGATTTAGTTTATGCAGTTATTTAATACGCTTTAATCTTATTTTTTTTTTCATCATTGTCCCTCTCAATTAAAGCACCTGCCATCTAATCTCTTCACCACCCTTGGTTGACTGGTAGAGAATACCTAAGGCATTAAGTCCGCCTTTGCACCTTTTTGTGCAAAAAGTTTAAACAAATAAATACGCAAACTTTTGAAACATAAACACCATAATAACAAATTACGCCTGTTTCCCCCGAAGGATTAGGCAGGGGCTGGTGGCAAATATGTGAGGGTCCGTAGCCAAAGGGTGCCAACGGGACCCTATTACTATGACTCCGCTGCCGTCCGTCTGTCACAGGGTTGTGTCTTTCGAACCGTAATATTACACACGGCTACACATCAAGCTACACATTTCCAGTTTTAGCTGACCTCGCATTGTATAGGTTATTAACTTATTATTATGTACTTTATTTCACTTCAATACTTACAAATTACATTTTTAATTTTTTTTGAAACAAAAAGATAAAAAAAACATTTAAAAATATAAAAAAATGGTAGCCCACCCGGTATCGGGAACAGGGTCTAAGGCTACTGGCAGTCAGGGCTGCAGAGAGAGGAACTTCCTGACAATGCGAGCCGTGTCCAGAAGTACCGGTTCCTGAATCGACCAGCCTTGATCCAGCTGCCCAACGAGAGCCTCCTCAGGTGTTGGTCGAGGCTCTTGGCTATTAACCCATTGGCTGTCACGACTATCGGCACAATGATTACTGAGTCCACAAGCCACATGTCGACAACCTCGCGAGCCAAGTCAAGATACTTGATTTGTTTATCTTTCTCGGCTTTCACGAGGTTCTCATCATGCGGGACGGTTATGTCAACAATCATTGCGCGCCGCTCTGATCGATCCACCACCACTATATCAGGCTTATTGGCAACAATAGTCCTGTGAGTGATGATGGATCGATCCCAGTACAATGTGATATTTCCATTTTCGAGTATTAGGAGCGCTGCTTTGGCCGCCTGAAAAAAGTATTTAATAATTTTTTATCAGGCGGAAATAAGGTTCAACGGTTAGGTCATGCCGGTTTTGATGTACACTTTCGGCATACTCAAATGGACTCAGACCGAACTTGACGCCCTGGATAGGAGGGACCGTACGCTGCTGACTGCAAATCGAATGCATTACCCACGGTCATCGGTAATGAGGCTGTATATCCCGCGAAAGTGTGGAGGTCGAGGCTTTTTAAACGCCAAGAACAATCGCGAGATATGCAGTCTCAAGAAATATTTCCTAGAAACCGACGGGGATGCATCGAGATGTAGTCGCGGTGGACAAGGGCCTCACCTCGCTCGCCTTGGGTAAAGAGAACTGGCGCAAGCCAGTACTGCTTGACACTAATGAATGCCTGGAGGTATGGCAGAGTAAGGAGCTTCACGAACCCTTCTTCCGGGCCCTACATGGGCCCGATGTAGATCTACTAGCGTTCGTAACCTGGCTGCGTTTCGGTGACCTCTTTGGAGAAACCAAAGGATTTGTCTGTGCTATTATGGACGAAAATATGATGACGAACAATTACCGGAGATTTATTGTGAAAGACGGCACGGTTGACATCTGTCAGGCATGCCACCGGCCGGGGGAATCAGTCAGGCATATTATCTCCGGGTGTTCTCGTCTAGCTAACGGAGAGTACTTGCATAGACACAACTTTGTAGCTAGGATAATCCATCAGCAACTTGCTCTGAAATACAACCTTGTGGAATCGGAGGTGCCGTACTACAGGTATGTGCCCCACCCAGTTCTCGAAAATGGAAATATCACATTGTACTGGGATCGATCCATCATCACTGACAGGACTATTGTTGCCAATAAGCCTGATATTGTGGTGGATCGATCAGAGCGGCGCGCAGTGATTGTTGACATAACTGTCCCGCATGATGAGAACCTCGTGAAAGCCGAGAAAGATAAACAAATCAAGTATCTTGACTTGGCTCGCGAGGTTGTTGACATGTGGGATGTGGACTCAGCGATCATTGTGCCGATAGTCGTGACAGCCAATGGCTTAATAGCCAAGAGCCTCGACCAACACCTGAGGAGGCTCTCGTTGGGCAGCTGGATCAAGGGCTTGATTCAGAAAGCGGTACTTCTGGACACGGCTCGCATTGTCAGGAAGTTCCTCTCTCTGGAGCCCTGACTACCGGTAGCTTATTGGACCCTGTTCCCGATACCGGTGGGATACTATTTTTTATATTTTAAAATGTTTTTATACTTTTTATATTCTAATATTTAAAAATATAATTTATATACAGGCTGATTTTTTAAAGACCAGCCAAATTTAAGGATGTGGTACAGACCATCAAACTGAACAACTTTCTCCATGGGACCAACATCGTAATCGCGAATAAAAATTCAGCAGTCCCATACATTTAGTAGGTATTGAAGTTTTCTATGGGACAGTTGATATAATTTTCGCGATTACGCTATTTGTCCCATGGAGAAAGTTGTTCAGTTTGATGGTCTGTACCACATCCTTAAATTTGGCTGGTCTTTAAAAAATCAGCCTGTATGTTTACATTGAAATAAAGGAAATAATAATAATCAACGCGCATGTTGTTTTAGAAAATATTAAAAAATGTAAATTATATGTACTTAGTTGAAATAGAGATAAATAATAATAATAGTTGATGTTGTTCCTGTCGTTCTCTCCACGACAGGGGTTATCCCCAACCATCTCCTCCGTAGCCTAAAATTAATAGATCTAGAAGAATCCCTTTACACCAATTTGCAGAAAGCAGCCATCCTAAACACATCCAGAATCGTTAGGAAATTCATGCAGTTAGACGAAAGTACACTCTCACCATGCAATTCACCACACGCTGCATTTACTTGGTTTTGGCCAAAGCTAAGAAAAACGAAGACTCCCGATAATAATAATAATATAATATAATAATCCTACTAATCCAACTCCTACTATAATTAATAATCCTACTTCCTACAAATATTATTTAAAAAAAATATATATATAAATAAACGTGAAAGTTTGTATGGATGGATGAATGGATGTTTGTTACTCTTTCACGCAAAAACTACTGAACGGATTTAGATGAAATTTGGCACACATATGGTTTATAACCAGGAATAACATATAGGACTACTGTTATCCCCATATTCCCACGAGATAGAAACTTATGCGGGTGAAACCGCGGGGCGCAGCTAGTAAATAAATATATTACGACGTGGCTATCTATTTGAAAAAGCAATATTTCGTTCGAAATCAATTAATCATTATTTATATTCCAAACCCACTGGGCCTATCATACGCGGTTAGGTTATCCAAATAATACTTCGAAATATTATCCAAATACACTCAACAATTTATTATTGGCAATTATTGGCAAAGGCTTAATACTCCACACAAATAATATTGTGTGTGTCAATCAAGCTTTTGTTGGACGTTTCGAGATCGTTAATCCAGAGCTGAGTGAGTGCTGGTGCCCGCGGATTTGGGAGAACAATGTGTATCGAAGTCATTTTAAAATGGATGAAAATGATAAAATCTTGATTGGGTGTGTGTGTGTGTGTGTGTGTTTATCCAGGTGGAATTTAATCAGTCTTCCGAGCCTTTTTCCAACTATGTTGATGTCGGCTTCCAGTCTAACCGCCTATCTGACCTTCATAACCCAGTTAAGTACTGGGTATTACTATTATACTACTATTTATTATAATTTGATTGATTAAGTTTGAATTTGATATGTTAATTGCCTTGAATAATGGACAAACCTACTAATAACAATAATCTACCTGTATTTGTACACCGCTAAGGAAAAACATGACTGTGCTGTCATTTTATGTACCTAACATCTTGCATGCCATGTGTGTGCATACTTATGTTTTGGACAGATAAATAATCTATTCTATTCTATACGATACCCCTTGGTAAGACTGGTTATCAGACTTTCGGGTTTCTGACGACCCGTAACGACTGTCCAAGATCCACGAATGACAGCCGCGACCAAGGGCTTAACGTGTTTTTCGAGGCACGGAGAGGTCTTGGTATGCAAAGATGGTCACCCATCCACGAACCAACCGTGGCAATCATACCTTAACCTGGTCGATCGACCCGTGCGGCTGATATTACTTAGCCGTAAGCCCCTCCAGTTTGGAATATAAAAACATACGTGTTACAGCTGTACAAAGTTATCGAAAATGGTCGAAACGAATACCTAAAAATAAAATGACGACAATAACCTAAATAATAAATATATTAATAAATTATATATCTAATAATAATAATAAAAAAAAATCGTCATTTTGCTACTTTTACCCGCTAAAACAGTCAAATATTAAATACGACGACATGCGAAAAATAAAAAATATAAGACGATTAAAAATAATTCCACCCTACTCACAAAAAATGCTAAACTAAAATGTCACAAATACCTAAACCATGCAAACGCATGCCTTGAATCCAGCATGGTCATTGAAACACGGCCAGAATCAAAAGTATTAGCAGTTCTTACCCGTACCCAGAGCTACTAAGTAGACAATATGGAGCCAGAACAGGCAATACACAGCTATTAATATATTACCATGTTCGCCGCAGGAGTTAGTAAATCATTCTGTGGAATAATATCCCGAGCTATTTGTCAGTATGTTTGTACAAATTAAATTCAAAGCGGCCATAACTCAGCGGCTGAGACCGTGGACCCTCGCGCGAGAAGTCGCAAGTTTATGACTTTTCTTCTTTAACAACAAATATTATAAAACAAAGTCGCTTTTCGTGTCTGTGTGACCGAAATTAAATTGTTTTTTTAAGGGTAACTGTGGAGTTTCTTGCATTCTTCTCTCTAATGAATGAATAATGCACACACACACTCAGACCCTGAAGGTGGCTGGGAAAGCCTGGATGTGGAAGGCGGAGGACAGGGTGTTGGGGCGCAGCCTGGGAGAGGCCTATGTCCAGCAGTGGACTGCGATAGGCTGAGTTAATTGATTGACTCAGATCCTACATTAATTCACCACAGCACACAGTTAAACGTCTTTCATTTGTGTTTCCTTTACGTAAATTTTATCCTGTTTTCTTTGGCTTATTGTTGAAACGTCCAGCAGTGCGATTCTGTAACCATCTCACCGTGAAAACTTAGGTGAAGTGAGCGTGGAGTGAGCTGTCATTCCAATTAATGCTAAGGGATTGACACTATTGACAGCTCACTCTAAGCTCACTTCACCTAACTTTTCACGGTGAGATTCTTACAGAATAGATCGGCTGATTTAGTATAATATGGCTATATTTGTAACGAAGAATCACTGGCTCCTAAGACACGGGCACCTACTCCTAGTTTAGGAGTCAGAGTATTAAAATTATTGTGACCTAGATAAAAGCCTTATATGCTCTTAGTCTTTGAATATTGTAATGTGATGGCGTTTGGTGAAATAAATAATTTATTATTTATTTAATGACAATGAAACGTAATGGTTTGTAGTTTCTAACACCCTGAGGAAGAGGCGTAATGTTTGTATGAAAGAGGTGCAATCACTCACAAGACGTGACGCTAATATCATGTCTTACGCCCTCTTATGTAGTTAATAACCTGTCAGATAGCATTGCTATATTATAGCCATTATGATATACAGACAATGTGCAGTAATTTGTCAAACGTTTACACAATACTCCACGTACTCGCTACCAGCACTTAATATGAACATACCTACTAACAACACAATACAAGCTTGTGTAGTAATAATATTATGATTGTTGTTGTTATTGCGTAATTCAAGGTTGTACGTTGTTTTATAGCTAATCGTTTTATAGAATTTCGTTTTACATAAATGTTTTCTCATATTTTCGTTGCATATTAATACGCAGAATACTTACTTTTAAGATTTTAAAATCATTGATTTTTGTTTCACATAAAGTTTAATGTTAGAATAATCATATCATAGAATAACAAATCAAGTATTCTTTATCCCTATATTGTTTATTTAATATAAAACTTATCACCAAGAATAACATTTTATCAAGTGACAGTTTCTAAACGTTTAAATTCATACAAAAAATAATTCCACTGATTGATAGGTTTGTTAAACAAAAAAATGTGATTAAAAATTCATTGAATTGTGTTTCTGTGAAATATGTTTAATTCAAGTAAATGAAATAATATTCGAAATAAAAACACGACGATCAAATATTATATGAAACATTTTCTGGGAAATGAAATTCTATGAAATGTCTGTCTGCGCAACAAGGGCGCCGTAGTTCCGGTATGAAAAAACATACGTTTCTTTGGTAAAAACTAACTTTTTTCGATTCCTTAAAAAAATATCCCCTAAAATTTACCCTCAAGCCCATTGTGTACAAAGGGGCTCAAGGTATTTTTGCGTTTTGGGTTATTTTTACGGTACGGCGTATAGACCGCGCCGTAGAAAAAACGTATCCGTCAACAAGCTTCCATAGTGATCCATACAATACTGACGACCGTGCGTAGCTACACGCGGCGTATAAGTAAACCGTAGTTTTTCACGACAAGAAAAACATGTGTGTACAAAGGGCCTAAGTTTTTTGGCAAAGACCATGCCACGGTCATCTGTGGGTACCTATTCTAGTCAGTCAAAACATTATTTATGACATTGTAGGCGAAGGAAATTGCAATGAGTACCTTTTTTAGGAAACGGATTGGTGATTGCAGTTTGATTACAATTAAAAAGAACTGCGGGGTAATTACGTAACACGCAATGGTAATGTTTTTCATTTTGACAGTTCAACAACATTCATTGCGTTATTTATTGAAGGATTACCAACGACAGCTACATTTATTTATTTATTATTAAGGCACATCAACAACACAAACACAAACATTTACAAATAACAGAGAACAGAGACATGGACTAGTGTTTACGTCAATTACAGACGTGCACAGCATTCACAACAAAAGAGAAGAAAAAAACACAGCATTCACGTTACAAAAAAAAAAAAAACAACGACAATAAAAGAAAACAAAAAGAACAAAAAATCTAGCTAAAATCTCGGCAGTAGAGAGAATACCCTCATCGACTTAAACATTGACTAATATTGACTACATTAGATTTATGTTACGTTGTGGAGTAGACGATTATATCAAACCTATGTGTATGAAGCGATGGATTAGCAATTTCCTTCAAAATCTTTCGGTTTGTGACGTGACGAGTGAGTTACGAAATTAGGGTGCTCCTTACCGTAGGAGAAAACCTCGTAAAGTTATACCTGAATTTTTCACCAACCTAAATTACTTTCCAACTTTTATTGCTATTTTAGGGAGAAAACCAACTCTTGAAAGTTTGAACACTTCTTTTGACTGGGTAGCCAGTGAAAAAGCGTAAAAACGCCCATAAAATGTTCCTATTTACTCTAAAAACATGGAGACTGAAAATTCAGTATTCGACATTGTAGTAACTGTAAATGATAAAACGGGGGTCAAACGGGGTGAAAGGGGGTGAAAAGGGGAGGACGGGAGGGATTTTATGGACACTGACGGCCCCCGTTAGATAAAATGTTAAATCTCAGTTTAACGGCTTACAGTTTTAGGACAGTTAAATTCCCATGCTGAGTTTTAACAAAAAAATATTGTCGGTTTTAACTTAATATTTGAGTGGACCATATTTGGCTACGCGGCAGCGGAAGTCTGCTTCAATATGCATCACTACCAACAAACTAATAATAACATCATTATAAATATAACAAACAAACTTTATTTTCAAAATAACTGCACACAACTAACTATATAGACATTTAAAAAAACCTTATTAAGTATCCATAATTACGCTGAAAGTACTTTTAAACAAAAGTACTTTCAGCGTCTTGACAAGAAAAAAAAAATAGGTATACGCTATTTTTTTCGTTGGTTAAAAAGCAAAAAATTCAGCTTCTTCGGCAAATCTTCAAAATTGACTTGCAACTGACCGACGAGACAGGAGGATAATTACAAACTTTCGTGAATAATTATGTCGAACAGGTATTTACAAAAGATTAAAAAAAAACCTGCTGCTACTTTATGAAGTTTCGAAAAACATGGTGCAGTTCCTACTTCTAGACTAATACTTAATAGTCATAATGTAATTACTTACCTGCAATCTTACTATTGTGTCTTTTCAATTCATATAAAAATTGAATCAAAATTGAAAAATTTAAATTACATATATGGTCTTTCTGAGTTTATCTTGGACACTACTGTCATCGATGAAGGCAAAACTTCGTGCATGCCGAAACCTGGACTTATAATCAATGTATGTCTAAAATCGCCAATCCTTCTCGAGTTCGTAAGCGTGGTGATGCTCGTGCCTTCTCTATATGAGAAGAGGCTTTGGCACTGCAGTGGGACATTAAAAGTAGAATTATGTGGGTAAATAGTAGAATTATAATACCAGCCTATAATAGGCTGGTATTATAATACCTTTTCTAAAAATATACTAAAATCCGTCCTACTCAAAAGATATTTGTAAAAAGAAAGAACGACTCGGTTTTATTATACGACATAAATACTGTGTCCCTCGGGCCAACAAGACGAATCTAATCTATATTTAGAATATCATAAAAGACAAACGCAATTCCTATGTGCTTCCCGTTATTATAATCATTTTTTTTGCGCTGGACCATACCTGGAAACCGTCTGGTTACGGAGTTATTGGATTACGTATTTTAATGAAAACATGTTCTATAAATTACTTAACTTTAAATACACATATACCGTTGCATGTACCCTCAAAAAATAGCTGCACTCGGTAAAAATAGCTGCACTCGGTAAAAATAGCTGCACTCGGTAAAAATAGCTGCACTCGCTAAAAATAGCTGCACTCGGTAAAAATAAAACTCGTTTCCTAGCAATTATTTAGCTGCACTCGGTAAAAATAAAACTCGTTTCCTAGCAATTATTTAGCTGCACTCGGTAAAAATAAAACTCGTTTCCTAGCAATTATTTAGCTGCACTCGGTAAAAATAAAACTCGTTTCCTAGCAATTATTTAGCTGCACTCGGTAAAAATAAAACTCGTTTCCTAGCAATTATTTAGCTGCACTCGGTAAAAATAAAACTCGTTTCCTAGCAATTATTTAGCTGCACTCGGTAAAAATAAAACTCGTTTCCTAGCAATTATTTTTATAGTAAGTTACTTAGTTTGTTGAATGCGTAGATGGCGGCTTCGTCAGGTTTCTTTTTACATCCTAAATTGTTGCAACCACAGAGATAAACAAAACCTGTTATTTTCGAAAACCTTTGCCTCAAATTGCACCTTTTTGAAACACAGTAAACAAAAATGTTCTTAAAGAGCCCCATGAAATGTTCCGCGGGAGGAATATTTAGAACATTGTATAAAATTGGGATACTTTATACAATGTTCTAAATATTCTTCCCGGGGCTATTACGGCTTTTAGCATAAACACATAATATTAACTTTTAAATTGTGGAGGAAGGAAAGCATTTACTTTCCATTTCGTGGATAAGAGGCGAACCTAACTCAATGAAAGGCGATTAGCAAAACGAATTTATAAAGCGGATGTTGACGGAAATCGCGGGAGGGGGGGCCCTGGGTTGTCGGGCACAAACACCGGAGTTATTGGTGCTGTCCTTCGGAACAGCCGAGGAGGCTAGTGCTTACAACTGACGCTAAAAGTGTATGATGTGATGTATTCAACGTGATACAAGTAAGTTTTAAGTTTTTATGTATGCCTACTTAATTGCCTACCCATTGAGAGCAGTGGAGGCCCAGTGGTAAGACTTACGAGTAGGACGTAGATTCGAACCCAGGCAGCCGCTTTACTTTGTGAAATTTAATTCATCACCACTGCTCTCATAACGGTGAAGGAACACATTGTGAGGAAACTGGCGTGTCCTAGGCCCAAAAATTCCAAGACATGTGACATCTCCCGACCCGTACTAAGCCTGCGCGGCGGCTTGCGGCCCTCTCCCTCTCGCAGAGAGGAAGCTTGTGACCTGGTGACCCAGCAGTGAGAACATTACAGGCTGATTAAGCAGGAACATTATTTTTAAGACCAAATTGACTACCAATTCCCGCATATTCAATCACACTATCATTCTTCGACAGGTGTATGAAACGGTTTTTGATAACCATGGCGATGTTCTTCTGGCGGAGTACTCGCAACTGGCGTGCGTGTTCATGACCAGCCAATCTATTCTGTAAAAATATTACCGTGAAAACTTAGGTGAAGTGAGCTATCATTCCTCTTGTTGATGCTAGGGATCGCTAGGAAGTAACACTATTGACAGCTCACTTAACATACGTTTTCACGATGAGTATTTTACAAAATAGATCGGCTGATGTAAGAACGTACATAAGTACGCACATGTAAGGATCGTAGCAGGTGTCGTTGTAAGCTTCTGCCTACCATTTATTATGTACACGATATAAATTACAGAACATAAATATAGAAATTTTACAAAGGGTGACACAATGGGCGGTCTTATCGCTAAGAGCGATCTTTTAAAGACAACCTTTGGATGGATTAAGAAGGGGAAGGAGAGACAAATACTGTACGTGGTCTGTGGTGAACCATTTACATAATACAATAAATACATAGTATATTATACTAATCTAAATAAATATATATATATAATATATAAATAAACATGAAACAGGAGCAGAAGAAAGAATAATAATACCGACGACAGCTTATAGAGACGTATAGTTGAAGACGACTTCACAAGTAACATCACGCCTTGTGTCCTCGATGGGTTAGGCAGAGGTATACCTATAGAACTTCTGCATTTTGCCAGTTGTGTTTAAGGCCCATGTAAGAAGACAAATAAAATTGGAAAAAGGGTAAATCGATGATCAGGGCATTTCAAGTGATAGGTGGCTTTGGATTCTAAACATCTTGAGTGATCTTAGGCAGGTTCAACATTTATTAGATTCACAGTTTGGGATACATTAAAAGAGCCACAATTTGTTGTGTGTTCTCTTACTTATCGCATAGTAAACTGTTCTTAACAATGTCTTCGGATGTTGCAACTATGTTTTCTTAAGGCTAGCCGCACACACATTGTAAATGCATGATTGTCAAAAGTATTGATCAATATTATGGCCCTGCACACTACGCCATATTACGAGTGTATACCGAAATACAGGCCGCACATACACAATATTACTGACAATATTATTGTGTGTATGCGGCTAGCCTATAGGTACTTTCGTATGATGAAAAAAACCAAAACAACTGAAGATTCAGTTTTTAATCCTTTGTCTGCTGACGTAGGGAGGGTCTCGCCCTGCGGACTTGATTCAGACACAGACTGTAGATAATTATTAAGAGTATTTCTGTTTGTGACTTGAATCTGCAAGTTTTGTAACGTTGTTTAAATTCTTTAGTTTTGAAGGAGAACATTCCCTGAGTTGTGTTTCTGTGGTAAAGTACTGATTCAGTAGTAGAGTTTGTTTCTCTTCACTTGTTTTGGACGAATGCTTTTTAACTTCAACATAACAGTGACCGGAAATAAAAATTCCGGTGATTTTTTTAATTTAAATTGGCAGATGATTACTACGTTGGTATAACTAATGATGTTATTTCGTCTTACGATGGACCTAAAGCTCTGTAAAAAAATCTTTGTAAAAATGTCTTTTTTTTTTTTATTCTTATGGACAAATAACAGTTACATGCTAAAGAAAATAGAGAAAATCCTTAATATGAGGTAAATATCTTGTCGCAGATATCAACTACAGAACTTATGCTGCTCATTCTCACCAGTACGTTAATAAATGAATGACAATCACTCACAAGATATAATTATGAAACACACAGAAGTACATACCATCCATAAGAAAACAATTCGACATCCATGTCGTTCCAACACACCTTGCCTGGGGTCACCTCTGACCCGCCGCCCGAGATGAAAGGACCGGCAAATTAAATATTAACACAGCGCTACAGAACGCCGGCTACATACTGAGCAAGACCCAAATGTCTGTGGAATGTAGATTGAGATTCAACTCGGAAATCTTAATCTTATGTGGTGTGGATAACAATTCTAGGGCAGGTTTTTTTGGGTAGTTGAACGTCTGAATATCTGTAACGGACCTTCCTAACTTTAAAATCCTAAAATTACCATGACATACCATAATATCACGCCTGTTTCCCAGAAGGTATAGGCAGAGGTGTGCCTATAGTTCCATTTCGCCAGTTATGTTTAAGTTAAGTACATGAAATAGGGGGCGAGCCTATTCCCATGAACCGGGCACACATCCATACCCCGGGCAGCTACTGAGAAATTCCTAATAGAAAAACATAATAACACTTTGCCCGACCTGGCAATCGAACCCAGGACCTCATGCTCAGCAGTCACTCTTGCTACCACTAGAAAGGGAAGTGAGCTTTCTTCTATCGTCATAATCATCATCGAACGAATCGAACTATGTATGTGATAATAGCTTATGCTGTGGAAACAAGGGCACTACAATCACAACGTACAGCAGTGCGATTCTGTAACCATCTCACCGTGAAAACTTAGATGAAGTGAGCGTGGAGTGAGCTGTTATTCCAAATAATGCTAGGGATTGACACTACTGACAACTCACATCAAGCTCACTTCACTTGAGTTTTCACGGTGAGATTTTTACGGAATCGAGCGGCAGGTACGTTTTCTGTTCCATTTGTTTACATTTTCACAAGGTACTTTCAGAACAGACTATAGAATACCCGAAACTCTGAAAACCAGCTTAACAAAAGAAATCTATGTAGGTATATAATTATCCTCTTGTGTGTTACGTCCTAAACCGTGTAACTTCTATTTATTATGTAGATTAATGTGAGCATAACTCTGTGGTTTATATACACAGTAGCAGAGATTTCATTCTACATGTTGTCTTTCCGGATTAAATTGCAGGTTGAATTTTTTATGAGGGAAAGTGGATGTTTCTAGGATATAACTAGGAACTTACTTATTTAATTGAATCTAAGTGGGTAAAGTCGGTGGTAGCGTAAAGTAAAAGATAAAAAAAAGGTTTCATTGAATCTACGAATGGTTCTGTTTCTTCATATTATCATTTTAATTTTACTTAATTAAAAAACTGCCATAATATGTTGTCTTCTACTCTACTCTATTAATGAAAGAACATCATTCATTTTAATTCAAAAAGCGCCTGGCATAATTGTGACAGCAATATCGCACACGGGCAAAATTAAGGCGCTCTTATTTCGTCGGCTGCGCCTCGGGCTAAGATCCCGTGTTATACTGACGAGAATATAATTCTCATGTACTCTCGACTAAAAATAAATATGGTAGGTATGTTTTACATGAAGATCTTTTGGATTTGATCTGTATCAATAGAGATTTAATTATGATTTGGGGTAAAATGAAAAGCTCATTGCCTAGGGTACCATTGCCTTGGGTACTCGACTGCGGCGAAGCCCAAAAAGAGGGTTATGTTTTTTCACTTGCTATTTTCAAGTCAGTTTCTAGTCTAAACATTAAAATCTGAGTAGGTATATTTAATCCACTTCATCCATAGATCATTATTTATAGATATTATGAACAACATAAACAATGGGAGCTAACCATCAAAACTGGGCCTAGCCGACAGCAAAGATTCTTCTTCCCAGCGAAAGCACTAGTGATGAGTGCACGTTTGGGGACTGTATTTTGTCATTTTGACGTTCGAAAAGTGCTGATTCTCAGCCTAATTTGAATAAATGACTTTTGATTTTGATATCTTTCATTTTCTTTTCACGAATTCGAAATAATTCTAATCTTTTCAAGAGCTTTATTTTAACCAAAATAATATATAAATATCCAATCGATGATTCTATATTTGTTACGTTTTAGCGTGCCAATGACCGCAATTGCCATACTAAAACGCGACTACTATATGTATCATACATATTATTATAGTTATTTCGATATTATACATATAATTAACATTTAACCTTATTCACCTACCGGCTTAAGTTAATAGGTTAAACCTATTCCACCTCCCACAGTACAATTGAGATCCGTATCTAAACCAATATTTAGCCAATTTGAGCCGAAATTACGTTCATTTGCATATGCAAACATCGTTTTCCTAACATAACTACTAAGCATTTAATTAAAAGACAGTTTGTTACCTCCAGGGACTCGGAGCTGCTAAGAAAATAACCCGAAAAGGGTTAAATTACGGCGGGTTACTTATCACAAAAAATATTACGAGTACATGTAATATGTTTTTGCAGGGACCGTCTCAAAAGGACTCGTTTTTGCACAAGTATTCTATGACTTGCGTTTTGCACAAGTATTCTATGACTTGCGTTTTGCACAAGTATTCTATGACTTGCGTTTTGCACAAGTATTCTATGACTTGCGTTTTGTTATTTATTGTTTCGAGTTTTTGTATAGTCTGTTCCAAAATTATCTGAAGAAAGGGTAAACAAGCCCTGCTTAGTATCCTAATTGCGTAACACACTTTAAATCACAATCCGAGAGTTTTGAAGGACATTATCCATTGGTTCACTTCATTGCTGAGGGATACAGGCCTCCTCTCTGCGAGAAAGAGATATATACTCCACGCAGGGCTAGTGCGGGTTGGAGGATGTCACAGCCATGTTTTCAAATTTTTGGTTTTAGGACATGGCGGTTTCCTTACGTTGTTTTCCTTTACCGTTTTGAGAGCCGCGGTGATGAAATAAATTACACAGGGCTAAGTGCCTACCTTTAGCGATGGAAGACTTCCCACAAGGTGGAGTGATGACTTTGTGTAGGCCGCAGGAATCCGCTGGATGCGGGAAATACAGAACCGGTCGAAGTGACGGTGCTTGGGGGAGGCCCATGTCCAGCAGTGGACGTCTTTCGGCTGAAAAGATGAACTGTCTGGTTTCGAACCCACGACTTACGACACTTTAAATCGGGCCCGTTACCACTGTGCCACCACTGCTGTCATCGTTTGTAATGCGAGTCTAATTGTCTCAGCACTAGTTGAGTGCAGGCTGATGCTAATCGATATCGATTTCAGACTTTCTACACAGTTTTCGTCTATTCTTAGTTTAAAGCTGGCTAGACTAAACAACAGAGTTGGTCTCGAATCGTATTAAAGTCCGTACATCGGCAATAGACGTAATTTTATCCATCTAAAGCTGTGCACCGACTGTCTTGACAGACTATCTAGAGGGCTTGACTATAATTGTTACTGTTTTGCAAGATGTCCAACAGGACATCCTTGACTAGTCTAGTACATGATGATGACAGAATCATCATCTGCCTAGCCCTTTCCCAACCATGTTCGGGTCGGCTTCCAGTTAAACCGGATGCAGAGAAACACTAGGTGGGGCGCTACTTTTAAATATATGGCGTCCGTTCTTGGGATTTCCTTTTTTAACTGAATTATTACCCTTCAGGAAGCAGGCGTGATGGTATGTTGTTTTAGTGATTTCTAATGGTGCCAGTGTCTACGTAATACAACAAACTGACCCATGCCAGTGTAATGTAGCGGCACGTAACTGCATCGTGCGCATGCGCCGCTACCCACGAGCCCACGACCACGTCGGCCGCATGTAAACAGTATGCGTTGCATTGCTAACGTTTACAAGCTTAACAAACAGTTTTGGTTAACTATGATTTGTAGCTCGACGATTTGTAAATTTTGGCACGTCGTGGAGTTTGTGCGATGTAGGTATAGGTAGACTGAGTGACTTACAACAGTTGGTTCACGTTGAGTCACTACGTGTTGTCATTGTTTCGGCTCGTAATAATGCTCCGTTCAACAAAAGCTGCAGTTTTAAAAACAACATAGACCAAAAAACATTTAATCTATACCTTTCATTAATTACATAGTTTGTCCACAGACGGAGCATGAAGCGAATAGCTGCGCAGTGACAAATTCATTAAAAAAAAATTGTAGTATTTGAAAACCTCCTCTCATTCAGATCTCGGTTAATGTCGGTAGTGTATGTCAAAAATCGTCGAGGTTTTCCCATATATTCATATCGTGAATTCTCGCACAAATTCTGCTTGTACTCGTATACTGTTAAGAATATGGCGTGATATGAATACGACAATAAACGACCTTTCATGGTGCTATTCTCGTCTCATATAGGTACGTTCCCTTTGCCCTTTTTGTTACAAAATGTTCTCGGAGTTTAGACTAAACTCCAGTATGGATTCAGCGATTTTACAAACGGGCAAGGGTTTGGCAACTATTTGTAGTCACTTGCTTTTAAGCGACCTCTCGCATCTTTGGAACGAATAGGTATCTTTCTAATATATGTACCTAGGTATTTGAGGTTATTAATTCTATCATAACATCCCACAAAACATAATTAAAATAATATTGTTATTCGCCCTATGGGACTGCTAGAATTCTCTGGAGACAATCTGGATCCTAGACCTAACGAACTTAAAGTTTCCCGAAATTATGCTATCACAATTAAAAAAAAAACACTTCATAAATTGTAGCTTGTCGATTAATACATCAATTAAGTAATCGCCTACATGAACCCGATAATTCGATATCATGTACATTCACCAACATAATGTGTTTCAGAAATACAACTAAAGTTGCCCGTCTGTGTCGCACTTAATTCGCATGTACCGTTTGTTTACGTACAACTGGTTACTTCCTCTCCTCGCTAATTACCTTGTTCTATTGAGAACTACGAGAACAACGTACGCTCTAAGACTATTAATACACGATGAGGAAGAACAGCCTCCGAGTGGCTGTCATGAATTACCGATTTGTGAGGAGAGACAAGAATCTACGCGATTTACATTAATCATGGACTACGAGGTCCACTGGAGCGAGCACAGGTGGCGCAGTGGTAACAGCCGCGATTACGCGATTCAGTTGTAGGTCGTAGGTTTAGTTTGTGTAAATTATTCCATCACCACTGCTCTCAAAACGGAGAAAGAAAACATCGTGAGGAAATCGGAATATCCTCGATCCAAAAATTCGAAGACATGTGACATCGCCCGCACTGGACCCTAACGTGGTAGATTATAACCCATGTCTTCTGATAGTTTTTGTTGGTTACCTACAGAGTTAGCCTAAATAAAGTAATGTAGAGTTTGGTTTTGCCTGTCAAAGTCGATTTTTAGGTAAATCTTATTGTTGATGTTGAAATGTTTCATTATTTTATGGCTAAATAAAGGCGTTTGCTTGTGGTTGTCAGTCAGACCTACTGCCAACCTCGTAGACAGGCAAAATTGTATAACATACTTACATTACATAAACTCACGCCATCTTCCCATGGATGTAGGCAACAACTACAGAGCGCCATCTGCTGCGATCCTTACATTCTCCTGTTCATACTGCTGGTCACTCACGCACGCCGGTTGCGAGTACTACGCACCTGCCCTTTTTGAAGAACATCACCAATGAGGCTGAAATATGGAGGTATCCTCACATAGTTCGACAAGAGAAGATGGGATAATCTATCCAATTAGACTCTTATGTATGTCATAAATGGGAGCGGATATCATCCATAATTCTTCTGTCATAATTAACTAAACAGTATTCTGAACTTCACAAAGTTATTGCAGCCAGTTGGCGAATATTTCATGAATTTCAGCGAGCAACGTAGTCACTATTATCGCTGAAATCAGGCCGTGCTCGAACCACTGCAGTGCTGCGCGGGACATAAATCATGACCAGACGTGCTGCAGGGAGGGCACTTTGCTAAAGTTTATAGGTCCCTGGGCTAAGAATTTGGTTCTGAAACCGCAACCTGCTGCTTAAAAAGTAGGTACCTATATCTCTACAAAATTGTGGGTATGGTGGGACAATTAAAATTCAGCATTCAACTTAAAATTCTATAAGCTCTCCAATTATTCTAAAATTAAAAATAAATAAAGCTTACTACACGGTCCTGTTTGGATTTGTGTTTGTTTGGACGCGCTAATCTCTGGGACTACCTACAGTGACCATTATATTTTTTCAGGTTTAATAAAAGTAGACCGCAAGGGTTGGATCGAGGTGGCTCTAGAAAAGGATGCGTGGAAGGATTAGGGAGAGGCCTTAGTAAAATATAAGTAGCTCGACGAGGCACTGTCTGTCAACCTGAAATCCACTTTAAAACAAAAAGGAAATAAATGAAAAGTACTTAAACCTGACAGAACCCTTCGATCAGCAATTTTTGCAGGCATGAAATCATTCACGTGTTATTGTAAAAATGTTTATAATTTTGAACGCGGTGTATTATTGAAGCTATGAAATCAAACAAGTAGTCAGGTCTTACCGAAAACAAGTGAAGACTGTAATGTAATGAAACATACCTCTGTCGTATTGTTGTCGGAGTATTGTTAAACAGCTGAACGTACCTGAAACAGACAATAATGGGTTACAATGTGAAGTAATTTTATGTTATACTAGCTGGTGAAGACGTGTCTGCGGAGGTGAGGTGGGACTGAGAGCGGCGAACGGACGAGAAAGCGTTTAAATTTTTTTTACAAAAAAAAACAAAACACTTCTAAGTGAAAAATAACTTTAATTTGGGAAGTCGGTTTTTGCCATCGACTTCCGAAATTAAAGTTATTTTTGCGTTATTTAAGTTATTAAAGTAGTTTTGTTGGCGGTAGCATAAATATTTTTTTTTATCTTGGCTGTCCTTTTCATGGTTTTTGAGAGTATTGAAGCCGATAGTGAGGCCAAAATGAAAATCCAAGATGGCGGCTGCGAAGTATTTGTCGTCATTTTGAAATTTCGCAGCCGCCATCTTGGATTGTCATTTTGATCTTGATCGTTTCGATCACGCGTTTTTTATTGTTTGATTATTGTGGTCAAATAGTATTAAAATATCAAGTATAAGTAATCAATATACTTCTTGATTTTCAGTTTGATATTATTGAACCAAAAGCTACGTAATTATGCACTAATTTAATTCTAGGTCACTTGAATCTGCCCACTAATTGCATAAATCCTATTAATAACGAACACTTGTTTATACCTACGTAATACGCTGACATTAAACACGCTTTTACTATGTATTCATTTAAGTTATAATTATGTGTTAGACTTTCAATTAGTTAGAGATAATTGGTAGGTAATGCGTTCTACAATAATGGTGCAGTACGTAGGTAGGTACTGAAGTTTAATCATATGAAAAAAAAAAACTAAGTTTTGATCCAAAATCTACGCAGATTACTAGTAGGAAAGTAAAGTGACCTCTGCGTTGTCACCGATAACGCCGTGGAAGTGACGAAGTTATGGGCCAACAAAATGTAAGTAACTGTCGTGCTAGCGTCACGACGAAGAAACGGGTTATATCAAAAACATAGCAATGGAATTAGTTCTTAACATGTTCGTAAAAGAACCGCATTAGCCTCTACGCTGTCGGCGTGACCACAGCCCACACGTCCGCACTTGGTCGCCCAAGTACGACAATGTCAAGAGCGAGGAGGCCACTACACGGAAGATGAGCACGCGCCGCCATATACCATAAACATGTTGTTACGTCTATTTATATCGTCTTTACACTACTGTTCGTACAGCGTAATGATACTCGTAAGTGTAATGAATAGGGCTCTCCTGCACTTTATAAATAGACTAGCTTTAGACAGGGACTTCTCATGGTAGTCGCAAGATGTAGGTATCTTAAAAATGTGGCTGTTATTTTAGTATATTGTGTACAGCCATTTTTATAAAACTCTCGAGGCCCTCGCCCCCCCGCGTCGCATCGCGTCGTATCGCGTCGCGCGCCCGCGCTATTACTTCGTTTTTGCTTAGCGATCTATCTGACATTTTTTTATTTGCTCGGCTCCTAAGGGTAGTGAGATGTTAAATAGCCTATAAAAGTTGGGCTATCAAATGTAAAAATGTTTTTCAAATCTGACTCTGTTCCAGCGATTAGCGCGTGCTAACAAAAAAAACCAAACAAACTGTTTAGCTTTTTTATAGCTAAATAGAAAGTTTTTCATAAATTATGACAAATTTTACAATGGACATCCCATTTTAATGATTTAGTAGAGTAGGCGTTACCACTTTTGTTAACAATTCCCACTAAATTTAAACTTTGCACGTGACGTTCAACTTCTGGCTGACAATTTCAACTATGTATATTTTCAAACAAGTTACTATTTATATAATATATAAGCCAACAGACTTTAAATAATAATATGTGCATATTAATAAAACAAAACAAGGGTAAAGAATCATAGGGCATCAAAAAATTTGTCGCTAAAAAAAATTGCTGTCAACAACCCAAATGGCTAACAGCCTTGCTACGTTGGATCACAATGCTGATTCTTTGGCCCAACAATAGGCTAACCTCTTGGCCACTTGAAGAGTCGACCAACCACTTGGCGATGTCTCGAAAAACCAAGTGGGCACTCGGACCCCATGGCCCTAGTGTTTCAATCCCATACGGCTCGGTAACTCCCAATAAGGTTGGAATATCTTCCCTGTTTCAGGTTTTTCGCACGTGCAGCAACCAGTCCGGCACAGCCCGCCGTGCTAGGAAGATGGGATGGCGCAAGGTTGTTGACACAGTTCAACTAGCTATAGTGTTCCACGCGCGCCACTCGAGACTGGGTGCGACCATAGTGGGAATGGCCGCACGGGGAGGTGGGATCCGCTGAGGAACAGTGGGTCGAAACCAGTCGGGGGAGCGGGGAATGCTTATGCGAATCCCGCACCCGCGACCATAGGCAGAGGTGAAACACCGCGGTGGGTTTAGCCGGTAAGAGTCATACCCCTCCGTTACCCCCACGATGGAGGAAGTACACTACACACTACAGTGAGCATATCCACCGAGAAACCAAAAAAAAAAAAGGTTCTTGATGTTTATCTTACTTTCCTGAATCTTGACATTATTTGTCGGTGTTTGAGTTTATAAACACCGATTTATAAGTTCTTTCAAGCTTTTAAATTAATATGCGACATACAGGTTACCTTTAAGAATAATGGCTCATTCTCTATAATATATATATATATATATTTCTAAGTTTGTTGGTAATGTGAAGTACCTACGTAGATGATGTGCCTCATATTTATGGCTGCTCAAACACAATCCTACGAGCAAGTTTTATCGAGCATAACTATGCTTAACGTTGCGTCGAAACGTTTAACAATGACGGCGTTGTGTGAGACCTATTTTTGGAAGAAATTATTAAGGACAGATATTCTTAACTGTGCACTGACATTTAAACATTCTTGGTGTTGCTGAACATTAACGTTAAAGTCCAGTGCACACGACAGACATTTTGTGCGATTTAGTTTGAAAGAAAGAAAATATATTTATTTAGCACAGACTAAAAGACACAAGACGCCAGATACATACTCGTATATTAGATAAAAAATCAAATAAAAAGTGTAAAGTCCTATATAAGAAATTAGCAGGAAAGTGTGCCTCATGGCTGCGCCAAAAATGCCCAGTTCGGCAAAATTGCCAGACAACAGTGCCTGACGCTGGTTTCCAACTGGACCTGATAGATTGCGGTGGACCAAACAGCTATTTATGTAAATGTCTGTTGTTCATTTTGGTAGTCGCCCCCTGTCCGGCCATAGTATCATTCATACAATTGTGCACCGTTACTTTGATCTTCCCCTACTCTCACATTTCGATGTCTGTTGTTCATTTTGATTGGCTTCGTTTATAGTTACACTACGCTTATCTATACGCTCAAAAGGACGTGCAACAGCCAACCATGTCGGTACACAATTTTCAGCTTACACTCCCAGTCACGGCATGAATATCAATCTAAACCTCAGCAGTATAATTTTATTGGCGTCACGGTACATTACAATAATTGGGTCGGCACAGCCCTGCGATTAGATAACGCAAATAAATTCAATCTGCGAGCCTCATGCATTACAATCATGTGAATTGATTTTATATGTTCCTAATTTATTGAGGCTGTTTGATGTGGAGTTTGCTGAAATATCTGCTTCAGTATTAATTTGGCAAACTTTGTACAACTTTTTCTTCTTAGCGTGTCGAGGGCAATCTAATTGGACTCGGCCCACAATTCGGCTACTTCTTTGGCGCCATCACAAGCGTCCATCAGTTCTTGTAACGTGCAGCTGACGGGACACGACGTTTTGCAACTTTGTACATAATATACCGTTTTGTTTTCTTCTAAGGGTGGCATACATCGACGCGCAAACTTTAACCATGAATTCAGCGTAGAAATTTTTAGTGGGGTTAAAAAAAAATCAGCTGCTTCATGTATACACGGTCAAAATAAACTGTACAGCAATTTTATTTAAAATAACTGACGATAACATTTCAACGAAAGGGGGCTTCAAAATCATGTACTGAATCCATGTGAACAGGGTGTACTTGATGTTACTGCCACCTTTTGACTAACAACACACAGTCTTTTTCAGCGCAGAAGGTAGGGGTGACGAAAATGGCCCTTTCGATCATTATAAATAAATAATTATAGCATAAATGTTTACAAGAAATATTACTACCTCATAAAAAGAGTAGGTGTCAGAAATCAAACTAAAATAAACACATATGAACACGAGTACGTGCTCCAAAAATCTCCACAGAAAATCCTTCTTTAAAACAAAATGTCAGCATTTCCTCTACATTTCGAGCTACCGCTCTAAAATCTAGCTACAAGTTAGTACAACGTAGGTACAGACTACAGTCTACAGTTAGCATGTCCATTTGTACCCCCCGGCCAAGTACGACCCGACCCGAATGGAGCTACAGACACACACGTAACTTGGTACTTCATGTAGATGCGAGATGGCGCTGCTTGTCAAGGCAAATTCAACCAATCATGTCAATTCCCGTACATTTGAATTTAGTTCTGTATTTCGCCACGGATCAAGATATATTGGGCAGTGTAGACAGGTTCTTCTTTGAGTAGGGTTGGCAAAAGTAAGTCTTTGTTATGTGCTTAAAATATCATATTTTTTCCTGTTTTGTTGTGAGTAGTGAGTACGGTATGAAAATTAGGAATAACTGAATAAGGTCACAAGTTTTTGTGGAGGTTTTATATGTTTTAAGGGATTAAATTAGATGTTGCGACTGAAGATTTCACGGCGAATGGAGGAGAGACAAGCAAATCTTCAGCAAACGTTGGATTATTTGGGAGGGCATTTGTATTTAACATAGAAAAATGAATTTTGAAATTCCTTTTTTGCATATTTTTACATAAACATTACCCAATTATAGAATTTTCTTCTAGAGATGCTGAATTGTGGAAGTTTTCGGGGTTTTCTTTTGTAGATCTGTTGAACACTTGATTGAACACTTCAAGCATACAAATGTACAAATGTTGGTTAAAAGAAATGTGACATCTACGCACGGGGCCGTGGCGTACATTCCCTATAACCAACTCCCTCTCCCTCTCCCCGAGAGGAGGCTTGTGTCCCAGCAGTGGGAACATCATAGGCTGATTAAGCTTATGCTCATGCTAACTGAAATGAGTTTACAACTTGAATTTCTTTAAACTCAGAAAATAGTACTACTGCAGCTTAAAAAATCTATTTACTATTCAGCGCAGCCCTAGGATTCCATCTCACATTTTTATTCCAAATCAACAAAACAATATTCATAGGTTGTCGGATCCCGTAGAATTGTAGAATAAAATAAAATGGTAACCTGTCTGCACTGAATTGCGGTGCGAACAGACATTTATTTAATAAAACGCTCTTTATTACCACCCTGCGAAATATTTCCGTTTTGCTGATTCGCAATGTGGGAAGTGCAAACTCAATAATAATAAATTGTGTCAGCTCACGTATTTATGATTAAATACGTTATTTCTGTGTATAGGTTTGTTGTTTAACTAGGATCTTATTTAAACTTGTAAATTATGAATTTTAATAACTGACAGACTGACTCGTTGGTCGCAAGCGTTACAGCTGAGCATGAGGCCCTAAGTTGCATTCCCGGGCCGGGCAAAGTGTTGTCTATCTGACATTTCTGAGGAGCAGCCCGGAGTCTATATTTGTGCCTGGTTGGTGGTAATAGTCTCGCCCTCTAATATATGGGACTTAGGATAACATAACTGGCTAAATATTGGTGTGCTATAGTTACACATCTGCCTGACCTTTCAGGGAATACAGCCGTGTTGTTATGAATGTTACCCGGTAACATTCATAACAACACGGCTGTATTCTATATATATATAGAATCCACCGGTCCGGTGGATTCTACGATATTGTGGAGATTTCAGCATAATTTATGCTGTACGAGCCATGTACGAGACACGGGCAGGCCAGGGTTTAAAATTATACGAATATTTTGAATTTGTATAGTGCAGTAAATGCACGTTGTGCTAAAATTAACGTACGTACTTTTCCGCGTCGGCACAGTAAACTACGCAAAATTAAGGCTTATAAATGATATGTATTTATATCTGTACATTGGTTCATAAAAACACATTTACACATTATATTAATACTAGAGGACGTATCTGAGAAGAAAGGACCGAAAACACCAAAACAAACTCAGAGGCCACGGGCCTTATAAAGTCCAGACATGATCTTGGCCAAGCCATAATTATGTGGATCATGCAGATTGGTCTTCGAGATTAAATTTCGAGGAAAGAACCACACAGATTGTTGAATTACTTAATATGGAATTCACGAGTCTCTGTAACAAGATAAGTTAAAGGATGATTTGATCTTGTATTTTATAACAAAACTACATATTTCTCATTTCAAATAGCGAGTCAAAGATCACCTTGTATTCATTATGTTTATATACTTCAGCATTATGTATTTATGAGAGTATAAGTTATTTTTGTACTATATTTAATTCTAACTTCTGCGACTTCGTCATGTGATGCGATGCGATGCGTCGGGGTACCCACCTCGGCGCATCGCATCACCTACCCACGCTATCATTTAGTTTTCGCTTAGCGTTCTTTCTGGCTTTTTGATTTTGCTCGGGTTCTAAGGGTTATAGAGTAATGTTAACATAGCCTATAACCTTCCTCAAGAATTGGGCTATACAATGCAAAAATAATTTTAAAATCCGACCGGTAGTTCCAGAGATTAGCGCGTTCAAAGAAACAAACAAACTCTTCTGCTTTGTTATTAGTAACGATAGATATAAGCTTAAGGCTACTCATATGTTTCTTGTCCTATTCTCACACACTATGGTCTACATTTATTTTTCACTTCTCGTTTCGCAAGTCTGCTGGAAACTGAAGCAGTACCTTTGTACTCAAATATTATAACCTATTTTACTGTGTGTGTACATAAATAATAAAATAAATGAATAAATCAGTCAGTTAGTCAGAGTAGTAGGTAATTAGCTTAAGCGATGCGAGACAAGAATTATAATACAAATTGAATTAACAGATACCTAATGGCAAAATTTGATTGATAGCATAATCAACCTTTAACGTTCCCACTGCTGGGACAGGCATCCTCTCTGTGAGAGGGAGTCAGCTATTATCTACCACGCGGCCCCAGTGCGGATTAGTAGATGTCGAGTTTTTTGTTCTTGGACATGCCGGTTTCCTCACAATGTTTTCCTTAACCGTTTTGAGAGCTGTGGTGATGAAATTATTTACACAAACTAAGCGCGTGTCTAAGTTCGAACCTACGACCTACAACTCATAAGTCAGGGACGTTGTCACTGGGCCACCGCTGCTCTTACCTAAGTGATGCGTCGAACGTGCATCCGATATCACAAGTAATGGTGTCGGTATCAATATAACACATAGATGATATATGCTAATTGCCTCTTCGGTAATTTTAGGGTTAAAATGGGGTCGGTTATGTTATAGAGCACCCTTGGAGAGTTAACATTAATTATGCCTGGTTTCTGAGGTCCTCGGATAAAGGTAACTGATATTTATCCCCGTAAATTGTTTAAAACAATTAATGCTATATTTGATGTGTGTAATGGACGAATTTAAAATCACTTGATGCTCTGTAGCGTCCTACGTTTTATATTTGTACGCCGTTCAGCCAAAACATGACTGTCAGATAATTTGATGTAACATCTTGCATGCCAGGTGTATGTATACTTATGTTTTGGACAAATAAAAATTATCTTATCATAAAAAAATGCTGTAACACGTCAAAAAAAATAAAATAAATAAATAACCGAAGTGAGAACCTCCTCCTTTTTTTGAAGTCGGTTGATAAATGTAATAAAATACTAGCAGCCTGTTATTGTCCTACTGCAGGGCAAAGGCAATCAGCGAAGGCACGAACACTGCTCAAGACGGCTTGGCGATTGCCGACATATTAACTATAGGCCTAGACCAGGCTTACTCACGATGTTTACTTTCACCGATGTCACTAATGACCAAGATAAACTCAGAAAGTTCATATGAATGCAATAAGTCACATTGGTACTTGCCCGGATTTGAACCCGCAACTCATGAGAGGCGAGGCCTTAACCACTAAGTCATCACGACATATAACCGCTAAGATAAAAACATTTTAAAACTAGACGTCGGATAACCTCATAAGTGACGAAATATAGGTGTTTGCGCCTGCGCCTCTTCTGATTGATGCATGCAGGCGTGATGCTGTGTCAAGTAGAGAAGGTAATCTTAGGGATTTAAAAGTGTCACATTCAAATTGAAATTTCAACGACTACATGCCGCGGTATCCTTAGGCATGCCGCGACGTCCTTTGGCATCATCATTGAAATTTCAATTCTATTATCATACATTTGTGTAATATTACTATTCGTCGCATAAAAAACCCTTGCCGTGCCGTGCCGCCAGTGGGCGCCGGCCCTTAGAAACATGTAACGATATACAGAACCTTAAAATAAAAGGACTGAAAAGCTAGAAAATCTTGAGCGTCCAATCTTCTGGGAAACCAAAGCTCGTTCTAGATACTGCTGATTAAAGGGATAAAACCTATGAATATGTGATAGAACAATATCATGTTGATCGAGAAAAGGAGCAAGCACTAGATTTACATAGCAACTACTTTAGCTATATACCTCCCACAGTCCACCACTCGCCATTCGCAGGTCTTTGACTGTCTTTACGGGTAGTCAGAAGTCCGAAAGTCTAAGAACCAATCTTACGAAGTGGTATCGTGTCAATCAGTAACTGGGTTGTTGAGGTCAGATAGGCAGTCGCTCCATGTAAATACTGGTATTAGACTGAGAGCCAACCCCAACATATGTAGTTTGATGAGGAGTTCAGTCAACCACGACACTGATTTAAAAGTGTCACATTCAAATTGAAATTTCAACGACTACATGCCGCGGTATCCTTAGGCATGCCGCGACGTCCTTTGGCATCATCATTGAAATTTCAATTCTATTATCATACATTTGTGTAATATTACTATTCGTCGCATAAAAAACCCTTGCCGTGCAGTGCCGCCAGTGGGCGCCGGCCCTTAGAAACATGTAACGATATACAGAACCTTAAAATAAAAGGACTGAAAAGCTAGAAAATCTTGAGCGTCCAATCTTCTGGGAAACCAAAGCTCGTTCTAGATACTGCTGATTAAAGGGATAAAACCTATGAATATGTGATAGAACAATATCATGTTGATCGAGAAAAGGAGCAAGCACTAGATTTACATAGCAACTACTTTAGCTATATACCTCCCACAGTCCACCACTCGCCATTCGCAGGTCTTTGACTGTCTTTACGGGTAGTCAGAAGTCCGAAAGTCTAAGAACCAATCTTACGAAGTGGTATCGTGTCAATCAGTAACTGGGTTGTTGAGGTCAGATAGGCAGTCGCTCCATGTAAATACTGGTATTAGACTGAGAGCCAACCCCAACATATGTAGTTTGATGAGGAGTTCAGTCAACCACGACACTTTTTTTTTTTTTTTTTTTTTTTCAGATGGGAAATCATCAAATGACTCCTCCCGCTCTGGGTGGAGCAGAAGGGAGTGTCAGACTCTTACTGACTAAAACCCACCCGTGTTCCTTCCTTAGCCCTTTACGTACCAGGGCAGCGGTAACCCTTTCGGACAATCCCGCTACCCCGGCAGGCTTCGGCCCTGTCGGGCCCCGTCAACTACGCTGACATCTCTTTGAGGCGCGCGTGGAACACATACACGCCGTCCGGCACGGGCCTGGTCCTGATCGGACGGAGAGCTACCCATTGCTCTCCGCCCGCAGGCCCGCGCCTACGGTGGCCGGGAGTCGTCACGCGGCTCCCAACGCCCGGAGCGTCTTCCTCGGCGGCTGAGGCGTGAGGATCTTTCCCTCGCCCATCCCGCCACCTCCTTCGCTAGCATGACTGCTTCGCAGAAGGAGGTGACCGCCTCCCACTCCCTCTCGCCCCGGACCATGGCTTGCACCAGGGCCGGGCGCGAGAGGTCGCCGCCGCTGCCGATCGCCTCTACGAGGACACGGCGGTGCTCTGCCCAAGCGGGGCAGACCTCCACCGTGTGCTCCACCGTGTCCTCTGGGCGATCCTCGCAGTGATGACACCCGGGCGTCTCCTCCCGCCTGATTATGTGCAGGAACCTCCCGAAACATCCGTGTCCGGAGAGGACCTGCGTCAGGCGGTAGGTGAGAGCGCCGTGACGCCTCTCTAGCCACTCCTCAAAGAGGGGTCTTACCGCCGCTATCGTGGCGTGCCCTGCGCTGGGTTGCGATAGTCGCGCCTTCCATTCCACCATGAGACCGCGCCGGAGGTCCGTCCGCTCCGCAGCGATTTGCCGCGGGTGCAGAGTTTCCCCCCGACGTAGTGCCTCCGCGCGCCAGTCATACAGGCGCGCGAGGACTATCGCCTCCAGATCCCATGGTGGCAGTCCGGCAAGGAGGCTTGCTGCCTCGCCCGAGATCGTGCGGTATCCCCGGATAAGCCTTATGGCTACCACCTTTTGGGGCGCGTTCAGGTAGTGTGCGGCTCGAAGCCGCAGTGAACGCGCCCATACCGGGGCCCCATAAAGGGCCATGGACCGCACGACCCCCGCGTAAAGCCTCCGGCAGGAGGCGTTTGGCCCCCTAAGGTTGGGCAGGAGCCGCTTTAAGGCGGCCCCGGCCCGTTCCAGTTTGGGGGCCAAACGTCGGAAATGCTCGACGAAGTTCCACCGGCTGTCGAGGACGAGACCCAGGTATCTCATCGTTGTCTCGACGCCGATGTGAACCCCTCCTACCATCAGTTGGGATCCCGAAGGTGGCCCGTACCGGGGCCCATGAAAGGACATGGCCTCGGACTTGTGCAATGCCACCTCGAGACCCAACTGCCGAATCCTTTCCACGACTATCGCAACCCCGCGTGTCATCGCGTCGGCCGCCGCCTGATGCGACCTCCCCTGCGCCAGGACCAGCGTGTCGTCAGCGTAGCAAACTACGCTGACGCCATCAGGGAGGTCGGCCCGCAGCACCCAGTCGTAACCGATGTCCCACAGGAGCGGCCCCAGAACCGATCCCTGTGGGACACCGCACGACATCTCTCGCCGGTTCCAGTTCCCGTCGCGACCGGGGTAGATGACGGCTCTGTCCGTCAAATACGCCCCGACTATTCGACGGAGGTAAGTCGGCACCCGGTGATACCGGAGTGCCTCCCCTATGCAGCTCCAGGGCAGGGTGTTGAACGCGTTGGCGATGTCGAGTGACACCGCCACGACCACCCCACCCCGGGACACCGCGTCCCCCGTCGTGAGGGCTCTCACGCGCATGATGGCGTCCACCGTCGAGCGCCCCTTGCGGAAGCCAAACTGGCACTCCGCAAGATCCGGCCCCGTCCTCACCAGGTGCCCGACGAGGCGGCCCGCAATCACTCTCTCAAAGAGCTTGCCGACCTCGTCGAGCAGCACTATGGGCCGGTATGCGGACGGAGAGTCCGCAGGGCGCCCTCAACCAAACCCAACCACGACACTGACAGCACCTTTATTGCGTAGCAGAAAACGATTTTCGTAGTTCAAGTGTTACTACGTGTTTTGCGGATGACCGTACCACTGATGACCGTACCACTGATGACCGTACCACTGATGACCGTACCACTGATGACCGTACCACTGATGACCGTACCACTGATGACCGTACCACTGATGACCGTACCACTGATGACCGTACCACTGATGACCGTACCACTGATGACCGTACCACTGATGACCGTACCACTGATGACCGTACCACTGATGACCGCACCACTGATGACCGCACCACTGATGACCGCACCACTGATGACCGTACCACTGATGACCGTACCACTGATGACCGTACCACTGATGACCGTACCACTGATGACCGTACCACTGATGACCGTACCACTGATGACCGTACCACTGATGACCGTACCACTGATGACCGTACCACTGATGACCGTACCACTGATGACCGTACCACTGATGACCGTACCACTGATGACCGTACCACTGATGACCGTACCACTGATGACCGTACCACTGATGACCGTACCACTGATGACCGTACCACTGATGACCGTACCACTGATGACCGTACCACTGATGACCGTACCACTGATGACCGTACCACTGATGACCGTACCACTGATGACCGTACCACTGATGACCGTACCACTGATGACCGTACCACTGATGACCGTACCACTGATGACCGTACCACCGATGACCGTACCACTGATGACCGTACCACTGATGACCGTACCACTGATGACCGTACCACTGATGACCGTACCACTGATGACCGTACCACTGATGACCGTACCACTGATGCCGTACCACTGAGGGAAGTGTCGGAAAAGCGTTGTGGCCATTTTTGATAGAAAGCAAAACAAATTAGGTGAAGCTTTTCTCCAGTCGTAATCTTTTACTAGAGAAAGCTTTCTCCTGAAACTATTTTTATAACACGTAAAAAGGGAGGTAGTATTTTTTCTAAGACGTGACACCCACTGAACTTGAAACTTACTTTAGATACTTTCTAAGTTACAGAACTGAACTATTTAAAAGTTACCCTTATTAATTAACTTGAGGTATAATTGGTAAATTCTTTGAAATCAAATTAAAGTTACTTGCACGTACAGTCTTAGACTTAATTTATTTAAATTAAAGTTGTGATTGCTCAGTGAAATTCTTTAAGAAAACCCTAATTTGTAATTTATTCTATTAGCGTACCTACTGGCTGATGCCCCCTGTTCCACTCGCAACATATTGTGTTAATCGAGGACATTGTCTATCTGCGTGCCAAATTAGATCCAAATCCATTCGTCTGATTATGCGTGATCGAGTTGCAAACATCCAAACATCTGTATTTCCACGTTTTATTAGCGTGTTGTTTTTAGATCCAGTATTATAATATTATATTTCAAGTACCTAGTTACAGTGTTATTCAACTCAGTCTGTAGTACTTATTGAACCGCACGTGATCGAGAGTTACCTATATTTTAACACGTTCATGTTTTCGATACATTTAGTACCTACATTGTTTGAGTTAGTACAATACACTGGTTACAGTTACTTGTACAGTGTGGAAATTAGTTATGTAACGGGCAGTGAGTCTGACTCCAACTTTGTTAGGTAAAGTTAGGTTGAATGATTTAACTCTTGTAATCCCGGAAGGGTAAGGCAGACTTGTACCTATAGTACAGCCACATTTTGCCAGTTATGTTTAGCATAATAAGCCCTTAATGTTCCACTGCTGCGACACAGGCCTGCTCTCTTCGAGACGGAGTGGGCTGTAAGCTACGCGGGTCCAGTGCGGGTTACGGAGGTCAGATAGACAGTCGCTCTATGCAAAATAGTAACTAGGTTACGGAGGTCAGATAGACAGTCGCTCTATGCAAAATAGTAACTAGGTTACGGAGGTCAGATAGACAGTCGCTCTATGCAAAATAGTAACTAGGTTACGGAGGTCAGATAGACAGTCGCTCTATGCAAAATAGTAACTAGGTTACGGAGGTCAGATAGACAGTCGCTCTATGCAATATACTGGTATTCAGGTGCATTCGGTTAGACTGGAAGCCGACCCAACATAGGAAAAGGCTAGGCAGAAGATGAAGTAAGTCAGTCAAGGGGATGGAGCAAAAACGATGGATTTATTGTAGTGGTTATAAACTCCATATTATTAACCCCAAATTTAGCAGTTTATAAAAACAAGATAATATGTAGGTATTAACAGAAATACTTTCCTACCCACTACCTATACCGTTACAAAACTCCGTGAATATATTCCACTAAGTACTTGTTAGTATGTTTGTGTGTTACCAACCCGGCAACGTCTCGATCGCGGGTTCATCGACCCGTGGCAAGGGCCGGTCACATTGGCGTACGGCGGCCTGGCGGGAAGTATCCGGCCGGATATCGGAGAGCGTTTCGGTGATCCGGCTTGTTTATAGTTCTACGTCTCCCAATCTGATAAATAACTATATGTAGATAGTTTTTTGGGTCAAAGTCAAAGTATAATCGTATAATCATTTCATTATGACCATTAAAATACGCTTGAAAGCCACCAATTACAAGAAATATTCGTAAAGGTAGGCGCTTTACTTTCTGTAAATTTTATCAGCACTGCTCTCAAAAAACGGTGAATGAAAATATCGTGAGGAAACCGGCATGTCCCAGAACCAAACATTCGAAGATATGTGACATCTACTAACCCGCACTGGGCTTGCGTGGTAGAATACAGCTCACTCCCTCTCAAAGAGAAGTGGCCTGTGTCTTAGAAGTGGAAACATTACAGACTGATTATGTTCTCTTAAAGGCATACATTTTGAATTAGAAAAGTTCAATGCTTGGTAAAAATGTAAGCCTGTCAAAGGTCCTTATTATAGTCACTATTTTTTATAAGACGCACCCACGTTGGAATAGAAAACGGAGATTGAGTCACGTCTTATTTATTTTATTATCCACATAACAGTACCGTCCAGTCTCTGGGTGACGGAGGTCACATGGCACTCGTTCCAAGTAAATACTTCTATTCAGTCACATCTGATAGCCGGATAACTCCATACGAATCTACTATCCTACTATATTATAAACGTGACAGTTTGTGTGGATGGATGTATGGATGGATGGATGTTTGCTACTCTTTCACGATAAAACTACTGAACGGATTTCGATGTAATTTAGCACACAGATCGTTTATAACCAGGATATATTAACATATAGCATACTTTTTATCCCGATATTCCCTCGGGATCGAAACTAATGCGGGTGAAACCGCGGGGCACAGCTAGTAACTCCATAAGGAGCGACAGTGTCGTGACACGTCATGCGATGACTTATAGCATGATGTGTCGTGCAATGTGACCGTCCACTGCTACCTAGGATGTGCGCGAAGAGACTTGACATGTTAGCTGCGCGGTTCATTTGTTCGCTAGCCACGCGTTCGTGCGTAGTCGTGGGTCGCAGTCAGCGATGCCGCCTACGTTTTCATACAAAGCGAAGCTAAAAACACGTGCCTAGCTTAGCCGTGCGCTGCTGTGGAGCGCGGCCTTTACTTAGCCGTGCGCTGCTGTGGAGCGCGGCCTTTACTTAGCCGTGCGCTGCTGTGGAGCGCGGCCTTTACTTAGCCGTGCGCTGCTGTGGAGCGCGGCCTTTACTTAGCCGTGCGCTGCTGTGGAGCGCGGCCTTTACTTAGCCGTGCGCTGCTGTGGAGCGCGGCCTTTACTTAGCCGTGCGCTGCTGTGGAGCGCGGCCTTTACTTAGCCGTGCGCTGCTGTGGAGCGCGGCCTTTACTTAGCCGTGCGCTGCTGTGGAGCGCGGCCTTTACTTAGCCGTGCGCTGCTGTGGAGCGCGGCCTTTACTTAGCCGTGCGCTGCTGTGGAGCGCGGCCTTTACTTAGCCGTGCGCTGCTGTGGAGCGCGGCCTTTACTTAGCCGTGCGCTGCTGTGGAGCGCGGCCTTTACTTAGCCGTGCGCTGCTGTGGAGCGCGGCCTTTACTTAGCCGTGCGCTGCTGTGGAGCGCGGCCTTTACTTAGCCGTGCGCTGCTGTGGAGCGCGGCCTTTACTTAGCCGTGCGCTGCTGTGGAGCGCGGCCTTTACTTAGCCGTGCGCTGCTGTGGAGCGCGGCCTTTACTTAGCCGTGCGCTGCTGTGGAGCGCGGCCTTTACTTAGCCGTGCGCTGCTGTGGAGCGCGGCCTTTACTTAGCCGTGCGCTGCTGTGGAGCGCGGCCTTTACTTAGCCGTGCGCTGCTGTGGAGCGCGGCCTTTACTTAGCCGTGCGCTGCTGTGGAGCGCGGCCTTTACTTAGCCGTGCGCTGCTGTGGAGCGCGGCCTTTACTTAGCCGTGCGCTGCTGTGGAGCGCGGCCTTTACTTAGCCGTGCGCTGCTGTGGAGCGCGGCCTTTACTTAGCCGTGCGCTGCTGTGGAGCGCGGCCTTTACTTAGCCGTGCGCTGCTGTGGAGCGCGGCCTTTACTTAGCCGTGCGCTGCTGTGGAGCGCGGCCTTTACTTAGCCGTGCGCTGCTGTGGAGCGCGGCCTTTACTTAGCCGTGCGCTGCTGTGGAGCGCGGCCTTTACTTCTGTATCGAAACTACTGAGAAAAGATTTTATATTTTTGTATGTTTGATTGTCACGCTACACCGGCTGAACGGATTTGTATGAAAATTGTCACATGGGTAGACCATGGCCATGACTGTTTGACGCGATATTCTCACGAAATCGAGACTTATGCGGGTGAAACCGCGGGGCGCAGCTAGTAATAATAATAATATATTTTTTTTATATTTTTAAATGTTTTTTTTTTACTTAATTTTTATGTTTAAAAATCTAATAAAATAAGATAATTAAATAAATAAACGACATAATAATAAATATGAATAAAGATGTAGTAATGAATAAATACATTCGCTTTCAATGACTCAACATGTTAATACGAAATATAAATAAATATCTTAACTTTCTTTCCTCACTTTAATGACGTGCCGTTGAATAATCGACATTTGTTTATTTACATAAAACAATCGGATTTATCGAATCTCCTTCGTTTTCTATGTAAAAGTCGTTTTTACATTAAACAGTTCAGCGGCTTCCGAGGCTAACACGCGTAAAATTAAATAAAAGAAAACAGCTGTTTATGCTAATATGTTTCTTGTACACAAATGCGTGTTTAATCTAACACCGTCTTGTATGTTATTTATCTGCCAACTGTGTAAATTACAAATAGTTCGAAGTAAAATGGAATTCACTGGAAGACTTGATCAGACTAGTATAATTATTATTGAAGCCTTCGAAATACTTATTAATCCATTGTTCCATCTTGTTAAGCACAACCTTTCTTGTATCTATGTGCAAAACTGACAACACGCCATATTGAAACGATTCAGCTGTCAAAAGTTCTTTTGAATCTATTGTCTAATCCGAATATTATTAAAGTACTTATTTTATTTCTTTCCTACAAGATGGTTTGTGTCCGTTTACTTATAGAAATCTTATTGCTTAGAGTACATACATAAAAGTTACTTTAAATGATATCAATATCAATGATTAAGAAACATGTCCAATACAATTACCTACGGTTTATGCGCACGACGCGTTTTTGAAGTGAAAAGTTCTTTGCGCTCTTTCTGAACAGTGAACGAATCACGAGTCACGCTCGGGTCGGTGACGCTAAATCGGGTATACTCGGCTCCAGTCGGTCGGTGACGCTGCATCGCGTATACTCGGTGATGAATCGGATAAACTCGGCTCCACTCGTAAGTTTACACTTCTATCGTATGGTCATAAGCACACACCCTGTTTTTCTATACGCGTGTTCCATGTAACGTGCGTTTTCTGCCTTAAAAAGCAGCACTAGTCGCGTTCGTAGCGCGTGCACGCGCGTCGACAGGGCGGAAACAATCCGTGTGTCTAGGTCCTTAATCTTAAGAACTCGGCCTTAAAATAATAACATAATGTCTCGAAAATAATAAACAGTTTCTCACTCATTAAAGAGTAAACAATAATTAAACGTTTTGACTGTTAATAACAAATTGTTTTTGGTTTTTTGTACGGTAGTCTAGATGTATCTATCGATGATCTGTAGATGTCTGACCTCTCGCGTCGTGACAGAAACAAGTTTTTTTTTATGTAGGTAACATGTTTTTGTAGGAATATTTTTGTGGTTACATTAAAGTACTGGCTCATATTATGCCAGGACTCACCTCTTCTTTGTACATTACTTTATTGTACTTCTAGGTACATTAGACTTCTATAACCTGTGTCATCTATGCTCAAACCACCTAACCAGCCTACCTACCAGCCTTGTATACATTATGGAATGCAATAAAGAATTGAGTATTGAGTATTGAGTAACGCATGAGCTCATGCCGCCTGTGATACAGGTTTATCCTAGTGCAGGCATCTAACATTATAATACCTTTGTAAATTATTTCTAAGATTTGATGTTAATATTTTTACCAATTTTAATACTTACTTATGTTAATAGTTATTTATTATTATCGATAAGATTATTTAGTTGATTCATTCTTTAATGAGAAAATTATACATACATACATAATCATTCGTCAAAATAATTATAAAGGTTACAGAACCTCTTTTTTTAAGTCGGTTATAACCATATTTATTAGGAAGATTGCCATTATGAATAAGTAGTCATAATGGCAATCGACTCGATATTTCGCCAGTTATTAGTAAGTTCCATTACACATAACTACACAATACTTACATGATAAGGGTATGACGTGGGACTGAAAATACACATAACTACACAATACTTACATGGGACTGCAAATACACATAACTGCACAATACTTACATGATAGGGGTATTACATGGGACTACAAATAACTGGCGAAATGTGGCTGTACTATAAGTAAACAAGGCGTAATGTTATGTATGTATGTACAGTCATTAAAAGGGATGAGTAACCAGGGTCGTGGGATATACTTAGTTGATGTTTAGTAAGAAACCGATGGATGTTTTCGAATGAAATTAAATTTGATAAATGGACTTTTTGTTTTCTATTAATTAAATTCATTTTTATTCGAAAACATACATCGGTTTTTTACTAAACTTCAACTACATCCGACGACCTTGGTTACTTATCTCCTTTGGTGACCGTACCACTCGTATACGGTACGGTCACCAAACTTGACACATTTAAACCACCTTTAAAAAAAATTATAAAATAAAAGAAATGAGACGCAGTTTACTAGAAAAGGCCTCACCTGATTCTCAAGTCACATAGCTTAGATTAAATAAGTAGGTACACAATTGCCTAGACAAGTCCACATTATGTCACTATTTGCACATCCTAAGCACTGACCCTGACATTTGACATGCAGCAACTCTGTTCACCTCTAAAGTAATCACATATTATTTACATAGTTAATATCCAAGGTTGTTATTATTGGCCGAGACTTGGCTGAGATAATTGTTATTCAGTAAGTATAATCTATATTAATAATAAAACTGAACAGTTAATTTTTTTTGTTTGTTTGCTTGAATCATAGAAATGTAAGAAACAGGAGAAGTAGCAAGGAGGCGTATCTGTATCGTCGCGGCATGCTCGAAATGATCATGCACTAGGCAAATGGCCGTCTCCGCAAACTAGTGCGCTTTCGACCGTGATCGTGAAAAAATATAAGAATGCAGTGTTGTTCAGTGGTTTCTTGTAAAAACCGAAGCCAAAACCAAAACTTTGTAAATCATGGAGTCACTTACTATACAGGCTGATTTTTTAAAGACCAGCCAAATTTAAGGATGTGGTACAGACCATCAAACTGAACAACTTTCTCTATGGGACAAATAGCGTAATCGCGAAAATTTTATCAACTGTCCCATAGAAAACTTCAATACCTACTCGACCTAAATGTATGGGACGGCTGAATTTTTATTCGCGATTACGATGTTGGTCCCATGGAGAAAGTTGTTCAGTTTGATGGTCTGTACCACATCCTTAAATTTGGCTGGTCTTTAAAAAATCAGCCTGTATATAAATATAAGTATTTTATTATATTTGTCTTTAAAATCATGAAAAACAACAAATTGTAAAATATTTCTTGCTTTTACTACGTAAATTTGGTTTTCAAATATCGCAACGACTGTATTTACTATTTTCGCAGTAAATACATTGCTCCTTAACCACTGCCTAAGTATGTCACTAAGTGACTAGACAAGCAATGTAAAAATCACAAAACGATACTTTATTTATGCAGTGCATCGCATGGTACAGCCGCTGCTTCTTGCGGCCAGTTAGTGATGTAGACTGTGCAGATCCACTAACGTAGGTTATCGACAACAATGTCGATTACCCAACGAATATATAGTTAATTATACAATTTGTCAACCGTTTTAACCCAGTTGGAAGACCTAAAAAGATGACGTTTAAGTCCGGTTGGAAGACCCTTGAGAAGATGTAATATAATGTTAAAAAAAAATATTTATAAACATTTTTTTTTTGCTTTTTTGTATTGATTTATAATATAATATTTTCTGGACATATCGTTTTTTAATTATTTTATTTTCAGATCCCCAAATTTTTTTTAGTACAATAATAAATGGGAGAATCGATAACTTTCCGATTTAGTCAATCACTAGCGTATATGTAAAATAAATGGCTTTTGGACAGCACAACGATAGCGACAGATGTTTTGTGTGAGTATAAGTTGTACGGTGCATGGTAAATGCACGTTATGTTTGATGAGTTAAGGTTTTTAATTGATTGATTGATTGTGTAGTACGTTCTGATTTATGAACTGCAATTTAAGCGTGTGCGCGACTTTGTATCTATTGCTTTTCCTGAACTACATGTGTAGTAGTGGCGCGGTAGTGGGATCGTCGGAACGACATGGAGTTCTGATACATTTTCAACTACAGGGCATATCTCCTTCTATCCTATATCTATGGCTTGAATGCTCTTATCTCTGAAACTAACAGTCGTATTTGAACAATTCTTTTTGCATTTGATAGCTCAATTCTTGAGAGAGGCTATAGGCTAGGACTCTTAGGAGCCCAGCTAAAAGAAAAACGAAGTATGTAGGTCATAGCGCGGGCAGGTTATGCGATGCGACGAGGTGGTTCGCAGGAACAAGAATCATCACGCGGACGAAGTCCCGCGCAGAACTAGTTGTGCAATATTAGTGTCGCAAGTCATTGTACAGCGAAAGTTATTTGAGCACACAAAATATTGAGAGTATATTGTTTATTTTGATGCAATTATGCTAAAATCTTTATGCAATATCATGATTTTCCTGCCCTTATTATTCCAATTTATTTAAGGTCTTCGCAACATAATGTTTTCCTTTCGTAATTCTCTATTAGTAGTAGGTAGTCGGTACACACAGTCCGTCCATCGTTTCTTTGGTCTTCCCCTACTCTCATAGCCCTCCACATTCATACACAAAACTTTCCCCACATCATTTTCAGCATTAAGGGCTAATTTTTCCATCGCCAGATAACTTTTATTCCAGGAATAAAATTGACGTTTAACAGTCTTTGTATGAAATAACTGTCAAAATTTCAAAATTATTCCTCGAATAAAGTTATCAGATGGTTGAAAAACCAGCCCTAAGTCAAAAATCTTGATCTCCGTACAAAATCTTTACCTGTGCAGTAATCTTGATCTCCGTACAAAATCTTTACCTGTGCAGTAATTGGAAGGAAAACAGACTAAATGATATCAAAACCAAGTTACAAGGACAGGCAGACGAGAAGTTACAAGGACAGGCAGACGAGAAGTCCTGACATTAGACAGGCAGACGAGAAGTCCTGACATTAGACAGGCAGACGAGAAGTCCTGACGTTAGGAAAATTATCATTATAATAACAGGAGACGTATTAGTAGTTGCTAAACCATTTGGTTTGATTTGTATTATATGTGGACACTCGGAAGACATGTGGCCTACCGCAAGTTATAGTATCGAAATGTATTGAGGAATTAATTAAGGATCTACATGATATTATTGTGTATTTATAACTTCAATAACAATATAATATCTAAAACCGGACCGTTCATTCAATGTGAACCCTCCTTAACCGTTCGTATTGGGATCTGTTTCACATTAAGAGGTCAAAACCTTTAGTCTGCATGATAGCTGTATTTTGTATGAATGTGCAGTTTATGTTCGAGTCGTGAGTCTTCTTTTATTTTCTTTAGTGCGTTTTCGGTGCCACCTTGGCGGGCAGTCTACGAAGGAAGACTAAGAGGGCCAAGTGTTATTGGGTTTTCCATCAGGAATTCCTCAGCACCGGCACAGGTACCGGCACAGGTACCGGCACAGGTACCGGCCCGGAGTCTGGATTTCTGCTCGGTTGCTAACTGCCGAAATATGGGTGTACTTACTTGGTACTTTTAGCACTATACATATTATACAGGGTGCATGACAGGGACATCGACGCGCAACCAGTTGCCATGGATTCAGTAGGTATATGATTCTGAACCCCGCTGAGTTGAAATAATAAGCTTATTTATTTTTTAATGACCGACGAAAAATTGTTTCGTCCGTTCTAAAAAATAAATTAGCTGTTCAGTACATGTTGACCGCGTAGGTAGGTATAATTTTTCTATAAAATAGCAGTTTTTTTTTTGATAACCGACGGTTGTAGTATTCTTTGGTAGTAGTACAAAGAAAGAAAAATAGGTTTATTTCGTAGGTACACCTGTGTCCAACCTTTCGGGGAAAACCAGTGGTAGCTCATAGCCTAAGAGAAGTGTAGCCGGTCTTATAAAGGTGATGGGTTCGATTTATTCGTCGGATATCGGTAATTCTGGGTTTTCCGAACTGACTGGATTTTTTGTTCGGGTTTTCTGCGTGTGTCACAGTACGTGACGGAATTATTCTCGCAGAAAAGCATCTAAATTCTGTGCAAATTGAGTATTTGAGAATACTTAAGCCAAGACTTGTAAACAGTGGAAGTTATATAAAAGGCTTTTAGAAAAGCTATCAAATATTGAATGTATGTCCCACAAAAAGTTACCCGATGTGTTCCAAACTTTACAAGCTAAGCATTGTTATAACCTTTCACACTTTGCACTTACGCACTTATGCCCAATTTTTTTCTTGTAGATTGTATATAGGAAAAACTTTTGTAAATCATAAACTTCGCGTCGTACATTAAGTATATATTATTTTTGTGAATATAACATTACGCCTGTAACCCCCGAAGGGTTCGGCTGAAGTGTACGTATAGTACACCCACATTTCGACAATTATATTTAAATCCCGGGAAGCGAAACGATTGCCATCAATTTGGCACTCCGGTGTGCCACTGAGAGATTCCTGATGGAAAAATCCAATACCACTTAACGAGACCTGGGACTCGAACCCAGAACCTCATGCTCAGCAGAAGCGCTTGCGACCACTAGACCAACAGGGTTCTTTTTGTTATTTATTGTTACCTAAGAGAGACAAAGGTGTTTCTCTAGATATGTCAACCAGCTCAGTTTAGTATACGGGTTTCTAAGAATCAGAATACAATTTCACTTGGCTCTACCGCTTTGAAAAACTATACTTGTAGAAAACTATACTTGTAGAAAACTATACTTGTAGAAAACTATACTTGTAGAAAACTATACTTGTAGAAAACTATACTTGTAGAAAACTATACTTGTAGAAAACTATATTTGTAGAAAACTATACTTGTAGAAAACTATACTTGTAGAAAACTATACTTGTAGAAAACTATACTTGTAGAAAACTATACTTGTAGAAAACTATACTTGTAGAAAACTATACTTGTAGAAAACTATACTTGTAGAAAACTATACTTGTAGAAAACTATACTTGTAGAAAACTATACTTGTAGAAAACTATACTTGTAGAAAACTATACTTGTAGAAAACTATACTTGTAGAAAACTATACTTGTAGAAAACTATACTTGTAGAAAACTATACTTATAGAAAAACTATACTTGTAGAAAAACTATACTTGTAGAAAACTCTGACTGAAAACTTTAGACTTTAACTTATGGTATAGATGTTTTATTGGTCCATGCGATCTCGGCTGTTCTAAGAAAAGTGTAGGGATCAATTCCCAGGTGGTGCAAAGTGATGTGTCGTTTTTTTTTTATATTTGGTATATTTACCTGTTATTTTCTTTTGATATTTGTCAATAGCATGAAGTTATAGTTAAATATAGGTAGTTATCGTGTCATCGTCGACAGTTAAATTAAGAATTATAAGTACCTAACAGCGACTGAATTAAAACTTTGTTAATTTTGCAGATCAAGTGTCACGTGGCAAAGTTATGTGGAAATCGGTTGTCAATTTGTCTTGGTATGGATATGTGATGTGGAGGAATGACGAAAATTTTGACTCGAATTAATTCAGCTGCAACTGGTTAGATTGGAAGCCCACCCCTTGCAAAAAGGCTAGGTACTCGTAGATTATCTTATACACATATTATCATAACATATATATGGCTAACAAGAAACAAGTGCCCTACTGAAACGTTACATAGGCGTTGTTTGTGCTAGGGGCAGTGGACAGTAACGTTACTAACATGACTAGGTCAGGTTATCAAAACAGACACACGTGGTGGCGTCGGGTGCCAATCCCTCTGATGATTGGAGCCTCAGTTCGTCGAAATCTAGCCACGAATTCAGACATCGACGGAGATATGCGAAATGCTATCTAGATCCTAGAATATCGAGATTTTGGGAAATCTTTTGAGGTCAGTTACAGCGTGTCATTTGCAGGTTAGTTCGAGCCAATATATCTGATTGGTCTAGATGTGGCAAGTGCGAGTTCTGGGTTCGATCCTCAGCTCGAAGATATTTTCAGCACCACTCTGGAGATTTTTTGTGACAATAGGCTACAGGCCTACTGTTATGTTGAATGCATTGTAGACTTAACATATGTACATAGATTATAACATTAAACTCTGTGATTGTAGATATAATTTTGTTCTGTTGTTTTTTATATAGTTTCAAATGCGTCTTATTAACAATATTTACTTTAAATAATTAAATGTTAACATTAACTGTAAGTATACATATAATGGATATTATAAGTTAATTAACACCTTACTTGGATATTAATACTTGCTTGCCGAAAAATGGCACAAGGATATTTATTTATATACCAAGAAAGAAAAGAAAACTACCTCCACCACCACCAGCTTTTGTATTACCAGATTTAAAGCAAATAAATGACTTTGACTTTGAATCATAACTGCTCACATGTCTTGCGCAGTTCCTAAATCATTATACAGGAAGAATTTTTAGTCACCGTCCAAATTTTTTCTAGGCATTAGGTATCATTCACTAACTCCATTTTTGAAAAAAAAATCGATAGGTACGTAGAATTTTCATATTAAATCATTTTCTCGAAAGAATTATCCGCTCTGCGTGGTCACAAGTTAAACGTACACACTCGCCGCGCAAACATTCAATGAAAAGGGCAGCGCACACCCCGCTTACCCCCGCCCCGCTCGACTGCGCGAATCTATCGTTAGTCAAATAGTCAGCCTCGCGCACCCTTTCGCGACGCAAGCGCTTCCTTCCGTGTTCCCGCGCATCCGGCCGGCGGCGCCCCGCGCTATCGTGAATTTGTTTACAATGTATTCCTAACGCGAGTATTACGAAATGGTGCGATCTTACATACTTAGTGGTGAAAGTTTGAACGGTGCCCGGAGACTGTACGAAGCAGAAAGTATTCCTCGCGTTCGCAATCAAGGGATAATAAATTCTTCAGTACCTAATCGCCAAACGATTTTGGCCGCAAATCAGAGGCTAATAGACCATGGCAAATTTATAGCTCCTACACACGCTCAAGGACGTGGCAGGACGAGACTCGCAGTTGAGATCGAAGAAGATATCTTCGATTTCTTTGAACGGAGCCCTAGATCGAGTATGCGAGATGCAGCGCGGCGCTCCGCACCCCAGTCACCAGATCTTACTCCATGTGCCTTTTTTTTGTGGGGCGAAATAAAACGACGAGTGTATGTGGAAGAAGCTCAAAGCCTAGACCAATTATAAGAGCAAATTGTACGTGCAAGAAGTGAAGTGAAAAGTGACACTGTAGTGCTCAACAAAATTATAAATAATGTGCAAAAACGTGCAAGACTCTGTTTAGAGAGAAACGGTATGCATTTTGAACATTTATTAAAGTACTGTTAATGTGATTGTTCTAAGATGATTTCGATTAAATTTTTAATTATTTGTACATAAATTGTTCGTACCTATGCGTTCGCACGGCGTGGCAGTGTCCAGAAACATTAATTTATACATTATAACTTTGTGATGTGATATCTCAATATTTTTGTATTGAGTGATACTAAAAGAAAAAATAGATATTCAACGATTTTCGCCAAAGATTAATATATCAAAATTTGGACGGTGACTAAAAAATCTTCCTGTATAATAAAAATATGTATGTATTGTTGTCATTCAGGCTACTGCGCCCGCTTTGAATATTTTTGCTCAAATTGTTAACAAACTGTTCAAATTATTTAATTCTTAAAATAGACTTTAATAGATTTTCTAATCTTTACTGCACTGCATACGATTATTACTGATTATAATATATATGGTTTCTGCCATGTATCCACTTAACCATACGAGATTGCGATACTAATAACCATTATCCTTAGCAATAATGATTAAAATAATGATTTTGCAATAATGATTAAAATAATGATTTAGCAATAATTATTAAAATAATGATTTAGCAATAATGATTAAAATAATGATTTAGCAATAATGATTAAAATAATGATTTAGCAATAATGATTAAAATCTAATATTCAGAATTTATTTTGATGCAGTTGCGGCGGATGCAGTTGAATACCAGTATTTTACATGTAGCGGCTGTCTATCTGACCTCCACAACCTAGTTACATGTAGCGGCTGTCTATCTGACCTCCACAACCTAGTTACATGTAGCGGCTGTCTATCTGACCTCCACAACCTAGTTACATGTAGCGGCTGTCTATCTGACCTCCACAACCTAGTTACATGTAGCGGCTGTCTATCTGACCTCCACAACCTAGTTACATGTAGCGGCTGTCTATCTGACCTCCACAACCTAGTTACATGTAGCGGCTGTCTATCTGACCTCCACAACCTAGTTACATGTAGCGGCTGTCTATCTGACCTCCACAACCTAGTTACATGTAGCGGCTGTCTATCTGACCTCCACAACCTAGTTACATGTAGCGGCTGTCTATCTGACCTCCACAACCTAGTTACATGTAGCGGCTGTCTATCTGACCTCCACAACCTAGTTACATGTAGCGGCTGTCTATCTGACCTCCACAACCTAGTTACATGTAGCGGCTGTCTATCTGACCTCCACAACCTAGTTACATGTAGCGGCTGTCTATCTGACCTCCACAACCTAGTTACATGTAGCGGCTGTCTATCTGACCTCCACAACCTAGTTACATGTAGCGGCTGTCTATCTGACCTCCACAACCTAGTTACATGTAGCGGCTGTCTATCTGACCTCCACAACCTAGTTACATGTAGCGGCTGTCTATCTGACCTCCACAACCTAGTTACATGTAGCGGCTGTCTATCTGACCTCCACAACCTAGTTACATGTAGCGGCTGTCTATCTGACCTCCACAACCTAGTTACATGTAGCGGCTGTCTATCTGACCTCCACAACCTAGTTACATGTAGCGGCTGTCTATCTGACCTCCACAACCTAGTTACATGTAGCGGCTGTCTATCTGACCTCCACAACCTAGTTACATGTAGCGGCTGTCTATCTGACCTCCACAACCTAGTTACATGTAGCGGCTGTCTATCTGACCTCCACAACCTAGTTACATGTAGCGGCTGTCTATCTGACCTCCACAACCTAGTTACATGTAGCGGCTGTCTATCTGACCTCCACAACCTAGTTACATGTAGCGGCTGTCTATCTGACCTCCACAACCTAGTTACATGTAGCGGCTGTCTATCTGACCTCCACAACCTAGTTACATATAGCGGCTGTCTATCTGACCTCCACAACCTAGTTACATGTAGCGGCTGTCTATCTGACCTCCACAACCTAGTTACATATAGCGGCTGTCTATCTGACCTCCACAACCTAGTTACATGTAGCGGCTGTCTATCTGACCTCCACAACCTAGTTACATATAGCGGCTGTCTATCTGACCTCCACAACCTAGTTACATGTAGCGGCTGTCTATCTGACCTCCACAACCTAGTTACATATAGCGGCTGTCTATCTGACCTCCACAACCTAGTTACATGTAGCGGCTGTCTATCTGACCTCCACAACCTAGTTACATGTAGCGGCTGTCTATCTGACCTCCACAACCTAGTTACATGTAGCGGCTGTCTATCTGACCTCCACAACCTAGTTACATGTAGCGGCTGTCTATCTGACCTCCACAACCTAGTTACATGTAGCGGCTGTCTATCTGACCTCCACAACCTAGTTACATGTAGCGGCTGTCTATCTGACCTCCACAACCTAGTTACATGTAGCGGCTGTCTATCTGACCTCCACAACCTAGTTACATATAGCGGCTGTCTATCTGACCTCCACAACCTAGTTACATGTAGCGGCTGTCTATCTGACCTCCACAACCTAGTTACATGTAGCGGCTGTCTATCTGACCTCCACAACCTAGTTACATGTAGCGGCTGTCTATCTGACCTCCACAACCTAGTTACATGTAGCAACACGATACCTCTTGGCAAGACTGGGTGCCAGACTTTTGGGCTTTTAACTACCTGTAATGACTGTCAAAGATCTACGGATGATAGCCGTGACCAACGGCTTCACGTGCTTTCCGGGGGATGGACAGGTCTCGACCCATCCACGAACCGACCGCGGCAACGGCAGCTTAAACTTCGATCGACCCGTGTGGCTGTTATTTAGCCATGAGCTCCTCTCTTCTTAATTTGATAGAAAGTCCAAACGCATTAACCTCGCGACCGCACCGCCATGCTGAGCTAGGAGGACACACACAGGTCTTCCTTTTATTTTTTTTTGGTTTCACTGTTTTTTTGTTACTTTTAATCTTTAGTAGATAAACCTAAAATTTTGAATGTTCTTAAGTATTTTATATTTTTCATGACTTTGTTAGATTTAATATTCTGTTACATTGTTTGTATTTCCTGTGCGTGTTCCAAATAAAATATTTTTCTTTCTTTAAAACAAAACATAGACGTACCAGTACTGGCCATACGTAAGATATAGAAACCGTTCAAGATGCAAAGCTTCCAGCAATTTTATTGTGTACCACTTTCAAAGTCTCAAGTCTTCTAGTTCAAAGGATACATCAGGTGGATCCACTGTATCGAGTTATCCGACATCTAAAGGAAAGACGAAGGAAATAGTCGTGCAACTAATGACCCTTTGACCAGCTCCTTTGAGAGAGAGGGGACACTGTCAAAGGATAGTAAATATCCCGGGCAGAAGGAAATGTAATACATTTTAAATGTATTTCCAATTATTTTAGCACTTTGATTGTTAGATCGAGAGGAATCAATTTCCATTCTGTCTTTGACTGTCAAAAGAGAAAGTGTCTTAAAGTCAAAGTGAAATTACTATGTCAATTAGGCCATAAAAGGCACTTGTGAATGTCAAAAACAATAACATGACACCACGCCTGTACTGCTCGAAGGGTTAGGCAGACATGTACTCTATAGAATGAAGAAGCTGCAATGGCTCTTTGTTCATAAGGCCCTTCCTCTCGCATAAAATCTTAATAATAATGTATAATGTTTGGACTTTAAAAGTGACCATGACCTCTGAGTTAGTTTTGGCATTTCTTCCCAGGGACCAGTCAGCTAGGAAACACCGGCGCCATCTAGATTTTTATTTATATTGACTAACAAATTGACGCGCAAAAGTGTTTTAAAAGATCTACTCACAGATATAAACATGATTTAATTTCATTTCAGAAGAATGGGCAAGTAACTCTATAGTTACTTTTTTAAAATGTCTTACGATACTTTGTTAAAAGAATTAAGTATCCAATGCTCATCATCCTGCAAGTTTAGAAGCACCCTAGAAGTTTATTACGGCAGTCAGCGGGCAGGAAGATTATTAAAAGTTCAGTTCGCTCTGATTAGCTTTAGGTCTTGTACATATCTCACGCCTCAGTGGAAACTTTACCCATCTTAGCTAGATGGGTAAACTTTGTAGTTGATTGGATTCAGTTGATGGGTAGCTTTTTTGTTGGAAGCAGGACTTCGTCCCACTTCCTTGTTGGTAGGTACTGTCAGATGGACACCTACAGCTTGATATTTCTTTTTGAACTAACCCTCCGACTGGGTTAACACACACAAGCAAACAACTTAAAAGTTGTCGGCAGGTATTGCTAAGACCGCCGTTGTACAGGTGACCTAATGTTTGTGGTAAATAGGTAACACTTTGACCTTGAGGTGGCCTAGTGTAGTGCGGAGAATACAATGAGAGGCCAGGTTATACTGGTTTCGTTACCACTGACGTGTGGCCTACTGTACCCATACACATAAGACATCCTAATCAGCGTATATTGTTCCCACTGCTGGGATACAATACAGGCCTCTCTGTGAGAGGGAGTTGACCGTAATTCACCACGCGGGCCCAGTGTGGGCTGTCACGTCTTCGACCTTTTGGTTCTTGGACAGGTTTCTTGTCGGTTTCCTCACGATGTTTTCTTTCACCGTTTTGAGAACAATGGTGATGAAATAATTTACACAAAGTAAAGCGCCTGTCGGGGTTCGAACCTGCGACCTACAACTCGTAAGCCGCGCCACTGTACCCATACTATTATCACTGGGCCCCACTGTACCCATACTATTATCACTGGGCCCCACTGGACCCATACTATTATCACTGGGCCCCACTGGACCCATACTATTATCACTGGGCCCCACTGGACCCATACTATTATTAATGGATTTGTACAACGAGAAGAAAGGCAACATCAATATTGTAGGCATATTCCGTCCATTTTAGCAAAAAGATTAAAATCGTCAAAAGCTTAACCGAAATAAATCTCCGCCCACATCTAATCCTATGCAAATTCGAAAACAAAAATAGCTTTTTAACCAAAAACATATTTCAAAAACCTCATAAAACAAAACGAGTATTCATAATATTTTCGTTCTGAAACACCGCATTCCTTTGTATGATTACATTGCACTAGTGTTGTATTAGTTCACAAAGTAAGTTATTTCTGGACGAACTAGTTTGCTGTAGTTCGGATGTTACGAACTTACGATATCGTACTATGACAGAGTACTGTATACTATATAGTCGTTTTAGTTTTAGGAGTTGTCTAAAAATGTGGAATTTCCTCCTGTTTTCGGTCCAAGAAGCATCTTTAATTAATGCTGAAAGATAGGCAGAATGACTGCTTCAAATAATAGCACATAAGTTCAAAGTAAAAAACCAAAAACAAAGAAACAAATGTAGTATGAAATAAGCATAATGTATTGCTGAATACAGTTGCATGAAGCAAGTTTGACAACCGTCTGGTTGTCAAACAGTAACTACCCAGTTACTGTTTAATACGATACCTCTTGGTTTGTCTTTACCAAGAGGTATCGTATTAACCAGTTACTGGGTTGTCAAATAGGCAGTCACTCCATGTTAACTATTGGTAACCAGCTGCATCTGGTTAGACTGGAAGCCGACCCCAACATAGTTTGGTAAAGGCTAGGCAGCTGTTGATGACAATGAAACCGCATGAGGTATTTTGATACGATACAAGTTTCTACAGACATTTATCGGACCTGATTTTTGCCAAACATTTGTAAACATGTATTCACCAGAAAAATGTTTAAATAACACAATTCTCTTTTAGAACACGGCAATTAGGACATAGCATAGTTACCTATGTCGCCCCACGTCACGCCTGACTCGGCCAGACTGTTGAATATCGGCATCGTTTTCGAAAACACACCCAATTATAGATAGAAAATACTTAACATTTTTTATCTTCTTCGACTAACAAAGGGAAGTACACAAAATACCAGATACAGCGAACTAGTTTCCATACTAGAGTATGGGAACTTGTACGAAAAAACGGATCCACGGAACGGTTCTACGGAACAGTTTCGTCGGTTCCAGCTTAAAATCGTACGTTCATTTTACGACCGGCTCACCACTGGGCATGACGGATCGGCGGCCGCGTGAACTATCGATAAGCCGCCGCCATAAATGTAACGCACATTATTACGTTTGTTATACTTTCAGCTAAACTGGGAGTCTGGCTAAGAATAGCTGGTTTTATTCAACCTGTGGGTGTTGAAAGGAGAATAATTTTAGACGTATTTAAATATCAGGTAATGGCGTAATGTGGGTGTTCTATACCTGTGCCTAACCCTTCGGGGAAAATGGGTGTGATGATATGTATAGTGGGATCTTTGTTAAAGATTTCTTCTGGGAACTACTACAATGGATTCTGCCGGTTTGGTCTGTTCTGGTTTAAAGGTTAAAAGGTCAATCACAGGCTACTGTCAGTTGAACATACTCCTGTCACAATTTGCGCCACAACAGCCGGTTCCCTTCTACATCCAGACTGTCATAACATACTCCTCTCACAATTTGCGCCACAACACCCGGTTCCCTTCTACATCCAGACTGTCATAACATACTCCTCTCACAATTTGCGCCACAACACCCGGTTCCCTTCTACATCCAGACTGTCATAACATACTCCTCTCACAATTTGCGCCACAACACCCGGTTCCCTTCTACATCCAGACTGTCATAACATACTCCTCTCACAATTTGCGCCACAACACCCGGTTCCCTTCTACATCCAGACTGTCATAACATACTCCTCTCACAATTTGCGCCACAACACCCGGTTCCCTTCTACATCCAGACTGTCATAACATACTCCTCTCACAATTTGCGCCACAACACCCGGTTCCCTTCTACATCCAGACTGTCATAACATACTCCTCTCACAATTTGCGCCACAACACCCGGTTCCCTTCTACATCCAGACTGTCATAACATACTCCTCTCACAATTTGCGCCACAACACCCGGTTCCCTTCTACATCCAGACTGTCATAACATACTCCTCTCACAATTTGCGCCACAACACCCGGTTCCCTTCTACATCCAGACTGTCATAACTTTTGAAGGTCGTCGTTGTAACTTACTAGGGTGCTCCATGCTACGATTGTTGATGTATAAAACAAATAAAATAAAATTGGGGCAAAACTTTTTAAAATTGACTCTAGCTAGTTGTATGTCTCAAAAACACTTACAGGTGATAAATTTAAAAATACTTGTGCCCTTTAAGCACACATGAAACATACGTTCTACATAAAATAACTCAGTTATTTGACAAGGTGTTGAGTCCCTCTTCACCTCTAAGTATTTCCCCCTTCACCTCTAAGTATTTCCCCCTTCACCTCTAAGTATTTCCCCCTTCACCTCTAAGTATTTCCCCCTTCACCTCTAAGTATTTCCCCCTTCACCTCTAAGTATTTGCTGGCAAATTTCTCAGTAGCAACCCGGAGTCTGGACTTGTGCCCGGTTTGTGGAACGCCCACCCCTTGCTCACCCCCTGTTACATGGAACATAAACATAACTGGCGAAATGTGGGAATGCTGCATCCCAACCTACTCCACCGGGAAAGACACGCTGCATCATCATCTGCCTTGCCTTTTCCCGACTATGTTGGGATTGGCTTGCAGTCTAAATACACGCTTCATAACATCATAAAATATCTTATATCACTATTAAGTATTTTATGATGTTATGTAGCCTAAACCTGTATCTGATGCGTGTACAAAATAAATAAATTCGGCGTTGGGAAGCCCCTGAGGGTGCGGCGGCCAGGATTAGCGAGCAGATCAGTACAAGGCCAGGGTCAACGACAATCACGCGGATATAAAACATTCGGAGGTGCCACGTGTGGATTTAATTAAAGATATAATAAGGTTATTGCGTAACACACTGACGGTAGCAATGGCTTTCATTTTGACAGTTCAACAACATTCATTGGGTTGTTCGTACATATTAAGCAATTGATTAGCAATATTCTTCAAAATTATTTAGATTGTGATTGATAGAGTGTAACGCAATGAGGGTGCTGGCTGAGGTCAACATCTCGAAGCGGCTCGAACATAAGGTTACCGTTTGTCTAGAATTGTCCAGACATGACGGCTTGGTAGCCCCCGTCCGAAGTTTGTACAGCCTTTTCGTTTGTCCGGACAACAAATAAAGTTAAAGTAGTATTGGAAATATATAAAAGTAAAAAAATTGTCTATTCTTAGTTTTTCTAATGTCCGGTCTTTTGTCAGGACTTTGCATATTTCGAAATAAAATGAAATGCTCGCTCATCTTGGTTATTTTAGCCGACATTTCTCCTTGATTTGATCAGCAAAAATAGGGGGAAATGAGGTTTACCACAGTCAATAGAGTCGTCATAGCATAGCGACATTCATAACAATTATCATACGAGTATCTACGGTATTTCCAATAAGCATAGTGAATATGCAAATTAAAACCACAAAATTGAAATGAGGAAAAATATGAACGCCTAAATATTTTTCAAAACATAATGTACTTTATATATGTACTTATATAATAATATTTGTTGGACACATAGAAATATATATCTACGCATGGAGAATAATTAGGTTGTAGGTAACTCATTGATTTCATAATTTAACAACACTATTAGGTATTATTAATGAGAATTATTCTAATGAAGTATACTAAGCCGAAGTTCACTTGTATATTTTGTTTTGACAGTAGCCTTGGACTCACAAACCGGTTTGACATTCCTTTATAATATAGCTGCACGCACGATCCTCCTTATTGGGTAAGTAGACATCTAAATATGGTGACAAATGACAAGATTTTATTTGGGAAACAATCGTAAAACACATAAGTAACGACATAATCTCACGCCTTCTTCCCACGGGGGGTAGGCAGGAACTACAGAGTGCCACCTGCTACGATCCTTACAGACTCCTTTTGGTTCGTTTACGTGCAAACATCTAGTCATACACGCACGCCAGTGGCGAGCACTGTGCACCTGACCTTCCTGAAGAACATCACCAATATATCCTTCTAGGCTGCCGGCGTTCCACTCGTCCTCTCAACATGAGCAGTCCATCTAAGCATACTATTTTTAAATTTTGTCAAAACATCTTTTTTCAAACCGCAAAATATTTTTGATATCCCGGGGGTCTAGCGACAATAGATAAATTAACTGTGTCTCCTTATTAGTCAACACTGGATAGGTTAAATTGATCCCTAAGGGCACCGCCCCGTTACCAAAGTTGATAAATACCTAACAGATCAGCATAGTAACAAAAACACAAATAGGTGGCCACGTAGGTAAATAAATAACGAAAATAACACATAATTCGCGTGTTTCGCACCCACGAATTGGGTCCACCACCATTTTATTTGTTCTGGTCACACGAGAAGCATGGAGGCTAAATATTTGTGTTGTAGCCCCACGCGAGCCACCGCCCAGGCCCTGGCTTTGAATTAGTAAATTAAACTTGGTATAAACCTAGTTTCTGTTGATATTAATTTGAGGCTTATAATATTATTATATTTATAGGTGTTTAGATAACCGCTGTTAAGATTCCTTATATTCTGAAAAGACCCAATTCCTTTTCTTTTCTTAGTTAGGCTGCCAAACTAACGTTGGGGTTCAAAATACATTTAAAAAAAATCATACTTAATGGTCAGCCCATCGGAATACACTTCCAACTGAACATGGACCTGCGAAGTAAATGCGTAGCACACTAACAGTAGCAATGGCTTTTATTTTGACAGTTCAACAATATTCATTGCGTTATTTAAGTTGTTGAGCAGACATTTTTTTTTAAAAACATATGTGCAATGGATTCGCCTAATAACGATCCTTCATAATGATTCAGATTGTGATTGAAAGTGTGTGGCGCTGATCTCTGATCGCTACAACCACGGAACATATATTATTTTTTTCCGTGACTACGAAAATGTAGCCAAAAGAGTACAGCTAACATAACCAGCGATCTTGGAAATTGCAGCGTGTTTTTACACCAGATAGAAGGACGCTGCTGTTCATCCTTAATGACATTATACGGGTGTACAGATATTCCATACAGCAAGAAAAGTAATTTCGCGAACTGAGTTTTTGAAGTAAATTAATCAGTTCGTAGAAGTTTTTGTTTGAAACAAACTGATTGGATGTTTATAAAAAGTATTTATACAATGAGAACTTTAAAGCTGTTCTATTTAATTCAAGAATTTACTGAATAAATATACCGGTTTGCACTATTGTTTATTTCTCTTACGCAAAAGAAATACAGTAATAAACTATTGATTTGATTTTTTATTTGGTTCGATTTGAATAACATAACTTGACATAATTAACTGGGATAATATTCGGGGGAGTGTATTCTATTACGCTTCTGCCATACTTTTTGGGGGACATACCTAGATATTGTATAAACAGGGTCAAATTGGATTAGCTAGCGAAACTCCGCAGACGTTATAGGTATCGATGACTAAACATGATCAAATAAAAAAGAAATTAAGTTTATGAGTTGTTTTTTTTCATAAAAAAAACGATTTTTTCAACTAATACTTTAGGTCACCAGTCGTTGACCCCAATAAAAATCAACAAATTTTTATTTTGTCATGTTTAGATATTGAAACCCATCAAGTCCTCGGAGTTTCGCTAGCTAATTTAATTTCACCCTGTAATAGCCCCATGAAATAATATTATTGTGATACAACAGTGAATACCGGAGAGTTTACTTCGCAGACGGATGGCGGCGACAGTCATGAGCTGTCTCTTCCTTCCTTTGTAATGAGTGTTGTGGAAAAGAATCGCCTTCTGAAGTGGCTGAAAATATTACTTCGAATTGTGGAACTGGAGTTTGATTTAGATTTGCTGATAAAATATATAATTATAATTCTTTATAAATAGTACTTTTATTACGTTGAAAACTATTTTAATTTCGAGGAGTCAATCAATATTATTATAATGTTATTTATATATTGACTTGATATTTGAACTTAAAGGTTCATCATCTGCCTAGCCTTTTCCCAACTATGTTGGGGTCGGCTTCCAGTCTAACCGGACGTAGCTGAATACCAGTATTTTACATGGAGCGACTGCCTATCCGACCTCCACAACCCAGTGACTGGGTAATACGATACCCCTTGGTAAGACTGGTTGTCAGACTTTCAGGCTACTGACGACCCGTAACGACTGTCAAAGATCCACAAATGACAGCCGGGACCAACGGCTTAACGTGCTTTCCGAGGCACGGATGGGGTATTGGTTTGTGAAAATGGTCACCCATCCACGGACCAACCGCGGCAAGCGTAGCTTAACCTGATCGATCAACCCGTGCGACTGTTATTACTTAGCCACAAGCCCAATTTGAACTTAAAGGTTGACTGGTAGAAAATGCCTATGGCATTAAAATTGATTTCTCTAAGAAAAAAGTAATCTTAGCCGGTGATTTCAATATGGATGTGCTAAAGAAAAACAAAATTACCCTAGAATTAGAATCTTATCTCTTACAGCATAATTTAAAATTAGCACTTTACGCGCCCACTAGATTGAGCAGTAATACGTGCATCGATAATTTCGCACACAATTTTCGAAAGGGATGTAAAGCACAAATAATAGATTTAGTTCTTTCAGACCACACATCTCAGTTACTTAAAATTCCCACTAAAAAAACTAGTCTTTTAAAATCTTGGAAAATTGAAAAACAAGAAATTTCCCCCGAAAATTTAATAAAATTTAAATCTTATTTAGAATGTCTGTCATTTACACAAGTATTCAGCACCGACGATGCAAACGAATCTTATGACAATTTTATGGAGGATTTTCTGCTTTTATATAAATTGTGTTTTCCTAACAAAATCATAACTATTAACTGTAACAAACCGACAAAATGGATTTCACGTGGCATAAAACTATGCAGCCAAAAACAAAGACATCTACTTTGGACTTACCGTCTCAAACCTAATGGTAAAAATAAACAACTTTTAAAAAATTACACTAAGCTATACAAAAGAATAATAAAACTCACACAAAGAGCACAGAATACCCATTATATTAATACGTCTGAAAATAAAGCTAAAGCTGCTTGGCAAATAATTAATAACTCCACAACATGCTTCCCACAAGAATCCATTCTGACTGTAAAAAGAAATAATTTCCTCATTGAAAATCCTGTCGACATTGCGAATGAATTTAACAACTATTTTATTGATGACATTGAAAGTAATATTAAAAGTGACATTCCATATAATAATAAACACAAGCTTGATAATATAACAACACAATCATTGTTCATGATGCCTGTATCAAACCATGACATAATTAAAACGATCAATAGTCTTAAAAACACAAATACTGTTGGCTATGACGGTGTGTCCACAAAAGTAATAAAATATGTAAAGGACGTAATAGCACCATCACTGGCTCCTATAATCAACCTGTGTATTACCGAGGGCGTATTCCCAAGTAGTCTCAAAAGTGTGATTATTAAGCCATTACATAAAAGAGATGATAAAACAAATGTTAAAAACTATAGGCCAATTGCAAAAATCCCAATAATGTCAAAATTAATAGAGAAAATAATCTATCAGTCTCTTTACATTTATCTTGAAAAGTATGAATTATTCTGTAACGAACAAAAGGGATTTCGGAAGAATACAACAATTAATATGGCACTGTTTGAATTAATATCTAGAATTATATCGTCAGTAGATAAAAGAAATCCTATTTGCGCCATCTATACAGACATGACTAAGGCATTCGACTATGTAGACCATAAGATCTTACTACAAAAACTTCATAGCTACGGTATCAGAGGGAATATCCTGAAACTATTGGAATCGTATCTAAGTGACAGGTATCAGTGCACAGAGGTTACTAGAATTTGTCCTAAGACTAAACTGGTTACGACCTATAAATCTGAAGCAAGACGTATAAATTATGGCGTGCCTCAAGGAAGCGTCTTAGGGCCATTGCTGTTTTTAATTTACATCAATGATCTTCCAAAAGCCACACGTCAAAAAATGGTCCTTTTCGCAGACGACAGTACTGCCATAATTGAATGCGAAAATCCACACAATTACCAAAACGATATTCAAATCTCTCTTTCTGAAATCATTGATTGGCTTAATAATAACAATCTCATCGTAAACCTAAACAAGACAAAAGTAATGCATTTTTATCAGCGGCGTAAAAACCCTACTGTAAATATTTCATACGGGTGTAATGAAATAGAAGAAGTTAGTCATGTCAAGTTCTTGGGTATTACGATTGACAACAAACTCACTTGGAAGCCTCATACAGAAGAATTATGCAAACGACTCAGCCAATCTGCATATGCACTCTCCCAGTTGTCAAAAAAAGTAAACATTGAAACCTTATTAACAGCATATAATGGACTAGTCGGTTCAGTTTTACGATATGGGCTTGTTTTTTGGGGGCAGTCCACTAATAGAGATCTGGTTTTCAAAATGCAAAAGCGATGCATAAGGGCAATGTGTATTATAAAAGTAACCGATAGTTGTGTGCCTTTCTTCAAATCTTTAAAATTGCTCACACTGCCATCATTGTACATTTTGGAAACGGCATTATTTGTGAAGACTAACTTGCACTTATTTGTCAAATTATCAGATGTTAGAAAAACTCCTATGCGTACTAAATACTTAAATCAATTATGTCACACAAAATGTAAAACAGCTCTAATGCACAAAAGTTTCTTTGGCATCGCTCCAAGAATTTACAATAAAATACGTGATCAGATAAAAATATTACCTGTTCACAAGTTCAAGAAAACTTTGCAAAAATTTTTAATTGATAAATGTTATTATACGGTTGACGAGTTCTTGAACGATTAATTTAGTAATTATATAACATTCTCTAATTTTCTGTGCCAACTTTTAGACATTTCTTTTTTTAAATATTTAAATATTTTTTTTTTTTGACTTTAAACTTTAAAACTACTCTTATTTGTATGTCTTACCATAGACAAAACATAGCGCACTGTATTTATATATAAGATCTGTATTTTTTTTTGTTACCTATGTTTTACAAATAATAAATGATTGATTGATTGATTGATTGATTGATTAAGTCCAGCGTCCGGAGTATTAAATAAATATTTGTTATAGTCTAGCTAGACCAAAAGTTGAACTCCAATCAACTTATCACCGTTAACTAACTTTACTCATTGTGTGCTTTTATAATTTCTAACGTGACTATATTACTGTGGACGTCTACGTCCATAAAATGTATGGAAATACGTGCACGTTATAATGTTATCGTGGACGGAGATATAAAAGCGTCTTCATTATAATTCCATACATTTTACTTCCCTGTGTTATCGTGATGCCGCGACGAGGACGTGCGCGTCCACGATAATATCCTCCTTAGAAATTATAAAGGTGCACAACAGCTATGACAATCATCCACAGATGTTTGTCAAAATATTTCACAAGAGAAGTTAAAACTCATTTTAGCATAGGTAATTAGGAAACCGAAAATTTTATCCGTTTACGGTAATTTAGGAACAGCCTGCACAGCCAACATGTGGTGTGCGGAGTTTTTGACCTTTACAAAAATAATTTTAGTTAACCCTTGTAGAGTAAAATCCTTGAATGCACGGGAAAAAGAAACTGATCTGTAGGCTGTAATTAAATTATATGACAATATAAATGCCAGTTGTCTTATTTACAGAAACCCCTGCTAAGACAGGTCAAAATGTACTGTTTTTTATTTATAGAGGTGAATATGTTCATTAAAAAGAGCAAACAAACGCGTCGCGACCTGTCCAGACATGATAATCAAAATAATAAATTATTATATTATCGTTTATTTATTTACTTCTTACTTATTAAATACATTTTTATATATTTTTATAAAAAACATAAGATAAACAATCGACCTTCCTTCTCAGAGTAGTCAGATAGGAAACGCCGACCCATCTAGTTTATAAATTATTATTATTATTAGTTGTCTTACTTTGTTCTTTGAGTACAGTCACGAGCACCAATATGTCAACACTTGGCCACTTTCAATTGCGATTTTTTCGTGTTTGTGAAATAACGAATGCAACGTTGAAATACGACACATTACATAAACCTATGGGTTCGAAAAAGCTATGTTCCTAACATCATAAAATTTCATTAAAAAATTAAGGAGTAAATCGCTTTTGAATAAAACCGAGTGTATACATACTTTTGCTGGTGACTGTACTAGGAGGGCTGACCCCAAATAAATTAGGATAATAGCCACGAGAAAGAGACAGAGAGTTTCTTACTTATACAGGCTATTGAACTACAAAATCCCAATTAAGTATAACGGTAACATTCTAAAAAAATTCTAACAATTGCATTCTCAATTAAAAAGTTTTAATAATTCCCAGTAACACAGGTATTTTTTATACTGGATAATGTGTTTAAAAAAATGCAATGTTAGTGATAATGATTTTTTTAATAGCTGAATTATTATTAACATATAAATATTGATTACTGCTAATGTTACATTTTAAATACGTAGTGAATTTTCATTATGAATGTACTTTATGTTTTTCTCAAATATTATTCTATTTATCAACACGGTAATATTTTCAACACAATGTATATTTTGTTAGGAAACAAATGACTTATTTCAATGCAAGAGTGTCGGGACCTTACTGTAATTATCAATAGCAGGTTTCTCCTATATCGAGGGTTCCTCATCTATCCAGGTTACCCTGTAATTAAATTATATTCCTATGTTTAAGAACACAGTACCTTCTCCGCTGCCTACCCCTTTGAGTAATAACGTTGTCCGAGCCACTGAAGCGATGCCAATTAACATGCCTTAGTGTTCCTGAAGCTTCAGGCTGAAACGTGCTACTTGTGTTGTTTATATTGAAAGGTACAGCTCACAGCTACACAGTAGACTCGGGTATGTTCAACGGTCTATGGGTTGCAACTTGCAACGTGGCTGATACTTATTCCTGGAGAAAAGTTAAGTTGTTTGAAATGAAACGTCTATTTGTGTAAGTAGATCTTTTTTTATTAGTCTACATTGTGTCCCACTGCTGGGCAAAAGCCTCCCCTTTTTCCTTCCAAACCTCCCTGTCTTGTGCAATCTCTGGTCATGTTCGCGCTGCAAACGTTACCAGATCGTCACACCACCTTCGCTGTGGTCTACCTCGACGCGGGTGTCCTCCCATCGATGTAGATCTTTTGAGACACTTTTATATTTAAAAACTAGATGGCACCGGCATTTCTTAGCTGAGTAATCCCTGAGAAGAAACGCCGCAACAAACTCAGAGGTCATGGTTTCCTTTAAAGTCCAAACATTATGATTAGGACTTTTTTGTGTTTGTTTTTTGCATCGTTTTTAATAAGTGGCGAAATGTGGGTGTACTATAGCTACAACTCTGCCTTACCCTTCGGGGAAAAGCGGTCGGGATGTGATGTGTGTAAGATTATCTAACGAATATATCAACATCTGGATACAATCGTTAAGTATCGTCCAAGTAAGTGCGTTTTGCATTTTTATTTCTTGTTATGTATGATAGCTGTACATAGCTTTATCAAAATGATTTTACCAAGTTAAATCAGTACCAATCGTTTACATCAAACTATGACCAATTCTAACTCAGATCACTACGTAATGAAATGTTAATGTTTATTCTGTAAATAGGATATAGGAATCACTTATACACGTCATATTATTAAAAAAATAAGCTAAACGAGGTTGGCGTTTCCTATCTGACTACTCTGCCACGAAAGGCAGAAACAAACTCAGAGGTCACAGTCTTTTTTATGGTCCAGACTTAATCTAGGTCAGGTCATGTGAAGATCATATGGATTGATGTCTGAAGTGGTATTTTCAGAAAAGTATCACATAGATTTGAGTGGACCAGTCCAGTCAGTGCAAGCATTTGTCAGTAATCGTGCAGCTCAACTCAGAACTTGAGGAGTAGGTGTAAACACGAAGGTTACTCCTACTAAATCAGGATAGACAGAGAGAATAAATCATAATGATCAGGTATTTTATAAATCTCTCATCATCATCATCATTTCAGCCGAAAAACGTCCACTGCTGGACATATGCCTCCCCCAAGCACCACCACGTCAACCGGTTTTGTGCTTCTCGCATTCAACGGGTTTCTGCGGCCTTCACAAGGTCGGTGGTTCACCTTGTGTGCCTTCCAACGCTACGTCTTCCGGTACGCGGTAGCCACTCCAGAACCTTTCGGCCCCATCGGCCAGCTGTTCTGCGAGCTATGTGCCCTGCCCAGTGCCACTTAAGTTTGGCAATTCTTCGGGCTATGTCGGTTACTTTGGTTCTCCTGCGGATCTGTTAATTTCTGATTCAATGATAATTATATGATATAAATCTCTACTATAGTATATTCCCACACCAGAATAATCACTAGCGATATAAATATTTTCAATCTCACTTCATATATAATAATTACAGACGCATTGTCATTACAAAAATAACATCCTGACGTCATCATTCCATAAGTCATAGGTTTATCGATAGGTTATCGGCTGGCATTAGCCGACCGATTTGCGTAACTCTCCTATATTCATGAACGTGGTATATGAGTGTGTGTGTCTCAATTTGGTCGAGTTTTTGCAGAGTTTAGCTTTAAAATAGGTCGTTAGAAACAGGATATTGTTGTACTGAATGTATTTTGATGCGCTGAGTAGATTATCTTGTTTTGCTGAAATACATCAGAAGAAATATGTTGTTGAAAAGAACACCGAAGAAGTATGTTTGATACTCGGGCTCTATCAGAATACCAGCGCTGCGACATTTATTTTTTAAATGTCGAAGCATCATGCTGAGGTAGGATCCTTTTGGCCTCGTATAGGACTTTCTGTTTCGTTTTTCCTTTTGTTACTTTTTTATATAATTTGTTTTATTTTTAACTGTGTTTACTTTAGTTTATGATCCTGTACGAGTGGCAATAAATACTTTTTCTTTCTTTCATACTTTTTTAATTTCGACCAAGTTTTTTTTTAACCACCCGTAGGTGATTTAAAAAAAACTTAGAAATAGAATATTGAATATTAGTATAATATTGATTTTAAATAGAATATTGTTTATTGTTGACGTATCAACAATGAACAATATTCTATTTAAAATGAATATCTACGTCATCATGCGTATGATGGGATTGCGTGAAAGGTCAAAACAACATTAACCATGAATCTGATACTGAATAGGGGGCAGCCAGCAGCGTTGTCATTGTAAACCTAATAAAACTTCTTGTTATTGACCATATTATATCATCAGCGTGACATCTTACCACAAACGCCATTTTTGACAAACGGTTTGGTGGATGGTGATTGCAGTCTAAATATTGCGATGCTGCTGCCGAAATTAACCAAATTATAGGATTATACACTCTATGGAACTGCTACCAGTAGGGTAACAGTTCCATAGAGTTCTTTATAGATTGTAGACTCTCTAAACGTTACTTACGACAAAATAAACGAAATTCGGAAGCACAATTACGCTCTATGGTACTGTTAGTCTGTATCATCCCACTGCTGGGCAAAGGCCTCTCACCATGACTTCCAGTGCGATCAAGGGCTATTGTGGGCCACTGGTCGTTTGTTTTGTCCAACTCGTCCCTCCATCTTCTACGGGGTCTCCTACAACGCCTTCTACCTGTGTCAGGACTTCATAAAATGGTTATTTTGGCTCATTGGTCATGCGGCAGACGTGTCCACCTCAATTTTGTGGCTTTGCAAAGTCAGTAATCAGTGTTTTGGAGCGCAGTGTGGTGTTGCAAATATAATCTATTAATTACGCTATATGAATTTTTAAATTCACAATAAAACATATTATAACAATGCATGAATAAAAACCAAAACTAAGAGTAGGTAGTGATTATAATTAAAATAGCGATTAACACTTAGTAAAGTGTATAGCTCAGATCGTTTCTAAGATACGTCTACACTTAAAAGGAATCTGTTACTCGCTCAGTTTGGCAGCCGTTTGGACCTGATGGCTCTGACGTCAGATATTTGGGACGTGTTAAGTTAGGTTGAGAATTTTTCTCTTTAAACGGTGTAAGAGATATTGAAGCGCGAACTATTACCATGAATTCAGTACATGATACTAGAGTTTGAGACCCACCAGCGTTGAGATTTTTCCAGGGTTATTTAAAAAAATTCAGTTGTGTATGGAACAGCAGATTTTTTTTAAATTTTGACTGCAAAGGTATTGCAATTAATTTTGTATCATCATTTCAGCCGAAAGACGTCCACTGCTGGAAATAGGCCTCCCCCAAGCACCTCCACTTCGACCGGTTTTGTGCTTCTCATATTCAACGGGTTCCTGCGGCGGTCCACCTTGTGGGAGGCCTTCCAACGCTCCGTCTTCCGGTACGCGGTCGCCACTCCAGAACTCCTTTCGGCCCCATCGGCCATCTGTTCTGCGAGCAATGTGCCCTGCCCACACACTTTTGTATAAAACAGCAGATTTTTTTTGATAATTTACGAAAAGCTTCACGTCATCCTACATACATCACAGTGACATGCGACGATGTGCAACGACGCAATACACGCTCTACGGACAAGAAGGATCAGAGAAACGAAGCGGGGAAGGAGTGCGGTGTGATACCGAGTGTCGGAGCGGAATTGTAGCGGTGCGCAATGTTGTTTGTACTAAAGACAACTGACACACCCACCACAGACACGCTGCGACATCGGTGCGGCGACGCAACGCACCCGCAACGCCCGTATGGCCTCACTCTAAGTGTTTATTATTAAAACGCTTTTAGTGAAATAAATAAAAATTTCCGTAAACTTTAAAATCATTAAGTTAATTGAAATATAACGGATTTGTGCGTTATTAATGACCACTGAATTGCATTTATATTTAAATATCAATTTACTTAATGTATATTTTCGTTTCCTGATCTGTATTAAACAATGATGTGGAAGTGGATTAGTAGGTACCTTTCAGAATTCAGGGTCAACGACCGCAGGCATAATCAGTCTATAACGTTCCCACTGCTGGGATACAGGCTGTAATTCACCGCGCGGGCCCAGTGCGGGTTTGTATGTGTTCGAATCTTTGGTTCTACGACATGCCGGTTTCCTCACGATGTCTTCCTTCACCGTGTTAAGAGCAGTGGTGAAGAAATAATTAACACAAAGTAAAGCCTGACTGGGTTCGAACCTGCGACCTAGAACTCGCAAGTCGCGACCGTTACCACTAGTCTCTTAAAATGAATACTTATTAATGTATGTCTGAAATGAATACTTATTAATGTATGTCTGAAATGAATACTTATTAATGTATGTCTGAAATGAATACTTATTAATGTATGTCTGAAATGAATACTTATTAATGTATGTCTGAAATGAATACTTATTATTGTATGTCTGAAATGAATACTTATTAATGTATGTCTGAAATGAATACTTATTAATGTATGTCTGAAATGAATACTTATTAATGTATGTCTGAAATGAATACTTATTAATGTATGTCTGAAATGAATACTTATTAATGTATGTCTGAAATCGCCAACTCGCCTTGAGCTGCAAGCGTGGTGAATTGGTGGTCATGCCTTTTCTATATGAAAGTTTTGCCCTGCAGTGAGACAATGATAGGCTGGGATTGTTATTATTACAAGATTGATTACTTTGTTTTAGTTGTCAAAATATGCAACGAGTAGATCTGTTGTGCATGCCCACTGTGCAAGTTGATTGTAAATGCCAGGTTGCGCAGTAAAAGGGTCACTCGTTATTCATTTTGTTAATTGCCTAATTTGATATGTATTGAGTGACTTCATTAACTTGTGTGTAACCTACCTACACGGTATTTTGTTTATAAATAAACTGTAATCTGTCCACATGACATTGTTTATCGATCTTAAAGTTACTTAAAGGGCAACACTTGGAATGTTTTATTTTAATCCGATTTTATTTATTATTAAATAAATTTGTTACTGTGCTGTAAATAACGCAAATTTTCCGTTGGTGTAGCTTTTAACACATTGTGGTTTAACAAAACTTTCTGATGGAACAACACAATAACACTGACCGACTCGGTTGTCGAACCCAGACCCTGAGCGTGGGCGCAGTCACGCTTTCGGCCATTGCACAAACGAGGTTGTCCCAAAAACGAATCGGAAATATTATTTTTACTTTCAAGACCATTCTTCATTTAATATGTTCTGAAAATACTGAAACTTTCAAACGTTAGCGTCTTGATAGTCTTGAATAGTCGTTGAATAGTTGATAATAGTCTTGAAACTTTGGGACAGTTTAAGACTACGTTGAACACGACGAGATCGTTTTAAAAGTCCGGATTGAAAACTTGTTGTTGGAAGTTGTTGTGTCTCCTGCACGTGTTAGTAGTTTTATTAGATTGTCAACATATAACAAATATGTTGACAATCTAATAAAACTACTAACTAAGTATCTATATCAGATTGTTTTTTTTAAAGCTGTTTTGGTTTTTTTGTCACAGGATGAAAATGGGTCTCATTTACTAAGACCGAGATCTAGAAACGATATATAGCACATACTTTAGCTAATCGTTATTCCTGTCACTGTGGCACAACTGTTCAACCACAAGTGCAAGACAGAGACGGAAAATGTCTAAGGGCTACTATTTCTAAAGTCCGATAACAGTTATTCGAAGAACAAATATACAGTTGTCATATTTTCTTCGTTTTCGTTATTTGGTTATTGTGAAATAAGCGCTTAGTCAAAGTACGTGCTAAGTAACTTTTATAGATCTCAGCATTTTGCTTGTACCGTCTGTCTGTCACAGACCTAATATTTTAACCGTTACAGGTAGACAGCTGAAACTTTCTCAGAATACGTTTTACTATGGGCTCTATCATTTTAAATAATAAAAAGAAAGGTAACCGTAAAAGTTTTATTGATACGGCATCCAGCGGCGTATGTCCTGAAGTTCCAACTCCATTCACCTTTATAATGTTACTAACTTCTGTCCGCGACTTCATCCGCGTGGAATTTCTTGTTTTAACAAAAAAATATACTCAGCAATACTGTGGTAAAAGAATTTTCGGAATCAGCACCCTAATTGCGGAACACGTTATTATTTTTTTAAATAAAAAAAATTACCCTCCACTAGGAATTATTCCTGTATCGTGGATGCGTTTACAAACATTTAAACTCACATACACAAACAGCCAGACCCGGAACAACTACCTTTAGGCAATACAAATATTTGTTCCGTGCGGGAATCGAACCCGCGACACGCAGCGCAGCAGTCGATCGCTCAGCCACTGCGCCAACCGTGTCGTCAAAAATTATTAATCTAAATCTGAATAATTTTGAAGGATATTGCTTCGAAAAATGTGTATGCTGAACAACGTAAACAACGCAATGTATGTTGATGAACTGTCAAAATTAAAACCATTGTTACTGTTAGTGTGTTACGCAATCAACCCGCAGATCAGTAGTTCCGAAGATCAGCCCCTTAATAAAAACTCTCTTTTACCTCGTTATAATATTAGTAAAGAATGGACGAGCCTCAATTCTAAAGAATAACGGTCGGTAAGAGAGCAACAATTAGAATTTAATAAAAAAGCCGATCCTACACACAATCGACCAGTCAGCATGGGCAAAAGACTCTCAATTGCCGTACTAGTTTTTGAGCTAAGTTTTTATAAAGTCAATCATAATAATGTAATAATAGTAATTTGTAACGTGGAGCTCTTGAGAATAATTGAAGATCTTTGAACTCTTGGATAGAACTTCATAAAAAGCGTTACGTCAGATATGATTACTAATCATGTCGTTTTTGTGGTGATGTAATGTAGATTATATTTCTTTTTTTGACGTAAACAATGTTACACAAAAAGTTTTACATAGTAAAATAAGTTTTTAAACATTTGACAGTGACACTTTTTTTTTTTTTTTTTGAGGATGGGATATCATCAAATGACCCCTCCTGCTCTGGGTGGAGCGGAAGGGAGTGTCAGACTCTTACTGACTAAAATCCACCCATGTTCCTTCCTTAGCCCTTTATGTTCCAGGGCAGCGGTAACCCTTTCGGACGATCCCGCTACTCCGGCAGGCTGACAGTGACACTTAATGTTAAAACCAAATAAAGCTCTGCTCTACCTTTTTCAGCTTACTTCCTCTCGTTAACGGACAGCGAGAAGAACAAATAAAAAATTACACCTTCACGAACATTGGGTCAGGCAAGGTTCGGCCACTTGTTGTTTCATGGCGGAGATATGCCAGTGCCATTTTCGAGACCATTTTATTTGGCTCAGTCGCAAAATTACCACTTCTCAAAAAGTCTACCAGACGCAAAATGTCCATTTCTCAGAATGTCCCTTTCGCAAAATGTCCATTTCTAAGAATGTCCCGTGGGCAAATGTCCATTTCTCAGAATGTCCCAAATTATGTGAGACAAGCCATGTTGAGTGGTGATGTGTTTCTCATCCGTAATGGCGAACTTCCATACAAACTTTCGTCCCCTATTCACCCCTTTAGGATATGAATTTTCAAAAATCCTACCTTAGTACTTATTCACTTTCGTTAGACAGGGTTAAATAAAATTAGCTAGCGAAACTCTGCAGAGATGATGGGTATCGTATTGATTGTAAACACGACAAAACAAAAAACACGCCCGAGGAGTTTCGCTTCGCTACTTAATTTAATTTAACCCTGTATATGGATCTCTTCTACAAAGTTTGTTGTGCGTTGTCTGCCAGAGAATAATTCACGATTTTTAGTAAGTAGATTTCTGAGGTTTACATAAAAACTTCAAAAACAAACTGCACTGTACAGAGTAATCAATAAAATTGATTAATTATTATGAATCAATCTGCATCTACCTACCATCTATAAATCTACCTTATTTACTTTCATTTGTATTATTAACGTTACCCATAATCATTTTCCTTATAAACAGAACTGGAAAATAATAATAAAACTATACCGAATAACTCATATGTTTAGTGACTGGTTTTGACGTTGCATTTGACTTAAAGGTTAACTAATTCAAATTTATTTTTTGTTTCTTTATTAATATAATACTGATGTGTCATAAATAACGTAGGATTACTCATGAATATTAAGTTCTGCTTGTGGAGTGCGATTCTGTAACCATCTCACCGCTGCACCGTGAAAACTTAGGTGAAGTGACCGTGGAGTGAGCTGTCATTCCAACTAACGCTAGGGATTGACACTATTAACAGCTCACTTCACCTAACTTTTCACGGTGAGATTTTTACAGAATCGATCGGCTGCTCGCGACTTTGTCCGCGTAAAATATTCGTTCCCCGAGCCGCCCCGGGGCGCATCGCATCGCCTGCCTGCGATATCACTTCGTTTTCGCTAAGCGTTCTTTCTGACTTATTTTTTTCTTTTTGCTCAGCTCCTAAGGGTTATAGCGTGATGTTAAATAGCCTTCCTCGAGAATCGTGCTATCAAATGAAGATTTTTTTTTAAATCTTACCGGTTGTTCCAGAGATTAGCGCGTTAGCGCGATATAGATAGATACATAATGAATGTGTTTATTGACTTGTTTTTAAAAAAAATATTTATTTAAAGGTCAATTTGATAAAAACAATCTTTATTTTTACGATCTTGTCAAACAGCTATGTATCCTGGTTTAAACAATCCTTATTTTATTGTTTTATTCTAGAAAATTCACGGAGACGAAACTGTAGGAACGTCTTTTATTTCAAATACAGGTTGACCTTGAATTTATTGGCAACCTTTCAAGGGGTGAAAGTACTCATAAAATATGTAAACAACTTTTACTACTGTACCAACTTTGAAGTATTTACAATCAAATCTGCTGTTACATACAAAAATGCAATAGCCCCATAAAACTGAATCCACTAAATCAGATCAATGTTTTTTCTTACTTTTGCAGCATTGGCGCCATTGCAAAAGCTGTTCGAATTCATGAGTACTTTCACCCCCTGAAAAAATACCAGTAACTTCAAAGTCACCCTGTATAACAACGTACAGTAAAAGGCCTCACCTGTACAACATCCCATAGGAAATTGTCGGCCGATTATAAGCTAACTTTGTAATTTGATTTTGTTTTTACATAACGCCTGTATTCCCTGAGGAGGCAGGTAGGCATATTTGGCCTCCATATACAGTCTCATCGAATGTTCCACTGCTGGGATACAGCCCTCTCTGTGAGAGAGGTGGGCCACCACGTTGGCACAGTGTAGGTTAATCTACCTATTAATCGTATGGCAATAGTCCAATGGCTAAATAGTCCGAGAGGCAATCGAGAAGGGTTTGAACCTCACCTGTCGCACTTTGTCGTGAATGATTCTACTCTATGTATATACATGAGAACACTTTATTCAACTTTGAAGTTATAAGTTATTAATTATTTTGAAAAGCTGATTTTCTCTTAAAAATCCTTATGTAAGACGGTTTAAAATATTGTAGGAATAAAAACTCAATAATCCTTCTTGTTAATTACAAGTATTATAACAAAGTACATACCTTTATGTAATATAATGTAATTACCCATGTATTGACAAAAACGGTATTGTTTATGGAATGCAACATTACGCGACATTAGCCGATTGCTCACGGAAACACCCGATGTCTCATTAACGTAACTTATGTGTTGCTTATGTAGATAACTTTATATATTTAGGTATTTATACAGGTTGTTCGAGTATTGTATTCAATACGAGTTTACCAGGATATTGAAATGTGGCTTGAAAACACATTTAATTTATGTTTGTTTTTGTATTCTTATGTTTGATTTAATTCATTAACCCCCGATGCAAAAACGACGGGGTGTTATAAGTTTGACGTGTCTCTCTGTGTGTGTATGTCTGTCTGTGGCATCGTAGCTCCCGAACGGATGAACTGATTTTAATTTTGTTTTATTTGTTTGTAAGGTGAATTTTTCGGGAGTGTTCTTAGCTATTTTTGATGAAAATCGGTCCAAGGTGGCCGCCGCCACAAAATGGCGGATTACATATTTTTTCACAACTCCCTCTATATGGCTATCAAATGAAAGGGCTTGACTAGTAGAATACTATACACTATGACAAATTTCAAATCCAAGATGGCCACTACCACAAAATGGCGAATTACAAAAAAACCTGATTAAATACCAAATTACCTGAATCTTAAAACGCAAGAAAATAAAAGAAATGAAACAACAAGGAGTCCCTACAAAAAGCATGAAATAAAAATTAAATTTAAATTAAAAAAAACCCCCGACAACGTGAAACCCTATAAAAAGAAAAAAATAACCTTGAAATTATAACCCTACGTAAGTACGTATGAATTTTTTTTATTAAATATTGTCCTGTCGAAGGACCGCTACTATTTTAAACTTTAACAAAACGTTTGGCTTATAATTAGAGCGGTCCCCCAACGGGACAACATTTAATCAAAAAAATTCATACGTACTTACGTAGGGTTATAATTTCAAGGTTATTTTTTTCTTTTTATAGGGTTTCACGTTGTCGGAGGTTTCTTTAGTTTTTTAATTTTTTTTATTTGATAATAATGTAAGGCTGTGTGTCAGGACATAATATAGCGACCTTTTTGGTGACGTTCTTCATAAAGGTCAGGTGCGCAGTACTCGCAACCGGCGTGTGTGTGTGAACGTAAACGAGGCAAAAGGAGTAGGAAAGGATCGCAGCAGGTAACGATCTGTTGTTGTTGCCTACCCCCATGGGACGAAGGCGTGAGTTTATGTAAGGCTGTATGCTAATCTAAGTTCAGACTGTCAAACTGAAACTCAAAGCATCTATTTCAATAAAACCAAACTACAGGCACATTTGAGTCAGTCAGAAAGACGTGACCATTCCAAATTACAGGCACATTTGAGTCAGTCAGAAAGACGTGACCATTCCAAATTACAGGCACATTTGAGTCAGTCAGAAAGACGTGACCATTCCAAATTACAGGCACATTTGAGTCAGTCAGAAAGACGTGACCATTCCAAATTACAGGCACATTTGAGTCAGTCAGAAAGACGTGACCATTCATAATTACAGGCACATTTGAGTCAGTCAGAAAGACGTGACCATTCCAAATTACAGGCACATTTGAGTCAGTCAGAAAGACGTGACCATTCCAAATTACAGGCACATTTGAGTCAGTCAGAAAGACGTGACCATTCCAAACCTCAGTAGGTTCCTGTGGAGACCCATGGCCAAGAAACTCTATGCTGTCTACTCTCTCTTTTAAATCAAAATATTAACTTCTATCTTTTAACAGATGCTATTTTGCCTAAATACAAGCAAATTATCGATTATTGGCTGTTTTTTTTAGCTAGATGAATTTGTTTGACGTTCGAAAAGCACTGATTTTCAGCTTAATTTAAATAAATGACTTTTGATTTGATTTTAATTTAGATTTTTTTCTGTTAAAAACTGATAAAAAAGTTTTGGACTCTGATAATGCGCATTGAGAGCTATGTGGCTGATGTTGCTAAATCTCTAACAGAATGGCTAGATAATGTCTTGCTCTAGGTACTCTTATACCTCGTCTCCAGTCTTGCTTGCATCACACATCTAAGGCCGAGATCTGTAAACTTGACTTAGCACGTGCTTTTAGTCAGATTTGTTCCCGTCTCTATCTTGCAGTTGAAGTTTGAATAATGTGCGACACTGACAAAATTACGCTAAACAAAAGTTAGTGTTAAGTAACGTTTATAGATCTCGGCCTTAGAACCGTGGCTGTTATTGCTGATTCTCTATCAGATTTACCAGACAGTGTTGTTTACACTAAATGTAATATAGGAAGGTTTCCTAAAGAGGTAAAACCGCAAAATGTTTTCAAAGTTGTGTTGAAACCAAACAAATGCAGATTGACATAAATTCTCGGATAACTCGAGCAAAGTCGTAATGGAGCGCCATTTTTAATAAAAACAAAGTTAGTTCATGTTGGAGTAATGCGGGAACTCCGGATTGCGTAATGGGTGAGGCTTTAAATTTTAATAATGCGATTCTGGTAGAAAGAACAATTTCCACGAAGTTTCATAGAAATTGTTCTATTAGAGTCGCGCCACGTCTACGGGAACCGTAAAGCTTCACCCACTAAGTACGCAATCCAAAGTTTATGGGATGCATTCTGTAGATACTAAGAGAAACTGCTCTCTCAAGGTTTTCAAGGGCACCTCGATAGTACGTTAGGTTTAAATAATCAGCCCATAAAGTTGCCACCGCTGGGACACAGGCCTCCTCTCTGTGAGAGGTCTAAATCCACCACGCGGGCCCCGTGCGGGATGTACCATGTCTTCCAATTTTTGATTTTAGGACATGCAGGTTTCCTCATGATGTTTTTGAAGGTTTAAATAGTTACGGAAAAATATTGTGCGTCTGTTTGAACAGATTATCCAGGCCAGTGTAATCCGATAGCAAATGTTTGTACAGTCACGTTCAAACAGATGTAAAAACTAAACATATTCAGGTAGGTAATGCAAAAGGTTTTCGAACGAATGAACGAAAATAGATTGTTAATGATAACACAAAATAATTTCCAAAGCATAAAGCATTACATCGTAAACGTTAGTTCTACTCGTACATGTAGATCGCTTAGTGTTGGTTTTTGCAGTTAGTAACAGACTAACTAAGTACATAGCCAGGAAGATACATATATAAACACATCTTTAGTCAGAAAGATACATAAACAAACACATCTTTTGTCAGAAAGATACATAAACAAACACAAAGTCTCATGTAGGTTTATTTTTCATGATAGTTAATTTTACGAGTGAAGTCATATGAACTAGTGTTTGTACCATAGATATAAGTTTTATATTTCTATGGTTTGTACTATCTATGCCCGTTAAGCCTGTTAAAAAAGTCAAAAGGCACCTAAACTCACCTAACACCGCATGTAGAACAAGTTTAAAAAAAAAACGTAATCTAAAAGCCAGAGCTTTAGTTGGAAGCATTTTTTTACTAAACCAGTTATTGAGTAGTTCGTGTTTAAAGTTTGGAAATCATGGCGACCTTGTCAATTTGAAATTGAGAATATTTTTCGCGAGTTTTAAAATTTTTAACGTTTGAAACTTGTTTGGAGGGCTTTCGAAGTTGGCTCGGAATCTTATTTCAAATTAGGTTGCATTTACAGCAGGTATCATTAGGCGACTTACTTTCTTAAAACGCCTCTATAATATCATTAAAAAAATGCTTTTTTATGATGTTTTTTTCGAATTGGTTTAAACAAACACTTTTCACGTCAAGAATAATATTAAGTATTATGTTTTAAACCTACATAGATGAGTTCGGTGTTTTAATTGCTCTGAGAAAAAAGACCGAAATAAATTCAGAGGTCACAGTCTCTTTTAAAGTCCAGATATAATCTTGGGCAGATGAGGATCATGCAGAGTAATCTGCATGATTGATGAAAGATCATCTCGGACACTAATGTATCTGAGATGAAAGAACCACACAGAAATATATCGTGGAGTGAAATTAACTCAAAACGTTGGTAATTAGTCCAATCTGTCCATCGCTAAAAGTTTGCTGAAACTTTTAGCGATGGACAGATTGGACCATGAAGACGGAGATCAGTTTTTTTTTGAGAATCAGCACTTTTCGAACGTCAAAATTACAAAAGACAGTCCCCCAAAAACGCCCGCCCTTCACCACTTCCTAGTGCTATAGCTGGGAAGAAGAAGTGGCGCAACAAATTCCCCATCAGCACAGCTGTCAATCAGTATTACTATACCAGCTGGTAAAGTACTGGTACAGAAATACTGTTGTGCCTTTGTAAACTTTGAAGTTTTCCTTAGAGCTTGAAGATAATCACTCATTCTAAGGTAACCTGAAATCGCTGATGATCGCAAAGAGCGATAAGGCCGGCCATTGTATGTTTTGTAGTGTTTTTTTTTTGTGTTATATATTTTCGGGTGTACAATAAAGTATATGTAAATAAATAAATATATAATCCGCAATTTTGGACTAAGCAAACCTTTTAACTAGGTGAAACATCTTTTTCGAAATTAATCATTATTGGTTAAATTCGAATAGTTAATTTTTGTAATCATGTTCGTAGGTTAGGAATTAAGATTATGTTCTGATTGATTTACGATTATATTAATTTCATTTTTCAAGTCTATATTTTTGATTTTGGTTTACGTTAATTAATTTTTTCTTAAAACATTATGTAACTTTACAATACAGTATCGACCCTGATATTTCAAATTGTTAAAAATTCTCAAGGACTCCACGAGACAGGCTCGAAATAGTGTAGAGTCCACAAGTTAAAACATAAAACTATATTTCCCTTGTAAAAAAAATTTTAGGAGTAGTTTACTTGTACTTACGAGTACAAGTAAACTACTCCTAAATTTCTGATATATACGGAAATGTAAGAACACTATTTGGATAATAAACGATCTATTTATTTATTTATACTTAGGCCTGTTTTATAAAACTTTTTAATTTAGTTTTTTTTAATCTCTTTTTTTGTGTGAATATTGTGTGCCTTACTTAACCTGGGTCAAATAAACTCTTTTTCTTTCTTTATTTTCTTTTTTCTTAATTCTCTATTGAAACTAATATTTAGAGCTACCTAAACTTACATCAAGTTTAAAACTTGCGATTAATTCTCCGAAAGGTCTTGCAAAAGAAATCTCATTCCTTTTAAAGTAAATAAACGTTAACCCGCGAAACTTGTCGTTGCGTAACTTAAAAGAAACTTCGATTTCGATAAACGTGTATTGTTTTATGTTAAAACCCGTTAAGATTATTTCAGTAGGAATTGATAACGCACTTAAATAATGCACCACTAATTTACATTTTTTTTATTCCCCTTTTTTTCTCGAGTCTATGGTAAATTATTTAATGTGTTGGGTTCAGTACGACAATCGCAGCATCAGTTGCGTTTTTTAGGTTCCAGGAGTGCTGTATAGACACTTCGGACACGCAAACATATGAGGCATGGTTTGATCAGGAGCACCGCAGCATTTTAATTGATCAACAAACCTACCTTTCAATAAGTCCAGCATCTTTGGAAACATCAGTATTGACGATAACACCATTCATTCTGTATCACATCACTTTCGAAACTATCACTAAAAAGGCACTTCTTCACTATAATCTTCGAAATATAAAAATATATTTTTGTAAAAAGAGTTTTGTTGTAAAGTTTGTAAACTTCGCGGGAGTAGAAAGCGAGAGAGTGACACGTCTGTGCTGGCTGGATGGTTTGTGCCTACTGGCTCTCACAGCGGGTAGCGCGTGGTGTCAAGACAGAATATTGTATACAGAACAGATGCGACATAACTCTCAGGAACTAAAACTAACTCTATCTTGAAACTAATCTCTATCTATAGTTATTATAAATAACAACAAACCGAACATAACATCACGCGTGTAATCCCCGAAGGGTTAGGCAGAGGTAAATGAAAAATACATAGGGGCATATTACATTTACATAATAAATAAATAAAAAATAATAAATTAAACAAATAAATAAAATAATAATAAATAAATCAAAGTCGTTTTGCGCGTCTCTCCGTGTGACCGCGTTGTTCTTTCAAACTTCGCAGCGGATTTTGACGCGATTTTCACTATCATTTAGAGATTACATTCCGGAAGGTGTATAATACATTATTATTATACTAACATATAAAAAAGACATCTCGATGATGAAGTCGTAAAAATCAAGCGTAGCAAAAGTGCGTTGCTATGCTATAGTTACCTACTTATAAAATGTTCACAATTTTGTTTGCAATAAATCGACTTGATTAACCTACTTAAATACCCATTGAGCTAACGTATGTAGGTAACGGTTGTTACAATAAGGAAAAAGTATCTGCAATAACAAATACTTTATTTAGAATTCACATTAACTATAATCTGCTCTTAACCTACATAAAATAATAAATCATAAAGTTATGTGACACATGGGTACTTATATACTTTCTGGTGTTTAACTATTTAGAAGACAGTGGTTATGAGTAAGAAGATTTGCATGTAAAGTCAGGGAATTTTATTGTTAAGCCAATGGACTACCAAGTTAAATTGTCCATATATTCAAAGTACAACTGTCATTGTTTGAAAGTTGCTTAAACTTAATAAAAAAATAAATAAAATAATAATAATTTCGATGGCTATTTATAATTTTAACTGATATGAGATTTACTGTTTATTATTATAATTTAATCGTTACCTACATCTTAATAACTTAACATACCTACCTAATTGTTTCTTTTTTAATTCACCTTTCTTGTAACTCTTTTATTTATTTCATTATGTATTAATTTATTAACTTAAAACGGCCAAAGGCCAATTAAATTAGTTAAAGTTAACTATTAATACTACTTTCTACTATTACCGATATCATTTTGTCATGTCTTTTCATCTCTTCCCGTCGTTATTTCTACCTACTGTCGTGTCTACATACCTACATGTTGCTCTATGATAAAACCAGTTGCTTGTAGAGCGAGTTGCGCGCGCAATCTCCGCACGTTGCCACAATACGACCATTCATGGGATTGTTGGGGAGCTTACACACCTTCCGATCAGGTGCTAAGATGCGGCTGGGAAGGATTGAGTGTGTGAACGGTCTGTTAGTGAAAATTGTGAGGTGTATCAGGTGTGTGTATGGTAGGGTGTGTGTGTGTAAGGTGGTTAAGAGCACAGATATCCTAAATTGGAATTGAAACAGAATTTGTGTTAAAGCTGTGCGTTTATACGGGGTCAAATTTAATTAGCTAGCGAAGTTTCGCAGACGTGATGGGTATCGATATTAATCACGTATGAGAAGTTTACATATTTTTTCTGATTTTTTACTAGATAGTTTAAGTGACTACACTGAAACCAAAAAAGATCACTAAATTAATTCATTTTTGTTTTTTTTTGATGTCGATACACATCACGTCCATGGAGTTTCGCTAGCTAATTTAATTTGACCCTATATAAATGGAACTTTTTTGGAATTATTTTAATATTGTGTTTCGTAATGTAAATTACTTGCGTACCTAGGTACTATAGTATAGAATCAAGTTTTTATAACTAAACAACACTTGTGCTGCTGAGGAGTTTGTTGCGCCACTTCTTCCCAGCGAAAGCACTGGGAAGTGGTGAAGAGCGAGCATTTTGGGGGGCTGTCTTATGTGATTTGAATAAATTACTTTTGATTTTTGATGGTGCAACTGTCCGTCATTTTATATTTTACTTAGTAGGTAAGTAACTATATTTAGATTTAAAAGAGTGTCCATGGAGTTTCTGGCTTCCATAGGAACCTACTACGCTACGGAATGCGCAACTAGCTTCATGTTTCTGACTGACCGACCCCTTGACAATTCAAAAGTGCCTGTAATTGGTTTATTTGAAATAAATGTTTTGAGTTTAAAATTTCATTTATTGACAACAACAACAAATATAACAAAGGACTACTCGATTCTTCAGTTATTTGTATAAGTATCTAAACAAATGTAAAGAAATTTCAATGTCAAGGATAATTAAAGAAATCTTGAATTCTTATAATCATATCTAATCTGCTATAACGTTTTGCTTGACAATAATCAGTTAAGAATACCTATTAGGAATACCTATTAAGGTATTTATGATGAAAGCGTACAAAATGCATAATCATAATATTTTATTAGGCTGAGAATCAGCATTTTTTTAGACTCGTGGCTAAGTAATAACAGACGCACGGGTCGATCGATCAGGTGACACCACGCTTGGGTCAGTCCGGAGATGAGTAACCATCAATGTATACCGAGACCTCTCCGTGCCTCGGAAAGCACGTTTAGCCGTTGGTTGGTCCCGTTGGTTAAGTGGTATCGTATTAACCAGTAACTGGGTTGTAGAGGTCAGACGTAGTCGCTCCATGTAAAAAACTGGTATTCAGCAGTATCAAGTTAGACTGGAAGCCGAACTCTACATAGTTGGGAAAATGCTAGACAAAACAAACTCCTCAGCAACAAGTCAAGGCTATGGTTAGATTTGTATTATGCTGTTCTATTACTCCTTATTGACATTTGGAACTGATTTATAATCCTGCTAACATTATCTAACCTGTTCGTTTGAAAACCAGCTTTTATGAGCTAAATAATTAACCGGTTGCGTGTGCAATCATTTCTAGTTGCTTATCCATTCTTGAGCACATTTCCGGCTGGCAACTGCCAATTATTATTTAACGTTATATTATTAATACGGAACACGATACCGCGCTCTAAGACACAAGTCGCACACGTCACCCAAAGAGCAGCCAAGCTCAAATGGGACTGGGCAAGACACGTTTGCCGCATGTCGGGTGCATTGTGGACTCAGACCACCACAGCATGGGTCCCTGAAAACGTCCAACGGCATCCCGGAATACCCAGGCGTGAACTTGACGTCTATATGAGGAATTGGTCCATACTAGCTCAGGATCGAGTTGAGTGGAAGAAGGAAAGGAGGCCTTTGCCCTGCTGTAGGACAATACAGACTGATTCATATATGATTAGAGTAATTTCAATTTATTTATTTATGACTGCCGCATTACTGACTGAGAAAGGAACGAGCATTAATCACCACTCTTGCTCAAGGCGGGTTGGCATTTTCAGACCTAGATTAACAAGGTGTCCTCACGATGTTTTTCTTCACCGACGTCAGTAAGATAAACTTAGAAAGTACTTATGAATTTGAATTAATCATATTGGTACTTGCCCGGATTTGAACTCACAATCATGTCCATGAGGCGAGGCCTTAACCATTGGGCCATCGCGATACAAATAAGTATAAAAATACCTGAATCGTTTCACAAATTGGCAAGTGGTACGCACGACGACATATCAAGCTATACATTTCCAGTATAAGCTGACTTCTGATTGTACGAAAAGTCTATACAATGCGAGGTCAGCTAAAACTGGAAATGTATAGCTTGATGTGTAGCCGGGTGTACCTGCCTCCACCTGCAGTCTCCTAAACTGTCGGGTTAGTTCCAAAACAGTGGGTTCAAATAATATTTGTTTTGTCTTATAACCAATATCTAAAACCGCAGAAGTATTGACTTCCTGTTATTTGTCGGCAACATATCCTTGTCATTTGTTATGTAATGTTGCGAGACCCAAAAATGTGGTTTATGTTTACATAACTAATTATTTTGCAACTCTATACCGTGGCATTTCATTTCACATGAAGTAATTTTATTCGCTGGAGTGGACAATGCCGCGGTAAGTTCTTATATGTCCCGGGTGCAGGTCGCACGAACAGTATTTTTATGGGAAACTGAGTAGCACCCCGAATTTTAGATTTGTGCTGGGTTATAATTATCCCAGATGACTTTCCAACATGGGACTTTAAAATATGTAGTTCGGGAAATGTGGATATACGGATACACCTCTGTTGGCAAAACAACATAAGTTATGTTTAATTTCGTTCATTTTGGACTGTACTGAATAATAGTGAAGGGAAACATCGATAAGTGAAGGAAATATTAATAGTCTAGCTAGCCTTTATTGGTTTGAGACCGCTTAGTGTGCATACACATGAGCGGCTCGCGTCATCGGCAGAGGCACCTGCACGCGTCGAGGCACATCGCCGGCGCGTCGGCTGCGGGCGTCGACATCGTGCCGCTCGTGTATTTGAGTACAGTAGTCAAGTACTCGAGCGGCATGTTGTCGACGCCGACACGCGTTGATGGCAACCATCGATACTCGTCGATGGCTGAAGTTGCTTCTGCCGTCGACGCATGTCGCTCATGTGTATGCACAACACGCAATAGGTAAGCAGTGTGGAGAGCAAAGGTCGTTATTAAATTCGTAGGTAAGAAAAGCCACATTACCCCGCAGTGGAGTTAGCTGATAGCTGATCGTGGCTGGATAGGGGATTTCCCTATCCAGCCACGATCACCCACGACCGGTGGTTAACGGTAACTAGCGATTATGTTTAACGTCTGACTTTATATTTTGGCTTACTGTCTTAGGCACCTGTCCCACCGCCGGCGCTTAGCGAGAAACGAGTAGAACTGGCAACTAAAAACTAGTTGACGGGCAACGAAATACGAGTTGGCGAACAACTAAGAACGAGTTGGCGGAGAACTAAGAACGAGTTGGCGGACAACTAAGAACGAGTTGGCGTACACTTAAGAACGTGTTGGCGGGCAACTAAGAACGAGTTGGCGGACAACTTAGAACGAGTTGGCGGACAACTAAGAAGGAGTTGGCGGACAACTAAGGACGAGTTGGCGGACAACTAAGAACAAGTTGGCGGACAACTAAGAACGAGTTGGCGGACAACTAAGAACGAGTTGGTGGGCAACTAAGAACGAGTTGGCGGACAACTAAGAGCGAGTTGGCGGACAACTAAGAACGAGTTGGCGGACAACTAAGAACGAGTTGGCGGACAACTAAGAACGAGTTGGCGGACACCTAAGAACGAGTTGGCGGACAACTAAGAACGAGTTGGTGGGCAACTAAGAACGAGTTGGCGGACAACTAAGAACAAGTTGGCGGACACCTAAGAACGAGTTGGCGGGCAACTAAGAACGAGTTGGTGGGCAACTGACTGGTTAAGACCACCAAGCGAGCGTTGCTGAGCGGGTACTCTCTTTGATAGCTCTTGTCGCTGCGACAAACGAGTATTCACCGACGGTGTGAACAGTCAGCGATCAACTATTAATATTTATGTACTTCTTCGGGACCTATAATCTTTTGTACGATTCTTGAGCGAGGAAATCGTTGATAGCTAGTCACATTCTCGCCAGCGGTGGGGCAGGTGCCTCAGCAGGAGTCAACCAAGATATAAATAGAAGGTAAATTAAGCAAAAAATAAACGAACGTTTATGAGTAGGCGTTCGCTGGCAGCTTTAGAACGCCGGCGTCAGCCTAGAGGCTAGAAACTGTGTTCACATCACATAACATAACATTACGCCTGTAATTCCTGCAAAAATTTGTTTTATATCAACTGCATTAAAGTAAATTTTCCGATGACAATACAGAATAGTGGACATACGTCGCGCCGACCGCGCGCTACAAGTGAGTAGTCCGCTCGCCGGCAAAAAAAGGGGCCACGCCGCCCGCGCGCGGTCCTCGCATCGATCGCACGGCTGTCTCATCGCTCGCACGGCTGTCTCATCGTCGCCCGCTAATTCTCACACTCAGTAATGTTAGCAAACCGTTCTGTAAACTGAAAACTAACCGTTGGCGCGTGGACGGTGAGCTACCAAGACCAACTAGTAAGCGGCGCGTGAACAACACACTGTCACCTCACAGGTGGCGTGCCAGCGGCGAGCGGACAAGCGGGTAGAATTTGTCGAGGCGGTGACGACCGGTTACTACGCTGGAGTGGTTATAATGAGTGATGTGATGACCTTTATAGTTAATACAATAATAATGATTTTGCAGTAATTGTTCTCAACACTTCTACAGAACTGACCCTAGATAGTTTAATCAAACAAACCTCAGTACATTGTAAATAATTCAAAACTTCACAACAACAGCCATAAATTGCACAAACAGTCGAGTTACTTACTAATCTCCTTAAAAGTAAACTTGTGTAGGTACCTATTTGACATTTAGCAGATAACCTTCACTGATAGGGAGGTGACACGCAAAATGATGCGATAGGAATTTGATACTCTGCCTACTACTCGTGCGACGATATATGTAGTTACGAATCGAGCACACTAATTTATCCCCGGGGTTGTCGTTAGTGATCCCTGGTACCTATATTTTGTGCGGTTAAGGGCTCGGAGTTGGTGATAAATTCATCCATACTTCCCTCCTAATATTAGTCTAATAGTAGTCAGATGCTCGAAAGTTGGACAACCAGTCTTAGCAAGGGGTATTGTCCTACCCCTGTGTTATTTACTTGTACGAGGTGTCTATGAGTCAATTTAGCTTTTTAATCTTTGTTTTTTTTATGTTTCACCTTTTTTTGGTGTTTTTTTTATTACTTGTTTTGTGTCTTTGTTGCAATGAATAAAAGTTTTTTATCTATCTACCCAGTTACCATGGGTTATGGAGGTTAGATCGCTCCATGTAATATACTCGTACTGACATTCAACTGCATCCCGATAGACTGGATGCCGTCCCCACCGTACTTGGGAAAAGGCAGGCACATAATGATGACTTCCATACTAATTAAAATTATAAATACGAAAGTAACTCTGTCTCTCTCTTACATGTTCAAGTAACTCTGTCTCTCTCTTACATGTTCAAGTAACTCTGTCTCTCTCTTACATGTTCAAGTAACTCTGTCTCTCTCTTACATGTTCAAGTAACTCTGTCTCTCTCTTACATGTTCAAGTAACTCTGTCTCTCTCTTGCATGTTCAGGCCTTAACGGTTGAATGAAATTTGATGAAATTTGGCACTCAGGTAGACTCTGACCTGACCGATTTGAATATAGGATACTTTTTATCCTGGTATTAATTTCCGATCTCTACGCAAGCGGAGCCGCGGGCAACAGCTAGGGGCAATGAACATGATGTCATTATATGGTGCATTATCTATCGAGAAAGTGTGCTCAATTAATTGTAAAATAACAAGGCTATGCTTTCTTCGGTTATTAAAATTATGGCATAACTAGACTGGTTCGTCACCACAAATGGTTGTTTTGTGGTAAGAGCTTTTCTTGAATGCCTAATACGATCTTGTAGGTACCTACCAGATCATCAGTATCCTGCCCTTATCCTGGAAACAGCTTCACTATAACTGAGGAGAGTGACAGACAGTCGCAACAGCATCCTGAGAACTGTAGCGTAGACCTTCAGCGCTCCAATTGTAAAGCAGTTTGTGCGGAGGGTGACTGGTACTAACACTAGATAACAACTTGTTTTAATATTATGTTACTATCACTCTATGGATTCTTTGTTCCCAAATAATGAAATAATAATCATCGTGATTATTATTACAATTTATTTGGGATCCGCGCAACTTGTCTTCTTCTTCCATACTTCTCTATTAGTCTTTTGAGCCATATTATCGCTCACGCAGTTCATTCATCATTTCTTTGGTCTTCCTCTACTCTTATGGCCATCCACATTCATATTCCACATTACCTACAGACTATTTTTTGTAAAATAACCATGATATATCGCACCTATGACATGATTGAAAATAACGAAACTGAGAAGAAGAAGAAACAAGAAACGATAAAAACAAGGTTTTTTTTTTACTTTACTTATTAAAATAATGTAAGAATTTTAACGTTATTTTAATAAATGTTATTCTGATTGGAATACAGTCTATCCATGGACTCAATACACCGTAGCTAACCTGATTTTTCTGACCAAGAACTTGCATTGACGTGATTCACGTTTCGTAGGAAACCTTGGACTATGTTAAGACATATTTTCTGTGATGTGAACATAACACAAGTTTATTGAAAAGCTTATTCTTATGTATCTAACAATATTTTTGTTAAATGCGGGAATGGAACCTGCTGACCGCATTGTAAAAGCCAATCACTTAGCCGCTGTGCCAATCGAGCTAACCTCGCCAATTCTTTCGCCGAGCGACTCTTATGTGATCAACAAAATTAGATTCAATCAAATAACTTCTCTCGGGAAATTCCATGTTTTTGTTTCAGTCGTAAATCGAAAGATGAACACACTTTTTGATTCTTTGGAATTTTAATTACTAATGCAATAAAAATGTTATGCACGACGACATGCGAGTATCAAGCTATACATTTCCAGTATAAACTGACTTCTCATTGTATGAAAAGCTTATATAATGCGAGGTCAGCTAAAACTGGAAATTTATAGCTTGATGTATTAGCCGTGAGTATTATTCGTGGGTATAGTGACGTATACCTCTATCTACCTACACCAGTAACGATTGAATAATAGATAAGCTAGCTAGATTCTAAGCTAGCATTAATTCGGAATAGGTATTTTTTCACCTTATTTCGACAGTATAGGTAATATAAATCTACCGTATTACTATTCAAATAAAGTCATGTTGGTATCTATTTTATTTATATTACTAATACTATAATAGTGAAATAACTCAAATATAATAAGTACTTTGTACAAATTCACCAAAGAAAGTGCCTCTATCATCATCGTCTCCCTGCCCAGAGCCCATGTCACCTGTGGTCGGCGCAACACATTTCCTTCTTTCATTCTCCCCTGTCACCCGTCATGATGAAAGCCTGCCTGGGTACGAACCCACGTGCTACAACACACACAATATGTCCCTCTATTTTTACCCACAGTTTATACCTATTGGTATTTCTTATTTATCCTCGCGTCACGTAAATTAATGAATTGCAATGTTTAGCGCACGTGTGCGCGTACTTATTTATTTAATTATAACTAGCCCCACCCCATCGCATCGCATCGCATCGCCTGCCCGCGCTATTACTTCGTTTTCGCTTAGCGTTCTTTCTGACTTTATTGTTTTTGCTTGGTTCCCAAGAGTTCTATATTCAAATTTTATTTGTTTAAAATTGACGTTATTTCAAGTTAAACAAAATATCAACTTTATTTTAATGAAAATAAAGTTGATTTCAGAGTGACTAGCACTATTAAAAAAGTTATAAAAATGTTTGAAGTTGTAGCGTAAACTGAACTTTATTGTGTAGGAATTAAAGTTATTTTTCCATAAACTCATATTTGTTTACATTTTTGGCGAATATGTCGTAATTTTATTTTAGCGTTATGTTAAGTAGCTAATTAATTAATTAATAATAATTGGTAGGTAAATCATGTAGCGCCACGCAGATAAATAATTAGTTTTTATTATTGGATTTATAAATGCAGCTGCCTAATATAATATCACTTTATTTTTCTTTAGAGGAATACTGTAAGTCGCTGGATCAAGAGATATGAGGAAGAGGTCTATTCGACATCTAATTGCAAACTGTTCGCCGTGCCCTCCACGCGGAAGGCTTGCATCACAGAAGACCAGCTAAAAAGCCCTTCTTGACAGAAAGACATAAACAAGAACGATTACGCTCGGGATTATTTAGATTTTGACTGGAATACTACCATATTTTCAGATGAAAAGACATTCAAATCTAGTCAAAAGGATAGTCTTCATTTATGGCGCAAGGATAACACTCGCTGGTGTGATAAAAACGTAATCCCTAATACAGACTCAAGTCGAATTACTCATCCATCCCCACATATGAATATGTGGGGATGGATGAGTGCAGCAGGGCCAGGAGACTGGCTTTTATTCCTCCACGCGCCAACAGTTCTTCTTATGTAGAAGTATTAAACGATGTCATGCTACCTACAATACTGTGAGCAACATTTACCCAGCTGATGAGTTGACATAAATAAGATTTGGCCAAGACAATTGTCGTATTCACCAGATATCCTATACTTAACCTATATCCAAATATCCTATACCCAAATAACCTATTTAGATATATTGGTTTTAATAATTAGACCTATTGATATATACGTAATTCTTCTCTTAACTTAAATTGAGGTTTAGTTTCAATCTTCTTTTCGTCAAGAAAATGAACACTTAAGCTATAACCTCAATACATTCATTGTGACGTTACATAAAAAAACATGTTCATAAAGTCTAAATCATAATTATATTAGTTTTCAATAAACTCTGCTGAATACCGATACCGATACCCAATCAACAATTATATTTGTGTTATTAGAATATCCTTTCCTTGTTATGTTATTGTGGGTATACAACAAAAAATCTAATGAACGGAAAACAACAGAACTTCTTTTATATAATGGAATACGACGTCACAATTCTCATAACAGTTTGTTAATTTTATAAACAAATAATACGAATAAACATTTTTGTTATCATTCAGCACGACTTTTTTATTTCCACCTTCCACCTTGATAAAATAAATACATAATCACATAAATAGCTAAGTAATAATACAATAACCAATATTTTACTACCTACCAATTATTAATAAATAATTAGTATATTCTACCTACCAATTATTTATAAATCCATATTCAACCTACCCTCTCAAGTTTGAAAACTAAAACTTAGAAAATCAGATACGGTATTCAATTTTAACATATTAGACATTTTTTTTAGCATATTAATTTTCTTTAAAATAAACTATTATTTATAAATTATTTGAATGTTTGAAGAGACAAAAAGAAACTACAATAATATTTTATCATTTAAAGCAAAGCAACGCCATCTAGTAACAGCATAATTAAATTTTGATAGTCGTTATGCTAGAAGGCGTCATTTCTCGCTTCACACGATTTTGATTCTGTACTGTCCATGGACTTTTGCAGCCCACTGTACATACTCACATTTATTTTCATTCATTCCTCCAGGTCAGAACAAGTATTCCGTTATTGTTAGGCCCTATTCGGATTGTCTTTCACGACACCAGGCCACGTTATTTATCCACAATCAGTACACAGACACAACCCTCAACTATTAACATAAAGTTTCGACAACGTGACGTCAACTCTTTCGTATAATCACCACACCATTAAACACAATATAACATTAGATTTTATTGTATTTTATTAATACATATTATATCATGACAGTTTTGACAACACTGTATACTGAGTTGCCATGACAATTTGTCTTTCAAATTCTTCATGACAAGTCATGTTTTAGCAATTATACATTCATACTTCTTCAAATTTACACATGGCCACATATCTCAAATTCATATTTTCTACATTATACTGGTCTACGAGATCACATTATAGATTCACCCAATACTAGGGTCACTTCCCGCTTGGCCGCTAAAGCGAACACTGTAAATAGGCCTGATACTCCAGGGTCACCTATCCTGAGAACAGCCATCAGCGTGCCTCAGCTAAAGGCTTCTCTATCTGACTGACCCTCTCTGCGCCTCATCTAAAGGCCTACCTAAGTACCTGGCAGGCCCTCACTGCGTTTCCATGGAAGACTTCCGGTACCTGTCAGGCCACCGCGCCTCGCCGGAGGACTCGGAAGACCCTGAGCACCCCTCCTGTACCTGTTGGGCCGCGCCTCATCCGAGGGCCGCCTCACCTGGCGGGCTGACAGCGTCCCTGCAGAAGCCCGCCGTGCCTGGCGACCGGCCAGCGTGGTCTGACTGCAGCCTCCGTCCTGCGTCCTCCTGCGTGGGCCCTCTACGGGTGCCCTCTGTGCCGCACACCAGCTCTACTCCGCGCGTGGCTGTCGAATTTACCTGCCTCTCGTCGGCCTCCATCTTCAGCTCCGCCTCAGTTACCTATCACGCATCGTCATTCCTACCCCACCTCCACATTCCACACATCACCGTCCAGCCCATCTCCATCTTTCTAAAATTTGTAAATAAAACTTTAATTGGCTTCCACTTCCCTTTCTTTTAATCCCTTAGTTTAATTTAAAGTTAGGATTTTCTTGTCGCTACACAACAAGCTTATAGCCTAGAAAGCATTCAAATACGCACTGGACCCGCGTGCTAGATCACAGCCCACTCCCTCTCGAAGAGAAGATGCTTGCAGTGAATCATTATTGGCTGATTATACTTATATAAATACGAGTATGCCAATTAACTCGCTCCAGTTTCAATAACTTGTATGATACAGTTCATTAGACGAAAACCAATAGTTATTACATATTTGGTTAAAAAATTTACTACGACTTTCTAGTATATGACTCATAGTGTGGTGGCAGCTTTACTATCCCGATAAGGCTTGAGCACATTAATATGGATGTTCATAGTTATCATGTCGAAGCTATAACGAATGGCGATTAAATACAGAAACTAATTAGGGGCTTCGTTAAGATTCTTTGGAGCCTTTTTTGGAGAACCTAAATTATGCTTAAGTGATCATTTATAAATTGCGAACCTGTATAAATACCTATGCCATCTAAAGATATCTTAAAGCTAATGAACGTCAAAATGATTAAGTTTCAGTGATGTTGAGACTGACATTGGTACGATCTTATGTCATTAGGTATGTCAACAGATTGATTGCAACTACAGGTTCATAACAAACCTGTAGAATGAAATAAATAGCAATAAAATCTATCGCAATCTCATCTCAGCGAGAATCAAAATCAACCATGTAGGTAAATTAGAGGGATTTCGCAGACTGACACACAGCTTAGAAAGAAAGTACGTAAAAATACGGGGATTCCCGTAAAAATGAAAATGAAAATAATTTGTGTTATTAATTTATAATACAATCTGATAAATCCAACAGTAAGCCAAGGCATCACCTAGTTTCTACGCACTTGGGGCGTCATCTTTAAGAACCGCCTATTCCCCGCAATTGTTATAAGACACGGTAACAGTCAGACAGACAGTATGTGTGTCGGTGAGTGTGTGAGGGGTGCGTCAGTCAGTGTCAGTTGTTGCAATTACGTCATGATAAATGTAACCACAGATGTTTAATTTGTAATTAACAAATGTTTAATTAAGGCAAGACAGCTGTCTGCTGGCCGTGTATTTGTGCAGATTAATTTGATTACCTAATAAAATTGGTTACGGTGCAAGCTTTACAAAAGGATCTGTATCAGCTCTTCAACAACGGTTATACGCTAGGCAGATTGGTTTCGAGACCTTTGCCTGTTTGAATTTGAATATTAGAACGCCATTGGAGACGTTGAGGGGGAATACTTTTTGGCGGGAGGGCGCATTTTTTTGTGAATTTTGATAATGTTCATGTAACTAATGAATTTGTGTGTGAAGTTGGGTGTTAGTGTTATTCGAATCCTTTTCTATAATTTATATTATTCAAGTAACAATACAATGCATCCTGAATAAAATCCGCCATCTTGCTGTCTGACTGGCAAATATTTTTACGATACAATAGGAGAAAAGAAGACATCATTCTCCTAAGGTTTGTCACAATTTTAATATTTTAACTAATAAACGGGCTTCTTTGCTTTAGCTTTTACGATTCCCAAGGCCTATTTTCATTGTCAGTAATAACCCATTAACAACACTAGAAATAAACGGCTTATTTTTAGCAACAATGGCCTACTATCCTATAGACGTAAACTGAAGTGAATATGATAATGCTTGCGTGGGTGGTCAGGTCAATTGTGCCTGCAGTGACAAGCTTCTGCCCGCGGCTGTGCCCGCGTGGATGTCGGAAATGATCCCACAGGAACGTGCTGCCGAGACATAAAGTAGCTTCATTCCGCCACAGGATGCCATCTATCTCAATCTTGATATATTAATTTTATTTTTTTCCTTCTAATTTTATAATCTGTAGTCATCTTTCATAATTTATTTGCTCCATTTTTATCGTGTTTAAAGCTAGTTATATTTGCATGCTGTGGTCTTCTGTAATTGAAGGAGCACACGTAAAAGAACCTTAAGTATCCCTTGTTGGAGGTCGTCAATAAATAAAATAAATCTCCTTGCCTTTTATCGAAATCCGTTCACTGGTTTAGGTGTGAGAACGTGACATACAGACAGAGTTACCTTCGGATTTATAATATCAGTATGGATGTGACCTTTTGACGTAATGTTACGTCTCTGGAGTCCTTATGTGGTGGTGGTGGGGCCAGCTATAACCTCCTTTAATATCATTTTTCATATCATTCTTTATTATAAATTTTAGGGAGTTTGTAGCGCCACTTCTTTTCACACCTAAAACACTGAACCGATCGTTATAATAGATGGGTGACCTGGGACCTGGGACTTAGGCTTCTTATCACACAGGATATTTGTATCCATAAAAACATCTAAACTACAGCATACACGCAGACGAAGTCGCGGGCAAAACCTGTGTATTTTACTGTAAGTAAATAATAAAATAAATAAATAATACGGAGATAATTAAGTAAATGTCCACTGCCCAACATGAGCTTTCTTGTGACCGTTCCGCAATGAATAATTAAAGAGAATTATTACCACATATTTTGGTAGACTATAATGCCAATATTCTTTATTTAATCTCCAGTTTTTACAACATGCAAGTTGTTTGATGGCTTATACTTTTCTGGGAATCACAAAGAAAGAAAATTTCTACAAAATACATATCCTTTGCTAGCTTTTATCTCACATAAAATCACTGTACCTACACGTTTCGATGGAACAGACATTTTACAACAATAAAAGAGTGTGATTGTCAAACGATTCTGTCTGCATCGCTTCTCGACAGTCAAGGACGCTTGGAAGGTAAATATTTGTGTATGAAGTAGTACGGAGTCATGTCAACAGTCAGCTGTGTTGGTATTGCGACTGTTGTGTTCTTTGAGACATATTTGTGCAAAATCATAAAAATACTGGAGCAATAAAACGTAGGTTACGTTTTATTTCTCGAGTATTGCTTTCATGGTTAGGAGAGTACTAAAATATGTATATATTAAGGGGAAAATAAATAACGATGTAGATTTATTTTAAAAATAAGTTCTAAACCATGCAACAAAGGGCATGAGTGCTTCAATGCTTACACAAAAAAAAAAAACTTGATCGCAGTAAACCACGACACAAGGAGCATCAGTGCCACAGAAAAAAAATACTTTGTAAAAATGGTAATTTCTCAGACATAATTCGTAAGTTACCGATAAGTAATAACCACAACCAACATAAATAGAGCGAATCATACATAGCCTGCCCTCTTTTGGTTTTGCCGTAGTAGGGTCAAAAGAGGGCGATGCATTTTGTCGCAAATCACACTATCAGCTTCTGAGTACAATTAATCGGCGGTCGAGACAGCATGTCGTTCGTATCCTTATAATTACATATCTCGAATTACATTACAAAAATTATTTATATCAATGACGCATCTCTTACATTGAGCATGGCAATAAATAAGTCATAAATACTACAGTACATACTGTGTACCGAAAAAATATAATGAAATAACCATTCATTACACAATCAGTGTGTCGGTACCATTACTGTTAATCAACGAACTCTATTATTATAGTGATGGGAAATCTTACACGGTTGGACGGAGTATCTTGACAGAAATATATAGTTTTAATTTATTTCTTAATTCAGGAGATTAGGGAGCACGGAAGTGAGCTGTATGGCATATACAGAAGGATGGGTCAAAAAAACTTTTTTGTAAATTATGGATTTTCATAGCGATATTTTATTTTTATTTTTTACTAGCCATTAATGTCCCACTGCTGGGCAAAGGCCTCCCTACTCTCCTTCCACTTTTCTCTCTCCAGAGCTGCCAAGGACTAATCTTCATTAAATGAGTCCAGCTCATCCCGCCATCTCGGTCTGGGCCTGCTGCGATGTCGTTTGCCATTAAGCGGGACCCCCTGGGTCGTAAGTTTGTCCCATTGATAGTCTGTCATGTGGCAGATGTGTCCAGTCTAATTCCATTTAAGCGTGGCAGCTTTCCGAGTGACATCAGTTATTTTAGTGATGGAACGGATTGTTGTATTCTTAACCTGGACCACAAGTTTAATACCCAGAATACTCCGTTCCATAGCCCTCTGGCAAACATCGAGCGTGGACCTGTACCGAATAGCGATAATATGTTGCGCAAATACAACGAATATGACGTGTATAAAATATTATTGCTATTGGTATTGTTAACTGCCTTCGGAGCCGGTTTAAACATTCGAAATAAGGGAGCTTTTTTTAAATGTATAAAAGGAGCAATCATTCATTTTCCTTTGATTGAAAACGTATCTCTCGATCACTTAACGGCTATTGGATATGACAATACTTGTCTTTGTTGGCAAAATTGTTGGTAAAATTAGATTAATGGAAAAAACATTGAGCAGACCTTCGGATCGAAGGAACAGACCTTTACAGTGCTTCATTTGCTAACTACGCAGTGGATGAATTGTCATTTCGACATTTATTTTCTTTTGATGGATGGTTTTACTTCTGGTTTAACCATATTTATAGGTGAAATCGGAAAGCCTTGGGAAATTGTAATGGAAAAGGTGCTGCCAAATTGTAATGGGAAAGGTGCTGCCAAATTGTAATGGGAAAGGTGCTGCCAAATTGTAATGGGAAAGGTGCTGCCAAATTGTAATGGGAAAGGTGCTGCCAAATTGTAATGGGAAAGGTGCTGCCAAATTGTAATGGGAAAGGTGCTGCCAAATTTCGAAATATTCTAGCACCCTTATTACGTAACACATTATCAACCACAATCTGAATCGGTTTTAAGGATATTGCTAATCCATTGCTCGAAATGTTCGAAAAATTTGCCTCCTCAACAACGTAAATAACAACATGAGTGTTGTTGAACTGAATGAAACCATTGCTACTGATAGTGTGATACGCAACCTCGCTGGTCATGCCAATGAAACCATTGCTACTGATAGTGTGATACGCAACCTCGCTGGTCATGCCAATGAAACCATTGCTACTGATAGTGTGATACGCAACCTCGCTGGTCATGCCAATGAAACCATTGCTACTGATAGTGTGATACGCAACCTCGCTGGTCATGCCAATGAAACCATTGCTACTGATAGTGTGATACGCAACCTCGCTGGTCATGCCAATGAAACCATTGCTACTGATAGTGTGATACGCAACCTCGCTGGTCATGCCAATGAAACCATTGCTACTGATAGTGTGATACGCAACCTCGCTGGTCATGCCAATGAAACCATTGCTACTGATAGTGTGATACGCAACCTCGCTGGTCATGCCAATGAAACCATTGCTACTGATAGTGTGATACGCAACCTCGCTGGTCATGCCAATGAAACCATTGCTACTGATAGTGTGATACGCAACCTCGCTGGTCATGCCAATGAAACCATTGCTACTGATAGTGTGATACGCAACCTCGCTGGTCATGCCAATGAAACCATTGCTACTGATAGTGTGATACGCAACCTCGCTGGTCATGCCAATGAAACCATTGCTACTGATAGTGTGATACGCAACCTCGCTGGTCATGCCAATGAAACCATTGCTACTGATAGTGTGATACGCAACCTCGCTGGTCATGCCAATGAAACCATTGCTACTGATAGTGTGATACGCAACCTCGCTGGTCATGCCAATGATAGACACGAAGGAGCTCAGTTCTGACCAACTGTATTTGTACAGAATAGTATCGTTCGTTATATATTTGGTGAATGTGCTGAAGACTTAGGTCACAAATTGCCTGGGAAAACAATTCATGCCAGATGGCTACAGATGTAGATATACAGATGGTACCGAATTCTTCGTCTCTACATCTCAGCATCTAATAAACTTATGTTGACGAAGAATTGAAAAGCCACCCAAGTTGCAAAGATGGAGCAATTAATCTCTTTCTGTACTTAACAACAGAACTGAAGGCAGTTGTTGATCCGGTAATACAACGCAGCGGTTACTTCGCCCATCCTGAACATCTACTGCTGGCTTCTTCGTCTTCTTCGTGTCGCTGGCACGACTGTATTTTAGCAATGCATTTTTTGTATTTTGCTAACAATGTTATCAGACCTGAAAAATATATAAGATAATTGGCTCTACGTCGCATTCTGAAAGCACGCGGTAAAAAAACACAAAAATCGAGGTTATTTCAGGTTCCAAACGGAAAAATGGATGCAAAAGATTATTACGACTTTATTAACTGGCAGACTCATGTTACAGAACCATCGATCCTGAAACAAATCTGTAACGAAGAACTTGAATGTCTCATTACTCGAAGAGAGGATACCAAAATGGCTTTTTTGCATTTTCCTTGCCTTATGTACTCAAGTAGATGTGAAACCGATGTGACCGTTAAAGTAGATGTGTTCTTGAGTGAAGGCCGCGAATCGGCAAGGTGGAACGACGATCTTCGCAGGGTAGCTGGTTGCAGCTGGATGAGAATCGAGTATTGAGCTGAATGGCGTGCTATTAGAGAAGCCTATGTCCAGCAGTGGACTGCTGTAAGTTGATGATGTAATGTTAAGTTTTAAGCGTAAATAATGAAGTGCTAATAAAATGAACCGTATGGCTAACAAGTCAATAGTCTACAACACTTCACAGCACTTATTGTATCGTGTGATAATAATATATAACAACAAATAATTAAATAACGATCCATCTTATGACTGAGCCGCGGAACAGCGCTAACAAGAATTAATTAATGAACTCAAATAGTGATGGGACACGTTACTCACGCGAGTAGTGTGTGTTTTAACAACAAAATAATTTCAAGACTGCAAATTAAGGAAGTGAGATGAATGTTACTTATTCATTAAGGGCCGGTTTTTTGATCCGTAGTTAAACTCAACCAATTCTTAAAAATAGTAAGTAATGGTGAAATGTTTGCAAAATGTGTTTTTTTAACAATTTTTAGTTTATCTAATGGTTATTTTTAACTAATAGTTAATTATTTCACCATTAGCAATGATATTATATAATTAGATAAACTAAAAATTGGTCAAAAACACATTTTGCAAAAATTTAACCATTAGTTACTATTTTTAACAATTGGTTGAGTATAACTACGGATAAAAAAATTGGACCTAAGAGATAGAATTGAATATAGCACAAAAAATAAAGCTAGTCGAAATACTGCAATCAAATAATAAGAACAACCGCTAAAATTATCTTCTTCATCATCAAGAGTACTACGCACCTGACCTTTCTGAAGAACATCACTATATGTCACTATATGCCTTTCTAGGGCGTCCTTCCGGCGTTTCCATTCAAATCTGCCTCGTAAAACATAAAAAAAACAAAAAAAAAAAACATTATAATATTATCGATTTTCTAATAAAAACTAGGTTTCCCAACCGCTGTAAGTTACATTCGTATAAATCTTCAAACTCCAAGATTTCAAAAGAAACATCCCTACGTCTCAAGTTTGCAGACTTTAAATTACTAGAAACTTTGTGGTGTGTAACCCAGTGTACCTACTTTTCTAATATACAAAGATTTTGCCCTCTAGGATATCTATTGGAAAACTTCACGAAAACCCCTCGAAAGTTCCTGGGACTCTCGTGTCGCTATAAAGTGAGCTCCGACTTTAACAGACGACCCTGTCGAAAGACTCCGATATCCAATCATTAGGTGATACCTGAGAACGTCAAGTGCCCTCGGCAGACGCCCTCAACCTTTTTTGGGTTATACTTACACATATGTAGATGATGAAATAAATAAGCTGTTAGTTTGCAGTTACAAGTTATTTTGCTAACTTTGCAAAACATCAACACTTTCATGTTTCTTGGTACTGTAATTAACAAGGAATCGTAAAGAATAAAAATAATAACATGATAAAATTAGACCTCTGACTGGTTTTAAATTCAAGAACCAACTGGTATTATCAAAAATAATAATTTATTACTATTGAATTCCCTTGTCTAAGTAAAATGTCAGAAAAGTTCATGGTATATACATTTTTAAGAGTCTCAAAAACACATAGGTAGATGTATTTTGCACTCATTCTATTCACCCGCATTTAGATAGCTCGTCATAGCACGTTGACGTCACACATTGAAAGTTATGGCCAGCAATGAATTCCCTCTATGTTTGAGCACCTCTGGCCTACTTACCGAGCGTGTAAAGTTGGTACACTTATCCCTCTGCGCTACTAACTGGCTGTGAGCGGCTCTTTTTGGCTGAAGTAGATATTAAAGTACCACTAGTAGGTTGTAATGTCGAATCGTGTTTACAAAGAGCCCTTCAACTGAGTTGACATGCTTTCATTAGACAATATAGTTGTCTATGATAGTACTCGTGATCGTGAACAAGTCTGAGAGGTTAGCTACCCGAAGAGGGGCAGAGGTGTGTCTATAGCACCTACACCCACATTTCGTTAGTTATCTTTAAGTCCCATGTTATAGGAAGCGAGCTTATTGCCCTCAACCGGGCATAAATCCCAACTCCGGGCTGCTCCTGAGTAATTCCTGATAGAAAATCCAATAGCATTTTGCCCGACCTGGGGCATTTATACGATGGCATTAATACTTTGTAATATGTATAAAGTATTAATGCCATCATTATTCTACTATCGGGATGGTGCTACCGGCCTTCTATTGCTCTCTCTCTCTCACACTGGAAAAATGGTGGCATTAATACGTCTTAATATCCTGGGACCTCATAGCATAATCAGCCTATAATGGTCCCAATGCCGGACACAGGCGTCCTTCCAGTAAGAGGAAGTGGGCCGTAATCTGCCACGCGGGTTTCCAGTGCGGGTTGGGGACCTCATGAGCTCACCTTTTATAAAAATCCTTGTGAGTAATCTCGTCCCATCTCTAGTCGTCGTTGACGCCCCGCCGGTGATCTCAGCGTGCAGTAAATAAATAGTAATAACATCAACTGCGCCGGTGACAGCCTCCCGGTTCATTTGCCACGCGTTCGAATTAGTATTCATATTAGATGCAATATTGTTATTTATGGATTGTTATAAGTTGTTTAAGATTGGTCATTAGACCGACGCGGCAACGATAAACAAAATGGGATGTAGAAAGAAAGAAAAAAGTATTTAAACTAAACTAAACACAGTCAAAAATAAAAATCCAGTTAAATAAAAATAAAGTAACAAAAAAAAAAAAAAAAAGTGGTCGCTGCTATATTATCTTTCTGACTGTCATCTGACTAACCCCTTATCAATTCAAAACTGCCTGTAATTGGTTTATGGTTTGAGTTTGAGTATGTTTTAAGGCCGATTCCTATAATTTAAGGACTGTTCTTGGTTAAAATGAAGACTCTTGTATCTTTACCAATAACAAAGCAAAGAAAGGTCTTTGCTTTGTTATTGGTAAAGATACAAGAGTCTGCTATGCACAGCTATGAGGATAGCTGTGCATAGCAGACCCTCCCACATGGAAGTAGCTATCACAACTAAAATGCTGGCAAAGGCCACCATACTCTCTTTCCACCTTTCTGTCCAGATCTGCCAAGGACCAATCTTTATCAAAGCAGTCCAGCTCTCTATTGCGTTCAGAATGTCGCAAATGCCACGTTTTACCTTGGCCAGAGGCTAAGCTTTGCCATACAACGTGGCAATGCTGCCAGTGTCTTGGGTACATTACCAGTCGACAGCGATGCGGATGAATTTTTCGACGCTATACTCGTATTTTAGTTTGTAAATAGTTTTAGTTAATTTAGGATATAATTTTGTTATTTCAGTGTTAGCTTGTAAATTGGAATTGGTACCCTATTAATAAATAAATACTAATCATATTTAAAAAGCTTGCCGCTAGATAGTATAGCTGCATACTGGATACAACAATACTGACTGGAAACCGACCCGAATCGTAGCGCTAAAATATGTAGATAAAGGTGTGTTTTATTATATTGCTGAATGGGCTCTTGACCTCAATCACGCCTGTTGAAAAGCGATGGATGAGGTCTATAAATATTTTGAATCGATTTGAGTTAATTTCCAAAAACCAGTTACTGGGTAATACGATACCCCTTGGTCTTGGATATATTGGAATCGAAATGAGAAGAACTGGTTTTTTTTTTCTTGTACGTACTCCTATGTACTCGTATGTTAATAAATCCCGGATCTACAAACAAATAAGGATTGAGTAAATAATAATGAATCTACTAAGATTCATTATTATTTACTCAATCCTTATTTGTTTCATATCTCATACGATTATTCAAGGGATCAAATTAACTATAATTTGATCCCTTGAATAATCGTATGAGATTAATGTCAGTCGTGAGCTCGAGACTGCTTCGTGTTCCTTGATTATTCACTTAGCAACAGATTTCTAATCTAAACTAATTAATTGAATGTGATAGTTGGGTGTAGTTTAAGGGAATCGTATTTATATGTATTTTATTTTTCAAGGAAATAGAGGCGAATGGAACAGATGGCCAGTTCTAAAGGTGAGTTATTTTCGCTCACACTTGTATCGAATTTGTTCAAAATTTACGAGAGTGAGAATATTTTATTAAATAACCACACGTTGCCCTAACCAAATTTCAATAGTTTATATAAAAATCCCATAGAAAAAAGGACGTTATATTTTTCATTCCATAAAACCTACAATAAACATCCATGTCGGTCCAGCCGCTCTCAAGTGATGTGCTTACCAACGACCAGTGCGCTAATTGTGTAACACACTATCAGTAGCAGTGGGTTTCATTTTGACAGTTCAACAACATTCATTGCGTTATTTACGTTGTTGACCAGACACATTTTTCGAACTTAAGAAGCAATGGATTAGCAATATCCTTCGAAATGATTCAGATTGATCGTTTGTTACGTAATTGTTAGAAGAAGATAGAATATTATCGATTAAAGCGATATTCCTAGATCGTTCGATCTTTTAAAGTCGTTCTGAAATGGTCCTTCATTTCAGAATTACTAAATGCTGGGATTGGTAAGCAAAACGCATTTTTTTTCAAAAATCATAATCAGATTTTATTAGCAAATGTCCACATGAGCATGAATTGCTTTTCACTTGGCAACACGTCAGGTGTCTTTTAACACTATTACCCTTACTGCCAGTGAAACCAGTTCTGTATAAATCATTTATACCTAATACGTTAAGTTTTAATTTAAACAAAGTAACTTACAACTTAAACAAATATTGAACAACTTACAGAGCTATCGTCATGATGATGTCTAGTTAGCCGCAGTATGTTAAGTGATCCACCACGAGATGGCGTTGTTAGGCAATCAACAGGTTGATGTTTTAAATAAATATGCACTACTCTTATATTTATGTGTATTGTTTTTAAAGCCAGTTAGCATAGATTTGCTAATTTATTTATATCTCTTTATGTCTTTTCACCCGCTGGCAAAATTCCTGGCTATAGGTACTTGCGTATTGCGTTTTCCTTATAGATTTCATTTTGTAGGGAGGGAAGGTGGCCTAGTAGTAACGGCTCCGACTTACAAGTTGTAGGTCGTGAGTTCGCACCCAGACAGCTACGCACTTTGTGTAATTTATAATATCTCTCAACACGGCGAAGGAAAACATCAACAAGGAAACCGGCATGTTCTAGAACCAAATATACGAAGCCCTTTATGATATCCACCCTTTATGGCACACTCCCTCTTACAAAGAGAAGCCTAAGAGAGGATAGCTAAGCGCATCTTCTTTTCTGAACCCAAGGACGGCAAGCGGAAACAAGGCGACCAGTTCCTCAGATACAAAGACGTTCAGAAAAGACATATGAAGACATGCAATAAGGATCCCTCTCGTTGGGAGGAGTTGGCAAGGGATTGACCAGTTTGGAGGCGTTCGGTGAAACAAAATGTTTATGACTTTGAAGACGAGCGGAAGAGAGATCTCGACAGCAGGCGAGATCACCTCAAGACTAAATCACCCTCCAACATACAATATCATTACCAAAATGGCATACTAACTTGCCCACACTGTGCACGTAACTTTACAGTCAAGATCAGCGGGTGATTGCGTAACACAATAACAGTAGCAATGGCTTTCATTTTGACAGTTCAACAACATTCATTGCGTTATTTACGTTGCTGAGCATACAAATTTTTCGAAGATACGAAGCAATGGGTTAGCAATATACTTCTAAATGATTCAGATTGTGATTGACAGTTTGTTACACAGTTAGAGAGCAGACCACGCGCTGGTGCTGGCGACAGAAACATAAACAGTCACAGCAAATATATGCATTTTACAAACAAAACAAAATAAAAAAAACCGACCAAGTGCGAGTCGGACTCGCCCACGAAGGGTTCCGTACCGTTATCTATAAAAATCACGTATGTTGTATGGGAGCCCCACATAAATATTTATTTTATTTTAATTTTATTATGCTTTTCGTATTTGCTGTTATAGCGGCAACAGAAATACATAATTTGTGAAAATTTCAACTGTCTAGCTACCGCATTTCTTGAGATACAGCCTGGTGACAGACAGACGGACGGACAGACAGCGAAGTCTTAGTTATAGGGTCCCGTTTTTACCCTTTGGGTACGGAACCCCAAAAATCAAAGCATATTAGCACAATAATATGTCTCGGCAACAAAAATAAGAAAATAGCACAGATGTGAACAGGCACACAAACAAACAAGCATGTGATCGACAAGCTAAACAGAAAACAAAATAAACAGAAGTCATTTGAACGTTGACGAGGACTTTAGCACCTTCTCTTTGCTGTGAAAACGTTTGTACACACAACACAATAACACAACGTAACATCACGCCTGTGTTCCTCGAAGGGTCAGGCAGAGGAGTACCTTTGTACACCCACATTCCGCCTGTTATGTTTAGTCCCATGTGAAACGGGCCTGCCTATCAACCTGGCACAAATACAGACTCCAGGTTGCTACTGAGATATTCCTGGTAGAAAAACCCAGTAAGACTTTGCCCGACCCGGGATTCGAATCCAGGACCTCATGTTCAGCAGTTGCCTTTGCAACTACTAGACCAACGAAGCAGGTCAAAAACGTTTGTAGACACTAGATTATGTATTTCTGATATAATAGTGAATAGAATCGTCTTTTGCCTGCGGCAGCGTCCGCGTAGTGATTGGTATCTATCTCGCGAGAACGCACTACCGGGATAAAATGTATCCTACTGCCTAACCTAAGTCATAATCTACCTGTGTGTCTTTCATCAAAATCCGTTCAGCCCCGTGAGAAGGTAACACGGACAGACACTTTCGCATTATAATATTAGTATGAGTATGGAATAGTATGGATGGATTTGTGATTCAGCGTCAGGTGTATACCTTGTGTTGTCATCTGACATGCTGAGCTGACCCTTCTGGCACAATAAGCATTATTTTCTTTATGTTTTTTTTCAATTAACGCATTTTTATTTATTCAAACTTTCCGCACACAAAGGTATGTACAAAGGCGGCCTTAATGCCAAAGGTAATCTCTACCAGTCCACAAAGGGAGGTGAAGAGATTAGATTTTTCTTTCTTTGTTATTTAAAAGCTCCGCAGAAAGGACACTAGAGTCACGTCATGCGGTCGTGTCACGACCACAACAAATAATACAAAGTTAAACGTATTGACGTCGGCGATGCCGACCCCATAGTTGGGAAAGTATTGACGTCGGCGATGCCGACCCCATAGTTGGGAAAGTATTGACGTCGGCGATGCCGACCCCATAGTTGGGAAAGTATTGACGTCGGCGATGCTGACCCCATAGTTGGGAAAGTATTGACGTCGGCGATGCCGACCCCATAGTTGGGAAAGTATTGACGTCGGCGATGCCGACCCCATAGTTGGGAAAGTATTGACGTCGGCGATGCCGACCCCATAGTTGGGAAAGTATTGACGTCGGCGATGCCGACCCCATAGTTGGGAAAGTATTGACGTCGGCGATGCCGACCCCATAGTTGGGAAAGGTTTAATGATACAATGGCACGTGCCCATCGTCACAGTGCCGCTCGACATAACGAACGAACAAAGACCACGAAATTTGTGGTATGACCTTTAGCAGGTACCCAAGAAGTTTTCAACGTAAAAACCCTAGCTACAAGTAAAGCTAAGCCCTCACTACAAAATCTCACCGCGCGATTTTTATTCTCGCAGTTTATATTCAGTGAACGGAATATGAACTAAGTACTCATACAAGGGAGTGACACGAGTCGACTACATAGCCAACTGCATCCGTCAACACGTGTCGGCGGCTGCCGTCGGCAACGTGTCGCTCGTACATTTGAGTACGATGCTCACGCGAGCGGCATGTTTGTCGACGCGTGTCGCTCGCCTGTATGCACACTAACACACATTGCGAATAAAATTCCTCGCGATATTTTTCAGTTCCATGCAAATCTTAGCTGAGACGCGTGTCTCCAATGGACATCAAACCTGAAATTTTTATTTACTTGCTATTAGACCGTAAAGACGAATCAAAAGATGTCATGAACTCAGACCGAAAGGCCGTTAGTGGGTGAATCCAGTGGATTCACCTACTAACGGCCTTTCGGTCTGAGTTTTCCATATAAAATATGAAGACTTGCAAAAATATAGTACCAATTTTTTTTGTACAGGATGACTAAATATTCATAGCCCGCGTCAATTTTATTTCGCAATGCGAGGAGTGACATAAAACCCCATACTCCACAAAATCTGTATCAAACCACATATTTTTTACCGCGCGAATTTGAACTTACTGGTGCGTGTAGATACATAATATTATGTGTTACAGCATGGCGATAAAATTTTCACGCGATTTTTTATAGCAGTGTGGGCTTAGCCTAACTAGGTATATCCATTTAAATACGACATTCTTACTTAGGCTTTCATAACTCATCATATTTCGAATGGGCATGCCTTTATAAAAACAAACCTCTAATAATTCCCATTTTGCGTTCTTAAAAATATTTTTGAACACTCTGATGTAATGATTGCGCCTCATTTTTGTTCGCTTGGCTCCCGCGTGGTTGTCACAGTTTTAATCTAATCTATTTGGCCGGAGAGCCTTAGCTTAGTTACTGCGGCCAATTCGGCTTGCGCGTGGTTGGTCATAGTTTCTACCTAACCCGTTTGGTCAGGGTACCCTATTTCATTACTGCGACCAACTGTGAGAAAAGCCCAGAACGTTGAAAAGAGGCACAATTATTTTTAAAAGTGTGCATCATTAGGAGCGCAAAACGTTTTTAGAGGATCGGTTCAATATTTCCACTTAAATAATACCAGTCTATTATTGCCCCATAGTACCTGTAGTATAGTGTAGTAGTAGTGTGTCTAGTGTAGTTCTCAGACAAAGGAAGCACGAGCATTGATCACCATGCTTGGCGATTTCAGGCCTACATTAGCTATAAGTCTAACATCGTGAGGGGTCGTAACGTTTTTGCTTCACCAATAGCAGTAATGTCCAAGATAAACTCAGCGGTACTATACTCAGAAAGTACATATTATGAAATGAAAAGTCACCTTGGTACTGGATTTGAACCTACAACCTCGTGCATGAGACGCAAGACCGTAACCACTGGGCCATCATGAGATTTCGCGACGCCTTTGTTAATGCAGGTATTATCCGTAGTCGGCGGTGAGCACTACCTCATCAAAAGACCGACCCACACCAGAAGGCCAATTCAAAATCTAGTCGCAATGTCATCTCAGCGATAATCAAACTAAAAAACATGTCAAAAATTTAGGGATTATAGAGGTATTTTTTACTGATTGAGACTGAGATCAAACTGTAAATTTTCCTAAAATTATGGACATAGGCCCTCGGGTGGACCGCTTGCTTGTATAAAGCTTCAAAATTATCAGTAGTCCAACTACGAGTATGTCAACACGTAGCCAGAATATATCCGCTAAGACAGTTCGTAGAGGACGATCGGGATTCAACGATCGCTACGGGGCGTATCTAACGTGCTGATAATGACACAGCTACGCCGCTACGCTGTCGTCGTAGCTGACGTGCTGGTAATGACTTAGCTACGCCGCTACGCTGTCGTCGTAGCTGACGTGCTGATAATGACACAGCTACGCCGCTACGTTGTCGGCGTAGCTGACGTGCTGATAATGACACAGCTACGCCGCTACGCTGTCGTCGTAGCTGACGTGCTGATAATGACACAGCTACGCCGCTACGCTGTCGTCGTAGCTGACGTGCTGATAATGATACAGCGACGCCGCTACGCTGTCGTCGTAGCTGACGTGCTGATAATGACACAGCTACGCCGCTACGCTGTCGTCGTAGCTAACGTGCTGATAATGATGTCGCCTATATCCTTGCTGCTATGCATCGACACTAGGGTATTATTACTTAGGGTGGTAATTAGATGCGAGCGCCGCAGGGGAAGTATGACACTGCTCCTTTGACGCTAGAATGACATTTACAGGGGGCGTTGATGGTAAACACTAATTATGAAATTGTTTTACGAAATTGAATTGTAAAAAAAAGATGGCGACGTTAGTTCTGATTTTGGTCACGCGCCATACAATCCTTGCACAACTGTACGTTTAAATGTTTATTCAAAGGACATATAGTTTTTTCTCAAAAGTGAATAAAGCTACTTTCAAAAATTTGATATGCAGATAAAAAGAAGTCGCTTGCCTGAGCCAGAAATCGAACCAACTCAAATGATATAATTCAAAAGGACCAACCGAGAGTCCGAGAGTGTCACGAATGTCAGGTGAGCGTGTCATCTGGGGGGCAATTCTCGTTATTCTAAAAATGTTCACAGTATGATCTCAGTCTCTATCTGTCCAAAATACTTCTAATTTCCCTACATTTTTGACAAGTTTTTTACATTGATTGTCGCTGAGATGAAATTGCGACTACATTTTGAGCGTTTTTAATTACGGGAATTAGCCTTCAGAACTGCCGTTTTTAAATTTAATACTTCAACAACAATATTCTGTGCTTACATCTCATATATTTTTCGGTAACCATCATTGGTCACAATGCGAATTAGTCAATATGCGTCGTAATGTATTTTTTATCCTTCATTAAAAAGAACCAGGTTCTTATAATAGTTAATTACAATCTAGCCTATAAGACTAATAGACAATTTTAATCTAACTTAATTTTTATTTTAACACTTAGAATAGTATTGATTGTACTTTACACAATAACACACATATACACATAAACAATTTGTTCATGTGTATATGTGTGTTGTGGTCACTATTATTTCTACACGTTTTACACTACACTAAGTCAAACTACGATCACACTCACACTACAGCAGTACTCGTAGCAGTCTCTCTATGTAAAATACTGCATCCGTTTAGATCGGAGGCCGACTCCAACGTAGTTGGGAAAAGACTAGGCAGATTGATTTATGAGACATACTTTTACCCATTTTTTCATTGGCGTAGTCGACCTCAACCTCCATAAAGTTGAATTTCACTTGCACGTCGTAAAACGAGTCGTATATTTGTCTGTATGATAGTTGCATAGTACCAGTTACCTAAGTGAAGTTTAAATTGACTAGAAATTGGTGTTGTTGGGACTTCAACATAACTGGTGTAAGGAGGGTACACCTCTGCCTAATTCTTAAGGGATACAGGCGTGATGTTATGCTTATGTGTTGTCACAGTAGTAACAGTTCCGAGGTCGACTATACCTGGACTCATGTAACAACTAAAGGCAATAAAGGCATATTGTCTCTCCGAGGAATGAAGGGGTTCTTTGGTCCTAAATCCGCCAATGAATCAAAATCCATTACAAAACTTTCTCCATATAATTGACTAGCTTTTGCCCATGTGAGAGTGGGAAATTATGTCACGTATTTTACTCCCTTTTTTTTTTTTGAGGATGGGAAATCATCAAATGACCCCTCCCGCTCTAGGTGGAGCAGAAGGGAGTGTCAGACTCTTACTGACTAAAACCCACCCGTGTTCCTTCCTTAGCCTTTTATGTACCAGGGCAGCGGTAACCCTTTCGGACGATCCCGCTACCCCGGCAGGCTTCGGCCCTGTCGGGCCCCGTCAACTACGCTGACATCTCTTTGAGGCGCGCGTGGAACACATACACGCCGTCCGGCACGGGCCTGGTCCTGATCGGACGGAGAGCTACCCATTGCTCTCCGCCCGCAGGCCCGTGCCTACGGTGGCCGGGAGTCTTCACGCGGCTCCCGACGCCCGGAGCGTCTCCCTCGGCGGCTGAGGCGTGAGGATCTCTCCCTCGCCCATCCCGCCACCTCCTTCGCTAGCATGACTGCTTCGCAGAAGGAGGTGACCGCCTCCCACTCCCTCTCGCCGCGGACCATGGCTTGAACCAGTGCCGGACGCGAGAGGTCGCCGCCGCTACCGATCGCCGTCGGGTCCCGGGGCGGTATTTTTGGCCTTCAGCCTGCCTACCGCCGCTCTCAGATCTACCCCGGTCACTTCAGGGGTGTCGTCGTCGTTGTCCGCGTGGTCCGCTTCGGGCACCGCAAGTGGCGGAGCCATAGGCGGGGGAGTATGGTTCCGCCGTGAAGGGAACAGAGCGCTCACCACCTCCTCCACCAGGTATTTTACCCCCTTAGAGGGTGATTCAACAAAAAGGCTGAAACACGTAATTCTTTATTTTTTACCAAAAGCATACATTTGAATTTTAATGTCCCCAACTTAAGAAATGATTATTAAGGATTATTTTGAGGCATAAAGTAGCCTATGTTCTTCCCCAGGATGCCATGTATCTCTATGTCAAATTTTATCGAAATCCGTTCAGTGGTTTAGACTTATAGTTACATTCGAATTTATAATATACTAGCTGTTGCGGTTGGATAAAAAGTATTACTATGTCCTTCCTTGAGGTTCTAGCTAACTCTATACTAAATTTCATCAAAATCGATTCAGTAGTTTAGCCGTGAAAGCGTTACAGAGTTACTTTCGAATTTATAATATTAGTACGCAAATAATGCAATGATTTGGAACAAATTTGATTACCATAAAAAAGGTTCTGTGGAGTCAATCTTAAAAGATAGACATATGCTGTCACGGACTTTTTTTTAGAACTCTTAAAGAGAAACAATTCCATGATACATGATTTCTGCGTAATTTAAACCGTTTACGCAGCGCACAAAGCAAAACGGAATAATTGGCAGCGCAAAAAGGAACAATATCCCGTTTTTGCAACATTTTCCATTGATGCTCCGCTCCTATTGGTCGCAGCGTGATGTTATATAGCCTAAAGCCTTTCTCGATAAATGGACTATCCAACACAAACATATTTTTTCAATTCAAACCAGAAGTTCCTGAGATTAGCGCGTTCAATCAAACAAAATAACAAACAGTCTTTTGTTTAGATAAATCGAGAGGGTCATCAATCCGCGGAAACTCTTAATACCGCAGTTCAGCAAAATGACGTATTTTCACAACGCCATATATGGGTGAATGGATAAAACGTCTGCACAAAGCATGTGCACGCGATGAATGAAAGTTGTGTTCGTGAATGTTTTAGCGGCATTTTGCGTTTTTAGTAATTTTATATTATCTCCGAAACTATATGACCAATTGGCATACTGTAAAGGGCAAATCTTATCTCCTTCATATCCTTGTGATGATTAAATAATTTATTGTGATAACGAGTCATGTTTAAAATGTATATTTTCATCCAAACGTAAGCATGTCAAAAAAATACTTTTTTAAAACATAAAAACGATGTTAAAAGATAAAATATAAAAGATAGAAATATGGTGTCACGGACTTTTTTGTAGAACTATTTAAGGCGGACCAGATTGCCATACATTGTTTTTAGTTATATACAACCGTTTAGGCAGCGCATGCAAATAATTCTGTTTTAAGAGGTATTTCCTTCCGACTTGCTAGAAAAAAGTTGTGAAAAAAATGCATGATGTAAACATAATGTATAGCCTATAGCACTCATCAAACTCACACATAATGTAGCTTTCTACCAGTGAAAACCTTTTTAGAATTGGATCATTAAGTCCGGAGATTACCTCCTACATACAAACAAACAAATTTTACCTCTTTATAATATTATATTATATAATAGTAATAGAAATCGTATATACATAGTATGGACTAGCTTCTGCCCGCGGCTTCGCCCGCGTACATGTTGGAAATTATCCAACGGCAACGTGCTAACGGGACAAAAAGTAAGCCCATCGTGTTACTCCATAATATCAGCTATCTTCCAGTCAAAGTCCCGTCAAATCAAGAAAGCGGTCCAGCCGTTTCGGAGATTAGTCGGAACAAACAAACAGACAGTCCAACAGACAAAAAATAAAAATGTTTTTTTTTGATATAAGTAGATACCGTATATACTTTCATATGCTTTTAGTAAAAAGCTGTTATTTTGCTATTACAAACAGACACTTCAATTTTACTTATCCTGACACAAGCAAACTAATTGCTTAAATGGATTCTCCCTATTGTTACTAGAATAAGTTATTTAAGATGATGCAATAAACACATTTTATTTATTTTTATTTTTTTTATATCGTATAAAGTTATATATAGATATAATCCACATCACAGTCGAACTTCCATATCAAATGGTCGAACAAAAGTTTTCTTATTACAATAATATTATCACTATCCCTTTTAATGATAACCATCCTATCATTTCTACTCCCCCTTCCCCCATCTACCCCATTTCTAAAACTTATCCCCCTTTATCATTCCTTTTCAATGATAATAATGGTAAAACTTAGTAACTTTAAATTAGTCTAATGTGAGAAATTCGTCCCTGAACTAATGCTTCAGGGAATTTCGTGAACTTTATTTGGAAAAGGGTTATATTGGGTACTCGTGCGTGATAGATCATGTCCCCGCAATAAGTTGGAAATAATTATACTGTTACAAATATTATTATGATTGGATTTGAAGTTGAAACTAATTATTTATCTTATTGAAACAATTAGTTATTTTATTAAGTACCTAGTACATGTTGACAGGCCTACGCTGCCCTCCCATACCTAGTGTAATTTGAAAACATTGTAAAATCCAATTGTTGGAGACAAAATGTAGCACCGCCGCCACTGCGACTACGGGAGCGGGGCAGCAGCGAGCGGGGAGCGGGACGAGGTGCCGATCGCCGCTGCCCTTCCTTCACTTCAACAAACACAACGGTCCGAGAGGCGCGCGTCCTTATGTTGATTATACGAACCATACTTTTTAATACAGTCCGCTATTTTATTTATAACACCTCTGAGAATCGCCAACACCAATTATTTAGTGTAACCTTGGAATTTCTTGCCGGCTCTTCTCCATATGAAACGACCAATTGGAATCGTGCACCTAGCTTCTGACGTTTCATAAGTGCCCATTAGGTTTATGTGAAATAAAATATTTTGATTTTATCTGTTCGTAGCACGGGTCGGTCCATGAGAAAGCTACACTAGTAGCAAGCCGTTCATGGGAAGGTGACCATCCATTACGTATCGAGTACCCCTTCGTGCTGACTGACGATTATCATTTTTAACTCCCGACGCAAAAACGACGGAGTGTTATAAGTTTGACGTGTCTCTGTGTGTGTGTGTATGTCTGTCTGTGGCATCGTAGCTCCCGAACGGATGAACAGATTTAAATTTGTTTTTTTTTTGTTTGAAAGGTGAATTTGTCGGGAGTATTCTTAGCTATGTTTGTTCAAAATCAGTCCAAGATGGCCGCCGCCACAAAATGGCGGATTGCATATTTTTCCATAATTCCCTCAATATGGGTATCAAATGAAAGGGCTTGACTAGTAGAATACTATAACTATGACAAATTTCAAATCCAAGATGGCCACTACCACAAAATGGCGAATTACAAAAAACCTGATTAAATACCAAATTACCTGAATATTAAAACGCAAGAAAATAAAAGAAATGAAATGACAAGGAGTCCCTACAAAAAGCATGAAATAAAAAATTAAATAAAAAATTTAAAAAACCCCCGACAACGTGAAATCCTATAAAAAGAAAAAAATAACCTTGAAATTATGACCCTACGTAAGTACGTATGAAATTTTTTGATTAAATATTGTCCTGTCGGGGGACCGCTACTATTTTAAACTTTAACAGAACGTTTGACTAATAATTAGAGCGGTCCCCCGACGGGACAAGTTTTAATCAAAAAATTTCATACGTAATTACGTAGGGTCATAATTTCAAGGTTATTTTTTTCTTTTTATAGGGTTTCACGTTGTCGGGGGTTTTTAATTTTTTTTTTTAAGATAATACCCATCTCGTCTGCGGAGTTTCGCTAGCTAATTTAATTTGACCCAGTAATGTGTTTATGTTTTGTTTACACATTTATGCAGTAACGATACATATTCTGTGTAGTTGGCCACGAGTCGCGCCTGTCTGCGGGAGCTTTGACGGTAAATGTTAGTTTGCTTTTTTTGAATTTACGAGTACGTACCTAAATTCAATCAAGCAACTGACACAGTACACTGGGTCATGAGTAGCGAATACCTATTTAAATTCCAGGCGACCTGGCGACTGAAGTAAACCATACACAAACAGTATCACTTGTTAGTTCATTGGTTTGAAAAGCGACTGAATTTAGGTTACCGAGGCTTTTCCGCGAAACGAAAATATAGTTCATTGGCTGATTATGTTGATACACAGTAAGTTTTTTTCTTTGATGTGACAATTAATATTGCTCTACTAAGAGCACTGGCCCAGTGGTAACGGCCAAGCCTTACGAGTTGTAGGTCCGAACTCAGATTGGCGCTTTACTTTGCGTAAATTACTTCATCTCCATTGATCTCAAAACGGTGAAGGAAAACATCGTGGGGGAACCGGTATGTCATAGAGCCAAAAATTCGAAGACATGTGACATCTACCAACCCGCCCTGGGCCCGCGTGATGGATTACAGCCCACTCCCTCTCACCGAGAGGAGACCTGTCTAGCTGTGGGAACGTTTGGCTGATTATGAAATAATATTAAAGAATTCCAGATTCCTGATTTCCTGTCTTATTGACCGCCTTAAAGGGTAAGGTATCACCGCCGGGGCTGCGGGTTGTTCGAAAGAGATACTTTGGCCCCTGGCACAGGCAACTGAAGGAACACGGGTGGGTTTTAGTCAGTAAAAGTCTGACACTCCCTTCTGCTCCGCCCAGAGCGGGAGGAGTCATTTGATGATTTCCCACCCAGAAAAAAAAAAAAAAAAAAAAAGGGGTAAGGTATCACGCGCAATTCTATTTTTTAACGTAACACTTAAAACTTGGGCTGCGTAGAGCGCCGGGTCTCCGTCCAGCATTACTGTGTGTCTCCTTTTAAAACTCTGTCCCCCTTCCAAATGAACGTGGTAAAGTGACAACCAAACCTACCTATAAAAACCGGTAAACCTCAGATTTACCATACATTTTCCCTGGCATAAGTTTACTCCGCGGTTATTAATGAGTACGTGATAGTGCGCCACGTATCGCTCGGGTACTTCCTGTTCATTACTTTGGTCAGCAAAACTCATCAAATTTTTTTAAATATATCTTCTGCCCGCGACTCTGTCCGCGTGTAATTCCGGCCCCGAGCGACCGCACCCCATCCCGCCCGGGCTTTTTCTTAATTTTCGCTTAGCATTCTTCCTGATTTTATTTCTTTTTGCTCACTTCTTAGGGTCGTAACGTGATGATAACCTTCCTCAAGAATTGGGCTATCAAATAATTTTTCAAATCCAACTGGTAATTTTCGAGTTTAGCGCGTTCTAATAAACAAACAAACTCTTCAGCTTTATTATTAGTATAGATAGATATAGAAGATTATAATAATCCATTTAAAACAGTTAACTAAACCCATTTACAATTTCCCATTTCATTTCCCAAGTGCCTCCCCTGTATATAAACGTAATATAAATACAAAGCACCTATATAACATAATATATAACGATAAGAGGGCTGCCTCAAACAGACCTCTCGCTATCTAATCTTGTGTCCCATCAGTTTCTTTAGTGAGTTTTTCAGTAGAATGTAAGAAACTAATTATTAGGAAGGTACATGTTAGTTTTGAATAAAAAAAAAAATACAAGTTCTCGTATACAGGTTGGCAGGGCCATCGACGCGCATACTGATATACCATGAATTCAGCAGATGATTCTAGAACCTCTAGCGTATAATTATTTTTGCCGGTTATTAAAAAATAAATCTGCCGTTTCGTAGAAGATGCGATACCTACCCGGTCAACATGCATAGAACAGCTTTTAATAACCGACGAAAGGTTTCAACGCAGAGATATTCAGAATCATGCACTGAACCCATGGTATTAGTTTGTGCGTGTCCCTGACACCCTGTAAAAAAACAACAGTTGTGCTATTGGTGATTTCATATAAAAATTTGGGTTTTTTCATCATAAATTATAAGTTATTTCTAAAACGTAAATCAGTAGCATCAGTGATTAATTTAGAAACAGTAGGTGACAGACAAGTTTACTAATAATTATCTTATTGTACTAGTTTATTTGAGAAAATTCTTCTACTAACCTAAACGGTCGACATTTTTAGGGCTCGAACCCGAAGGTTGCCAACGAGACCCTATTCTAAGGATCCGCTATCCCTTCGTCTGTCACAGGGCTATATCTTGCGAACCGTAATAGGTAGACACTTGAAATTTTCACAGAGTGGTAGTGGGACTGGTGGTGCTAGGACTATGGCCGCTATTCATCATCTGCCTAGCCTTTTCCCAACTATGTTGGGGTCGGTTTACTATTACCTACACAAAATAATACAAATAAAATAAAATATTAAGGGGGGAATAAATAAAACAAATTAAATACGGATTCCCTCATATAAGAAACGAGTTTTTTTCGGCGTGTTTTGCACGGTCTTAAAATGTATGTATTTTTCAATATTGTACGGTGGTACGGAACCCTTTGTGTGCGAGTCCGACTCGAAATTGGCCGCTTTTTATATCACTATAGTATTCAGAAGCTTTTAACAAAATTAAATACGAGAGAACTTCGACATTTCACATACTTTAATAGCACATAACAATTTCGTCTCTCAACTAAGTCCACCCCGGTTGTATTACATGAAACTTTTTCCCGTAAAAGTAACACTTATTTCTACCCTATTTACCCTCACTTGTAAATTGTTAACTACCTAAGTTTCAGTGGGTAACAAGTTTGCAACTTTTTATATTATTTTCGGGCCAGTTCGGAAATAAGATTAGGTCATGTATTTAGCGAGCAGTATCAAAAAGCCGGTGGTCCTGCGCCTGATATATCCGTGTCGTGTGGGATTACCGTCACATCGGACGATGAGAGTGAATCAGTGAGTACACAGTTTTTTATTTACCTGTTTCATATACTGTTTTAACTGCATTTTGGATTATCCTAAAAATTAACGCTTTTTCATGCGCTTCTCGACTGTAACAACTATAATATGGTAATACTACCCATGGATTCCACAAGACAGGCTCGACCTAGTGTGGAGTTCATAACCAAAATGCTTCCTTAGCGTCTTATTTTGTTTTTTTTTGTAAACCTAGCTATTAATGGAGACTATAAGGAAACGTAAACACTGTGTTTGGCAAATAAACATTAGTTTTAGCTGGTCTGTTGAGACTGGCCGCCATGACCGAAATTCAGCTGCCGGGAGGATATTATTATCATATTAACACAGATGGCGTATCTTATAACTTGCTAAGTAGCTTCTCTTCAGACCACAGAATGAGCAATTCTTGCTTGAAACAAGCAGCATCCTCCTACACGCTACTGGTCCATTTTACCGTTAAGCACAGATAAATTGTCTCTGCTGTGTCACATTATGTAAACAGGTGTACTAGTAACTTTTTACATTACCCGGAACCCAGGCAAACTGATTACATATTCGTTTAGCTGGAGAGTTAGAAAATGAACTGTTCATGTTATTTAGTTAGTTTCGCGGTAGTTTAGTGTCGGTAGTCAACTAAGTTTAGTAGTTTAACTTTTAGTGTAGAGGGATGAGATCTTATTAGGGACTGTGAAATGTATATGATGTATTAACTTCGTGAATGTACTTATTCCCCCGACCCAGCGCGTCGCATCGCAACGTCTACTATAACTTCGTTTTCGCTTATCGTTCTTTCTGACATTTTTTCTTTTTGCTCGGCTCCTAATATGCCCTAGCGTGATGTAGTGAAAAAAGTAAAAATAGCCTTAAGAATTGCGCTATCAAATGCAAAAATATTTTTGCATATCCGGCTGGTAGTTCCAGAGATTAGCGCGTTCAAACAAACAAACTCTTCAGCTTTATTATTAGTATATGGATAGATTGGGTGGATCATCCTACTAATATTATAAACGTGAAAGTTTGTATGGATGGATGGATGTTTGTTACTATTTCACGCAAAAACTACTGAACGGATTTGGATGAAATTTGGCACACAGATGGTTTATAAACAAGGTTAACACATATAATACTTTTTATCCCGATATTCCCAAGGGATCGAATCTTATGCGGGTGAAACCGCGAGGTGCAGCTAGTGTAAAATATTTCATTTAACACACCAATAAAGTCACTATAATATCCTTTTAGGGCGACCCTTTCCGGCGTTTCCATTTACACTCACTCATCCTCTCAACATCTCCTAACCATCTAAGCCTGCTCTTTGCAATGGTTGTCACAAAATGTTCTTTTAAACTTGTCTTACTTATCATATCATTCCTCAGACTATCGTTCATAGCTACACCACACATGACTCGCAAGGAATGCATTTCCATTTTGTTCTAATTTCATGCCTGTTTTGCCACGACTGACATTCACTTCCATACATAAGCGTAACATCACGTAATTTTAAGGATGGACGGCATGATTGGTCACTGATGTGCGCTGGTTAGTATTAGATAATATTTCGCTTATACCCGTTGTAATTTTGAAACGCAACAGAAAAGTGTGTCACTTTGTACACGGCAAGGTTTCTTTACGGTACGGCGTATAGACCGCGCTGTAGAAAAAACGTGTCTGATAACACGTATTCATAGCGATCCATAGAACACTGAGGACCGTGCCTACACCACCAATGTTATCCAATAATAGAAATAGATAGATCCATTTTTATAAATGACCTACCAAAATCAATAAAACATCAATGTCTTCTGTTTGCTGACGACACCACCATTATTATTGAATGTAAAGATCAACAAAACTATGATAATGAAATTAATCAAACACTGCATGATGTAATAAGATGGTTAGATATCAAAAAACTAAAATTAAACATTGCTAAAACGAGCGTACTTCACTTTAAAACATCGAAAAGTAAACCCGTCCATCTTCAGGTCGCGTATAATAACATTAGCGTAAAGCAGGTACATGATGCACGGTTTCTGGGAGTAACACTTGATGAGCACTTAACATGGAAAACTCATATTGAGATACTCGGCAAGAAACTCAATCAATTTGTATTTGCGCTAAGAAAAGTAAAAAATGTAACGTGAAAAGAAACCTCCATAATGGTGTATCATGCCTATGTCTGTTCGGTTATTCGCTACGGCATAGTTGTGTGGGGAAACTCCTCAGAAATAGATCGAATTTTCCTTTCTCAAAAAAAGTGTATCTGCGCAATTTTTAATATGGAGTGGTCTGATTCATGTAGGCCTATATTTAAGTCACATAACCTTTGACTGTACCCTGCATATATGTATATCTTTGAAATTGCCAAGTTCCTAAGATCCAATTCTGAGTTATTTGAACGAAGGGATACTATTAAGAGGAAAGCTGCACATTTGGATTTCGAGATACCTGTTCCTAAGTTGCAACTCTTCCGAAAGAGCTGTATTTACATGGCTCCCTTAATCTACAATGCTTTGCCGAAGTCAATTACCCAACTACCCTTCAAGAAATTTTGTGCGGCATTACGGTACTTGTTGTTGCAGGAATGTTTTTATTCAATACACGAGTTTTTTGTAAAATGTCCCTGTACATTCTTTTCTCTTGATCTGGCATCCAAATATAGGCATAAATAATTATTTGAGTTAATGTTTTTAATTATGTTGAATTTAATTTTAATTTTATAATATGGTTAAAATAGAAGTGTGTGCAATATAATAATTGAAATAATATACAATTATTTATGATATAATAATTATTTATTAATGTAATGTAACTAGAAAGTAATGTAAGTGATGTAATGTAATGTGTGTGACAATGTATATATTATGGATGAAATATCAAAGTATATTATTATTGTAATGTGATTAATGTTAATTGAAAATGAATGTAATGTTGATTGTAAATTCATGTAATTATAAATTGATTTTGCATACCATTAAAATGGTGAGACATGTAGCACTATGTAATTATGAACACCCTTATAACATACCATGTTTCTGGCAAATAAATAAATAAAATAGTATGATTAGCAAAAATATCAAAGATATAATAGAGGCACTTTGTTAACTGATAAATTCCACAGTTTAACGTAACCTCCACCATAACTATGCACAAGAAATGGTTTACTTATTAACTTACTAACCCTCAAGATCCAATCTAGCTAAATATTTACTACCAACACGACCTTGTTTCGTCACTTCCGCTCATACCGGAAGCCTACAGGCAGCCATTCTCATTAAAGTAGGTGCCTACCTACTTACCTTTCTGACCGTATTTCTGAGTATGTTGTATAACACTGTTCTGCATTTCATGACATACTACTTGTTCACTCATGAAGTATACTTAACTGTCTAACCTTACATTACAAAGTGTTTTGTAAAGATTGTGTGACATTTTATGGCTTATGAAGTGGTCACCTATAAAAATTCTAATCAAAAGTTAAGGTAGTAAGTAGTTTATATTTAAATTAAATAAGTTTTTTCTTAAATAAAGTAACAATCAAAAGTTTAGACTTTCCTAATTGTGGGCTAGCTGGCGCCCAAGACTTCGCCCGCGCTGGTGTCGGAAATTATTCCACGAAAACCTAAGTTACTCCGTATAACATCAGCTATCTGCCAGTGCAAGTCCCGTCAAAATGGGTCCAGCTGTTTCAGAGATTAGCTGGAACAAACAGACAAATATTCATAACAATTGTTTTATTTGCTATAAGTACCGTATATACTTTCATATGCATTTAGTAAAATGCTGTTATTTTGAAATTACAAGCAGACACTTCAATTTTATTTATTTGTATGTATAGGTGATTATAAAGGAATGCTCAAAAAAAGTATAGAAAAGCAGGAACGTCGAGATGACATAATTTGGTATAATTTGACTCGACCTAGTAAGTTTTCTTATGAATTGTGTGCGGTCATTTGTGTGAGGTTCATGTGAACTTTACAGTAGATATAGTACTTGGTACTGGTCATCATCAACCATTTCAGACACTAATCTACATGGTCCTCACATGATCTGACCAAGATCATGTCTGGACTTTAAAAGAGACTGTGACCCCTGAGTTGGCTTCGCCATTTTGTCTTAGAGGTAGTCAGATAGGAAATATCGACTTCTTCTAGCTTATTTTTTATTTGTTTTAATATGACATGTTAAAGTGATTCTGATATCCTATTTACAGAATAAACAATTTCATTTCATTTCATCGCTCTCACCGAAAAATGTTGCTTTATAAGACGAAAATACACGAGGTTTTTCACCAGCATCATTTCATCATAAAAATATTTCGACAGCCCAACATCGTATTTCTTTTCACACAAAGAAACTCTCCAAGAATCCAATGAAACTCCACGAACTTGCAGAAAACAATTGTTATTTACAAATTCTCCCCTTGGAAACTTCCATCAGCACTCTAATAGGTATAAGGACGCAACAATGATGCCCACAAAGTGAAAACCTCATGAAAAACTTCTTCGGTCCTTTAATAATATGAGAGCTTTTGTCTTTTCATTTTTTTCTTAAGAGGGTAAAAATTACGTTCTTCAGAAAATTACGTACTACGCAACCGACGACGCGCGTGTATGGCTAGAATTTCCATAATAAAAAACGTTCATAATCTAGTTGCAATCTCATCTCAGGAACAATGAATGTCAAAAACTTGTAAAAATATAGGGAAATTAAAGGGTTAAAGATTGAGACAGATCAGACTGTGGACGTTCTTAAAGTTACGAAAATTACTCCGCAGACATAAGTAGCATGTATGGATCGCAGCAGGGTGGCGTGCTGTGGATTCTGCCTACACACATGGGAAACAGGCGAAAAAAAATGTATGTGTTCTTTTCTTCTTTTCGACGAGAGTGAGCAGCAAGGTGGAGCGGCTCTCTTGACCATTGGACAATGGACATCGTACGGACTACATGTGCTTAGAAACTGCGTTCGTTACACTACCCATAGTACGCCCACAGCGGTTAAAATATGGCTGATGATAACGAAACAGACGTAACTTCTCCGTCATAAATTATAATACACGGCCCACTTCATTAGGGGATACAGCAGAGCATCGACACACGGCTGGTTCCAAAACTCACGTGGCGTCATATTTCGACAGCAACCATTTCCATAAATACTACATTTACACCCCAACATCAGATTTCAACAGAAAGTAATATGAAAATAAACACAAAACCCTCAAAGAACCCAATGAAACGCAAAACTCGGAAAATGTGAATTAACTTGTAAACTTGGGAGCTTACATTAGAAGTTTTGCATGTAGGTAAGCAAAGTGTACAGACGTTCAGCGGGCTCTACTTTGTGAGTGGAATAATTTTTAGTTCGTTTCCTTTCCTTTCCTTTGATGGTGAAATCTCTTTGAAATATTTTGGTCGAGTTTGTTTAAAATGTAACAGGTTTTGGAGATTAAAACCAGCCTACTTTTAATCCATTATGTTTAACACAAAAATCGAACTAAGAACATCTAATAAAGCAATTAAAAATGGATAAAACTAGAAGTAGCTAATCAGATAAAGTGCATAGGCAGCTGAATACCAGTATTTTACATAGAGCGACTGCCTATCTGACCTCTACAACCCAGTTACTGGGTAAAACGCGTACCCCCTGGTTGTCAGACTTTCGGGCTTCTGACGACCCGTAACGAATGCCAAAGATTCACGATACAGATAAAGCACATAGGTAGATATCAATAAAATTGGTTGGTACCAATAATATTATGACTGTAGCTAAAACCTGCTGTTGCTCTCCATACTAATATTATAAATGCAACAGTAGCGCTGCCTGTCTGTTACGTTTTCACTGTCTGTTATGAAATTTGACAAATAGGTATCCTCCAATCTAGAGAAGGACGTAGGATACTTCTCATCCTGGATTCCTACTAATATTATAAACGTGAAAGTTTGTATGGATGGATGGATAGATGTTTGTTACTCTTTCACGCAAAAACTACTGAACGGATTTGGATTAAATTTGGGACACAGATGGTTTATAACCAGGATTAACACATAGGACTTTTTATCCCGATATTCCCAAAGGATCGAAACTTATGCGGGTGAAACCACGGGGCGCAGCTAGTTTGTTATAAAAATGATGAAATACAAAACACACGCAGACGAAGTTGCCGCAAGTTTTTCTTCTATAAAGCTGTTAGTCGTTTGCTATTATCAATTATTCACCGATATTAGCAAAGTCCAAGGTAACCTTACAAAGTACATATAAATTGAAAAAGTCGCATTGGTACTTGCCCAGATTTGAACGTCGTGCATGAGAGGCGTGGCGCCATAACGACATTTCGCTCGTTATATATTGACCAAATATCATTTGCCTAAACACTTCATACCTTCAGGGACCGCAAGAGATATTCTATATACATATATATCCAGAAAGCTTTCTGCCATTACCATGAAAGCTTTCAATATGTAAGTTTGATCTAGAAACCTAGTTTCTTTGAGAGATAAGACCTTATTTTGAACTAGTCTCAAGATAGATAGTTTGTCGATGGTACTACGTGTCCTGTTTACAGAGAGGCATTATTCTGTACATTGTCATGATACAATGAGGTACAGAATAATGCCTCTCGACTGAACTTGGACTTGCTTTTATACACCTAGTAGCAGGTTACAAAAGACAGTTATACGAGCCCGGGGTGGAGAACAAAATCCTACTGCCTTACCCTCCTACTCATCACCATCTTGCTTTTGTGCCAATTTATTCATGGTCGGCGCAACGTATCTTCTTCTTCCATACTTCTCTATCAGTCGTCATCTCGGTAGTCACCCCCTTCCTGGCCATAATCTTTCACACAGTCCATACAACGTTCTTTTGGTCTTCTTATCCCTTCTACTATAACTTTATAAATGTGAAAAGTATGTTTGTCACCCCATCACGCTTTAACTTTTTTTGTATAATTTAAAAGCATTTTTTAAATTTTGTAAATGTAAGAACCATGGATCCGTTTTTTATGATATTTTGATGTTGACTTGAAAGAGCATGGCAATTGAGAATATGTCATGCTCACTTAAATGTGCCACTGGTGGTGGCGCGTGTGTTGGATCATTCGGTTCCCTACAAAATGGTTGAGCTGGGTGGTGCTGATCCACGCTTCATGTTCGTGAACGGGCGCCATCGGTTGAGACTGGTCATCTCTTAACTACCAGGGCTTTTTTTATTTTTTATTTTTATTTTTGTGGATGGGAAATCATCAAATGACTCCTGCCGCTCTGGGTGGAGCAGAAGGGAGTGTCAGACTCTTACTGACTAAAACCCACCCGTGTTCCTTCCTTAGCCCTTTATGTACCAGGGCAGCGGTAACCCTTTCGGACGATCCCGCTACCCCGGCAGGCTTCGGCCCTGTCGGGCCCCGTCATCTATGCTGACATCTCTTTGAGGCGCACGTGGAACACTTACGCGCCGTCCGGCACGGGCCTGGTCCTGATCGGACGGAGAGCTACCCATTGCTCTCCGCCCGCAGGCCCGCGCCTACGGTGGCCGGGAGTCGTCACGCGGCTCCCGACGCCCGGAGCGTCTCCCTCGGCGGCTGAGGCGTGAGGATCTCTCCCTCGCCCATCCCGCCACCTCCTTCGCTAGCATGACTGCTTCGCAGAAGGAGGTGACCGCCTCCCACTCCCTCTCGCCCCGGACCATGGCTTGCACCAGGGCCGGACGCGAGAGGTCGCCGCCGCTGCCGATCGCCTCTACGAGGACACGGCGGTGCTCTGCCCAAGCGGGACAGACCTCCACCGTATGCTCCACCGTGTCCTCTGGGCGATCCTCGCAGTGGTGACACCCGGGCGTCTCCTCCCGCCTGATGATGTGCAGGAACCTCCCGAAACATCCGTGTCCGGAGAGGACCTGCGTCAGGCGGTAGGTGAGAGCGCCGTGACGCCTCTCTAGCCACTCCTCAAAGAGGGGTCTTATCGCCGCTATCGTGGCGTGCCCTGCGCTGGGTTGCGATAGTCGCGCCTTCCATTCCACCATGAGACCGCGCCGGAGATCCGTCCGCTCCGCAGCAATTTGCCGCGGGTGCAGAGTTTCCCCCCGACGTAGTGCCTCCGCGCGCCAGTCATACAGGCGCGCGAGGACTATCGCCTCCAGATCCCATGGTGGCAGTCCGGCAAGGAGGCTTGCTGCCTCGCGCGAGATCGTGCGGTACCCCCGGATCAGCCTTACGGCTACCACCTTTTGGGGCGCGTTCAGGTAGTGTGCGGCTCGAAGCCGCAGTGAACGCGCCCATACCGGGGCCCCATATAGGGCCATGGACCGCACGACCCCCGCGTAAAGCCTCCGGCAGGAGGCGTTTGGCCCCCTCAGGTTGGGCAGGAGCCGCCTTAAGGCGGCCCCGGTCCGTTCCAGTTTTGGGGCCAAACGTCGGAAATGCTCGACGAAGTTCCACCGGCTGTCGAGGACGAGACCCAGGTATCTCATCGTCTTCTCGACGCCGATGTGAACCCCTCCTACCATCAGTTGGGATCCCGAAGGTGGCCCGTACCGGGGCCCATGAAAAGACATGGCCTCGGACTTGTGCAATGCCACCTCGAGACCCAACTGCCGGATCCTTTCCACGACTATCGCAACCCCGCGTGTCATCGCGTCGGCCGCCGCCTGATGCGACCTCCCCTGCGCCAGGACCAGCGTGTCGTCAGCGTAGCAAACTACGCTGACGCCATCAGGGAGGTCGGCCCGCAGCACCCAGTCGTAACCGATGTCCCACAGGAGCGGCCCCAGAACCGATCCCTGTGGGACACCGCACGACATCTCTCGCCAGTTCCAGTTCCCGTCGCGACCGGGGTAGATGACGGCTCTGTCCGTCAAATACGCCCCGACTATTCGACGGAGGTAAGTCGGCACCCGGTGATACCGGAGTGCCTCCCCTATGCAGCTCCAGGGCAGGGTGTTGAACGCGTTGGCGATGTCAAGTGACACCGCCATGACCACCCCACCCCGGGACACCGCGTCCCCCGTCGTGAGGGCTCTCACGCGCATGATGGCGTCCACCGTCGAGCGCCCCTTGCGGAAGCCAAACTGGCACTCCGCAAGATCCGGCCCCGTCCTCACCAGGTGCCCGACGAGGCGGCCCGCAATCACTCTCTCAAAGAGCTTGCCGACCTCGTCGAGCAGCACTATGGGCCGGTATGCGGACGGAGAGTCCGCAGGGCGCCCTGGCTTCTGAATGAGGACCAGCTTCCCCGTCTTCCAACGGAGTGGAAACTGGCCTCTCTCCATGCATGCGCTTAAGAGCGCCTCCAGTCGAGGCCCGAGAGCCCTCGAGGCCAGGACCCAGGCTTTACCCGGCAAGCCGTCGGGTCCCGGGGCGGTATTTTTGGCCTTTAGCCTGCCTACCGCCGCTCTCAGATCCACCCCGGTCACTTCAGGGGTGTCGTCGTCGTCGTCCGCGTGGTCCGCTTCGGGCACCGCAAGTGGCGAAGCCATAGGCTGGGGAGTATGCTCCCCCCGTGAAGGGAACAGAGCGCTCACCACCTCCTCCACCAGCTGTGGGCGGAGACTCTGCGTCAGCGGGGGGGCCCATGTGCGGAGTTTATTCCACACCATTCTGTAGGGGCGCCCCCATGGATCTCTGTTCAGAGTCTCCAGCATCTCCTCGCGGGCCATGTCCTTGGCCCGCTGAACAGCCTGTTGGAGGGCGGTCTTCGCCGCTCTGTACCCCTCGTATAGCTCCACCTCCGTGGCTTCCGCATCCGGAGGGCGGATGCAGAGCCTGCGGTGCCTGGTGTACCGGTGTCGCGCGTCGACGCACGCCTTGCGTAGCGCCCCAACCTCCTGCGACCACCAGTACACCTGACGTCGGGCGCATCCTGGCCGGACTCGGGGCATTGCCACGTCACAGATCTCGGACATGGCCTCCCGGAACCACTCCACCTCATCGTCAATATCAGCAGGCCTGTCCGGTGAAAACACCCAGGCCTGCACGATCGAGGCTTCCAGGAGAAGCTCCCGGTCCAGCTGCTTCAGCGCCCACCGCGGACCACTCGGGGCCTGTTGGACCAGCGCGCTAGAGGTCTGGGTGGAGACCTCAAACCGGATATACCGATGATCGGAGTAGGTCTCCACCTCCTCCATGACGCGCCAGTCAATGACACGCTGTGACAGAGCGGGGCTGGCGAACGAGATGTCCACCACCGACTCGCCCCGCATCCGCACACACGTAGGAACAGAACCCCGATTTAGGACGACCAGGCCTGTTTCCAGAGCCCAGTCCTCCACCATCCTGCCCCGCACATCCGTGCAACGGGAACCCCAGGCCAAATTCTTGGCGTTGAAGTCCCCGAGCACTAGCACGGAGAAGGCATGGTTTCTGGCGACGACGACACTCAACTCTGTTAAAGAGTTCTGGAACTCGGCGAGAGTTCGGCTCGGAGAGAAGTATACTCCCACGACTACAATCTCTCCGAAGCGTGCTGCTACGCACCCCTGTCCCTTCGTGACACCTTCGAGGGACGGGGTACCGGCGGCAGCCGACGAAATTATGGCCACTGAGCCGCTCAGGTCCTCCACCCAGTCATCCCTGGGCGGGACAAAGTACGGCTCAGCGACCACGGCGATGTTAATCGACCACTGCGCCACGCTCTGGAGCAACAGGTCCTGAGCGCAGGCGCAGTGGTTGATGTTCGCCTGGAGGAGGCGTAGAGGAGGAGTCATTACTCCTCCATTTCAGCCCCCTCCCGGACCCCCTCGGCAGTGGTGGCGGCGGCGGCGGCGGCGGCGGCGGTGGCGGCGGCGGCGGTAGTGGTGGCGGCGGCGGCGGCGGTGACGGTGGCGGTGGCGGCAGCAGTGGCGGCGACGGTGGTGGTGGCGACGGCGGCGGAGGGCCTGCCTTTCCTCCTGGCTTCGGCGGGTGGAGCGCAGGACTTGCTCCCCGCCCGGTGATCGGCCGGCTTGCCAGCAGCCGCACATGCGACGCAGTGCGGCGCGGCGTTGCACGAGCCGGCCGTATGTCCGGGCTTACCGCAGCGGAAGCATAGAGTGCTGCGGTCCTCCAAGGTGCAATGGACGCTCACGTGGTGCCCCACGAGGCATCGATAGCACCTTAGAGGTCTGGGCTCCAGCAGCTTGACCTGCGCTGACACCCAGCCCACCAGGAGCCTTCCGCCCTCCACGATTTTTCTCGCCGCCGTCACGGGACAGCTTACCGTAACGGTTCGCATACCCGTGAAGTCAGGACGTATGGTGCCCGCCTTCACTTGGTCGGCCGGACACCCGCCTGTCCTGACGACGGCGGCTATCACCTCTGCTCCCGTCACAGAGTCATCCAGGCCCACAATGCGCATATCCGCGCACTTGACGGGCCTGGAGACTCGAGCCTCGTCCGCGTTGAGGGACGCCCTTAGCTTCTCAGCCAGGGCGTCAGCGGTGGGGCCACTCGTCGCACCGGGGATCTCCAGCATGCGGGCACCAGTGGCGGTCACCCTATGCCGGAGGCCTCCGGTGATCCCCAGCTCCTGGAGATCCACCGTCGCTTTCGCCTTGGTGAGCACGTCACGATAGGTCACCCCCCTCTTAACCGCGTCCGGCTGCAGCGTAATAACTACAGCCGCGGTCTTAGGGGAGCGAAGCCTAGCCGCAACGGCTCGCTCCTTGCGGCGCCTCCTCTGTGCCTTTTTCCTGGCCGCTTTGGCCGCCTTCTTTTTCTCCCCGACCACCTGCCACTCGGCGTTGGTCGTGGGAGATTTGTTTTGGGGAGGCGTAGGCTCTGGGGCCTTCCCCTCCCCAGCCGTTCTGCCCTTTCTCTGGGCCGGCGCCGCGGGTTTGGCGGCAGGCGCCGATTTTGCCGGCGCCGAGGCTCCACCAGCCGACGTCGGTTTGTCCGGCGCCTGTGCCCGGCCAGACGGCCCGGGCTTAGGGGCGGCAGCAGCCGCGTACGAGGCCGCCTTCTTCGGCCCTGGGTCCGTCCTACCCGCCAAGGGGGGGCGCAGGACTATACCCTCCAGGACGGCGAACCGCGCCTGGAAGGTCGCCAGCTCCTGCCGAACCAGGTTCAGGACCTGGTTCTCCACCGGCACGGGCTGGCTTGGTGGTGTCACCTGCGCTGTGCCGGCTGCTCGCAGCCCGGCCAGGTCCGCTCGGAGCTCCTCGTTCTCCTTTCGGAGGAGCTCCATGGCAGCCGTCAAGCGGGCCACCTCCGCCCGCATTTCGGATGTTACGTCCGGCGGGGGCCCGAGGTAACTACCAGGGCTTATTTTTAATTTTACATTTTAAATTGTTTCTTTTTTACATTGTTCTCATATATAGAAGCAATAAGAATAATGTACCCAGGATTTGTAATAATATTTTGATTTAAAAGAGTGTCCTTGGAGTTTCTTGCCCGTTCTTCTCCATAAAGATCTACGTTTTGGAATAGGCAACTAGGTTCAACTTTCTGACTAACTGACCGACGAATGGTTTAATTGAAATAAATGATTTGAGTTTGAGTTAACGGCTAAACAAATATGGATAATATTTGGCATACAGTAGACAATGACCTGGACTAAAAAATTAATAAAGTCCTCCAGACCGAATTTCGGCCATGGCGACCAATCTCAGCGGAGAACAAGCCTTCGGTGCGGGAGATAAATAATAGTGCAGAAGTGTGTGCGCAAACACAGGTGCACTCTCTCTTCCTTCAAAATATATGATAGTTACTTATAAGAAAGATCATTTTTAATTTTAATTTTACCCTACATGAAGCAGTTTTCTTGGGATGCGAGTACAACCGCGGGTAACAGTAAAGAACACAATATTTCAGGAGTTTTTCCACTCAACTGAGAACATTATATTAATATCGTTAGTATGATTATAAAATCGATAACGTAATATTGAGCCTCAGGAGACAGGAGAGTAATGTATTACGTAGAAGGTTTCAATGCCATTCATTTTCGATAGGAAGTAACAAACGATGGGGTTTCTTCTTGCGTTGTGACATAATATGAAATATGTCTAGGGAATTTGATTAAGGAAACTTATTTTAACTTAAAGTCTGTTTTAATGTAAAATGCCTATTAGAACAGCTGTGATAGCCCAGTGGTAACAGCCCGACTTACGAGTTGGTGGTCGTAGGTTCGAACCCAAACAGGTGCTTTACTTTGTATCAATTATTTCATCACCACTGCTCTCAAATTGGTGAAGGAAAACATCCTGAGGAAACCGGCATGTCCTAGAACCAAAAATACAAAGACATGTGACATCCACCAACACACACTGGACCCGCATGGTGGATTACGGCCCACTCTCTCTCAAATCCTATTAAAAGCATACTTTTTGTTAGAATACTGCTCTGTTACTGAAAGTCGAGTCATATTTCAATCATACTTCGAAAGATACGTAGCGCCATCAGGTGCCCTAAAGCAATTGAGAGCGTCGAAAGTTCTTTTCCTCAAGAACAGTTTTTTTTTTCTTAATGAAAGATACCCTGTGTCCTTTTCTATACCTCTGACAACGTATATGCAATATTTCATCATAACAGATTCAGTGGATTTGGCATGAAAAGATAACAAACCATCAAACTTACTTTCGCATTTATAATATTAGTTAGGTTTAGGCTGTTTAAAGAACAAGGAAAAATATATACTTGTATATACTTACTGTATATTTCACTAAAATAAGTACCTATTAAGTATTAATGTAAAATTAATTTGCATGCCCTAAACAGGCTAAATATGGACTGTACATTAAACCACCATGTTTTACAACTGGTAACACCTATATATATAATATATTCTGCAAATAAACGATTCTTATTTCACTTCATTCAAAACAAAAAACGGAAGGCAAGAAATTGACTGACTTGTTACTCAATCACAGTGGTAAACATATTGAGACGCTTCCGAACTCCGCAGATGAAAATGTTGGTCCTTGTTGTCATGCGAAAAATTTACTTTGACTGTGTTTACGTAGGGTGGCCAAGGCCGGTCCGTGGATGGGTTACCAGACCATCTTTACTCTGTACTTCGGAAAGCATGATAAGCCATTGCTCCCGGCTGCCATTCATGGATACTTGACACTTGTCAGAAGCCCGAAAGTCTGTCAACCAGTCTTACCAAGAATTATCGAGTTACCCAGTAACTGGGTTTTGGAGGTCAGATAATATAAAATATCTTTATTTTTCCCTCTTCACAAAGGTTCACATAGTTATAAACATAGAGACATGAATGCACAAAATATGAATATGATATTTTGTGCCAGTTTTCTATGTCAGAGGATTTTTTAGGTATCCTAGCATGGATGCTAGAATACCTTATGTGACGGATCACCAGGCTCTCCCCCATAAAATATCTAATTAACATTACAAGTGGTAAATTTCCAAACTCTAGACGACAAAGAGATAGGCAGTCGCTCCATGTAAAATACTACTATTCAGCTACATCCGGTTAGACTGGAAGCCGACCCCAACATAGTTGCGATAAGGCTAGGCGGATGATGAATTTTTACGGTTGATCTGAAGACGTCGAACCTTGGAGTATCAGTAGGTACCACTCCGGAACAGCTGGTATACGAGGGTGCATTGTGAAGCTGTACTCATAATAATATGATGTGTACCTGGGTATGTCTGCGAGGCGCGGTGGACGCGCGCGACGCACTGACGGCAGGACGCCCACCTGTGGACAAACAGACAGATTTTATAGCAATATTACACACATTATAAGAGATATTTAGTACAGTACGCGGCGTTTTTCAAACACCATATATGGTGTTTGAAAAACGCCTAGCTTTGTAGAGCGTTTCTGTCTATACTAATAAACAAAGAGAAAACTGAAGAGTTAGTTTGTTTGAACACGCTAATCTCTGAAACTGCTAGACGGATTTTCCCCGGGAAACCCGAGTAAAAAGATAAAAGTCAGAAAGAACGCTAGCGAAGACGAAGTAATAGCGTGGGCAGGCGATGCGATGCGACACGGTTGGGTAGGGGACAAGAAACACGCGCATGAAGCCGCGTCCAAAAGCTAGTGACGTATAAACGCCCGGGTACTGTACATAATATAGTGTGGTAGTTTAAAGTTTTCTGTAAGTTTAGTTCAAGTTTTCAGCGGAAAATAAACTGGCGTGCGAATGGCATTAAGAAAAGTCCTGCAGATAAATACAACGTAATCGCCCAGCTTCGAATGGCTTGACCTTCTGAATATACAGCAAATAATAAAATCTTGAATCTATTCCCTATATTATTAGTAGCAGATGTGGAAATGAATATGAATGTAGTACCTATGTGTGTTTCTCTTATATTGACAGCCCATTTACAAAACTAAATAAACGTTTCCGCCTTACCACCTTAAAACCTTTAATTACCTACCGTAAAAGTTTCCCCCTTACTACCATCACCACCAGCATACAACCCTTTTTACACTTTCCATTTCACGTATTCCAACTACTGAAACACGCATATTACAGAACAATATATTTCAGTTTACACGATATCATTTACATAGCGTGACAAAGAGAATAAAGAGCTCGCTTTTGGTGCTAGCTCCGTGTCTACATGTGTTGTGCATGAGTGTCGCGGAATGTTCCCACGCTCCGCGACTATACTGTGAGTGGTAAATGTGTTTGAAGTGGAGTGGTGATGTTTGTGGGTGCTTTTTGGGGTTACGACGGGTTCGATTTTAACTAAAGACGGATTCATTTGTTGTTTATTCGTATAAGAGAATAGTCGCTTGAATTTTTGTGTTGTGAGGAACGTTGAGTATGAATGTGGATGGCTATAAGAGTAGGGGAAGACGAAAGAAATGGATAAATGGATGGCCTGTGTGAAAGATGATATGGCCAGAAAGGAGGGACTGCCGAGATGATGACTAATGACTAGTAGTGAAGTATGCAGGAAAAAGTTACATGTTGCGCCAAATAAATTGGGATTTGTAGCCCGCCTAAACCGGGTATGCATTTTAAATTGCGCACCGTTGTTGTTATTGAGAATGTGTGCGTGCAGTGCGCGGCGCCTGCCGCTCGCCAAGCACAGGCAGTCGGCGCGCTTCTCTGACGGACACGATTTCACGGTAAAATAAGAACGAAGTTTTTTGCTATTTCCACTAAAAAAAAATGAGTTACATTACTTTTGAATACTCGAAAATGGTTTACAATATGTTCTTACTAGTTTTGTGTTATTATTTTGCAATAAATAGACGTTTTATTTGTGTAATAGGTTGGCGTTTATTATTTCGGTTTTAAGGTTATGAATCGATTGAAAAAAATACATGCTTGTGGGGAAAAAGGGACCTACCCTTTTTGCCCACAAGTATGTATTTTAGGGGTAAAGTGGGTGCCCGTTTTGGTAGCCACCAGCAGAAGACTGGATTAAGTGTGATGATTGCGAGATGTGGGCTCATGAGGCCTGCACGTCATACTCTGGCAGAGGTTCGTATTACTGTGACATGTGTCACGAATAAGTTAAGTATGATTGAGACTGCAAAATATGTCAGAAGACTGATTATGATTATGGTTGTGAACCCTAACTGTTAATTATAAGTAGAAACTTTGAGTTATGATTGTTATGAAACAGTTCTAGTCATTGATTGACGTTGATCTCATTTAATTTAGTCCCTACCCGCTTTGCCCAAAAGCCCTACCTGCTTTAGGCCCCCCCCTTATGGGCAAAACGGGTAATTCCAATGGTAAAGATTCTTGTTATTTTTTTATTCTTAATGTACAAAACTACTAAATATGTCATTTATTTTATAGTCCTTGATAACTAAACATTTCAAAATGTACAAATAAATGTTCAATTTGTATCTATAAATTGTTCTTTTTTATCATCAACCTTAGCTTACCCGTTTTGGGCTACTCTCCCCTAAGGGTGAGAAAATGATGATGATGATGGGTCATCTTAGAGGGCAGTATTGATGATTTTAATTCTGGAAATAAATTTTAAAAAAAGATTGCGAAAAACGTAAGAAAATTAGAATTTCGCGAGCTCCTCTGGCTCTTCCCCTTGAGAGTTATAAATGTCCGAAAAAATTTAGCTCTAAATAAAACAAAGTACCAACAAGAATAATTGTCAGATAAGCTTATCCTCTTAAAGAAATACCCCTAAATCTTAAGTTCTGAAATGTAGCTTAAGAAAAAGGGCAGGAGTACTCAACGTTTTTTTATCCTAACACATTTGGTCGATAAACTTGGCCTGTGCTACTCTCGCTAAAAGGTTTGTTGCATTACGAATAAGGTCTGTAATGTATTGGAGCTTAACCCTGGCTAATACGAGACTTTATTTAGATAAAATATTGAATCAGATGCTTTAAGCGAAGATGCAATGTTGGGGTGGTGGCTTAAATGCAATTTGTTAGTACTTACTGCGGTCTGTTGATAGCTTGGTCCATAATGCAATTTGTTTTTAAGAGATTTCCGCTGAATTATGATTTATTTAATTTTAGTGTCTTTCTGACTTTTTTTTCTATTTGCACGGCTCCTAAGGGTCGCAGCGTGATGTTAAATAGCCTATAACTTTCCTCTAGAATTGGACTATCAAATGCAAAAAAAGTTATGTTAAATAAAGTTAAGTTACTCATTTGCATTTCAGTAGGTACCTACTCTATCTCTGTTAACAACACACTCTCCCAACGTAAGCACGCCTTTATCCTAATATTTTCTTTCATTCCTACGTTACATCGTTTTATCAACATGTCCCGCATTCTGAACATGTTCTCTCTCTTTATTACAACATGTCGCGAAGGACGTGTTCACACGAGGACAGTGATGTTTTAATGTGATGTAGGCGAGTCGACGTTGTCACGAAAAATCTTATTATTTTAGCATTGTTTAAATCGGGGGAACGTCTGTCTGTTTGGTTATATTAACTTATTAGCTTTTGCCCGTAATTAGTTTACTGTTGCGTTGGTCTAGCGGTTGCAAGTGCTATTGTTGAGCATGAGGTCCTAGGTTCGACTCCCAGGTCGGGCAAAGTGTTATTGGGTTGGTCTTAGTCTGGATTAATGCCCGGTCAGTGGCTTAGACGTGCTCCGTATTACATGGAACTTAAACATAACTGGCGAAATGTGTTTGAACGTGCTAATCTCTGGAACTATATACCAGTTAGATTAAAAACATTTTTTTTGCAATTAATAGCCCAATTATTGAGGAAGGCTATGTAACATCACGCTACAACACTTGGGAGTCGAGCATAAAAAAGAATCAGAAAGAATGCTAAGCGAAAGAAAACGAAGTACTTAATAGGGCGGGCGGGCGATGCGATACGACGCGGTGGGTCGGGGGAGAGGGAGTTTTTAAAAATGTGGCTGTTATTATAGTATATCTATGTGTCTGTTTGGTTATATTAACTTATTAGCTTTTGCCCGTGGCTTCACCCGCGTGGAGGTCGGAAATTATCGCACGGAAACGTATTACCGGGATAAAAAGTATCCTTTGTGTAATCCAGGTTATAATAAATTATCTGTATGCTAAATTTCATCCAAATCCTATTAACAGCATAATACTAATGATTGAAATACTATCGTGTATTCATGCAAGCCTAGTACTTTTTGTTAGAATACTGCTCAGAAAGGCGGGTCATATTTCAATCATGATTCGTCGCGACATCTAACGTCATAAAGCAATTGTGACCGTCAAGAGTTATTGTTCTTTTCCTCGGGAAAAGTATTTTTTTTCTGTATGAAAGGTACCCTATGTCCTTTCCTATACCACTGACAACGTATATGCAAAATATTTCATGATGCTCGGTTCAGTGGAGTACACGTGAAAAGATAACAAACAAACTTACTTTCGCATTTATAATAATAAGTTAGGATTAGGATTTTTAATTGCGTTTCAAAGACTGATTGTGAGATAAAAGTGGCTTTTAGATGAGCTTATTATTACGAGTAGGGGTGATTGAAACTTGTCGGTATTTATTTTACGAAGTTCTTTAAGCCCACGGTCTTACGGATGTAAAAATATCGCGGCAGGATTTTATTGAGCACTGGATTTTCAACACTCGGTGTTGAGCCGAGCGTTGAGAATACAACTGTACAGGGCGCGTCTCAGCGCGTCAAAAAAACACAATGTTGGATTTTGAACTCTCGACGCTTAGCAGAGCGTTGAAAATTGAGTGTGGGAAATAAATCGCTGCGAGAAAAATTTGCCCGTGCGGACCTGGGCTTAATAATCGGCTTGTGGTAGCAGTTGGCTAGTAGAAATCATCACCCAAAGAAAGACACCACCCACCATGCGACTCTCTCTGTCTCTTTCTATTATATACGAGGGTGTGTGTGCGTGCGAGTATCACGTAAGGAACTTGGTTCCTGACGGAGGTCCACGACCCGACAAGTTGTTTAGTAGGATATTTACTTGTCTATACCTAAGTCAAATATTTCGAAAAGTTGGATAAAATAAAAGTTCTCATCTCTCATTCTGCCTTGCCTTCGAGTCAAATAAAATGATGTCGTTCCTTCCAATTTCATTGAATACAAAGAAAATTCCCAGCAACTAAATCCTTATATCTATATCTGAACACATTGTTATCTTGTTACGAACTCATATCTCTCTCACTAACATACAAGTAATAAACTCCCACTAACTCCGCGTGAACAAAGCTTTATGTAGACAGCAAAATTATTAGACACATAACAAATTGTACATTATCGCTGGAGAAAGGCTCTTATTGATAACATGTTACTGGTGTGCCAGTAGGGTGGCTACCCTCGTCTGAAATACCGTTTATTGCCTTTGAAGAAAATTGATTCGGAAAGTTATTGATATTTTTCGTGTATGATCAGCGAGTCGACACGTACAACGAGTGTGGAGTAATTAGTTTACTGTTGCGTTGGTCTAGCGGTTGCAAGTGCTATTGTTGAGCATGAGGTCCTAGGTTCGACTCCCAGGTCGGGCAAAGTGTTATTGGGTTGGTCTTAGTCTGGATTAATGCCCGGTCAGTGGCTTAGACGTGCTCCGTATTACATAGAACTTAAACATAACTGGCGAAATGTGTTTGAACGTGCTAATCTCTGGAACTACCAGTTAGATTAAAAACATTTTTTTCGCAATTAATAGCCCAATTATTGAGGAAGGCTATGTAACATCACGCTACAACACTTGGGAGTCGAGCATAAATAAGAATCAGAAAGAATGCTAAGCGAAAGAAAACGAAGTACTTAATAGGGCGGGCGGGCGATGCGATACGACGCGGTGGGTCGGGGGAGAGGGAGTTTTTAAAAATGTGGCTGTTATTATAGTATATCTATGTGTATCTCACGACTACCTCGCGAACGAGTTACGAGTATTCCGGTCGGATCCCCTGAACTGATCCCTTGCTGGTTGTTATTACGTTTTAATTCTGATCCACTATAAACTTGTCATTCCGTTCTGATACCCTTCTTCTTTTTGTTATATTCCACAATATTGACAGTCAGCAACAAAATATAGGTACAGGGTTTTATTCTTATTGTGATGGGTGTGCACAGACTAAGTGTCCTGTAGACGGAGCCTTTAAGAGAGACGCGTGTCCTTTTCTAGTATCAGTGTGCGTGATTAGGGACGGGTCGACCTTTCAAAGCATATCGATGGAATCTGTAGTACATAGATTTTTTGCTTAACGGAAAGTGCACAGGAGTGAAGCGGCGGATAGAAACTAGTACTACCTACTATAAGAAAATGTGTTTTGTTAACTAAAAATTATGGACACATAATTCTGGTATTAGGTAAAAATTCATGTAAAAATTTATTATCAATGAAGGGTACAACTTAAATAAATACTCAGACGCATATTTTAACGATTTTTTTTGTTGTAGGGAAATTTACACATACGTAGATTAGATTACCTACAATGAAATGAATTGAAATAGTAAAGTATATTTTGCAAATTGGATGTTGGTAGCATTTCGGATATCCTTCGAATAATGTTGGCACCGAAACCGGCTTTAGGCTTTACCCTAAGAGAATATAAGGTAGGTATAAGAAATCTGTAAGCCTCCGTGGTCGTGACGTGCGAACCACTTGTACTTTGAATAATCAATACGGTAAGAATTTAGAAAAATCTATGATTTTTCTAAATTCTTACCGTATTAAGGTTAAAAATAAAAATAAATAGAAAAGGAAGTTGCAATTATTGGTGCTTGGTGTTAGTAAGTATGTTTAGTAGACATTTGTGTGATTATGTATTTGTGAATGAGTGAGGTGTATGGGATCGAATCGTCTACTTCTGTGGGTGTGTGGGTTGTTGAAGGTAGTCAGCCCATTCTGTTTTATAAATTTATTCCTCGGATTAAATTATCCGGCGTTCCAAAAATTTGCCCTTAAATAAAAAACTCTTAAATACTCTTTTAGTTATGCCATAAATATGTCAAGTATAAAAACATATGTTTGACATTGACTCACGTCGAGATAATAAAATTCGGTTTCTCCTCTCGCCTATAATTACTCGTATCGCCTTTTAGCACTACAACATTCCATTTAGCACTACGCTAAATACAGAATATTCCAAAATGTCTGAAGTTAGTAGTCAGCCGTCGACATCCTCTAAAAATTGTGGAAGTTTATGATACATAAATAGAAATGGTGGCATAGTTTTGCTAAGAGCTGGTCAGCAATACACAAAAAAGACACAGTAAGTATAAGACTGGATGTGGAGCCAGTGGCGATGAGTCAACTGGCGAAAGAATTGCTCGGGATCTCTTAACATTAAGGTAGTTATTACGTTTCATGGAGTCTTTTATTTATTAGGCCATGAATGTTAAGTTCTAATTATCTTTTATATTGTTTTAGGGTAACAACATTTATAAGGAAAATCGGCATCAATGCGAGCCCAATGAAGTGGATAATGTAATGGCACAGAAATTATACGATTGCCGAGAAAAAGTATTGTCATTCTCTTTTTCCGCAATCCCGAATATCTACAATACCTTTAATGCGGAGTTCAACGACGCCAGCTTAGATACAATAAAAAAGCTTCCGCCATTTACAAGTATAAAAACTACGTTGTATGATGCCAAAAATAAACAAGCTGGTATATCGAAAATACATTGCAAAAATTCTCAAGAAGTAGAAATTCCTTCTCAATTTGAAGATTTTGTGTTGGTCAATCATTATGACGAGATCTGATACTCGAATAATCATTTTTGCAGACAAAAATGTTCTGAAAAGTTTACGACACATTCAATTTTATTTAAGTAATGGAACTTTTGATTGTTGCCCAACATCATTCGTTCAACTTTACTCTATCCATAGGGACCTTGGGAGTGATGAAGAACACAGACGAATAATACCTTTACTGAATAGAAAAATGAAGAAATCTAACTAACACTATTCCAGTTATTAAAAGGAATACATCCCAGAATGGAAGCCACTGAAATACATATATGACAGACTTAAGCAGCAATGAATGCAATATCAACTATTTTCCCCTCAGTTCGTCAAGTAAAAGGATGCTACTTTCATTTTACTCGTTTGGAAGATAGCCAAAGCGTTGAATTTGACTAAAAACAAACGATTTCGCAAACATGTAGCGCTATCAGCCTTATTACCATTGCTACCTAGAGAATATATAGCAGACGGCTGGTGCTATATTACGTAATGGAAGACAGTCCGGAGTCTAAAGAAATACAAGCATTCAACGATTACATGGTAACAATCGAATTAGCTTTTGAAAGTTTTAAAAGACGACGCAAATTTGCAAATCTTGAATATTAAAAGCGTTGAAATGCCAAACCTAAAACGACGGCTAATAAAAGAAATTGTTGAAAGTTTAGATTGAAGGTTTTGTTTTGCTTACTTTGTAAAGTATTGCATTATTTAATTAATTAGGGTGAATGTGAAGACTATGTGGGTCATTTTATTTATTTATTATTTTCTTCTTATTTTTCTCTCTGTTGTCTTAGTTTGTGTCATAGTCTGGCAGTTTGTTTCGGTATTTCTTCTCAGACTAGTCAGATAGGACACGCGGTTGGCGTTTCCTATCTGACTCAACTACTTAGCTTATTTTTTTTTTTATAATATGACGTATATATATTATATCCTGATTACAGAGTAAACAAGATAATGTGTTTCCTACACATTATCTAATTTAAAAAATATGATTGACGTCTAAAATTGGTTCAACAAACCTACTTACATAATAAAATTATGTCGGAAATACCAAGCGAGGGGGCGGAGCCTTTTTTTTTTTTTTAGTGTCATACTCTTACTGACTAAAACCCACCCGTGTTCCTTCAGTTGCCTGTGCCAGGGGCCACGGTATCTCTTTCGAACAACCCGCAGCCCCGGCGGCATCGGCCCTAGCGGACCCCGTCAGTTCGTGCTGACATCTCTGAGGGGGGCGGAGCCATCGTCGCGCCATCGTGAGTCAGGATCACGTGAGCGGCGGGGCTAGCTGTGCGCCGGCGGCGGCGGGTGGCAACGGGAGACGGAGTGGAGCGGGCGTTCTCTTTTGCTTGGCGGTTGGATGCGACGGTCGTATCTCGTAGGTAGAATATTGTGCATAGGGTACCTAGGTTCTATTTAATTATTTTTCGTAAATAAATCTCATTTAAACTTAGTCGTTATTTTAAAAAAAATCAACCTGTCTCTGGTTTGTAAAAATTGTTTATCATTAACAAAGCTTGTTTATTTTAATATAATTTACGTATGTGTACATTTTTCTACAACAAATAAAATCGTAAAAATATGCGTCTGAGTATTTATCTAAGTTGTACCCTTCATTGGTAATAAATTGTTACATGAATTTTTACCTAATACCATATGTGTTCATAATTTTTATTTAACAAAGCACACATTTAATTATAGTAGGTAGGTACTAGTTTCTATCCGCCGCTTCACTCCTGTGCACTTTCCGTTAAGCAAAAAATCTATGTACCTACTACAGATTCCATCGATATGCTTTGAAAGGTCGACCCGTCCCTAATCACGCCCACTGATACTAGAAAAGAACACGCGTCTCTCTTAAAGGCTCCGTCTACAGGATACTTAGTCCGAGATGCACACCACCACAATATGAATAACCAACATATTATTATGTATTTCAATAAACCCTGTACAGTCACGAGTAAAAGTATGTATACACTCGGCTTAATTCAAAAGCGATTACGCCTTTATTTTTTTATGAAATTTTATGTTGTTCCGAACATAGCATTTTCGAACCCATAGGTTTATAATTATAATGTGTCGTACCTATTTTTTTTTCAACGTTAACGGTATTTCAACGTTGCATTCCTTATTTCACGAAAAAATCGCAATTAAAAGTTGCCAAGTGTTGACATATTGGTACTCGTGACTGTACGTATGTTTTGTTGCTGATTGTCCCAAAAATCTGTTAATAGATAACTAGGGAATCTGACCGGAATAAAACAAAAAGAAGAAGGGGATCAGAACGGAATGACAAGCTTATAGTGGATCACAATTAAAACGTAATAACAATCAGCAAGGGATCAGTTCAGGGGATCCGACCGGAATAAATCACGCGAACAAAGTCGCAGGCAGAAGCTAGTTCTGAATAAGCGTTTAGCATGATCACTAAATAAATGGACTGCGTCATGTCTACCGCAGATAAACGGATTTTCTTTCTTTTTTTAACAAGCAATGAATCAAAGGAAAACAAGCGTGAACAAAAGAAATTCTTCAACGTAAAATTGATTGACTCTTACAGACACTCTCAAGGTTGCAGAAGGGCTGCAACCCTTTTTTTAAATATGTATCTGATCAGTAATTTGATCGTGAAATTGTATCACAAAGGGGGAGCTTTTATGTTTCAGAGTAGATTCAAAGTTGTGAGAGCTTTGAGGTAAAAGGCGATGGGTATTGTGATTCGAATTCAATCAAGGTTGTGAAAATAATTAAGATTCATCGTGGAACATTGGAAGATAATTTAGGATTTATGAGGAATCAGGAAACATATGTATGTTTCCTGATTCCTCATAAATCCTAAATGGGTAATGGGTAATGATTTTAACAGGCTATCTACATACATAGCCAGTAGGATTATGATTTTAATCGGTAAAAATTAAGTAGTCGGGGAAAAAATAAAAAGTAAGAATTTGCGCCTTTCAATTACCTACCTACTTAACATACAGAATGTTCATTGATCCAACCACATGCCCTAAACTGGGTAGTTTCTTTTTCCAGCTTTATTTGTATGTAATAGTTAAACGACTTCATCAATACCTTTTGAACTTTTATTCTTACTTTTTTAGTGTAAATAAACAAACGTTTATTTACATTAAAAAAGTAAGCAGTCCGCTGAGAGGAAGTAAAGAAAACAAACGTTTTCTTAATTTCCTCTTTCTCATATCGACAATATTCCTGCTGAGCAACTTATTAAGGAGCGCTGAAATTAATTACATTTTATATTTTCCCATTCACTACTGTCATCCTCCATTCATTTCTATTCCATTCATTCCTTTCCTTCCGCTCATTCCTTTGTGAACTGGGGTGATTAATAACTCACAATTTTGTAGTATTCTGCACACGTCCTCTGCAGGAGATAAACCGCGCAATTACGTCACTATATACAGTTAAACCAATGATATCATTATTATCTTCTCAGTAGGCATTCATAGACCGGATTCATTATAAATCAGAATAGATTCTACCATTATTCACGGATTCAATCGAATGGCTATCGGAAAACTTTCCGTAGCAAATTGAATTATATTCCGAGTTCCAATCAAGCTTTTGTGAAAACGGTAGATTTTGTCCGGGACATACAATCGGAACGGAAGTGAAGTGGTGATACGGCCAGTTTGATATTATAAAACTTATTATTGTGGTTAAGGCACCTGTCCTACCGCCAGCGATTAACGAGAAGCGAGTAGAGCTAACAACTAAGAATGAGTTGGTGAGCAGCCAGTGCGCGACGGCGACGAGCGATTACTCGCTGGTATGCGAATGTAGGCGGAGGACAGGGTGTTGTGGCGCAGCCTGGGAGAGGCCTATGTCCAGCAGTGGACTGCGATAGGCTGAGTTGATGCGAATGTACCAAGCGTGATTCTCTAAGCGCGTGTTCTGCCCGTAGAGCGAGGGTCGCTGAGCGAGTACTCTCCTTCATAGCATTTGTCGCTGCGACAAGCGAGTACTCGCCGGTGGGCGGTGTGAACAGTCAGCGATCAACTATTAATATATGTATCTCTTATACACGGAACCTACAATGATTTGTACGTTTCTTGAACGAGAAAATCGTTGCTAGCGTCGCTTTAGGTTCGGCGGGATAGGTGCCTGGGTTTAGTCACACCAAAACAACACTTGGTGAAAAACATGTCGCGGGCAGAAGCTAGTAATAAGACGAATGACAATCTCTACTCCACATACTCAACACTTTCCTCACAAGTTCCGCGTTCCTCCGCTATTTAATGATTTTTTATTTATTTATGTATTACTTTAATTAAAACGGTTTAAAACTAATTACAGTAATTAAAGATACAATTTGTATATACATGAACACAAGATAAAATAAAAGATAGAAGTATCCAAAGAAAAAATATAAAATCATCAACTCCAAGTAAAACAACACTTTCATAAATCCCTCTCACAGTGATGTAGGTAGGTTGGTAGTACGTGTATGTATTTTGTGTTATATTACATACAACGTTATATTTTCTGCGTTTATTTCAAGTGAACGTATCACTGATTTTTCCGAACAAAAAAATTAAACAAAATTTGAAAGTTCATTCTAAACTCGCTTGACTGTTCGAATGCAACCTTATGTTATTGCCAGCCTGCACTACATACGGTCGACTTTTGCAGGCAACCTTTACAGTACCTAAAATATGAAAAACAAATTGTTTTTTTAGGACATAGTACAAGTTACCCTTCCTACTGGCACAGTCCCAGCCTGACGCATTCATTTCTGTTTTTCAACCCACTTACGCCTAGTTACATATTGGGGCTGACTGTTTCACCCCGAACACAGAAAGTTATTGCCAAGTCATAACGTTGTGCTGTCTCGTCGAGGTCGTTCAACTTAGTATTTTGCTTGTAGTATCTAGATTGTTTTGGTACAATTTTGGCCTACACTTATCTACCCTTATTGAAAGCTTATTGAGTTTAATCTGTTGGCCTATCTCATGTTAACGTAGAATAAGGCAGTAAATACGAATGGTGTCCCAACGGAAGAAGTGTCGTCTACTAACAGCTTGTGTCGCGAACTTAGGTAAATTACTGCTCTTAGAGAATCCAGGATTCAGAAATTAATATAACGGTATTATAGAAATTATACATAGGCAAATTTTTAAGCAAGAGTTTCAAGGTATTCAGTTTGGATTAAAAAGACAACCTAACCTAAGTTTTTTTTTAAGTAAATTTTTCTATACTTAACTATGAATTTCTCCAGAGGAAGGCTATAAGATTATATAAATAAAAATGTGACTTCAAGTCTTGGGGCAAGAGGTTAATCACCTTGTTTGTTTCATTCATAAAACAAGGACAATTTGACAACGTTGACAAAATTTTACTTTCCGCTAAACTAAAAGGTTCAGTTACCAGACGTAATTACAGTGTCTTACTGTTATCTCTCTGGTGTCTACGCTGTGCGCGTGCGTTCTTGATTAGAATGTTAGTATTCTAATCTAGAAAATAATAAGAATTTAAGTATTTTTTTGTCTTATCGTCGCAACTCTGTGTCAAATTATCGACTGTACCTAAACTTACAACTTCAATTGCGAGCTTTCTCCCCTTTCATAACTAGCTTCTGCCCGCGACTTCGTTCGCGTGGAAATCATAAGAAACACAACACCTACACTACAGTAACATCCACATTTTTATAAAATCCCCGTCGCTACTACTTCGTTTTCGCATTGCGTTCTTTCCGACTTGTTTTCCTTTTGGTCATAGCGTGATGTTAAATAACCTAACTAGCCTTCCTCGAGAATTGGGCTATCAAAAGCAAAAAGGTTTTTTCAAATCCGACCGGTAGTTCCAGAGATTAGCGCATTCAAACAAATAACCTCTTCAGCATTATTATTAGTACCGTATAGATGCTTAAAGTTAAGTAGTCATTAGCGTCTGTTTAACCATACAACCTAACTTTTTAATCATCTATATATATATAAAAATGAATCCTTATTTCCCTTGGTCACGCCATATATTTAGAACGAAGTTTTCTAATTCTTTGTAGATAGTTCTTATGTAAAAAAATTTTTTTTAAAGTTGCTTTACGCGGACGAAGTGGCGTGCTAGTCGTTTATAAATAAACCCCCAAGTAGTGTTAGTTAAATAGTCAATAATTAGGATTTTCTGAATAAACAGACACTAAATTATAATAACCGGAATTTCAAATAAATTCACTATATATAGTTTATTATTTTGTCTTCCGCAACAGCGACGTAAAACAGAATTTTAATAATACACAGATTAGAGGAAGAGAGAATGAAATCCTTTCCGTTCTTGTAAAACAGACATGCAAAGAAGATTATAAACATATTTAAACATAACTCTACAAGCTGAACTTAAACTCAAAGGCAGACACAACCTGGTAAAATGGCTACTAACCAAACCATACATTTCCAGTTTTAGCTGACCTCGCATTGTATAGGATTTTAGTTCAATCAGAAGTCAGCTTATATTGGTAAAATTGTATAGCTTGATGTGTAGCCCCGCGTACCCAACGTGTAAATGTGTACACAGCCTAACAACTCACCAACACAAAGCTACAACGAATGCATGTTTTTAATTAGTGATCTGTATCACACGCCGGCGCCGGCCATACGTGAGCCACAGATGAATTAGAACAAATAAAAAGAGGTGTGAACGTGGGAAACAGGAAGCAATCTACATATATATATAAACAAAACAAATTCGGGTTAGTTACACCACTTATAACTCAAGAACGACTGGAACGGTTTATATGATCTTTGATTAGTTGGCCCCGCACAGCAGAATAACTACTAAGTAAAACATAGGAAATTTCCACGAAAAACAAAAGGAATGAAGGGAAGGAATTCGTTCTTATTGAGTGTGAGGCGGCACAAAGTTCGCCGGGTGAGGGAGCTGGTTGTTTATGAATGTGTCTTGTTTATTATATGGCAGGTTGAACATATTATCGCCATAAAGTCCTCCAGATCGAATTTCGGCCACGGCGGGCAATCTCAACGGACACCAGCCTTCGTCGCTGGAAATATTATAGTACACAAGTGTGTGCGCAGACACAGGTGCACTCCCCCTTCCCTCACTCTCATAGTCCGATAGGACGGCAATCCGACACGACCGGAGAGAGATCAGGCGCAGTACCAACGGCTTAACGTGCTTTCCGAGGCGCGGGGGTGTCCCACCGCCAATTTCCCAATTAAGAAATTCCTAATGGAAAAACTCAATAACACTGCCCAACCCGGGAATCGAACCCAGGACCCCGCACTCAGCACTCGCGCTTGCGACCACAAGACCAACGGGGCAGTTAATCACCATAATTCAGTTATAAGCGGTCATAATCGTAGATTGCGGATAGTTCGTGTATGAGCGCAGGTATTCGTTTGTTAAAATCTAATCATAACATAGGTTTTTTAACCAATTCAAGTTAATAGAGTTGTTTACCGGATATGAAAGCGCGTGTGCGCGTGTAGGTGCGTGTATGACCAGATTTATCAACGTAAACGAAGCAAAAGGAGTGTGTAAGGATCGTAGCAGGTGGCGCTCTGTAGTTCCTGCCTCCCCCCATGGGAAGAAGGCGTGAGATTATGTATGTGTTCTTTTGTTTACTTTTCTATCACAGTTTTTTGGATGGACGCGATGACCAAGTTATTATTTTTTCCTTTATAGGTTTTATTTCCTTTTCTTCTGACATACCTCGGGACCTGGACCTGTTTTACGATTATTATTTCTGCAAAGGTACTCAAATATAATCCGAAAAAAATGATTTTGTGTGTATGAAACAATCAATCATACAAATAGGAAGTATTTCTGTAAGCAAAACTAAGTTTTAATATGCGTGAAGATTGTCTGGTGGAAAGGAGCCTGAACTTTTACATGCCTACGTTCTAAAGATAGACCTAAATTTATTCGATGCCCAAGGTAATGTTCATCATTTCATGTACCACCTAAGAAATTGTAGGTATACTTCATCTGAATTCAACATCTGTTTTTCAAATTCTGTATGTATGTGGTTCTGGGTGTAATATTTTAATAATATGTAAGATACTTTCATGACTATTACAGACATGACAACTACTGAACGGCACAAAACCGGCACAACTCTTTTAGAAACTGGATTAATAGTTTTTCCCACACATAGATGCACACATAGTCTGTAAACGGCCCTGACCTCTTTCCTTTTCTTTAAGTAATTGGGTAAGGAAGTAGTAGCTGTTGGAAAGTATTAAAACCAATAAAAACTAAAACGCGTTTAAGAAACATTGTAACTTACACGAGTGCAGTGTTCAAAGTTATTTTCTATGTAGACGAAAACAAAAGAAAGTATATAATAAAGTTAGTCTTTTATATGATATGAGTGGAAGTTTATATGATATAAGTGGAAGTTTATATGATATGAGTGGAAGTTTATATGATATGAGTGGAAGTTTATACGTAAGTATTTACTTTACATTTCTTTTTAGGAATATATTTTCTACTTCGCTAGCTCCACCCTCATAACTTTAGTAGTTTATTTTCTGAAACTTTAATACCATGTGATCTTTCCGTGTTTAATATTATTTCTCGAGATGCCGTACAAAGTAGTCAGACCTCACTTTAGCACAAATTTGAGTGGAAAAACTTCTACATTCCGATCATCATTTAATAACTTTGCAATTCATAATCAGCTTATAATGTTCCCACTGCTGGGACACAGGCCTCCTCTCTTCGAGAAGGAGTGGGCTGTAATCTACTAGGCGGGATCAGTGCGGATTGGTAGATGTCACATGTCTTCGAATGTTTGATTTTAGGACATGCCTGTTTCCTCATGATGTTTTCCTTCACGGCTTAGAGAACAGTGGTGATGAAATAATTTACACAAAGTAAAGCGTCTGTCTGGGTTCGAACCTACGACCTCCTACGTGCTACAACTCGTAAGTCTTGGCCGTGACCACTGGGTCAATACTGTTCTCTAACTTTGCAATAGCACCCTGGAATCTAAGTTAGTTTATATGCCTCACCCCCTCTTACAAAATGTCTTTTTCCTAGTTGATACACATAGTCTGAAAGTTGTGATTTGAATATACGGACAATTTAAGTTGGTAGTTAACTTGCTTAATAATAATAATAATATATAACATTAAAATAAAGGAGATAATAATATAATAATAATAAATTTATTTGTTAGAATATTGTTGTTACAAGTTCATATTACATTCGGTTGGTCGGTTGGTCGGAGGATCCTCCGACCAGACGGGTGTTGTGTCTGGTGGGCAACTGCCCAACGATTGATGTTGGGAAATTGTATCTATGCTAATTGCGCGGTAAACTCTGCTTGCGAGATGCAGGATTTGCGTGACGTCAGTATGACGCGTTGTTCGTATGTGGTGTTGTAGATACCGCTACAACATCATATATCGTCCATTGTATTCTGCTGTTTCCAGCGTACAAATATTTTAAGGAATTATAATTAAGTTTGTTATTAGAACAAATTACAAATCAAAGGATAAAGAAAACGTAAAATACTATCAAATACAATGTCAAGATAATTAAACAGAATGTCAGGATTATTAAATAAAATGTCAGGATTATTAAATACAATGTCAGGATTTCCAAATACAATATCAAGTATGATCAAATAAACATAAAGAATTATATAACACAGTGACACATATAACAAATAATATACAATTAATAGGAAAGTAAAGGTAAGTCATCGTCCAACTTAAATTTTGAATTAAATTTTTCGTTTAAAAAATCATTTGTTGAGTAGTAACACTTGTCTATTAGGAAGTTAAATAATTTCTTTTTAAATGTCATGAGGTCAAGATTTTTAAAAACATTAGGCAATTTATTATAAACACGAATTGCCATACAGTAAACATTATTGGAAAATAGTTTAATTCTTTGTTGGGGTACAAGTAATTAACAATTAACTTCCCTGAACTTACCAAAATGTACTTGAGCTACACGTATGCGCACCCTCGTTGGGAGTACATGTTGGTATAACATTGTTATGTTAGTAACTTAGTAGCATAGAGTAAACTTCCACAGCCGTAAATGAGTCCACAGACCAACAATGAATGCAACACCTCTGAATTTGTTTCGGCCTTTCTTCTCAGAGTAGTCAGATAGGACACGCGGTTGGCGTTTCCTATCTGACTCAACTACTTAGCTTATTTTTTTTTTTATAATATGACGTATATATATTATATCCTGATTACAGAGTAAACAATTTCATTTCAATTCAATACAATCAGGATTTTTTAAATTTTTTGATGCCCTAAGATTCTTTTGCTTCCTTTTTCATATACATGTACATATATTATTATTTTAAGTCTGTTAGTTTATATTTTGTAAATATTATCTGTATTTTTATTCAATCAGGAAAATTAATTTAAGCGAATTAAAACAACGTCAATTTGCCTTGGTAAAGCCATTTCATACAGCTGTCAAAAAATGACAGTTGTGATTTCAATATACGGACAATTTAGTTGGTAGGTAGCCACTTTCCTTAACAATTAATTTCCCTATCTTTACCTAGGCAATTTTAAAGTAAAAATATAAATCTTGCCATTATAATCTTGGACAAAGACTTGGCCCGTCCGCCCCTAACTAGCGGGTCTTGGCAAGGGGCCAAGAAATCAAAGAAACTGATGTAGACCTTGTACTTTATAGGCCTATATGTTCAAACAAGGAAGTATTAGGTTAATTTATATGCATTGAAATATTGTAGAACTAATTTCGTTGTATTTTACCCCTCGCTTTTTCGCGTGGCTTGGCTTGGAACAACGAAGAAGATCACAATAATCACCACAGCTATTTCTACCACCCACTGGTATCAGGAGCATGCTGTGTTACGGTAACGGGCCAGTGGTATGGGCTCCGGCTTAAGAGTTGTAGGTCGTCGGTTCGAACCCTGCCCAGGCAGGCGCTTTACTTTGTGTAAATAATTTGATCATACACGGTGAAGCTCTCAAAACGGCGAAGGAATACATCGTGAGGAAACCGACATGTCCTAGAACCAAAAATTAAGTCATGTGGCATTACCAACCCGCACTGGGCCGGCGTGGAGGATTACAGCCCACTCCTTCTTGAAAAGAAGAGGCCTGGTCTTGAAGGGCATGAGTGCCGGGACAGTGCGCATTTCAGTTTTGTCCCTGGAATGACAAGACACCTGCGAATCCTGCCTTGCCTCTGGTATTGAAGACATCCATTGGCGGTGGGTCATTAGGCTGTAGGCATCAGGTGGATAGCCAACTTATTTGCCACCAAATTGCATACTTACCTCAAAAGGAAAGTACGATCGTTGCCCTGCAATAAAGTTTCTGACTACAAACAATCAATCTCAGTCTCATCAGTTTTACCAGATGCACCTGAATACCAGTGTTATACATGAAGCGACTGCCTGTCTGATCTCTACAACCCAGTTACTGAGTAATACGATATTTCTTGGTAAAATTTTTGGGCTTCTGACTACCCCTTAACGACTGTCAGAGATCTACAAAGCACAACCGAGAAAAACGATTTAATGTGTTTTCCAAACCACGGAGGGGTCTCGGTAATTGTCCCATCCACGATCCGACCTCGACAAGCGTAGGATCGACGATCGACCCGTGCGGCAGTTATTATTTGGCCACGACCCCGTTTTAGACCAGAATCTAAGGGACAAAATAAAATTCTTATATAAAAAGACGTTACATTTTTATATACTCACAGACTGTTACAACACAGATGTTCCAATATAATCGCGTGTTCGACATAGCGTGATTTACCCCTATACATCACCTATCGTAGCTTATTTACGGCTAAGTACCGGCCTGCCAGTTACTGCCACGTTTTAAACCGGCAATGTATTGCGGGCTCATAATTTAAACTGTTGCGGCAATGTATAAAGGATTGCATGTGTTTAATTGCATGTCTCGGGCAAATTGTGTGATTTGTAGGTTGTTATGGTGCTATTACACCGGTGGGGAGGGGCCAAATGCATGTCAAAATCTTTAGACACATTTTATAGGATTGTTATTAATTGAAATGTTGCTCACAGCGTGGGAGTGCAGGCATGATTAATGTTTCATACTAAAGGAAATTAGGTACCAGTGAAATGGATTTATTTTGTGGCCACTTCATTTATGGACAAACTGGACAGATGCACTCAATCCTGTATGGTTCTTTCCTTAAAAGACCATCTTAGACATAAACTTGCATAGTCCTCACATGGTCCATCCAAGATTATGTCTGGACTTTAAAAAACACTGTGATCTCTGAGTTTGTTTTGGTCTTTCTTCTCAGACTAGTTAGTTAGGAAGCACCGATGTCATCAGTTTTAAAACAAAAGTTATTCTTGACGTGTAAAAGTGATTTTTTGGAGGTATTCCACTCAGAGCACTGAACCAATTTTCAGAAATACATAATATTGTTTATCATTTAATTTTGTTTGGCTTTTTTAGAAATATGAGAAAAAAAAAATTAAAATAATGAATTGAAAAATAATTATTATGTAATTAGTTTTTAGGAACCAAAATAAATCAAAGCAATGGCAGGAGCATTGACGATTGGTTGACAAGAAATAAATAATTATGTTTGAACTACACTACCAGACTTTTACTGACTAAAACCCACCCGTGTTCCTTCAGTTGCCTGTGCCGGGGGCCACGGTATCTCTTTCGAACAACCCGCAGCCCTGGCAGGCATCGGCCCTAGCGAACCCCGTCAGTTCGTGCTGACATTCTATGAGGCGCGCGTGCAACACAACGCGCCGTCGACCCGGGCCTGGTCCTTACCGGGCGGCGAGCTGCCCATCGCTCGCCGCCCGTACCTAACACCCCTCCAGGGCCAAAAATAATAAAAACACCAAAAGCTATTAAGAGCTCCTAAATTTTTAGATTGCCTTTCTTATTTTCTATTTTATTTTCCATTCTATGTTATAATCAGCCTTTAATGTTCCGATTCAGTCCATGTTCAACCACCACAATCTTTACCCCCGACCATGTTGAACTCCTAAATGTTGTCCATGTTCAACCCCTCATTGGTTAAACTTGGAATTTTATTTTTGATCCCACTGCTGGGACACAGACCTCCTCTCTGAGAGACGGAGCCTGTATCAAGGTAAAAATAAAGTGATTCCGGTAAAAACACTAGGAACAGAACAAGATGTGTTGCACTGTGAACTCCAGTCTCCCCCGGTAATGTAATAAAAGGGTGAGGTCAGAGAATCCTTTGCAGTCTGTCGGTCAAGGTCAGGCTTCCGGGAGGAGCACGTGTGGTAACTGTGTCATCTGGAGGTCATTATGTTCCCTTTATTATTGTTTAAGGTTTACATCGGGTTCTCCTTATTTTCTGAAAGCTGTGGGCCAGAGCTTAGCCACGCTTCATTAAAAAAAAAAATTGTAATTATAATTTTGAGAATATAGCACCTAGCCCCTTATTTTATTTTATTAGGGAAAACAAGCAATTGCACATTTTGTCTTACATCTAAGTATACAATAAAGTGGGTTAACGTACAATCAACAACGTCTCCACATATTACTATAAGTATTAATGTACTTACATACAGTTCGGAAGAAAGGTTGGGCTTATTTTAATATTATACTTAATTAGCTATTAGGTTTTAAGTGCATTAACTAATACCTTTTTAAATACATTATGAGCTAACGTAAATATGTCTATTTTAACAAAATGTTGGTTATATATTTTGGGTAATCTGTGAAGAGGCGCCCGTTGACCCGCATTTGTACGACTACAGGTCGTAGCAAAGAGTGGGTAAGCGCGCGCCTCTCGCCTTATTACAGTTCTGGGCACGAAATAAAATATATTATTCACAAGTTCAGGGCAATCAAACTTGTTGTGTATCAGTCCACGGAGCATCATGGTTTGGAGTAGCAAACTTTTCCCAGTACTTATCAGTGTTGCCCAATTCCCTTTTTTTTAGACCCGATCACACTGACCACAACCATACCATATCGCAGCGACAAAATGTGGGCCAGCAGTGGTTACGTGTGATTAGTCTCGCTGTAGCTTTTTGCAGTTGCGTTGTAGTAACTACAAAATTTCGATGTGGTTGCGTTGTCGCTAGTGGTTGTGATGTGGTAACTCTTTGGCTAGTGTTCGCGAGCAGACAGATCGACTCCGGCTTTCGTAGAGGAAGCACGTCTTGACTCAACGAGCTCATGGACTTCGGAATCATGGTATTGTTGCTATCTGTATTATGGTTTTTATTAAGAAGAAGACAAAGATGTCAGCGTCGTAGTTGCAACGTTGTGTTAGCGATGTGGTCAGCCGCTAGCGCGTGGTCTCGCTGGTGGTTGCGGTGTGGTTTTGTTGTGGTCAGTATCGCCCATGCGGTTGATTTTGTCGACCAAATGTGGTACGTGTGAATAAATTATTCATTTTCATACAAATGGTCGCCCGTCCACATGTTGTCGTTATGGATTAGGACCCTATAAACTAATTTTATTTTATCTACCCGATATGCTTGTCTTTGACCGTTATTACGACGTTGACCGTTATTACGACGGCGATGTACCATGTTTGCTTAGAAAAAGCCAAACACACTCGGAGACTCCTAGTTGACAGTATGTAGAGAGCTTTAAAATATTGCTAGATTGGTTTATTTCTGTATTTTTTTTTCGTCTCATTCAATTCATGGTCTACTAATACGAAACAATAATCCCGACATTCCTTTAACGTCCAAAGTCTAAGTACAAGAACAAACTCCTTGATTTACAGTCCAACACGTTTCAAAGTCAACTCACTTTCTGAGGGTTTTCCGCCTACTTATAAAGCGGACGGGCGGCGGCGTAGGGCGGACATTGTATTACCGCGCACCGGAAGTGAGCACGGCAAGGTCAGGGCGCCGCCGCCGGCCTACTTCTTGGGCAGAGGGAGCGAGGTCCAAGTTTAAATCGGAAAAGGGTTTTTATGCCAGAAAGCCTTTTATACCGTTAAGGCTTATATCGAGGACAAAAAGGCTTGGGATTGAGCTGCTTCCAATTTTTACATATTGAATGTTTTTATTTTTTGTTTTGTTGTTGTTTTTTTTAATATACACTTTGACATTAATGAATTTGATATATACTATGACATTTGCTTACTTTGTAAAGTATTTTATTATTTTAATTATTGTGAATGTGAAGACTATGTGGGTCATTTTATTTATATTATTTTTCTCTTTGTTCTCTTAGTTTTTGCTATGGTCTGGCAGTTTGAGTAATTAATGTGGCCTACCCAAATGTCCTTTCTTTGGTATTGTTTGTCGAATCGTTGAGCTCCTTAAGTTTTGAGTTGCGCTGCACGATTTCTGACAAATGCGTGCACTGACTGGACAGGTCCTCTCAAGCTGTGTGGTTCTTTTCCTCAAAAGACCATCTCAGACATCGACCTACATGGTCTTCATATGATCTGACCAAGATTATGTCTGGGCTTTAAAAGAGACTGTGACCTCTGAGTTTGTTTTGGCCTTTCTTCTCAGACTAGTCAGATAGGAAACGCCGACCTCATCTAGTTTTAAAATATGATTGACGTGTAAAAGTGTTTGTACAAACCTACTTACAAAAATAAAATCATTTATCATTTATAAAAGGAAAAAAAACCAAGTTGATATTTGAATGACATACGAAATACCATAGATAAAAAGTGGGTTGTTTCGTACTTAGTACTGTTTTAAATACCAAATCGGAAGACGGATTTGTAATTACATTGTAAGTATGTAGTAATCATCATTAAATAAATGAGGATAATGAGAACGATTTTTAGGGTTGCCGAAAGGGTGCCAACGGAACCCAATTCCTAAGCCTCCGCTGGCCGTCCTTCCGTCCGTTCTTTTGACTGTCAGCAGGCTGTATCTCATGAACCGTAATAGGTAGACAGTTGAAATTTTCAGTCTATATATCTATTATGTACATAAAATTAATAAACATTAAAGGGAAAATTAAAAAATTAAAAATTATTATTTTTTTTTTTAATTAATTTGAAATTATTATATTAATTATTTTATTAGTTTACCTTAATAATGTATTGAAGTCTAAAATTTAATTTTGAAATTATTATATTAATTATTTTATTAGTGACATTAGTGTTCCTTAGTATTTAAATTTGAAACCTAATTTGTTAAATTTTTGCATGCCAATACTCGGGCAGAATGTGTACGGGCCAATATATATATTTTTTTACCAACTTTTTGTTAAAAACCTACATTCTATGCGAATAAATGATTTGATTTGATTTGATTTTTTTGATTTGAGGGACGCCAAAAAAAAACATAGAGACCTCCGTACAAGAAACGTGTTTTTTCGGCGTTTTATGCCTTTTGGCACGGAACCCTTCGTGTGCGAGTTCAACTCGCACTTGGCCGGTTTTCTATAGGACCAGCAACAAACTGTGATCGAAAATTTCCCTGGCAATTATGAGCATGGCAATATTCTATTCCTAGTAGTAATTCGAAACCCGAAGCTAACTAGTGCACGTTTCCGAGAATTGTAAATATTAAATACTATTCACAAGCGGATTTCAATTTGCACCTGATAATTTGGAAACTTTGGCCAGTCAGCAAATAGGAACTATATAAATATTTAATTAGGTACTATATGATGTACAGTGTACAAGTTTTGATAAGTTTTTGGTGGAGTAACCGCGGTTAATAATAGGAGTTAAAGTATGAAATTGCCGTTTTATTGTAATAGGTACTTCGAATTGACATAGAACCTTCATGGTTTGAGATTTTTGAGTGAAACTTTTTTCTCATGGTACCATGAGAAAAAAGTTTAGACAAGCTTAGGCAAGAAAGATGGATACTTCGAAAATTCGAGTTATTTTTGAATACGAGGTCCGACGCGGAACTAACGCGGCAGAAACAGCTCGCAATATCAATGTTGCGTTTGGAGAGGGGACTGCTAATGAACGCACCGTGCGATTTTGGTTTAAACGCTTTGGTGATGGAAACTTTGATTTGAAGAACGAACCACGTGGAAGACCGCCCACACAGGTGAATAACAATGAATTGAAAGAGATGGTGGAAGCCGATCCGAGCCAAACTACCCAGGAATTAGCGGCATGGTTTAACGTTACCTTACCAACAATATTGACTCATTTGCGTCAAATTAATAAAATAAAAAAATATGAGAAATGGGTGCCTCATGATTTGACTGATCTGCAGAAAGAAACGCGTGTTGAAACTTGTGTTGCCTTGTTGAATCGATACAGAAATGAAGGAATATTGGATCGAATTGTGACATGTGATGAAAAGTGGATTCTTTACGATAACCGTAAGCGAAAAATGCAATGGCTGACCCCAGGTCAAACGCCGCAACAGTGTCCTAAAGCAAAGCTTACCAATAAAAAGGTAATGGTAACTGTTTGGTGGTCTCAGCATGGTGTTATTCACTATAGCTTTCTCCGATCTGGTCAAGCAATAACGGCAGATGTCTACTGTGCCGAACTCCGAACAATGATAGCAAAACTAACAGTGAAACAGCCCCGACTCATGAATCGATCTTCACCATTATTGCTCCATGATAACACGAGACCTCATACAGCACGAGAAACCGTTTTAACTCTACAGGAACTGCAATTAGAAACCATTCTTCACCCTCCGTATTCGCCAGACCTTGCTCTAACGGACTACCATTTTTTTCGTGATTTGGACAATTTTATTTATTTATTTGGATACTTTTTATCACGTAATAAAAAGTTTTCTTCTCAGGAGGCAGTACAAAAAGCTTTCACACAGTTTGTCGAATCTAGATCACGAGAGTTCTATCGCAAAGGTATAAATGACCTTCCTATTAGATAGCAGCAATGTATAGATAATAATGGTAATTTTTTTGATTAAATAAATATGTTAAATTAAAAAAAAAACGAATTTCAATTTTTCAGTACAAATCGGCAATTTCATACTTTAATCCCTAATATTAAAAAGTAGAAGTCATATTTACCATGTAGAACAATACACATTGCGTTTTATTTAGGAAAATCTGACTTTTTGACAAAAAGGCAACTCACTATTTTCCCCCAACTTGTTCTTTTTGTATTTTGTGTTCTTTCTCTGCGTTATGTTTGACGCAAATAAACGTGATTTCTTTCTTTCTTCAATGGACATTCTTGAAACTACAGCTTTTATGACAAGTGTGATGTAAGCACTGTGCTGCAGGTTGTATGAAAAGTGTGATGTAAGCACTGTGCTGCAGGTTGTATGCTAAGTGTGATGTAACCACTGTGCTGCAGGTTGTATGACAAGTGTGATGTAAGCACTGTGCTGCAGGTTGTATGACAAGTGTGATGTAAGCACTGTGCTGCAGGTTGTATGACAAGTGTGATGTAAGCACTGTGCTGCCGGTTGTATGACAAGTGTGATGTAAGCACTGTGCTGCAGGTTTTATGACAAGTGTGATGTAAGCACTGTGCTGCAGGTTTTATGACAAGTGTGATGTAAGCACTGTGCTGCAGGTTGTATGACAAGTGTGATGTAAGCACTGTGCTGCAGGTTGTATGACAAGTGTGATGTAAGCACTGTGCTGCCGGTTGTATGACAAGTGTGATGTAAGCACTGTGCTGCAGTTTGTATGACAAGTGTGATGTAAGCACGGTGCTGCAGGTTTTATGAAAAGTGTGATGTAAGCACTGTGTTGCAGGTTGTATGACAAGTGTGATGTAAGCACTGTGCTGCAGGTTGTATGACAAGTGTGATGTAAGCACTGTGCTGCAGGTTGTATGCTAAGTGTGATGTAACCACTGTGCTGCAGGTTGTGTGACAAGTGTGATGTAAGCACTGTGCTGCAGGTTGTATGACAAGTGTGATGTAAGCACGGTGCTGCAGGTTGTATGACAAGTGTGATGTAAGCACTGTGCTGCAGGTTGTATGACAAGTGTGATGTAAGCACTGTGCTGCAGGTTGTATGACAAGTGTGATGTAAGCACTGTGCTGCAGGTTGTATGACAAGTGTGATGTAAGCACTGTGCTGCAGGTTGTATGACAAGTGTGATGTAAGCACTGTGCTGCCGGTTGTATGACAAGTGTGATGTAAGCACTGTGCTGCAGGTTTTATGACAAGTGTGATGTAAGCACTGTGCTGCAGGTTTTATGACAAGTGTGATGTAAGCACTGTGCTGCAGGTTGTATGACAAGTGTGATGTAAGCACTGTGCTGCAGGTTGTATGACAAGTGTGATGTAAGCACTGTGCTGCCGGTTGTATGACAAGTGTGATGTAAGCACTGTGCTGCAGTTTGTATGACAAGTGTGATGTAAGCACGGTGCTGCAGGTTTTATGAAAAGTGTGATGTAAGCACTGTGTTGCAGGTTGTATGACAAGTGTGATGTAAGCACTGTGCTGCAGGTTGTATGACAAGTGTGATGTAAGCACTGTGCTGCAGGTTGTATGCTAAGTGTGATGTAACCACTGTGCTGCAGGTTGTGTGACAAGTGTGATGTAAGCACTGTGCTGCAGGTTGTATGACAAGTGTGATGTAAGCACGGTGCTGCAGGTTGTATGACAAGTGTGATGTAAGCACTGTGCTGCAGGTTGTATGACAAGTGTGATGTAAGCACTGTGCTGCAGGTTTCTATCTTCATTATCATTCTCTTGCCCTTATTCCAATTTATTTTGGTCGGTGCAACATCTTTTTCTTCCATTCTTCTCTACCAGTCGTCATCGCGGTAGTCACCCCCTTTCTAGCCATAGACTCTTCCACGCAGTCCATTAATCGTTTCTTTGATCTTCCTTTTCACTTATAGCCATCCACTTTTATAATTCAAACTTTCCTCACGACCATTTCCTGGTTTCTATCTTAATGTGCAGTAAAAGCTTTTCTTTACGATTATTATTTAAGCCATAGTACTATCGGCACGGCAAAGGTTTTGGAGTGGCGACTGCGTACCGGAAGACGTAGCGTCAGTTGGAAGGCATCCCACAAGGTTGACCGATGACATTGTGAAGGCAGCGGGAATCCGCTGGACGCTGGTAGTACTGAACCGGTCGAAGTGGCGGTGCTTGGGGGAGTCCAGCAGTGGAAGACCTTTGGTTGAAATGATGACGATCGGCACTAAAAAGATGAAGTTATCAAATTGATGTTTACGCACTAGTGAAGGACCGGGCTCAGACTTCTGGCAATCACTTTATCCACTACTAAATAAAAACAGAACAGACTTTGTTGGAAATCACGTTAAAACGAAACTTATCCCGGGGTGTACAAAGAGGCCCTTATAGCTACGATGATTTAGTAAAATCCAAACTAATAATTAATCTGAAGAGTTTGTTTGTTTGTTTGAACGCGCTTATCTCTGGAACAACTAAACGGATTTGAAAAATTATTTTTGTGTTTGATAGTCCAATGCTTCAAAAAGGCTACAATTTAAAATTACGCTAGGACCATTACGAGCCCAGCAACAAGAAACAAAGTTAGAAAGACTGCTATGCAAAAAGGAAGTAATACCGCGGGCAGGCGATGCGATGCGACGGGATGGGTCGCGGGACAAGACGTTTCACGCGGACAAAGTCGCGAGCAGAAGCTAGTAAAATATAATAATATTATAAACAGGTAAAGTTTGTGAGTTTGTATGTAGGAGGGAGTTGTCGGAACTACTGATCCCATTCCGAAAGGCCTTTCACTAATGGGAAGCTCGCCCCCTGGTACATGGGACTTAAACATAAACTGGTGAAATGTCGGTGTACTCTAGGTACAATTCTGCCCAACTCTTTGGGTAAACAAGGCGTGTTATTATGTGTGTGTTAGTGGGAAGCCACAGTATGGCCGAGTGTCATGGGATATTGTATGCTTATCTAAACCATAAATTTCACATGGACGAAGTCGCGGGCAGAAGCTTTAGCAGAATAAAATTGGCTAGGATAGCCTAAAGCTTTACAACAGTACGAATACAGTACTTATAATTGGCGTGAATAATTAACTAAACTTAATTTAACTTGAATTAGCTTACAGTGTTATTCTAACTTAAAATCACGAGTAGTGTAGATTAGTAACTGTGAACTTAATTAGCTCCTGAACTAACTGGATCTGAAGGCCAATTCTTGTAATTAAAAACGTTCAAAATGTAGTCGCAATCTCATCTCAGCGACTATCAATGTCAAAAACTTGTCAAAATGTAGGAAAATTAGAGGTATTTTTGACAGATTGAGACTGAGATCAGACTGTGAACGTTCTGAAAGTTACGAGAATTGCCCCTCTGTAATGCCATGTACATTGCAGACGTAGTTATAGTTCGGGAGCTAGATACCTAAGTTGGTAGGTGGAACCTAATTAGTTATTTACACGAAACTATGCGCCAGAGAGTTGCCAGTACACATGGGACTTTATAACTAACTTAAAACCTATTTATTTTGTTGTGACATAGCTTAATTAAAGGTATGTTTGGCTTGGCAGGGCTTAAAGCTTATAAAGATAAAAAATAAATTTTTTTCGTGTACGAGTGTAATATATTTTCGGTACCGTATGACTGTGAACACCGCTAGTTTATAATCTATCTCGCAGGATTATAAACTATCGAAAAATCGTGAACTGCAACAAACCATTTACCACTAACGCATTATTTCTCAATAGCTTATAGTCTGTCGATGGCATACCGATAAATTGTGAACTGGTGTCAAACTTGTATGAGACGGATCGCACGCAGCCAAGTAACTGCGACCAACTTGGAAGTAGTCAAACTAATTTATCGCGACTTAAACTCCAATTACAAGCAACATTAAGCTGGACGGCTATCATGAATACTAGACAGTAGCAATCCACATTGCTTGTACAGTCAGGTAAATTCATTGTCAAGCAAAAAAATACCCTACGTCAATTTGCAATGTTACAGCCATTTCATACAACTGTCAGTTGAATGACAGTTGTGATTTGAATATACGGACAATTCAAGTTGGTACTCAAATGGGGAAAAAAATATTTTTCCTGCCTTTGTAAACTGCTCCGCTACCGCCCGTAAGATGGCCCGTCCCTTATCAGCAAGGGTTTATGTGGCAGATTAGACAGGCGTGGACATGGAGCCGGCACGTCCGGTTTATGCCGACGATACGCTAACCACCAGATAACCACGTTAACGGGGTAGTTCCATGTTCGTGGAGCTTTGTGGGGATTATTAGATCCGTGCAAAAGATATGGGGTACCTACTAGCTGATTTAGTTCGCTTTATACCCTGATTTAGTTCGCTTTATATAGTCTAAAAATAAAACGTTGTGGAAATGTTATGGCATTTCTAGTAAATTTGGCAAGGCTGGGCTATGTTGCAGTTCGTAACACAATCTACTTGGAGGTTGATAACAACAACACTCAAATAAAATCAAAATCAAGTCATTTATTCGTGTGATTTTTGGTAATACAAGACTTATAAAATATTTGTATGCAAAAAAATCTACCTAGATCAATGTCAATAATTCATTATCATCATCATCAGCTTATAGCTGTGCACTGCTGGACATATGCCTCTCCTATTGCACGCCATTCATCTCGACTTTCGGCAACTCTCATTCAGCTGCTACCAGCCATCCTGTCAAGATAGTTGCTCCACCTAGCCTGCGGGCGCCCTACGTCAATAATTAATCAGACTTAATGTCCCGATTATGGCACAAAACGATGAAATTCGAAATCAAAAGTCATTTATTAAAATTAGGCTGGGAATCAGCATGTTTTGAACGTCAAGTTTACATTTAAAAAAGTACAGTCCCTCAAAACGCCCGCCCTTCACGACTTTCTAGTACATTAGCTGTGAAGAAAAAGTGGCGCAGCAAACTACGGAGTTCGCTAACTGAACAAACAGCTGTGCTGCTACGGAGCAGCACAGCTGTCTGTTCAGTTAGAAAATTCTTGATTTTGTACAAAAGATCGTTTCACAGCAACATACAAATATATACATATACATATATATATTATATGCAATGGTTAGCATAAGCATAATCAGCCTATAACGTTCCCACTGCTGGGACAAAGGCTTCCTCTCTGTGAGAGGGAGTGACCTGTAATTCACCACGCGGGCCCAGTGCGGCAGTGGGTAGTGTGGGTGCAGTGTGTGGTTAATAGATGGTTAGTATTTTTGTGCCTCTTCATTTGTTTCTGCCGTGGTAAAATATTAAAGCCCCAGCTAAGTGATGGTGGGAATTACTGCGCCAGACGAACAGTTAAGTACCATTCCGCACCCCAAAACAAAGTTCTATAGCCACATAGTATACCTAAAGTAAACTTTTTCAAGCTTAGCACCATGAGCCTAATTAGTGCCAGGCGGCTGGGCAGAGCCTACAGCGCCGCTTTCAAACAGGCTGTAACTAGCTCCGAATTATAAGATGGTATTATTTTGAAGCAGCTTGTTTTATTGCTCGTTGGTCTAGTGGTCGCAAGCGCTACTGCTGAAGATGAGGTCCTCGGTTTGATGCTCGGCTCGGGCAAAGTGTTATTGGGTTTTGCCATCTGGAATTTCTCGCGTAAGTAGCATCTGCCTGGTTGATGGCAATAGGCAAAATCCCACACTTTCCGGTCTGATCCCAAGACCCGGGCGCCTATTGAAAGTCTCTCGTAAACAAAAACAAAAAGGTAAGGTTAGGTTAGTAAATAACAATTAAGTAATTAAGGGCTGATTTTTACATCGCCAGATAACTTTTATTTGATGAATATAATTAACGTTTGACAGTTCATGCATGAAAAAACTGTCAAAATTTCAAATTTATTCCTCGAATAAAGTTATCAGATGATTGAAAAATCAGCCCTCAGTGAAGTAATAAATATGTATATTAATAAATAATTATCTTGAAAGATACAAATGCTAACACGAGTATTGAGTTACCTTCCAAATGGAAGACGACCGTCGGCTCGACTCTACAGCAGTATTAAAGACGACCGTCGGCTCGACTCTACAGCAGTATTAAAGCTTTCTAATTAAAACAGATTTCTATCTATCTAATTATGAGCACCAAAATAACTCCAAAACTCACCAACTCTTTGCAATCAATCAAACTGGAACCATCTAAATCTACAATATCGTTGTTAAACTAATTTCGATATTAATCATTAATTTTGGTCGCCATTTTTACGTGAACGCCGAACTTTGGCGAGCTCGTAAAGTTATGGCTGAAGTTCGGGCGGGGGCCAAGGGGCCAACGGGGTTTTTTAATTTATGGTTTTTATATGAGGCTTGTAATTAGGTTGGTCGTTTAAGGGCTTTAAAGGGTAAGCAGGGCTTGATGGACTTTGGAATTGACAGTTTTGCTAGTAGGCAAACAATTTATGGACCAGCCTTGTGTTTCATTTATCAATGTAATTTCGTAGTATAATTAATCTTGAATTTATTTGGAAGGGCATAATATATTAACCTTATTGGTGATGTTCTTCAGAAAGATCAAGGTCAAGGTGCGTAGTACGACTAGATGTTTAAACGTAAAAGAAGCAAAAGAAGTATGTAAGGATCGCAGCGGGTGCGTCCTGTTGTGTCTGCCTACTCGCATGTAAAGAAGGCTTTGAGTTTGTTAAGTTGAAACAGTCAATGAGCATCGGGAATGTTTTTTTTAGTTTCAGCTTTTATTTAACTTGCACTGTTCGTATGTAGGTATGTTTGTAAGTCGTCCGTCAAGATTTGCTAACCATTTTTCGACCATTTGTTGGTATCCGATTGAGCTGAAATTTAGCATACACCTTTATTATTTTCCAAGACTAGCAATAACAACAGATAAAAATTAAGGAAATGAAAAAAGCAAACCTTAATGTTACCAGAGCATAAAAATAAATGAGGTAAGCAGAACATTCAGCCTAGTAAACGAAAAAACGTGACTCGTATTTAAAGAGCCAACTAATTTGAAGATGGCGTTGAACAAGAAAATAAGATGTCTTCAGGAGAAGACGTCAATAAAATTAACGTTTAATGAAGGTTTCTATGTCCAAAAACTCGTTTCGAATACTAATTTTATCATTTTTTGTTGGTAATTCCTTTGAAATTACTGGAAAAAAGGAAAATTTTACCTGAAATCGATTTCAAGAGAAGAAAAGCGGCTAAGTGCACGTCGGACTCGCACACGAAGAGTTCCGTATATACCTTACAATATTGAAGGGTTCATTTTTAAAAAAAGCTATAAGTTTCGGCTTGTTTTGGTCAATTTTAATAATACATATATGATTTAACAAAATATGCCCAAAAAACACGTTTCATATACGAACGGACGGACAGCAGTGCCGTAGTAATAGGGTCCCGTTGGCACCATAAACATTGCTTTTATATCGAAGAAAATACAAGGGATCGTTTGTAAATCTATTCTATACTAATAATAAAGCTGAAGAGTTTGTTTGTCTTTACGCGGTTATCTCTGGAACTACCAGCCGGATTTAAAAATTTCTTAATTTTATACCCCAATTCTTGAAGGCTATTTAATATCAGGGTAAGATCCTCAGGAGTTAAGCAAATAAAAAAGTCAAAAAGAACGCTGAGCGATGCGATGCGACGGGGTGGGCCAGGCGAACAAGAAATTTGACGCGGACGAAGTCGCGGGCAGAAGCTAGTTACTAATAAAGACGGGGAAGTTAAAAGAATGAAGATTAGTAATTGGAAATACTGAGGGTCCATACAGATTGGGTATGTTTATACACGCCATGTACTACATATGCCAAAAAGAAGCTATTCACCTCTCTTTGATGTTAGCAAAGTTACGAAAGTGTTTCACCACGCCTATATTCCCGGAAGGGTTAAGCAGACGTGTACCTATAGTACACATTTCGCCAGTTATGTATGAGTCTCATGTATCAGGGGGCGAGCCCATTGCCATCAACCGGACACAAATCTAGACTCCGGGCTGGTGATGAGAAAATACAGATGGAAAAACCCAATACCACTTAGCCCGACGCGGCTCCAGACCCAGGACCTCGTGCTCACTAGACCAATGAGGCAACTTATTTTAATTTATAATGAACCCTTTTCTGCAGCCCCCAGCATAATATTCACCGCTCTTCTTAATAAAATTCATTGAGCAAGACGCTTCAATCCCGCTAAGCTGAATATTTAGCAGCTGCATTGCTGCGGAGCGTCTATAGGATTAATCTATCAAGCGCTGCAGCGGCTGACGGATTACCTCCTTTGTTCTAATTGCTATGAACGCAAACTGTGAACGGAATTATGTTCTTGCTTTTGTTCAAGAGACGGTTTTCAGTACTAAGATAGTAGCGTCTGTGGTCACATGGTATAGACAAAATCCAACTGGTTGCTTATTTATAATTTTTATGACTTTGATTTTATATTCTGTGATTAGTTAAATTAAAATCGTCTACTTTTACAATATTTGTAAGTATGTGAGCACCATTGAGCACCGTGTATCTATCACATAATTAATTAATTTATCTGTCATTGCTTTATTTTCAACTCTTTTTACCTAGTGTGGTATAGAAATGTCTATTAACTGCCCTCAAATTACGATGTTTATTTATTTTTTATTTACATACTTCTTTGACATAATCTTATTATTATTCGACATTATAAACAGACAATTTTGATTTGGTAATTTTATTCTAGGTGCATCATCTTCATATATTTAAATAAAATAAATAATATAATAAAAATGTTTATTTTCTTCCACAAATAACACTTATTAGCTAAAACTTATAACAGGTAAAAATAATTATTATGATGAAGGACAATGTTCATTTGTGGGAGACTGGTGCCTAAACTAAGCCGGGACTTGTATTTCCAGACACCAGGGACTCCCCTCTACAGGCAAGAATATCATCAAAAACACTATTATAGACAATGCACGAAAGTTACATTATTATGCTATATAAGGGCAAACTATCTGCTGGAAGAATAAAAAAAAAAATATACAAAAATAAAATAGTGATAATGAAATCTTATATTTGTATAAAGTGCAGTGGAGTTCAAGGTGTATGTGGAATGTGCCGAGGGTGTGATGTATTTTGTGTTTGTCTGTGTGTTTGTCTCTGTGTTTGTGTGTGTGTGTGTGTTGTGTAGTGTTGAGTGGATGAGAACCCTGTGAGTGGGTTCATGTCCAACTAGACGAATGGTTCCTATCATATTACGTTATTATAACTAGTAGCTCTTCTGTTTTTGTGTAGTTCAATTTTAGTAACCAGTTAGTCACTATAAGTTTATATTTAGATTTATTGTAATTAAAAATACTAATTTCTTTATTTAATTTATTGTAAAGTTCAGGTCCTCGGAAAGTATAACATTTTTGGGCAAAAGCTGTTTTAGATTTGATTGTGCTACATATTGCATACTGCCTCCTCGTTGTTAATTTAGAAAGATCGAAAGAGGATGTATCTGAATGTTGCCGCAGAATAGTAAAAAGGATGTAAATTTGCCTGACAGTTAACACCTCAGCTTCCTGATACAGTGCGTCAGTGGGATAGAGTCGTGGCTTTGAAAGCCCAACTTTTAAAATCAACCTTTGAGCTCTTTCTATTTCCAACATTTTAGTTTTACCGGTACCTCCCCAAGTTGTTACACAATATATCAGTAAAGATTGAACAAGGGGAAAATATACCATTTTAAACATTTCACCATTAGCTACCTGTCTAAGTTGTTTAAAAATATAAGTCAGTTTCCGTACTCTTTTACATAAGTTGTGAATATGCTGATCACAGGACAACCTTTCATCAACCGTTACACCCAAGTAACTTATATAATTAAAAATTATATAATTAATGTATAAAAAATATTGCAAAACATTTTAAAAGAGTAACGGTGGAGTTTCTTGCCCCGACAGCAAGCCAAGCCATTCATTAAGGGGCGACTAGAATCAATTCAATTTATTGTAAATTTTGACGTTCAAAAGCGCCTTATATGTACCTATTTGAACTAAATGATTTGACTTTGACTTTCACATGAGTGGATATTCCTGCAGAGACCAAACTTTACCCAGGTCGTTACGTCATAAGTTACCCAAAGGACTCAAAGGGTAATGTTTGACACACAAATTTAGCCAGGGAATTTACCCATTGGCACCGCGTATTAGGTTTCAAACAATGTTGTGGTTAGTCTGAAACCTAATACAACATAATTTCAGAGACTCACTTTGAGCTGTCACGTCTGACAGTTAAGATGGGACAATAGCATTGTTATTATATCTGTCAGAATATTTGAGATGGGACCTAGGTCATGTCTACTAGGTCTCAATTGTATTTCCCTTCGTCTACACATAAGCATAAAGCATAGAAGGAAGAGTATTTATTGCGACTCGTACAGGAACATCACAAATTAAACTAAACACAGTCAAAAATAATTAAACCAAATTATATAAAACAAGTAACGAAAAGAAAAATAGCCTAGCATAATCAGCCTATAATGTTCCCACTGCTGGGACACAGGCCTCCTCTCGGTGAGAGGGAGTGGTCCACCACGCGGGCCCAGTGCGGGTTGGTAGATGTTACATGTCTTCGAATTTTTGGTTCCAGGGCATGCCGGTTTCCCCCTTCACCGTTTTGAGAGCAGTGATGATAACATTATTTACACAAAGTATAACGCCTGCCTGGGTTCGAACCTACGACCTACAACTCGGTAAGTCCGGGTCTACTGGCCACCACTGCTCTCCGTATAGACATTTTTCTTGTCCAATCAAACTGCGAACAGGTAACGGACGGATGGTCGAGAATGGACTGTCATATAAAAAAGGTACCATCAACTGTCGGTTTAAAAGAGGGTTAGATTCGGTTTCGTGGTAAAAGCGTGTACGTCCAGTATCGAATGGCAACCTATTAATAAGTCAAGGATAGCTGTCTATCCGGCTGTCTGTTACGACAACTTTTGCAGAGCAAATATGAAAACAGTATATTAGATTCGTTTAGAAAATGTTTTTTTGTCCAACGCCGACCATTCCCCGTAGGACTACCAAGTCCAAGCAAGTGGTCACCACAGTCACAACCACCCAGCAAGCTGTATTGGTATTGCATTGCCATTCCAGAGACAGCTGAAATGCTTCATGAGTCATGTGCTTGTATAGACACCATTCAAACCGCAACCGGACCATAGCATCGCTGCTGAATGGCAGAAATAAGTTGTGGTGGTATCCTGGTTGAACTCCTTCAAAGAGATCAACAAATATGTAAGTAGCCTATACTTATAATAAAGCTGAACAGTTTGTTTGTTTGAACGCGCTAATCTTTGAAACTACCAGTCGGGGTTATAGGTCATTTACCATCACGCTAAAACTCTTAGGAGCCGAGCAAAAAGAAAAAAAGCCAGAAAGAACGCTGAGCGATAACAAAGTAAAAGCGCGAGAAGGTAATACGGGGAAACAAGAAATTTCACGCCGACGAAGTCGCGCGCAGAGCTATATCTATAATAAATGACAATATCACGAACACAACACGAGCATACTCTCAACTTACTAATCTATTTTACACTACAGTTTGAAATCAGTCCTTGAAATAGCTCAAGTAACTTCAACGAGAAGGCTACGACATCGGAGCTACGAGGGCGGACTGATGAGTTTGGTAAAAATCTATTTTGGAATAAAATGATCGCAAATTGCATGGAACCTCCTTGTTCACAATTTTTTTGAAGGACTAAATTAAAATTTTCGGCCAGTACGGTTAGTTTTTTTTTTGCCAGCCATTAAAGAAAAACAACTGAACACGTTTTTGCAAAGATGGAGAAAAGTGAATTTCGTGTCGTGATTAAACATAATTTTTTGCGCAAAAAACAATAATGGAAACTAAACAAAAACTTGGTAAATATTATGGGGACTCTTCTCCGTCGATTAAAATGATTCATAAGTGGTTCAACGATTTTCGGTGTGGTCGTACAAGCACAAGTGATGCTGTGCGTCCAGGACGCCCAGTTGAGGTCACTACTCCAGAGATGATCGCTAAAATTCATGATATAGTGTTGAACGACCGAAGAGTAAAAGTGAGGGAGGTGGTCGAGATAGTAGGCATCTCAGACGAACGTGATCGCAATATCTTACACCAACATTTAGATATGAAGAAGCGATCCGGGCGATGGGTGCCGCGTTTACTGACTGTTGATCAAAAACGCATGCGCGTGATCACTTCGGAGACAGGTTTGGCGTTGTTTGAACGGGATAAAACCAAATTTTTGCGTCGTTTTATAACAGTAGACGAAACACGGATCCACCACCATACCCCAGAAACCAAGCAACAATCGAAACAGAGGATTGCTTCCGGCGAACCAGCAGTTTTAGCGGCCAATAAAGTGATGGCTACAGTTTTTTGGGATGCGCGTGGGGTAATCCATATTGACTACCTAGAGAAGGGTAAAACGATTAATGGCGCATATTATGCCAATTTATTGGACTAATTTGACAAAATTTTACGTGAAAAACGATCACATTTGGCTAAGAAGAAAATTCTCTTCCACCAAGATAACGCACGAGTGCACACCTGCGCGATTGCATGGCCAAACTTCATGAGTTGCGCTATGAGTTTCTTTCTCATCCACCGTATTCGCCAGATTTAGCACCATGCGAATATATTCTGCTTCGGAATTTAAAAAAAATGGCATGGTGGGAAACGATTTGGCTCCAACGAGGAGATCATGCACGAAACCAATGCCTATTTCGAAGGGTTACTTAAGTCGTACTTTATGGAAGGGATCGAAAAGCTAGAGAAACGCTGGATGAAGTGGATTGAGTTACATGAAAACTACGTTGAAAATTTAAATAATAATTATTAAATAAAATTGACTCCTTGTTTAATTTTTACCAGACTTATCACTCGGCCCTCGTATATTGCCTAGCCTCGCCTGAGTTAGCATATCTGGAGCAAATTTACTAGAGCTAGATTATGTCACGCGCGATCTTAAGTGTGAGTTAAGCTAAGTTTACATATTGTAATACCTTACTTATGTAAGGATGTGAACCCACATGTTGTTGGTGATAGGGGTAGCTTAGGGATCTAAGACCATCTTAGCAGGAGCTTTGTGTGTCGTCGTAATTATTCATGCTAATGCTTAAAGGTCCATTGTTGATCTTGGGTTGCACAATGTATGGTAAACTGAGTTTAAAAAAAAAAAAAACTTTATTTATAGTTTTGGAGTTTTATCCACGAGGATACGTCAACCCTATTATACCTTATACAATATATTATATCCTTAACATTAAATATATCTATACCTACATAAAACAAAAAAAAAACTAATACACCAGAAAAGCATACCTAGCACTAATCACCTTAGCAGTAGTCCTGAACCCACAACACTCTCTATTATGGGTTCAGAACCACCGCCAACCTACAAAGTTGTTTTGCTAGATTAGACTTAGGGTATGACAATATCGTCTGAATTAAGCCAATATCTAACCTGTTCAAACAATTCTCTCTTTCCAATTTTTCTCTTTCAGCCTTATTTTTAACACAATCCATCAACAGATGTTGTACGTCCTCGATTTTATTACACGTAATGGAATTTGGTGATTCGACTTTCTTCATCAAGAACGCAAACTTTGCTGATGGATAGTGTCCCGATCGGAGTCTTAATGCTAATTTTATATATTTTCTGCTTAGTTTGCCATCATCAAACCAAAGGTAACGAGGAGGCTCATGTTGAATGGTTTTATACCAAATTCCTTTTGTTTCTGATTTTTCATTAAAATGCTTTTTCCAGAACTCGTAGCTTTTAATTTTAAATTTAGGGATCAAATCTGAGTAGTCCGGCAAAAAATTAAACTCATTTCCTTCTACTGCTGCTAATTTAGATACTCGATCAGCCTTCTCGTTACCCTTCACACCAATATGACCTGGAACCCACTGCAGTCTAAACTCAATGCCATTTTTATTAAAATCATAAATAATACTGATAATATCTTAGGCTATCGAAGTACCTCTGATGCCAGGGGCGCATCGAGCCACGTATTGCAAAGCGCTTTTGCTATCAGAAAAAATAACAAGTTTGTGTACCTTTCGTTCACTTGCATATGACATTGCATGAAAGATTGCAATAAGTTCCAGCGTCATAATGGATACAAGGGTATTTATTCTGTAACCAGTTCTAATATTATAATTTTGATAAAAGTATCCAACCCGCTGTCCACGTGCACTCTTCGACCAATCAGTATAGAACTTATGCCAACCCCTGTACTTTGTATTTAATTCTTCTATAACATTATTTAATAGAACATTAAATTCAAATGAGGTTTTACGGCCCGTTACACACTCCAGATCACTTTTAATACTCTCCTGTAATTCATCGGCTGATATCCAGATATCCAAACTAAACATCCTAAGCGTATGAGATGAAGACACTTGAATGTTTTTATATCCCTGATTGTTTCAGCAAGTAAAGGCTTTTTTTTTGCTTTCCCAGTATCTATTATGACAGAGCTCACTCAAATTCAATATCATATCAACAGTTATATTGTTAGACCAGGACACACTTTTCAACATAAATTTATACGCTAAATATTGTCTTCTCAAAAATAATGGTAGTATATTTAACTCGCACTCCATTATATGGTTAGGGGTACTTTTTATGAATCCTCCCGTAATTCGTAATGCTTGGTTCTGAATTTTATCTAATTTGTTTGCATGTATGTTTGCGCCACAATCATAAATAAAACTACCGTAGTCAAGCCTACTTCTAATTAAAGAAATTTATAACCTACGTAAGTGTTTAGTATGTACGCCCCAAGTACTTCCCGCCAACACTTTCAAAATGTTAAAAAAATTTGAACATTTATTGACAATTTCCTTTACGTGTTTTCCCCATCGCAAGTTTGTATCCAACCAAACTCCCAAATATTTTACACAATTTGATCTAGCCAATAGTTCGCCGTTAGCTTTTAGGGTAGGAAAAAGTCTCCTTTGTCCCTTACTAAAGAGACAGTAGTTAGTTTTGCTTGCAGATAAAACTAAACCTAATTCATCTAATAAAATAATTACACTGTCAAGCGCTTGTTGAATACGTATTTCACAACTTTTAATGTCTTTATCACTAACAAATAAAACAAAATCGTCTGCATACTGCGACAATAATACGTTCTGTGTATGGAGACATATTTTGTGTTTTACCAAATTTAAAAGTAACGGGGATAGAGGATCCCCCTGTGCAAGGCCTTTATTGGTCCACCTAGAAAGTGTAGTTTCGCCAGTGTCCGATTTAATATTGAGGTATCTTTCGCTTAAAAACGACCAAAGATATATGTACAAATTTTAGTTCCAACTTGTAGATTATCCAATTTTTTCATCGCTACGTCAATCGAAACGTTATTGTATGCACTTTCAATATCTAAAAAACAAGCTAGCGTTGGAATGTTCTTAGAAAAACCTATTTGCATATGTGAGACTAAGCGAGTTAAAGAATCTAAACAGGACTGTGATTTTCTAAAGCTAACTGTGTGAGGTGAGAGGACTTTTGTCTTTTCAATAAACCACCCTAAACGTCTAAGTATTAACAAATGAAAAATTTTAGCCAGACAAGAAAGTAAGGATAAAGGTCTTAACTTCGGTTCACCATTAGAAGCAGAATTAACCTTCGGGATGAGAATTACTTGTATGTTTCGCCAAAGTCTAGGGATAATGTCAAATTTAAAAATATTATTATATAATCTAAGCATGAAATATTTAGCTGTGTCAGGTAAATGATAGATCATTGAATAAGTTATACCATCTTCGCCTGGAGCTGTGTCCTTTTTTAAAACAACTTTTAAGTTCTTGCATGGAGAAATTAGGTTCCAAAGTTAAATTTCTAGATTCAAATGTTGGTATCATATTTGTAACGTAATCTGGGGTAAGTGAGCCCAACAACTTGCTTTGGTTTTCAAAAGAACAATACATTTTATTTTGTCTAAAGCCCTTCATCCATCTCATGCGACGCCAAAGATCAGAAGCTGAAGTTTCGTCATCAATAGAGTTACAGAACTTCTGCCAACTAAGAAATTTTTCCCTACGTATTAGGTCTTGTGATTCTTGAGTTAATTTCTCTAAAGTTGTTCAATTTTCTGGTGTTGGGTTACGACGAAAAGTACTCAGAGCTAGTCTACGTTGTGCAACTATTTTTGACAATTGAGGGTTCCAGTACTCGCCATGGGATCTGGAGGCCAAAGTCCTCGCCCACATATGGGAGTGGCGAGAGGAGGCAAAACGCCGGGGCGTTGCTCCGCTGCCGCGAGAAATCACGGCACAGCGGACAGAGCTCCGGCGGGATCTCATAGCGGCATGGAGAGTGCGATTGTCGCAACCCAGTGCTGGGCACGCCACAATTGCGGCGATAAGTCCCCTCTTTGAGGAGTGGCTAGAGAGGCGCCACGGCGCCCTCACCTTCCGCCTGACGCAGGTCCTCACCGGACACGGTTGTTTCGGGAGGTTCCTGTTTAGGATAAAGCGGGAGGAAACGCCAGGGTGTCACCACTGTGGGGATCGCCCGGAGGACACGGTGGAGCATACGGTGGAGGTCTGCCCGGCTTGGGCGGGGCCCCGCCGTGTCCTCTTGGCGGCGATCGGCGGCGGCGACCTCTCGCGTCCGGCCCTCATACAGGCCATGGTCCGGAGCGAGAGTGAATGGGAGGCCGTCACCTCCTTCTGCGAAGCAGTAATGCTCGCGAAGGAGGAGGCGGAGCGCGCGAGGAAGAGGCAATCACTGCACCCTCGCGCTCCTAGCCGCCGCAGGAGACGCCCTGGACGGGAGTCAACAGCCGACTCCCGGCCACCGTAGGCGCGGGCTTGCGGGCGGCGAGCTATGGGCAGCTCGCCGCCCGGTAAGGACCAGGCCCAGGTCGACGGCGCGTTGTGTTCCACGCGCGCCTCAAAGAGCTGTCAGCACGAACTGACGGGGTCCGCTAGGGCCGATGCCGCCGGGGCTGCGGGTTGTTCGAAAGAGATACCGTGGCCCCTGGCACAGGCAACTGAAAGATCACGGGTGGGTTTTAGTCAGTAAAAGTCTGACACTCCCTTCTACTCCGCCCAGAGCGGGAGGAGTCATTTGATGATTTCCCACCCAGAAAAAAAAAAAAGGGTTCCAGTACTGTTTCGGAATAAAGTTTTCAACCGGTTTGTTACAATGTTTTATATACGGAATAAAAATATCATACATATTTTGAACCCAGTCTGACCCACCGCTATATACAACAAGATTATCGGCGATCGTTTGGGAATATCCAGACCAATCCGCTTTTTTAAAGTTTGTTTTTTTAATAAAACTAAAGTCATTAACAATATATATGAATCGACATTTTAATTATCAAGTGATCAGTCCCCAAGTTTTCATTACAAACCCGCCACACAAACTTGATAGCTATGTCAGAGGAAGCAAAGAAAATATCAGGCGAGGATTGTTGTAAAGTACCAAGTACCGAGGTACACTTAGTGGCATAAAATACACTAAATTACACTGAATAATATTGCATTTATATATTTGTCTTATGGTTACCCGGGGACGAGAATAAAATAACTTTTAACGTAACATAAAGCTCGCCATTTCGGGCACAATTATACTACCTTGGTCCATTACATTACCTATTTCAAAAAAAACCTGTCAAGTTGACAGTTGTCTGCTGTCAGCTGCAGCTGCTGTTGTTTTGTTTCATTTCCAATATTTTTATAGTATCGTCAAGAATCAAATCGTGAGGTGACGAACGGAATACCAGAAAGAATTGCCAAGTTATTAAACAAAATACACAGCAATGTGAATGACATTTACCCACGAAATAATGTCCACAGAACACATTATACTCCTAATGTCAACCCATACATGCAAAGTTGCCACATGATTTAATTGTGTTACAGGTTATATATTAAATTATTTATGGATAAAAACACATTTTTTTTTTTATGGTCATTTATTTTTTCTCTACGATTTGGTGCACGTGTACCTCGAGGTACATGTTTGGGCAAAGTTGTATGGGCTTTTGCTGACCTCCTTTCCATTGACTAACTTCACTCGTGTTGCCGCACCACTATTAAGAGAGATAAAATCATTGTCAAGTGCCGAGTCCATAATCTGAATACCTCTCGTATCAGTTTTGACTGACCAGTTAGTGTGGTGGCCATTGAAGTCACCGGCAAGTATTGTTTTCGCGGAGAAAGTTGAGAAAATTGTATCCCAGTCATCCAATTGCGTTTGTACGGAAGATGGACAATAGATAGATAGGACATATTCTATATCTTTGCAGTTAATGACTTTTACACATAAAACTTCAATGCCAGGGTTATTAGTACTAAAAGCATGAATGTGAGAAGGAATGTACTACTATGTAATTGCCACTCCTCCATACGAATCGTGCCAACCATTTCGATAAACATTGTAGCCACTTATATTTACCGTGGAATCAGTGTCAAACCATGTCTCACTAATAATGACAATGTGAATACTTCCCCGAGTTAGTAAATCCCTAAAACTAATCAATTTAGGACAAAAACTTTGAGCATTCCATTGAAATATGTTTAACTTTATATTTTTAGGACAGTTATCCATTTACTAGTTTAATTAAGCGTTCAATTAATCTCCCATGAAATAACATATTAGTCAAAAACTTATTAAATTCTCCAGAAATGATTTTTAAAACAGCAATAATTTTTTGTTCAAAAGGACCCTCTGACATAATAATATTTTTAAATTCGAACCAAAATTTCTTAAACTCAAATTTACGTGTTAGCTCTACATCCCTTTCACTACTTTCTTCCTGATTCTGCGGTTTCTCTATTACAGTTTCCATTGTTCGCTTCTGAGAATCATATCGTTTTCCCTTTTTCTTTTTTAACCCCCGACGCAAAAACGACGGGGTGTTATAAGTTTGACGTGTTTGTGTGTGTGTGTGTGTGTGTGTATGTGTGTGTGTGGGGGGGTGGTGTGGGGTGTGGGTGTGTGTGGGGGTGTGGGGGTGTGGGTGTGTGTGGGGATGTGGGGGTGTGGGTGTGTGTGTGTGTGTGTGTGTGTATGTCTGTCTGTGGCTGTGACTAGTAGAATACTATACGCTATGATAAATTTCAAATCCAAGATGGCCGCCACCACAAAATGGCGAATTAAATTTTTTTTTCACAACTCCCTCTATATGGGTGTCAAATGAAAGGGCTTGACTAGTAGAATACTATACACTATGACAAATTTCAAATCCAAGATGGCCACTACCACAAAATGGCGAATTTCAAAAAACCTGATTAAATACCAAATTACCTGAATCTTAAAACGCAAGAAAATAAAAGAAATGAAATAACAAGGAGTCCCTACAAAGCATTAAATAAATAATTAAATCAAAAATTTAAAAACCCCCCGACAGGACAATATTTAATCAAAAAATTTCATACGTACTTACGTAGGATCATAATTTCAAGGTTATTTTTTTCTTTTTATATGGTTTCACGTTGTCGGGGGTTTTTTAAATTTTTAATTATTTTTTTTTTATTTTTGCGTTTTGATATTGTTGCTTGTAGGATGGTAGACATTTCACCTGAACTTCTTTTTGACTCTTCTTCTATGTTCTGATCATCAGATACCGCATCCTGGCTTTGTAATCCGAAAACAAGTTTATCACGGTATGATTCATTATTATTCTGTAGATCACGAGACTTGTTTTGAAGGGGCATAGTGTGTTCATATGAATGCTTCCTAATTACCTTTTCTTTTTGTTTATTTTCATAAATAGTTGTAGGGCTCTGCGATATGTTACTTGTTCTTTGCTCATGATGCTTCGTGTAGACTTTTCTTTCACATTAAATGGACAAATCTTGTCTAAAACAAAGTGGTCGCCTTTGCAGTTAAGACACTTATAATTTTGGGAATTGCAATTAACGTGGTTCCCCCCCCATTTCGGACATAGTGTTTTTCTTGTGGGACAGTATTTAAAAAAAATGACCAAACTGCCAGCAACCCTTACATTGTGTCACTGGAAACACATATGGCTCAACTTGGAATCGGCAGTCATACGCATATATGTATGTATAAAAGTAGGCATGATATTGCTTTTAAAGCACACCCTTATTGACTCACTGTCCACCCATTTCCCATCCGAATTTAAACGTTTCAATCTTTTAACCGATAGGACTTCAGCAGAAGACTCAAAGATTTTCATAAGCTCATCTTCTCTCAGGTCCAAATCGACCGCTCTCACCAAACCATACGCCATAGTCAGTTGACAACGCAGTCCTTTTTATTTGATTACGTGACATTCTAGTAACTTTACCGCGGATTCCTTATCTTTAAATTGGATAAGCACTTTGAAGGAGCGTTTATATATAATCCTAATGATGCCCGTGATATTTTCTAATCTGAGCATCTTAGCCACAGCTATTTGCTTTGGTAAAACATCCACGGAGGTGACACATACCTCATAATCAACTGAGTCCCGCGAAACATAATTTTTTTCTTCATCTACCCTCGTATTGCAAGTTCTACTGATTCACTTCTGATAAGACGTTTTGCTCTTCTTCTAGTCACCGTTATAAATTCGTCATGTTCACTATTATCATCTTCCCTTTCTTTTCTCTTCTCTACACTTCTGATAATGCTTTCACTACTTTGTTTGCCTCGTAAATTGTTCGCTTCCAAATCCTTCTGATTATTTTCATAACTTTTTAATATCTCCAAATCACTTATATTATCCTGTCCTCAATGTAGGGCCATAGTAGGTCCTACATTCTCACAAAACTCACAAAGCGTCAATCGGCCTCAAGGTCAACCGAGGCCCGATAACAATAGGTTCATTAGCTAATGAAGTAATGAGTTGTACACAACTATCTCACCGTACGCGTCCGTTCAAAACGAATGCACACACGCGACTGGATGTAAACTGAGTTGATTTCAGCCTCTCTTCTCAGAATAGTTAGATAGGAAACGCCGACCCCATCTAGAATATTTTTTATTTTTTTATAATACGACGTGTAGAAGTGATTCCGATATCCTATTTACAGAAACAATTTCATTTCACTGCTACAAGAATATTTCGGCACCTGAATGACATTGACAGGGAGGGCTTGTTGATTCTTCTAGACGTCAGCTTGATACATTGACAAACACACGCATAAAAAATATCTGTTTTCCCAGAAGGGATAATCAGAGGTGTCCGAGTACACACACATTTCGTAAGTTATGTTGTGTTTATTAATTCAGTAGGTATTTATATTTTCAGGTTCATTGGTTTATTTTGGTTCATACCTCAACGAGGTTTAAAAGTATGGTCAGCGATAATATTGTACAAAACAATATTATTATAATTAGCGTAACAATAAACCTAGATTTAGATCCTCAAACGTCCTTTGTCAGTCAAATTTAACAGCGGCACATAGCACTTAGTATTCCGTCGTCGCGGCATTCAACAGAATTAGGCGGAATTCGTTTAAAAAGCTCCTCTGAAGCGTGAGCTTAACTGGGACGGATCTCGGATCTTCCCAGATCTTCCCGCAGCTCCCCGGGCCGAGAGATGCCAAATGAAGGATGCTGAATGATTGAGAGTCTAATATTTAATGGTGTCAAAATTTACTTAGACGTTTATTAGTCTGAACAGAATATAGGGTCATTTTATAATAGATTCTATGTATTTTAACCGACGTCAAAAAACGGAGGAGGTTGTCAATTTGGTTGTACATATCTTTAATAAGTTTGTTATCTTAGAACTCTGTCATTTGATAAATTCTTCTTTTGTATGAAAGAGTATACTTATAGGGTGGAACCGTATGAATTTGGTCAAGTTCTGATGGTTATTGAGTTAGCTTCAAAAATACGTATTATTCTACTTAATGATGTTTTAATAATAGTACCTTCACTTGCTAAGTAACAGTGATAGAAATCACTGTTATGGTGGTTTTGTTTCTATTACAAGAAAATAAAAAAAGGAAATTACTACTTTACTTAACTAATAACGACTTTTATTAATAATTATTCTTATATTCCACATCTTACATAGGTACGAATATCTAAAGTTTTATTTAAATTAAATCATTCTTCTCATTCGTTCTTTACGCAAAATCGTTCACTACCCCAACACTATAGTTTTAGTATGGTCACATTATTTTTCTTTGAACTGTCAAGTTACTGAATACGATTAAAAGTCGAGGTATAGTCTGTAATCCGGATGAAACCAATAGCCAAATATTGCCCATTCTATTGATAATCGCACAGACACTTGGGGAAAACGCCAGGGTAGCCCGCGAAATTAAAACTTTTTTTCGTTTTTTTGCAATTTGCAGGACAGGGTCAGGTTGTATGTTGAACAAAATATGATTATAAATGATAAATGACTTTATTTTGTAAGTAGGTTTGTACAAACACTTTTACACGTCAATCATATTTTAAAACTAGATGAGGCGAGATTGGCGAGAGTAATCCGCGGCAACCCTAGCTTAACCGGAATCGACCCGTGCGGCTGTTATTACTTAGTCACGGGCCCCTCCCATGTACCTAATTACAGAGATATAATCATTGAAATCATCAAAACAACCCTCTTAGTTCATATTATTGAATGACTAAATTCCGCGGGCTTCTGTCGCTTGCCCCTTAAGGCCACTCGCAGGTACCTTATTCGTACTTATGTTCCGTTCTAAATTACGATCCGTTTTACTTAAGCTTACACACATACGGTTGTACTCCGGATGTGTCGCGAATAATAACGGATATTACGTACGTTTCGTTGTTCACGTTGTTTACACAGTATGTATATCAATTATGACACGGTTAGCGACAATAATTTGCGTACTGTTGTCAATTTTATCAATTTAATTTACCTGAATGAATGAAGCAATGCGGTTTGCTAATTCCCATTACTGCCTGATAGCAAGTCAATTATGCTAGAAGTGGGATTTATATGTAGTGAGCCTTTTACTAAATCAACGTCTTCAAAGCTAACCCGCGGGGTAATTGTGTAACACACTACCAGTAGCAGTGGGTTTCATTTTGACAGTTCAACAACATTCATTGCGTCATTTACTTTGTTGAGCAAACGAATTTTTCGAACATATGACGCAATGGATTAGAAATATCCTCAAAATGATTCAGATTGTGATTCAAAGTCTGTTTTATTAAAATTAGGGTACCAATGTGGCTGATAACCTTTTTGCATGTTTTAGTCTTAAGCAAAACATGTGTGATCTCATCCTTAACTAATGTAACACTTTTGTATACCATGTTTTATGCAAATAAATAAATAAAATATAAACTGAGCAACTGTCCTTTGACCCTCACAATCCTATTACAAATTATACCTACACATCGATCTCCTAAAATACGATTGATAGTTTACTTATACAGAACCTATGTACCGTAAGTGATATTTATTTGTCACATCACGTATATTTGAGGCCGAAGAATATATACATTATTGTAGGTTCAGTAAACCGATATCGTTTACACAATTTGTGAGAATAAATACCGAATCTCGAGAGTTTATTGTGAAAATTGGCTTCTGTTGTAGACGACTGAACCTAAACAAATTGAATTGTCTTGGGGCACTTAGTTTTATATATGTATAATATGGGGGATTTTTGGTCAACAGTGGCTATTCATGTATTCTATTCGTAGAGCTCATCCATCGCTAAGCTAAGTAGATACCCAGCCTTTTCCCAACTATGTTGGGGTCGGCTTCCAGTCTACCGGATGTAGCCAGTATACCAGTATTTTACATGGAGCGACTGCCTATCTGACCTCCACAAACCAGTAACCTTGTAACACGATACCCCTTGGTAAGACTGGCTGGCAAACTTTTTTGACTACCCGCAACGGCTGTCAAAAATCTACTTCCACTAGACCAATAACCAGTAAATTATTAAAGTAAGATTAACTTTTTACATAAATAAACAAGAAGGCAGAAAACTTACTTCAGGAACTGCCTAAATGAAAAGTTTTTTCTACAAAAAATACGCATTTATTCCTACAAAGTTATTCAGAACGAACTAATTTTTCTATCGAGGTGATAAAGAAATCATTTCCCAAAACCGACCACTCTGGATCAATGTTTATCACTAAGAGTGTTATTTACAATACGGACCACTCGCCTCGGTAAGCACTTGGGATTTGTTTATGTACATAAATTGTGTAAATACCGTCCGTTTCGGGATCTACGCCTTCCGCTGACTAGCCAGAGTTATCGGATGCCAGATATTTATGGCTTTAATTTTTGCAAGGTATTTTTAGGTGAAAATATGTATAGTGATCTTAAAGATAACAAAATATCATGCCTGTAATACCCGAAGGGATTTGGTAGAGGTGTACTTTTTGCACACCCATGTTTCGCCAGTTAGGTATGTTTAAGTCCCATGTACCAGCCTATTGCGATAGACCAGACCTCGGGCGGCTACTGAAAACATTTACATGGAAAAACCCAATAACACTTTGCCCGACCCGGGAGTCGAACCCAGAACCTCATGCTCAGCAGCTGCAGCTCCGAACAAGATATATTGCTTTTTAAAGATCCCACATAAGCACAGAAAGAAATGCATGCGTTTCGATTGGAGCGCCCTGTTCCAATGATTACCTCGTTTGTAACGATGTATGTGGTAGATATTTTACCCATGAAAGTATGTGCTTTATAGGTATTTATACTATATCGTTGCCCAGTAAAAAAGCCATCTCATCGTGATACAAAAGACAACTATTACCTAAGTCAAGAGAACGCGTATTCCTGTCAGCTAATAACAACAAACTGCAATAGTACCTGACTTGGTTTCCGTACGTCATTTTCGGGTGACCTCTGAAAATCAGCCCTGTGCTGTGTGCTGTGGGTCCCCCATAGCGCGGCATCTGAGTGGAAGCCTTCCTGTCACAGTCATAACCTGCAGCTGCCGACTATGCTTTGCTGTGTGTGTATGTGACATTAAATATCTATTTTGTTTTTCTTTTTATTCGAGTTAACTGATGTTTTTGTATTTTTCTTTCTTTAAATCACCCAACCTCCCTTACAGGTGTATTACTAGATTACTACAGCAGTTATTAGATAGCCCATGTTCAACCGTGGCAGAATTATATGAAGTTACTTATATCTAATTGGGTCAAACTAGCACTTCACAATGACAGATTTATTGCAACGAAGCTTAAAGCCGACTCGGCTTGCGCGAAACTTCGGCAGCAACACTAATGCGATTATTTACCTTAATTTTCACCTAAATTTCGTTGGATAATAGCCTTAATTTTTTAATTACAGTTTGAGATTATATAAATGATTGCCTAGACATTGCCTAGACAAAGGAGGTGGCCACGAATTACCCCGGCAGTCATAAACATGACTGTTTGGGACTTTGGGTAATATTTACCTGAAAACCGAACTTAAATCATTTTAGTAAAGAAAAAATTCTACAGGAATTTAGTAATATGGGGATATGTACTAAATTCCTGTAGAATATCTTGAAATGAGTAATAACATAGTAAGTTAGTTACTTGTTTCTATATTGTAAGTTTAGAGGACCATCAATAGATTTAAACTGGGATCATAAGTTTTCTTGTGCAAAATATTTCACAAGTGTGCACACCTCTATACAAATGTCATCCACCTCCTTTGTTACGTTACTTCCATGTCTATTTCCAACTAGTTACAAATTTACAGTTTTATTATTCCCGCCACATTATTCGCAACCACTGTAGCCTCTGTATATGAGAATCTACAGCGACGAGTAAAGCTCGGCTATTGTACAGAATTGTTTCTACTTTTATTTAACAAAACTACAACAAGTTGATAGATATTCTTAGGAAGGTACAACCTAGGTAGGTAGGTACTTTTTTCTCATTTTTTTAGTTTTTCTATCACTTTCTTCTATGAGGTTGAACCGACTTGATTTAGGCACTTTTTTTTTATTGACAATGGGCTCATTCTTGATCTCAATCCAGTCCAGAGGCAGGGATGAGATCTACGGTGGAACGAGCTTGCCCAGAAGAAGCCTATTCACTGTCGCCAGGTTCATGGCCCAAATGTAATCCACAGTAGTATGTGTTTAGGGTACAATGGGACTGTAATACGCATTATGATTTTAGAAGTCCCTAATAGATAAAGACTAAAAATAATAAATAAACTTCCCTCTATTAAACACTACAATTTCCAACTCAGTCTAGTTAATAAGGAAGCTATTATATTCGTGTAAACAGCAGTGGCCCTAATATCGCAACATAATTACGATTGGCCAATCAAATTGGGTCGCTCGCCGTCCGCCCGACGGATTGATTGCACCAACTTCTGAACGTTATTACAGCAAAACATTCGATGTAAGCCTTCGGATTACATAAACGTACATGTCATCACGCCTAGATTCCCCAAAGAGTTAGGCAGAGGTTTGCCTATAGTACACATTGCGCTAGTTATGTTTTAGTCCCATGTAACCAACTGGGCACAAATCCAGAGTCCGGGCTGCTACTCAGAAATAGAGAAATTCCAGGTGGAAAAACTGAATAACATTTTACCCGAGTTGGGAATCGAACCCAAGACCTTATGCTTAGCTGTAGCACTTGTGACCACTAACCTAACGAGGCAGTCACAATTGCAGGCTTTTACCTACGAATAGAGTAAAGAAATATGTGCTTTTTGGTTTTGGTGAGAACTCGGTTTCGACTTTTGTTGATTGCGCCTTTGGCGTTAATTATATTTTTGATGTAAGGCTTTACAAAAATCCGGTTTTGGTTTTCGTATTTGTTATGTAACCACCACTATCTAAAAGGGCAGGTTCACTTAAATCATAAAAAAAAAAACGGAAAATTGTCCATTCGACACTTTTTGCTTTTCTGTGCTGAAAATATAACTACTTATTAGTTGATATGATTATAGAAGCCGATACTTGTCTTTGCTACACAATAATGTTTACATACCTACATACATACTGCCTATAATGTTCCCACTGCTGGGACACAGGCCTCCTCTCAGTGAGAGGGAGTAGGCTGTAATCCACCTTGAGGGCCCAGTGCGGGTTAACAATAACAACAATGGGTTAACAATAATGTATACTTACTAACAAAATCAATAGAATAGAATACTCTTTATTATGTTTACACCATGAAACTACAGACGTATATGTAAACATTTTACATTGGGTGGCACAACAGGCTGTCTTATCTCTAAAACCGATCTTGTTTCTCAATGTAAATCATCTTGAAATATGCGCGAATAATTATGTAAATTAGATCAGTGTTGTTTGTGTAAACATCGTGCCAGTTATAGAATAAATAATTAGAAGATTTAATTGAGTTCAACCTAATAAGGTCAAGCAGCGCTCCGTCTTACAAATTCATTCTTCCTAGAAGAAAGGACGCGGTTTCAGTAGAAAAACATGATTTTTGATATCACAATCTGTTTTTGTTCAGGAGACCGATGAACGAGTAAAAATATAGGTAACAATTTAAAAAAAAATACAATTTAAGGAGCATAGTCACGATTTTTTTTTACATAAATACATTTATGAGTCATTGCAATGTAAGTCTTACCTCATTGTCATAAAGTATAAATCAGAATGATGCCAACAGTTTTATATAACTCTCGGCGGTCAGTTTAATTTATACTTTTTATCTAATTAATTAACTAACTAACTATACACATTGAATACAAAACTTAAGAGCAAATTAAAATATGGCGTCGAAAAATTTATCCGCATCGTTGTCAACTGGTAATATATTATACCCAAGAAAATATATAATAACATCACCGCCAGTCGCGTTATTATTGTATATTTTGGTATTATTTGGTTTTATATTTTGATAGATAGAATTGAGCATGATAGTTAGGTACTTATTTCCTTTTTTTTCATACAGTGTGTCTAAAAAAACACAACAAGGAAATTGTAGGTTCCTCTAAGGTAGTCTTAAGCTTAGCTTAAGCTAGTCAAAACAACAAAATATTTGTTTAGTTCATGAACAAGAGCGACGCTTCGCTCAGTAACACAGTTACAATACCGATCAAGTTAATTCGCCAGCCGACGTCGCTCTCAGAGTTAGCGCGGCGACGCCCTTCATCAATTTATTTCGACTTTCGGAAATTAATTTTATAATATTTGGCTCTCCGGCTTTCGGCTTACGCCTGAATTTTAGGTATCAATCAGTGATAAACGTAACACCATCTCTTTTACAGGTGGGCACTTTAGCAAAAGATGGTTGTAAAAGATAATGGTCTTGTAGGTACCATTCATCACATAATTTGGTTTTTACTTAATTCAGGAGCCAGCTCTTCTACCTGCTTTTAACCACTGCTTGTGCAATCATTATTTAGTGTATGACTAACTTTATTTGTTTTTCTTTGTACAATAAACTTATTATTTACTAGCTGCGCCCCGCGGTTTCAGTCGCAAAAATTTCGATGCCGTGGGAATGTCAGGATATAAAGTATCATGTGTGTTAATCCTGGTTATAAACTGTTTTTGTGCCAAATTTCATCCAAATCCATTTAGTAGTTTGTGCGTGAAAGAGTAACAAACCTCCATCAATACATCCATACAAACTTTCGCGTTTATGATAATAGGGGTTAAAGTATGAAATTGCCGTTTTATTGTAATACGTAAGTACTTCGAATTGTCATAGAACCTTCATGGTTTGAGATTTTTGAGTGAAACTTTTTTCACATGGTACATAAGAAGTTCTTCTTTTAAAAAATGTGCAACATTCGATTATCAACTTTCAGTTGTTTTTTTTATTCAGCTTAGACAAGAAAGATGGATACTTCGAAAATTCGAGTTATTTTTGAATACGAGTTCCGACGCGGAACTAACGCGGCAGAAACAGCTCGCAATATCAATGTTGCGTTTGGAGAGGAGACTGCTAATGAACGCACGCAACGTGCGATTTTGGTTTAAACGCTTTCGTGATGGAAACTTTGATTTGAAGAACGAACCACGTGGAAGACCGCCCACACAGGTGAATAACAATGAATTGAAAGAGATGGTGGAAGCCGATCCGAGCCAAACTACCCAGGAATCAGCGGCATGGTTTAACGTTACCTTACCAACAATATGGACTCATTTGCGTCAAATCAATAAAATAAAAAAATATGAGAAATGGCTGCCTCATGATTTGGCTGATCTGCAGAAAGAAACGCGTGTTGAAACTTGTGTTGCCTTGTTGAATCGATACAGAAATGAAGGAATATTGGATCGAATTGTGACATGTGATGAAAAGTGGATTCTTTACGATAACCGTAAGCGAAAAATGCAATGGCTGACCCCAGGTCAAACGCCGCAACAGTGTTCTAAAGCAAAGCTTACCAATAAAAAGGTAATGGTAACTGTTTGGTGTTGCAGCATGGTGTTATTCACTATAGCTTTCTCCGATCTGGTCAAGCAATAACGGCAGATGTCTACTGTGCTGAACTCCGAACAATGATAGCAAAACTAGCAGTGAAACAGCCCCAACTCATGAATCGATCTTCACCATTATTGTTCCATGATAACGCGAGACCTCATACAGCACGAGAAACCGTTTTAACTCTACAGGAACTGCAATTAGAAACCATTCGTCACCCTCCGTATTCGCCAGAGCTTGCTCCAACGGACTACCATTTTTTTCGTGATTTGGACAATTTTCTACGTGATAAAAAGTTTTCTTCTCAGGAGGCAGTACAAAATGCTTTCACACAGTTTGTCGAATCTAGATCACGAGAGTTCTATCGCAAAGGCATAAATGACCTTCCTATTAGATGGCAGCAATGTATAGATAATAATGGTAATTATTTTGATTAACTAAATATGTTAAATTAAAAAAAAAAACGAATTTCAATTTTTCGTTTCGGCAATTTCATACTTTAACCCCTAATATTAGTAGGATTTATTTATTCCAAGAAACGATCGCAAAAGGTATCAGTATCGGATTATTTATGTTTTACTTCTAAAAAACGATAACGACGTCCATGACACAAGATGTTGTAATTTACTACCGAGGAAGCCTGAGACCTGTGACTGAAAAGTTGTGTGGAAATCGGAGACAATGGGCATGTGATGCGAAGCGGTGAGGAAAATGTCGTGAGGAAAGTTTTGAGTATGAATGTGGACGGCTATAAGAGTAGCGGAAGACCAAGGAAACGATGGACGGACTTGTCAAAGGTGATATGGCTAGAACGGGAGTAACTACCGAGATGACGACTAATTGAGAAGTATGGAAGAAAAAGACATGTTGCGCCGACCACGTAAAAATAATCAGGGCGGGAGAGTGGTGAGGAGCTCACCGACACTCACCAAATAAATACTAACAATATCTACCTTCAGCAATATAAAAACTAATATTACAAAGAAGCAACACAAGAACGAAACTTAAAACAGTACTTCGCAGTCAAAATATATTTCGCAAGACGAAAGTTTATATACAATTGCAAATTTCAATTTCAAAGAGAACTACCACAGAGCACATTTTTATATAGGGAGAACCACTTACAGTTTTCCTCTTATCTTCTTTGTTGCCGCATTTTACTTGTAAAAGCTTAAAACCACGATACAATCATAACATAGGTTTCTACCATAATTGATTAATTTCAAAAGATAACTCAATCAAGAACAGCATTTTCTGATCAAAAGTAATATCTTATCATAACATCTTGAGAAAGTTTTCTCATTTGAACCTAACACTCGATGACGGATCGACAGTTTATCAATTAAAAGTAGATATAACATTATATCTACAATTTCACATACATAAAGTCAGCCTTCTTCCTAGGTAGGCAGTATCTATAGAACGTCACCTGCTACGACCCTTACATACTCCTTTAGGTTCGTTAACGTTCATACATCTGAGGGGCAATTCCGGTAATTTTAGTAATCTCAGTCACAATCTGTCAAAAATTGTAAAGCGTTTACCTGCATTTTTGACATTTGACTGTCGCCAAGATGAGATTGCGACTAGATTTTGAATGTTTTTAATTACGAATACGCCTGAATACGAATTGGCCTGCTGGTCATACGCGCATGCCGGTTACGAGTACTACGCACCTGACCTTTCCGAAGAACATCACCAATTCTCATGGGAAGAAGGCGTGACTTTATGTATGTATGTCTAATATGTTATACAGCATATTGATGCCTCCCTGTGGTACACAGTCATAATATGTTATACAGTATATTGATGCCTCCCTGTGGTACACAGTCATAATATGTTATACAGTATATTGATGCCTGCCTGTGGTTCACAGTCTTATTTGTTATAAAGTATATTGATGGCTCCCTGTGGTGCACAGTCATAATATGTTATACAGTATATTGATGCTTCCCTGTGGTACACAGTCATAATATGTTATACAGTATATTGATCCCTCCCTGTAGTACACAGTTATAATATGTTATACAGTGTATTGATGCCTCCCTGTGGTACACAGTCAGAGGCACGTGAGTAGTGGCGACGTGCTGTCGTCCTCCCTAGGGTTACTTCACACGGCATTCCTCGACCCTGAAGGATGCCACGTCACGTGGGGATGGACTTGATGGCAGCTGAGGCACTTGGCAGTTGACCCTAAGTTTTATTCGACCTAGGTAACGAATCGCATTTTGGGTCATCTTTGGGATCAGTACTGTCTTGATTTAATTCGTTGTTTACCATCAAATATAGTTCTTTTCCTTAAATTTTTCAGTTTAACCATATGTCAAACTGAAACTCAAAGCATTTATTTCAATTAAATCAAAGCACTTCTGAATTGTCAAGGAGTTAGTCGGTCCGAAAGACGAAGCCAGATGCCCATTCCAAAGCGTTGTAGGTACCTATGGAGAAGAACGGGCAAGAAACACGAATAAACCTTACGATAACCACATCAGCGCCGTCAAACTATGGATATTACTACTGTGGCGGCATCTACATCGCCACATGCGAACTACGTATCACAATAACGTCACACAAAATCCTGCACCGCGCAAGCGAAGTTTACCGCGCAACTAGCATATATACGACATCCCGACATCTATCGTCGGGAAGTTACCCACCAGAAAGGACACCCGTCTAGTCGGAGTTGCCTCCCTTGTATATGGAGGATGAGTGAACTTTATACCGCTCTTAATTATGTCATATTCATATTCATATATTTATTTGCATTCCATAATGTTGTAGAGGTGTTACAATGGCTTAAAGCTAAGGTACAATTATGGACCCTGTAGGGCACAGCAAAAGGTATAAAATTAATGATTAAAATAGCTGTAAATGTCCATAGCTTAATAAGTCAGCCTGTATCATCCAGATTCTAATAATATATGTACACACACGACACCAAACATCACACTCAATCTAAGTCAGCCCCGAGTGAAACCTAGTCATTAGCGCGCACAAACATTTCCATCAGCCGGGAATTGAATCCCGGACTTCAGCCACAACTTAAATTACGTGTTATGAACTCCGAATCTATCAATGTACACTTTGAACTAAGTTCTAAGTTAGGACTAAGTTAGGTTTAAGTAATTCTGTTCGAACAAAGAATAAGTAAGACTGTTATTAGGAGTTTGAAACTACGTTACTTGACTGTCGAATAAAAAATTAACTTAGTAGGTAAGTTCTTGTTTTTTGGGAGAATTGAAGTCCTAGGTAATTGTCCATGGTCTTCCTGCCTTTGTGCCATGTTACTTGGGGTCGGCGAATAGGGTGTTCAATTCTCCGGGGCAGAATTGTCACGCCATCGGAATTTTGTTTCGTTACTTCGCTGTTTTCGCCGGTGGATCTAATTATCCTAAAAGTGTCTTTAAGTGCAATGAAATGTAATTTAACCATTTATAAGAGAAGTTGTTGCAAGTACCTATACAAAATAAAGGAAATAAATTAATTCAGTAAATAAAGTGAAAGTAAAAGAGTTCGAATCGATTTATTAAATAAACATTTAAGTAAGTATAGACCTACTTTACAAATACGAATGTATGTACGCGCTGACAGTCTCAATTTCCTTGGGATAGGCAGAGTTACTAGGTTGTACTCCCGGTGGAGACAAAGCCGTGGTGGGAGCAACGGGAATTAATCGTTAGGTACTGGCAAGGGAAACTGTAACGTTCATTAACATATCTCTATTCACTTCCCAGTGTTTATATCAGTTGACAGTAACACCACAAACATACAAGATGGAATTGAAAGTTGAAGAGTTCACAACATGAAGCAACTTGGCAACGCGTTGAACTAGCGGTCAAATACCAAGTTTTGACCGTTCCTAAGAAAACAAGGGCGCGTGACGACATTGCCAAATCGCTCGCCTACGCGCACGTATGAGCATCCCTTTCCTAATGACATGGTCTAAATTTACTTTATAACACGTTGACTTAGATATTTTAATTTGGCGCACCTATTTAATTTCATCCTGTATGTCAAACGACACTTTCAAACCAATCTTCTCATAAAGTCTATAAGCCCCGGTTCACACGATCTAATTGGCAGTCAACCCCGCGCGCGCCGCCTGGCGGTGGAGAGTGGCAACTTGCCTCAAAGCTTCCCGCCCATTGTTACGAGAACTAAAAACTTGCCGAGCTCCACGGAATTATAGTACGTTGTGACTAGGGCTGGCAGGAAATAGGATGGAGGAAACTGGCCGGATTAATTGTAATGGAAATGCAAAAATGAAGTGTGTGGAAGATTGAAAAATGTTTGCAATGAAGTCGTATTTACGTTGTTGTAGAAATGTAGTAATGTGTTGTGTGTGTGTGTATGTGCGCGCGTCTGTGTGTGCAGCGTGGTTAAAGATTGTTCTGAAAGGCTGCTGTAATAAAAAAAAAAACATGGTCTTTTAATATAGGAATTAATATTAGTAGGTACAAAAGTCGGGACTGCACAGATATTTGTGTCTTGAAGTGTAAATGAAGAAAATATTTTACATTACATTTTTAAGTAAGTATTAGTACTTATCTAAAAATAAAAAAATAAAATTTTTATTTGTGGTACAATAAAATCTCTTATCATAAAAACCTGGTTGAATAACAAGATCCACGGGAGAACGGGTGAAATGTAATTATACCTACTGTCTTATATTCTTAATTAAAATCAAAGTCGAATATACCTACACTTAACTACTATATTAACTTCTACATCCATATCTATAACTATACATATTACATATTAAAGTTTATTTTCGTGTCTATCTGTGTAACTTAATACAAACATAAAAATAATTATACTACTTACGCAACGGATTTTGATGCGGTTTTCCCCAAAATTTAGGAAATTTATTTCGGAAGGTTTATGCGTATAATAAATTAATATTTAACTTTCATATAAGTAATAAAGAATTCTCGATGTTTTGACGCGTCGTAAAAGCCGTGCCAATTTGGGGTACAAAAACACAAAAACCCGACAAAATATCCAGATAAAGGTCCATCCATCACGAATATCATCACGATGTCACTCCAAAATATCACAAGGTAAACAAAAAAAAAAAACTTTAATATTTTTTCCCGACAACCCTAATTAGAAAACCTGAGAGTGAAACGTCGACAAGGGTAGCGTGACGAGTGAAGAGCTAAGATAACATTGTGTGAATTTGCGTTTAGAAGGGCGCGCGCCCAACAGATAGTTTTAAGGAGCAAGCGCCTCATGAGAGGATTGTCGCGTCCCTACTGAAATGATACGGGTTAGAGTTTTGGAATTATGTTCTGTTATTTGATAAGTGAAAGTTATTTCATTTTAACCGCTATTTCGTTGCCAAAGAATCACACACTGTATGGCAATGCTGCCAGCCTTTTGAATACCTTTCCTGTAGACAGCGATTCTTCTTTAATGTAGCGCTTCGGCTGAGCATGAGGTCCTGGGTTCGACTCCTAGGTTGCGCAAAGTGTTATCGGATTTTTCTCAGTAGCAGCCTGGGGTCTGTGTTTGTGCTTGGTTGATGGCTAGGCTAGCTCCCTATTACATCGGAAATATCACAGTTATTTGCGACTTTGCCAACTTTCAGAATGCGCCCTCTTAAGAATTCATAGAACTCGATGTCTCGTTTGTCACAAACCGATATTTATATCTCCATTTGTATTAATAACTTGAAATATAGACGTGAATTTGCTGCACCACTTCTTCCCAACTAAAGCTCTAGGAAGTGGTGAATACTGTCTTATGTAATTTTGACTTTCGAAAAATGCTGATTCTCAGCCTAACTTGAATAAATGACTTTTGAATTGATTTTTTCTCTAGGGATACACGCCAACTTACTTTCGTAAATAGCGTTTCAGTGACCTCATTGGTCAGTAAATAGCGATCACGGCAGTCTTAGAAAGAGGGTTTTCTAATACTGCCGTGATCGCCACTTATTGACCAATGATTATGATGATGATTGTGTATGGGGTTTAAGCTCCCTAGCTTAATACATAAAAGTAACGAGTTACATACTCAAATCACCAGTGAGTAGCTAGAAAGTATACACAGCACTAGTGTTTCTATCCATCAATAAATCCTTGCAAATTGATAATAAAGTTTTAATTTACTTATTTTCCTGAAGCACCACCAGTATGACCTATTTGACCCGAGTCTGACCTCCTTTCATAGTGCACTGTAATCTTATCAGTGTACAAGATACTGTGGTCTGTGATTAAAACAATCTTGGTCTTCGGCCTTCTTTTTAATTGTAATACTCTCGGAGGGACGCGGCCTGTTATCATCGTGAGATGACCGTTTTTCTATGTTATTAAGTTTGAGCTTTGATTTTCAATCTATACTCATAATAGAGCGAAGGGGCTTGTGGCTTAGTAATAACTGCCGCACGGGTCGATCGATCAAGTTAAGCTACCGTGGATAGCGTCCGTGGATAGGTGACCATCTTTACATATCAAGACCCCTGCGTGCCCCGAAAAACACGTTAACCCTTTGGTCCCGGCTGTCATTCGTGGCAGTCATTACGGGTCGTCAGAAGCCCGAAACTCTGACAACCAGTCTTACCAAGGGGTATCGTATTTATTTATGTACTTTTATTACCCAGTAACTGGATTGTGGAGGTCAGATAGGCAGTCGCTTCATGTAAAATATTGGTATTTCAGTTGCATCCGGTGAGACTGGAAGCCGACCCCAACATAGTTGGGAAAAGGCTAGGCAGATAATAGAGCTGAAGAGTTTGTTTGTTTGTTTGAGTGCTAATCTCTGAAACTACCGGTCGGGTTTCAAAAAATCTTTTTGCATTTGATATCCCAATTCTTGAGGAAGGCTATATACTTAACATCACGCCAGGACCCTTAGAAGCCGAGCAAAAATAATAAAAAGTCGTAGTCGTAAGAACGCTAAGCGATGCGGTGGTGTAGGTCGGGGAACAAGAAATGTCACGCGGACGAAGTCGCGGGCAGAAGTTAGTAGGTGTAATAACCGTTACAGATGACAGACTATATTGATCACTTGCATTTTTTCTTGACTTGTCCGCGTGGATTTTGATGCCAGTTGATTTACCCATAACATAAATCAAAAGGTTTTGCAAAAGCTTTTAAAAATACCAATTGTGGAAAAAAAACTATACTTACTCCTAAATTTTGAAGTTAATTAACAGTTAAGCATATATTTTAATAATCTTGAGCTTCAAACCTTGCCTAAGAACAAAGTCAAAACATTTATTTCAAATAGGCACATAAAAGGCACTTTTGTACGTCAAAAAGGAGCTTTTTCTAAGTCCTCTCAGTACTCCATATATGGAATAATCTTCCATATCAGAATTCTCTCTCCTCTTTGTTGTAAGAATACATTGAAAAATGACTTAATTCCATACTTTATTGATACACCTACACGCATAGTCCATCATCGAGTCAAAAATATCAATACATACATATATAGGTACCAAAAGGATAAGGAAACTCCCAGACGAACACAATATCTCAAGCACTTGTAATAAAGGAGTGAATAGTCCTCCGACCCTCACAAGTAACCCTTCCAATCCATCGGCCCTCACTCGCCAATATCTAACCCTCTAATTTCTTACATAAAGGGGGCTTTTAGGCTCAATTCACTGCGAAATCGGTACGATGTTCGTACCTGCTAAATAGGTTAATCATTTATGAGGCCGTATTTGGTATAAAAATGCTTATTTTTAGTGAAAGGAACTGCAGATAATAAAAGAAAACAGTAATGGTTTTTAGCGAGGTCAGGTGCCTAGTACTCGTCGTACGAGTAGTACTCGGCACGTGTGTATGACCAGAGGGGTAATTCTCGTAATTTTAAGAACGATCACAGTCTAAATCTGTCAAAAATACCTCTAATTTTCCTAAATTTTTGACAAGTTTCTGACCCGGATTGTCGCTGAGATGAGATTGCGACTAGATTTTGAACGTTTTTAATTACGAGAATGGGCCTTCTGATGTATAAACGTAAACGAAGCAAAAGGAGTATGTAAGGATCGCAACAAGTGGCTCTCTGTAATTTCTGCCTACCCCCATGGGAATAAGCCGTGAGTTTATGTAGATACTTATGTATGTTTTTAGTAATCAGAAAAGAAAATATATGTGTCGAAGTCATTCGTTTGACTATTCGGAACGTTAGCGCCATCTCGTGGCGCTAGACAGAGTCTAGCCTGAGTTCGTGGTGGGACGAGGTAACAGCTACAAAAGCCGTGTGAGCAGAGCTCTCGGGTGGATCGAAACATTGGACATCGTACGAACAACATGTGCTCAAAAACTGTCAATTGCGTCCCGAATCATTGAGTTGTGTGAGTGTGTGATTCGCTAGTGTGACTAACTAGTTCATAAGTACTAATCTGATTTGAACTGTAAACCGTTTTTCTATTGTGCTATAACCAACATTACCCATAGTACGCCCACGGTAGTAAAAATATGCCTGATGCTAACGAGAGACAGACATACCATCTCCGACATATATTTCTTTTATTTTTATTTTTATTGTCCAGGTAATACAGTAAGCAGGTTCACAGGTTAACAGCAAGTTAAAACGACATGAGTGGTTTAAAATATTACCTACAGCTAGGTTACAATATGGTATTTGCTAGTGAGCCCCAAACTATATGGTGGGGTGCGTGTGCATGTGTGAATTTTGGTGTGGTGTGTGTGTGATGTGCGTGTGGTGTGTGTGTGTGTGTGTGTGTAAGGGTGTGTGTTTGTTCCATTGTGCTTCGTTTGATTTGGTGTCAGGTCAGGGTCTTTATATTAGTTGTTGCGAGTCATCATAAACAGTGTTATGCAAAATTTCCTTTACTACTTTTTGCAATTGAATGAAGTAGTATTTTTAATTTCGCAGCGTTGGCAGACTTTATTGTTAAGTATCAATGAGAGAGTAGGCCGGGGAGCGTCTTGCTAGCAATGAGGTGCTGTCAGGTGTTGGGATTCTGTAGTTTCTTTTGCTTATGATAGATGTGTAGTCGGGTCTCCTTTTAATATTTTTGTGCGGTTTTGTGCAGGCAGAAAGAATGAAAAGCTGACGACTCTGAGGACTCTCGTTTCGCGGTAGAGTAGAGATTGTGTAAAGGACTGTACTGGCTAATAAGGAAGCAAATATTAAAAACTGACCGATAACCGAAAAAAATGTGTATTATCTACCAACCCGAATGAATTACGAAGAGCTCATGGATTTTAACAATGAAGCTTTATAGAATGAAATAAAAAAAAACGAACGGAAAATGAAAGAAAAACAAAACACAACCGTTCGAGTTTTAAACCCACACCAACAAAAGGTTGAAGACTGAATGGTTTAAATATAGGGTGGATAACATCACTGCCCTTGAGTGGAGGTCACACGTGGACGCGGTGACCTTGACCCAATTAGTGACCTTCGATCCGAGGGTCGGTTTCAGATGCGATGGTGTTGATTAAGCACGGAAGGTGTGGTAATATCATAGCTAGCTATATGTCATGCTTGTGTTCCCCTGGGGTGAAGTGTTTGTTGGTAATTGTATGCCCTTGTTTTAGACTGGGGTAGGTAGAAGTGAAGCTACTATCAATTATTCTAGTTTATTGTCCTGCCTTATTGACCGATAACTACAAAATCCTTTTCCCAACTAAGTATGTTGGGGTCGGCTTTCCGTCTCACAGCATGCAGCTGACTGCCTATCTGACCTTTACAACCCATGCAGTTACTGGGTAATACTGGTATGACCGGTTGTTAGACTTTCGGGCTACTGACGACCCGTAACGGCTGCCAAAGACCCACGAATGACAGTCGGGTCCAATGACTTAATGTGCTTTTCGAGGCAAGGAGGGGGCTTGATATGACATGTAGATAATCTTGATATGTTACCCATCCACAGACCAACCGCGGCAAGCGTAGCTTAACCTGATCGATCGACCCGTGCGGCTGTTATTACTTAGCCACAGCCCCTCCTATACGTTTCATAATATTATTTATTTATTAAACACTTACCCTTTTATTTATAAACGTTGGTTCAAGTTAAGTACCTAATTATTAGCGACTGTTTAACCATACATTTTTCACGTTTAAACGTCTCCTTACTTTAAGCAAAGTTTTTAAAGAAACCCCTATATTGTACACTACACCACATTATTATTTTTGTAGCAATCTTAGTTTAAAAAGAATGTTGCTGTTTTAGCTGTTTATAAGGTTTTAAGTAACGACTATTATGCCTAATCATAAGTCATTTTCCAAAAACTACCAAGAAAGTTCTTCCAACTTTTAAACGCAAGAAAACCACATTCACACTTCACCACTTTCTTTCTCACACATTTCTATAGTTTAGTACCACCGTCAACATACACACGTGCTAGCATTAGCCATGCCGCCATGTCTGGGGCATCCATAACATGCAATGGTCGTGTAAACAAGCATTTGTTTGCGCTATAAATGGCGCTCAGTCACGCATACGATACGATGAGAACTAACGTGGGGTAAAGACTTACTCAGTGAAGGGTTCGAAGGTCAAGGTCAAGGGGTAAGGAAGGGTAACGGTTTGTTGTGGATAGCTGAAGGGTTATTAAAGGTAATTTGCTGGTTGTTTTGTGCCAAGCCGGGTTGACTGAATAGATAGGCCTTTTAGGCTCATAGATGTTCCGATTTGTTGGCCATTTCCTATTTTGTACGTACCTGGTACTTGTTGACAGGCCTACACTGTCCCCCATACCTATTAATATTGTAATTATTTTTGAAAGAGTAAATCTGGAGTTTCTTGCCGGCTTTTCTCCTTAGGAAACGACCAATGGGAACCGTGCAGCTAGCTTTTGAAGTGTCTTAAGTGCCCATGTAGGTTTATGTGAAATTGAACACTTCGATTTTGAACCAATGTGCCAACCAGTTTGAACGATGAAACTTATTAAAACGGAAACTCATGGTCCTGTAGTAACTTTGAAGGCTCATGTCCTTCGAAGTTTCTTCCTTTCAGCTTATAGCTTGGAATGGCAAGTCACACCCAAAAAATCCCTCTCGATCATTTTCTTAATATGGTCAACAATGTCAGACGCCTCGTATGCCTTATTTTATGCTGAGTATTGAAATAACGTTAAACGGTTCGCAACAGACTGCCATTTTATTTAATAGACAATACACACTTTACATAGTACAAGATAGATGTCGCCACTAAACTCTATTTGTCTATATTTTGATAGCCAGTACAAACTAAAAAAAACTAACACCCCCACTTATCAAAATAAACTTTATAACTACATATGTGTATTTATACTCTGAACATTACAAAGGAACAATGCCAAGTAAATTCATAAGCTTGTAATGTTTAATGTGGCAGAGACCTTTAGTCAGTACATCAGCAGGCATTTCCTCACTCGGGATATATTTAACTTTTACATATATGTTCTTTACAACATCTCGAATATAATGATATTTAACATCTATATGTTTAGATCTATTATGACTGTGATTACCTAAAGCTAACTTCAATGCGCTTTGATTATCACAATACAGATCAATGATATAAAATGTATCAGTAATTTCATGCATTAAATTTCTTAAATAGACCGCTTCTCTAGAAGCTTCAGACAGAGCAGTGTATTCTGCTTCAGTACTTGATAATGATACCGTTTTCTGTTTTCTACTTTGCCAAGACACAGCTGACCCAGACAACATGAAACAGAAACCAGTATATGATTTCCTATCTATGACATCACTTGCCCAATCACTGTCTACAAATCCTTGTATATGACTAAGATTATGATTATTACTATATTTTAAACAATAATTCTTAGTATGTTGTAAATATCTCAATACACGTTTTGCATAGTTCCAATGTATTTGACTATAACAACTATTGAATTGACTGAGTTAACTTACAGAGTAAGAGATATCTGGTCTAGTTAACACTGCCAAGTACATTAAACTTCCAATTAATTTTTGATATGGAACATTAGGTAAACATTTGTCAGATGACTTATCTAAATTCAATTTAGGTTCAATAGGGGTACTTTGTGTTTTATTGATGATTATAGTCGAATGACTTTCATAAATTTTCTGAAGAATAAGAGTGAAGCTTTCAACAGATTTAAAGAATTTAAATCAGTGGTTGAAAATCAACTTAGTAAGAAAATTAAGATATTGAGGTCAGACAATGGACTGGAATTCTGCAACAAAGATTTTCAGAGCTACTTGAAACGGGCGGGTATAATACATCAAAAATCAAATTGTAATACTCCAGAACAAAATGGACTTTGTGAAAGGGCTAATCGCACAGTGGTTGAGAAAGCTAAATGCTTATTATATGATGCAAAGTTAAACAAGAAATTTTGGGCAGAGGCAGCCAATACTGCTGTATATTTGAAAAATAGGTCCATTGCATCGGGATTGGATAAAACTCCATATGAAATGTGGTATGGTACTAAACCAAATTTAAGTCATCTACGTTTGTTTGGCAGCAAAGTCATGGTACATATTCCCAAACAGAAACGTTTGAAATGGGACAAGAAAGCCACACAACACATTTTAGTTGGATATGGTGATGATGTGAAAGGTTATCGCGTCTATAACCCTATCAATAACACTGTTGACTACAGCAGAGATGTTATAGTGATAGAGGAGAAGACAGAGGTCAAGGATACCAGCCAGGAGTCAGCCATCTGGTTTCCTAATGAAGAAATACCAGCAGACAGTCTGGAAGAGAGTAGAGATTCAGTGGGGGAACAATCAGAGTATACTCCAGAAACTGAGGATGATCTTGATTGCTCTTCAGATTCTTCAATGTATGTTGATGTCAATGAAACGTCAATTGAAATTTCTACACCAGATGTTACAGAACAACAAGAAGTGTCTAGCAAGCGACAGAGAAAGCCACCTAAGCGATTTGGCATTACTAAAATATGCGTTTCCAGTACTGTACCAGCATCTGAAGAGATTACATTCTCAGAGGCTCTCGAAGGGCCACAGAAGGAGCAATGGAAGCGAGCAATGGCTGAGGAGTTTCAGGCGTTTGAGGACAGTAATGCGTGGCAACTTGTTGACAATCCAGGTGATTCAACAATAGTGAAGTGCAGATGGGTGTTCACTAAAAAGTTTGATATTGACAATAATGTGCGGCTTAGAGCACGGCTTGTAGCAAAAGGTTTCTCTCAAAAACATGGTACTGACTATACAGATACTTTTTCACCGGTAGTGCGTCATTCTAGTCTAAGATTATTATTTGCTCTTAGTGTTAAGTTACAAATGAGTATTACTCATTTAGATGTAACCACTGCTTTTTTTTAATGGCCTGTTGAAAGATATATATATGTCAATACCTGAAGGGTTTGTAAACAAAAGTGGGGGAAAAGTATTAAAATTGAAAAAGGCTATTTATGGACTGAAACAATCGTCATTAGCATGGTATGAAAGAGTGAAAGAAGTTTTAAATAACTTGGATTTTAAAAACAGCCAATATGAACCATGTTTGTTTACAAAAACCAATGCAAAAATTAAGATTGTAGTTGCATTGTATGTCGATGATTTTTTGATTTTCTCGAACAATGACACTGAAACTAATAAATTAAAAAACGTATTAAGTTCTCAATTTAAAATAAAAGACCTAGGACCTGTCAGACAATATTTAGGCATGAGAATAAATATAGATAAAAATAAAAATGTTATAACTGTAGATCAAGAGCAATATATTGAACGGTTGGTTGCTAAGTTTCAGATGTCTGATTGTAAAAACTAACACCTGTCATCTGTCACAGTCTTTTTGGTTGACGTTGACGGCCCGCCATTTTTCTTCGTAGAGGAATATTTCTTTTTGGTTACGAACGCTGCGCTACCTTCAAAATCAGTTTTAACTTCCATGTCTAGCAACTTCGATTTTATGACATCGGCAGTTATCGAAATACCCGAATTTTCTATTGCCATTATCATTGGCGAATAACGATCAGACAAACCTGCTAATAATAATGAGCCGATCCACTCATCTGTAATTGTAAATCCCGTGCCATTTAATCGTTGAGCTGTTTCGACCATTTGTGTGACATAATTAGCCATTGAGTCACAATTTTCAAGCCTTATTGATATCAAATGTCGAAGCAACGTTATTTTCCTTGCGAAACCAGAGTCATCAAACATGGTTTTTAGTTTAGTCCATAATTCTGCTGTGCTCTTGGTATTCTTTATATGCACATACAAGGCCGGATCATTAATATTAACTTTGCCTTCGTCTTGGCGTCGTCTACTGGCTTTATTGCACAATCTGCTGTTGGTTTGATGTATTTTTCCATGCCTTTAAGCACCAATAAGTTTTCAGCCGCGAAACACCACTCATCGTAATTCTCTCTGCCTTTTAGCTTTGGTACACTAGCAATATAGTTCGTAGTCATGTTTCCGCGAAACAACGTACACAATATTTATCTATTTTACACTGAAAATGACTGATAAATTCGGATCGCCCATAACCTATTGAAATAACGTTAAACGGTTCGCAACAGAGTGCCATTTTATTTAATAGACAATACACACTTTACATAGTACAAGATAGATGTCGCCACTGAACTCTATTTGTCTATATTTTGATAGCCAGTACAAACTAACACTGAGAACCAATAACATTTCTCCTTGAAAACAGATAAAGCTATAAACACAAGATTACATAAAAATCTTACTAATAAATATACATACTCGTACCTACTGCAAAACGCTTAAAACTTTCCCCCCCAGAGTAAAACGACGAAGTTTTAAAAACTTTTATCGAAAATCGTAACCCCACGGTATGGGTAAACACATGAATCGTAAATTACCCTCCAAGAGTAATAAGTGTCTTGGGAACAAACGGGAAGGAATGAACGAAAGAATGAATGAAATCGAACGAACTTAACTTATTGCACTAGTTGCTATTTCTGTTTTGGAGCCAAATAAATGAAAGTAATGGCCCAATTTCCGTTACACGCTGGCAAAAGTGAACTGAAATAAATAAAGAGAGAATTTTAAATAAATGCCGTAAATATTTTATTTATTTATTTATTTAAACTTTTCGCACAAAAAAGGTACAAAGGCGGACTTAATGCCTTAGGCATTCTCTACCAGTCAACCAAGGGTGGTGAAGAGATTAGATGGCAGGTGCTTTAATTGAAAGGGACAATGATAAAAAAAAAAAAACTCTTAAAACTAGGTACACAAATACATAAATAGGTTATATACACATACATACTATTACTATAATATAAACCTACTTATAATATATATATATATATATATATATACAAAATCAAGCGAGAGAAGTGTTGAGATGACTCTACGCTATTTTTTTTAAGATTTATTTTGAAAATAACTCTGCAATTTCCGCTTAAATGCATACCGACTGCTCGCCGTCCTGATATCAAGAGAAAGCGCATTCCAAAGAAGAATGGACTGAATATGAAAAGAAGAATGAACAAAATCAGACGTATGAGACGGACAGAGTAAGAGAAGATTGTTAGAAGAACGCAGATTCTTAGCGTGTGAAGAACAAAGATATTGGAAGTGAGATACGAGATAAGAAGGAGGATTGGGAGAGTTGAGAAGGGAGAAAAGCGTGGTCAAAGCGCGCAAACTTCTTCTTTGGCGAATGGACATCCATTTGAGCTCAGACCTATAGCTCGACACATGGTCATATTTCCTGAGGTTGAATATGAACCGGATACCATTGTTGAGCAATCTGTCAAGCTTATCCAGCGAATATAGCATTATAATATTTTGCGGTTAGCTTATGTCTAGATTTGTGCCCGTTTTTTAGCCATCCCACACGTACAATCGCCACTAATTTCGGATATCAAGAAAAACAGGACAACAAAACTGGCAAATTAAGTTTGTATTACAAATCCTCTCACAGAAAATCAAAATCAAATCAAAATCAAAAGTCATTTATTCAAATTAGGCTGAGAATCAGCACTTTTCGAACGTCAAAATTACAAAAGACAGTCCCCCAAAAACGCCCGCCCTTCACCACTTCCTAGTGCTATCGCTGGCTAAAGGAGGCATGTGTCCTAGCAATGGGACATTACAGGTTGATTATGCTGATTATGCTTATGCAAATGACGGGGGTACATACGTGATGTTATGTTGAAAGTTAGTACAACTAGTTACTTCAAAAAATTACACAAATAATTAACACAATTTAAGAATCGGTCTTTTAACATTTTACGTCATTCTTTCAAATCATGTAATGCCAGAGACTATATGGCTGAGACTACAATACCTGAGAATACAATTGTATTCTATCATCATCTTCGAACGAGACAAAAACGAGTATATGTTTCGGTAAATGATTTACGTCTTTAAACAGTCCACTTAGTGGTATAAAAAATAAGGTCTTAAATAACCTGAGCATTTTCAGTCTAAATCTATTTAAAAGACACTGAAAGTCTATACTTAGAGCACCAATAACATCTGAACAATTGAATAGGGATACCATCGGATATGGATGGATTATAGATTCAAACTCAATAACAATGCCTACGGTAACTTTTTCATTGCAGGGAAAACGCTGAAGCAGAGAACAAACTAGTTTCGATCATGTCAAGTAATGATGACATCACGCCTGAAATCCGTCCGGCAGACGTGTCCCTATAGTTTACCCACATTTTGCCAGTTAAGTTTAAGTCCCATGTCAAGGGGCGCGCAAATCCTGACTCCAGGTTGCTAGGTACTGAGAAATTCCCGATGGAAAACCCCAATATCACTTTGCCTGACTTGGGAATCGAACCCAGGACGTCATGCTCAGTTTGTTTAATATTGTTTATTCATCGAAACAAAAGTTGTAAGTACCGATCGCGTATCGGTTTAACAGCAAGCAATAACAGTCAACATTAACACTCAGCAATAAAATGTATTACAAACGTAACAGTCAAAATAATCGCCTCTTTTAGTTACCCTGCCCGTCTAGGGTAACGTCGGCTAATGACAGGGTAATTATTTCCGCAATTTTGGGTAATTACCGCCAAAGTTAAACGAAGGAGTCAATTAAGTCCCGGTTTGACAGCGCCTTCATTTTACTGGATTACTGAGTTAAATCCAGGCTTCTTGATTAATGTTCCTTAATTGTTTTGATGCCTATTTTGATAACGAAACATTATAAATTGGTTTTCAAACGAAATGAGATTCAGAAACAGACAATTAAAATTAGCAATTTTGATTTTCTTGCTCTGCGGGTTAATTCCGTAACAAACTATCAGTAGGAATGGCTTTCATTTTGACAGTTTAACAACATTAATTGCCTTATCTACATTGTTGAGCGGACCAATTTTCCGATTATATGAAGCAATGGATTAGCAATATGCTTCAAAATGATTCAGATTGTGATTGATAGTGTGTCACGCAATTAGGGTACTGTTCTCTAAATTTCCTAATCTTAAAGAATGTGTTTAACCAACAACTTCCTCGTAGTTAGAAAACATACCGGAAAAGATTTGCTGGATTTGGAATTGCAGGCAGAGGGTATACCATCTAACAGCGACCTTTTCTCCTCCTCATCATCATCACCCACAGCCCGACTTTATCCACTGCTGGGCATAGGCCTCTCTTGTCTTGTGCTAATCCTCACGTTCGTGTGCCAGCCTGATCCGGGTTTTGTCCGCGATGGCAACAATGTCGTCTGCCCATCTCGCCGCCGGACGTCCAGTCGACACTGGACACTCGTCTTCCAGTCCTTGGACGCCGCTCTGTGACAGCCTTCCTCCACCCGTCATCACTGCACCTTGCCAGGGGTCCTGCCCAACTCCTTGTGAGTTCCGTTCATAATAGGTATTCCTATTCTGTTTTCTTTTTTCTTTTCTCCTACATAGCTACAGTTAACATTCGTGAGGATGTACTCACATACTCACCCGTCACCCTCGCCTATCTAGAGGATTTGTCGTCCACCCTGTTGACACAATCCCTTAAAAGCCCGCTAATATACTGAAAACAATAGATTTATTTAGAAATCAGATTGTTTAGATGTCTACAATCAGTCATTTTGTCTATTCTTCCGTCGACTTAGCCCGTATCTATGGTGGTCATGCTACGCGTGCTAACCACTATACCCTGTCCATTAGGTAAGCCGTTTTTTGACAGATAGAATACGCATAACAATTATAATTCTTTGTCAAAACTGATACACGTACGGTATTATAATGTCTGTAAGAAGTTATAAAATATAAGGTAATTCAATAAGATAAGGCAGTTTAAGATATTTATTTTACGACGCATTTTAAAGTTAACTTTTACGTAATCTGAAATAGTTATGTTCTAAGGCTGCTGTCAAAAAACGGTTTACCTACTGGACAGGGCATAGTCCAAAAACTGAATAAAATAAACAAGGGAAAACTAAAAATTCCATAAATATTTGAAACAGGAATGGAATTTCAAACTGTAATCGATCCCTCTCGCGCCGGCTGAAAACAAATACGACGCGTGAGCTCGGCCCAGGTCGCCGGTCGACCCTCTCCGGACGACGTAGTTTCACGTTCAGTTGACTGTCACTCAGTTTTACTACTCGTATTATTTGTTTTGCTACCATTGTCGGGAAGATCGACTTTCTAACGGCGTCTGACTGAAAATAACTGAGGAGTCTTTTGTTTTTCCAAAGTTTTATTACCCTTTTGCTAGGTTGGAAAAGGTAGAAATTATTTATTTTAAACGATACGGTTTATCTTGGCTTATCTCTGTCTCATTGTTAAGAGAAAACATAAAATATCTCAAGATATACGGGTGATTTTAATTTCAACTAAATCTCAGTTAATCTGAAATCTGACACTAGAACAACTTACTTATTTTATTTTGTTCGGGAAACTTACAGTTAACTTATTAGTGTTCTAAAAAAATATGAAAATAAAGGCCTTAAAGTAGAAAATAAATAGTACACGATCGACTAATAATACAAACTAATAATACAAACTAATAATACAAACTAATAATACAAACTAATAATACAAACTAATAATACAAACTAATAATACAAACTAATAATACAAACTAGTAATCGTTTATCTAAAGTTCTATATATTATATTTTGCATATAAGTATATTTTTCTTGCAAATGTTTTTTGTCCAACGTGGTGTGTATTTGTATGTAAATATACTGCACCAATAAATATTTATTACAAAAACATTCGTCGGCAAACTTCAAACAAGCTTTATCGAAATTTTTCTTTGGAATAAATTCCGATAAAAAAGTTATGTTCCCATAAAATGAGAAGTATTTCCATAGCTAAGGGTTTGTTTATGACCTTGAGCTTTGAGTAAAGGTCGCAGTGTGACCTTATAGATGTCTGATAGCTGGGGGCTTTCATGGTCAGTTGAGGGGTGAGCGCACGAAGGGTTAAAAGTTAAACGAAATAAACATTAATTGAAGTACTTCATTATTAAGTTCGCGTGTTGGTAAGCCGATTAGTTTTTTGTTGTTCAAACCAATTAACTATACTTTCTTTTTGTGAAAGCTTTTGATAAACATACCTACCTGTTGTATACCGTTTAGTCCACTCTCGGCCCCTCGACCCCCAATAAATAATGTTTCCACTAGATCCCTAACTATAGTTTAAATTAAAAAAATAAAGTCTTTTTATTTCGGACATTGGTCCATAATATGTTAGTAAAATAAAAATAAAAAAAACTATGTTACATTGAAATATTAAAAATCATTAAAAAATTAAACAATTACAAAAAAAAAAAAAAGTTTATTCTCGACCCTTTGGGGTCGAGAGTGGAATTTATTTTCCAGTCAAGTTTTAGTTTTCTCTCCACCCCGAAGTACAGTTACGATGATAAAACACATCACATCTTATAGTATATTCTTATTTTCCTACCAATAATCCATCAGGTTATAGGCCCAGGACCATATTAGAAAAATAAATGTATTTTTTTTTCGAAACTGCGCAAAGAAAATAGCCGGCCGATATGACCGATGTGACCCGCACAATGGCGTCTTCAACAAACTCACCAGGTATGTTATCTTCAAACGATAAATTACGTGGATTAGAGAACTATGGAATGGACCATCGATATTCATTAATAAGTATAGGCACTTGTAATATAATACCATGGAGCCAGTATATGGTTTTAAACCACCCAAGAAAAAATACCAACCAAAACAAAAAAAAAAAAATTGCTATTCCATACATTTTGACCGCATAGGTATTGCACTTTTCTATGAAACAGCAGATTTTTTTTTATAACCGTCGAAAAAATTCTACGCTAGAGGGTCTATAATTATGTGCTGAATGTATAGTTCAGTTTGCGCGACGATGTCCTTGCCACCCTGGATAGTTGTACCTAATAGAGTTTTTTGTGAAGAGATCATATCTATTTTGGCCGCCAGGTTGCTGCGTTCTCGTTTGAAGAGTGTGGGTGGTACAATAGACATATTATCAGCTTCGTCGCTGGGATGCTAACGCTCCTGGGATGCCTTTGATATTCCATTTGGAAAATTGGTTCATGATCATGCCATTTGCCACCTAAGGATACATATAAAAAGCCTATTTTTTTTCACAAAAGCTTTCCACCAGCAATCTTTTGCCTGTAATGTCATCACGTTGTTTTGGAGCCTTTGCTATAAAAATACAAGGACTAAAAATGTTAAAAGAAATCTTTCACGATGAAAAAGAAACTCAACGTGCTTACATGCATAAAGTAGCACTTAAGATCTGTGAAAGAGTTAAGTAAAGAGCTGAATTGCTACTTTAAAATATAACAGCGGGCTTAAATGGGCTTAAAATATTCGAATAACGTCTGTGTTTATCACGATGAAGACATGACAATAAATTGTTAAAAAGAGTTTTACTTTTAATTTACGGACCGATGTGGATAGACTTATGACTTTACTTAGTTATACTAATATTATACAGAGGTAAAAAATGTGAGTTTGTATGTAGCGGGTAATCTTCGGAACTACTGATCCCATTCCGAAAATTCTTTCAATAATGGGAAGCTACAGTATTGTCGAGTGTTAAATGAAACAGGGGGAGGTTTTATGTAAAAACAATAAACACGCGGACGTATCACGAGCAGAAGCAAGTTCCCTAATAAGAAAGCCACCAATCCGCACGGGGCCCGCGTGGTGTATTATGGCCCACTGCCACACACAGAGAGGAAGCCAGTGTCCCAGTAGTGGGAAAAGTATAGGCTAATTATAGTCAGCCATCGTACTACGAAGGATGGTGAAGCTTTTCGTTTCAACACAGATTACACCAGGGTAAACCTCAGTTCTCCCAGGCTCACCAGGCCTCCTATCCTGCCCTCTGTGTCCCAAAACATGCAATCAAAGTGACCTCTGCGCTGCCCCCGACGATTCCGTGGAAATGACGAAGTTTTGGTCCAACAAAATTTGTAATACTGTCATACGACTACGATGCCAGCGACTCAAAGAAGAAGAACGGTGTGGAACTGGTGTAAAAAGATACAGGCTTGAGGAATAACAGCTTCAGGAATTGCATATTTGGTATAATTTTAATGCTCTGCTGCAAAGTAAAGGCCTGTTTTTTTTATTATGAGAATAAACAAGCATATACTCGTATCACCTCGCTTGTCCAGCGCTGCACCCTAATCGCGTACCGATCTGAATGATATTGCTAAGCCATTGCTTCATATATTAAAAAAATGTATCTGCTCAACAACCTAACTAACGCAATTAATGTTATTGAACTGTCAAAATGAAAGCCATTGCTACTGAAAGTGTGTTAGGCAACTGCCCCGCTGGTATGAAACTATAACAAGTCCACATTTCCTAACAATGTTTTCCAGAAAGCAACAATCGAGGACGAAACACATAAAAACCCGTTTTATTTACAACAATCTTTTTTAATTTTCTCCGTTAATCATGTCGGAACAAAAGAAACATTAAACAAAGGAATTCTTAAAGAAACAAATGAAATCTATCTTTTTACTTTTTGTTTCGCGCCGCACAGTTGCTGCTACAAAATTCACTTATCTTTTTAATTCCAAGTGAACTGCATTAATTATATTGGCGGGGTTCCAACGGACCCCAGTCGGGGGAGCTTACGTTCCAATGGAAGTGAGTTCCTTTTTAGGGTTCCGTACCGAAAAGGTGCCAATGAGACTCTAATACTAAGGCTAGATTTATGCTCGACCGACGCTCAGCGCTGACATCAGTCGCATACTAATAGCACCGACGATACACGGCCATTTATCGTCATCGTCTTGGCACGCAACCGACGTCAGCGTAGCACTAAATAAATAAAATAATAAATATTTTCGTCCGTCCGTCCATCGGTCTGACTGCTGTGTCTTTTAACTGTAATAGGTAGATATAATCTACTTTATTTTTTTACAGAGTACTTTGCTCTATAATAAAAATCTCTATAATAAAAATAAAATAATATATATATATATATATACAAGAAATGCGTTTTTTTGACTAAAGTATTAAAAAAATACAGGTTTGTATATAATTATTGTGCGGTAGTACGGAACCCTTCGTGTGCGAGTCCGACTCGCACTTGACCGCTTTATATCACACCTTTGTTACGTTTTAAATGGAGGAAAACCTGAAGTTTAAATGTTTTGCAGTAATAAGCTCTCAGTTATGTTGATTTATACGTTTGTGATGCTTTTGTGCTAAGCTCGGGTACCTAAGTATGGTAATTAAGTTTTAAACTTGTTTCTCGTGTGTGGATTTTAAGTGTAGCCTTTTGTGTGCTTTTGTGTGCATGTGGTATCAAGGTGTAAAGTAGCAATGAACATTTCAAAGTTATAATGTTTTCTCTTCGTTATTTTATATTATCAAATTTATTATTTCACTAAAGTAAATTAAAACCAGACAGACACGAAAGATGAGTTTATTTCACAATGAAAAATACCAGTTTTACACGAGCAAAATCAAAGTTAAATAATCGTGTTTGTTTAACCCCTAAGATTCTACCGCCATTTCTTTTCAGGGGTCAGAAGGCCAATTCTCGTAATTTAAAATATTCAAAATCTAGTCGCAGTCTCTCGGCGACAAACAAATGTCGAAACCTTGTCAAAATTTAGGGAAATTAGAAGTATTTATTGACAGATTGAGACTGAGATATTACCCAGTATCCAAATACTGGGTAATACCCAGGTTACCAACCCAGATTGTGGAGGTCAGGTAGGCAGTCGCTCCATGTAAAATACTGGTATAGCTGCATCCGGTTAGACTGGAAGCCGACCCCAACATACATAGTTTTGAAAAGGCTAGGCAGATGATTATCTAGCTTATTTTTTAAAAAGTAATAAACCGTTTCATTTCAAAGCTGAAGGTTTAAAAAACTATTTCGTTATAATGAGATTTAAAAAATTAATATTCTAACGCAATGGATGTTGTTGAATTGTCGAAATGAAAGCCATTGCTACTGTTAGTGTATTACAACACTACCCCGCTGCTCTATTCTCGTTCAAACGTGCTTCTAAGAGACATATTTTTCTGCAGTCCCCTAACAAATTAAATGCCTGACCCCACATGCATCTGAGACCATTGCCTCGTACACACGCATTAATGGATATCGAAGTATTATTGGAAATTCCTATTGGTTCATAAATTAGACTTTAGAAGGGACCATGACTGAGTTTGTTTCGGCATTTCTTCTCAGGGATCAGTCAGCTAGGAAATGCCGGTTTGTAGTTTTAAAACTTTGATCAAAATTAATAATATTTGATTTAATAAAAACGTTTAGAAATAGTACATTTAGTCCACAGTAGTAAATTTCCCATACTATACATAGTGCCTAAAAGTAAACTAAAGCTAAAATATATTTATTAGTTAGATACAGCGGAGGAATTACTCCGCTGTATCTAACTAATAAAGATATTTTAGCTAGAAAGTGTAGAAAGTGTGTGTGTCTAGTATCTTACGTAATTGCGTAAGACACTGCTAGTACACAGCAGAAGCAATGGCTTTCATTTTGACAGTTCAACTTTATATTACGTTGTTGAGCACACAAATTTTTCGAACATATGAAACAATGGATAACAATATCCCTCAAAATGATTCAGATTGTGATTGATAGTGTGTTATGAAATGAGGGTGCAGGTGCAAGTGTCTAACGATGGTTCTGAATTAGAATGTGAGGTAGCGACCCGCTCGATTTAGGTTTTTCAAACCTGTGTTTCAATTGACTAAAAGTGTCTTAGAAGGTCTACTTACAGAATTAAACGTTTAATTACGTTTCGATAACCTAATATATTATAGACGGCGGTGCGGTGGTCGCTCAAAGGAAACTTTTTAGTGAAATTAAATCTTTGTTCAAACACGAAATGAAGGCTTTGTTCGAATAGGGAAAATTAAGACTGTTCGAACAGGGAAAATTATGACTTAATTAAGGTTAGGAATAATAATTGAATTTTAATTGTTAAGTAGAGTTTTATGTTGTTGATCGAAAGTCTTATTAAGTAATAATTAATAAGGCAAGTTAATTTTAAACGGCGTCCTAAATAGCATAAAATTAAACATTACCGCTCTCAGGCTAGGTGGAGCGACGATCTTCGCAGGGTGGCTGGTAGCAGCTGGATGAGAATCGCCGAGAATCGAACTAAATGGCGTGCAATTGTAGAGGCCTATGTCCAGCAGTGGACTGCTGTAGGCGGATAATGATGATTTATTGTGTTAGGGAAAACAAACAATTGTACATTATATATTACGTCTAAGATTACGTTGGAAGTGGGTACATGTACAATCCACAACGTTTCCACAGATTACCTAGGTTAATGATACAGTGAAGACACAATATTCACGTTACAAAAACACAAAGAAGAAGACAGTAAGACGATAATAAGAGAATAAAGAGGTTGGACTTATTTTAAACTAAAACAAATAGTACTAGATAACAAACAAAAAGAATGATGAAACATCAAATAATAATAATAATATAATAATAATAAAATAATTATTTCACTAAAACATAGCACTTTGCACTGTATACATTATTTGAAAAATAATATTTCATTTATATGCAATAGTAGACTCTATCTTTTAAACTAGGACTAGCCTGTATCTTAAAAGATAGGGTTCAGCCAAAATGGATTCTGTTAATATTCTAAACCAAGACAGGTGACAAAAAAAAAACAGTGTCAATAATTTGTACTAACAGCTATTACAAAAAAAAAAAAAAGTGAAAATAAAACAATAACAAAACTAATCTTTTGTCACACAAAGAGTGTGATAAACAGCAGACATGCATGTGTATGTATGTGTTGAGGTGTGTGGGGGTGTGTGTATGTGTGTGTTTGGGGTGTGTGTGTGTGTGGGGGGTGAGGGTGAGTGTGTTGTCAAAGTGATTCCGTGAATGTAATAAATATGTAATAATTGGATATAAAGTGTGAGATGTGATCTTTGAGTATGTATGTGATATTATATTAGGAGATGTAAGTTAGCAGATTCTCTGTTTCCACATAGTCCTGTTGTAATAGCCATTGACTTATTTCTTTCTATAACATATATCTATTTAAATCCAGTATGTTTAGCTTTTTATATAAATGCCTACTTAAAACGTAAAATTGGTGTTGGGCAAAAGATGTTTTATGTTTAACGCCTGCTGGGATATTTGTGCGCTTTTTAGGGTTTGATTTGGGCATGTATCTATGAGTCCTGAGGGCCGCCTGGAGGATGAACAGTTGTCTAACAGTCAGGACCTCACAGTCCTCGTAGAGTTGTTTAGTTGGATATCGGTGAAAAATGGATGAAATGCTGGAGATATTAGTTGATTGTACAGCTTTTGTATTAGAAAGGTGTGGTCATATTTCAGGGGTGTGGTACAGACCATCAAACTGAACAACTTTCTCCATACATTTGGATCGACTAGGTATTGAAGTTTTGTGTGGGTCAGTTGACAATTTTTTTTTCGCGATTACGATGGTGGTCGCATGGAGATAGTTGTTCAGTTTGATGGTCCGTACTACACATGTCTAATACAGGCTGTATATGATGGTCCACAAAAGCATAAACAATAATTATTATCACAAATCTGTAACAATATGTCGTCCCCACAAAAGAAATAATATAAGTAGTTAACTATAACCTATTGTTATGGAAACGGAACGAGAACTAAAGTTCAACTGGATAGGTCATTTAACATTGTAACAAGTGAATCTCAATAAAAGCTTCTAATTAAGTAATATTGTCATTGTTCACGTTCTGTACTACAGCTGCCATTCTTTTAGAAATGAATACTACGTCTACTATTCTACGTGTTCGTAAGATGGCAGTCAAAATCAAAATCATAAGTCATTTATTCGAATTAGGCTGAGAATCAGCACTTTTTGAACGTTAAAATTACAAAACACAGTCCCCCAAAAACGCCCGCCCTTCACCACTTCCTAGTGCTATCGCTGGGAACAAGAAGTGGCGCAACAAACTCCCCAGCAGCACAGCTGTCTGTTCAGTTAGAAAATACTTGATACTTGATTGTATACAAAACTAGGTGTTAAGTAATTAACATTACAAGGCAAAGAACATAAAATTAAATGATTTGCCATATGTCAGCTAGCCACGCCAATATACCAACAAATATAATAAAAACTATATGTACTCAAGCTAAAAAAGAATTAATTAAAATTAAAATATAAATAAAAACCAGGCATAAAGGGCGTGACAGCTTACATATTTATGCATTGCTGGGTTCTGGTCACATAGCTGTCACTTGAAGTCACAGATGATAAACTAGGATCACCAGTACACGAGAAATTAAATCGCTGTTTGAACAAAATAAATTAAGAGAGAGTTGGAACGAGGTGTTTAATAAAGTTTTGTGGCGCTTTTGATTGCTATTATACGAGTATATACATATACCTAGTATATCTAGGTTTGATAATATATTTTATGATAGAGTATTTACTCTGAGTTTCTTTCGGTCTTTCTTCTCAGAGTAGTCGGTTAGGAAACATCGAACTCATCTTGGTTTAAAACATATTTAATTGTTTATGTGTTAAAGTGTTTTCTGAAGCCATTTACAGAAATAAATATAATTTATTTGCGCACACATTTGTGCACTATAATACATATATTCTGCGTACCTGGCTTATTTATTTATTATTATTTATTTATTTAAACTTTTCACACATAAAGGTACAAAGGCGGACTTAATGCCTTAGACATTCTCTACCAGTCAACCAAGGGCTAGGGGCTGGTGCTTATCTCCGTTGAGATTGGCCACCGTGACCGAAATCGGTTGAGAGGTTATTATTACATCAATTTATCGTCATAAACTTCGCCTTTTCCCAGATGTGGTAAGACATGAGAAATTCACAAGGAGTGACTGCCATATAACCGCCATAGTCCAAGAAAACATTCTAAGAAATCTTAACAGTCCCCACCGTTGCTATAAAGCTTTATCAAAATCTATCTTGCAAGTTGCCCTCCAATTTCCACGCAGAAAATATTTTTTTACATATTTATATTAGCCAGATTTTTAACCTTTCCAGCTAAAGTTAGCCCACTTGAGGATCAGTTGACAGTGTCAAGTTTACCCTGGAGAGGATGGAAGGCCGCCAAACCGCGATATGGATTACTGAAGCCTTCAAGTGCTTGAGTTGCGCTGAATCAGAAGTGAAAGGAAAGCATTCCGGCTTTAGAACACCACTTAACCTTAATGAGAATTTTGATGATCTGCTTCCATCTTGTGGCATGGATAACGGAAATAGCTATGTAGTAGAGGTCGTCTCATATAAAATTGCACGCCTCTCAACTAAAATTTCTGTTCTATACAAACACTAGCTTCGCCCGCGTGGTGTTGGAAAGTATCCAACGGGAACGTGCTACCGGGATTAAAAGTATCCTGTCAGTATTGTAAATCTAGGTTATAACCTATCTGTGGTGGTCGGGGAGGTCGGATGTGGTCGGGCGGTTTGGATCGCTGTCGAGTCTACCATGAAGTACCTGGGATTGGTGCTCGACAGCCGGTGGGACTTCGGCCCCCACTTCCGGCGGCTGGCGCCCAAGTTGTTGGGCGCGGCTGGGGCGCGGCTGGGGCGCGGCTGGAGCGCTATCAACGCTGCGTCCCAATCTGGGGCGCCCGAGCGCCGCCTGTAGGCGGCTCTACGTGGGGATTGTGCGATCGATGGCCCTGTATGGGGCCCCGGTGTGGGTCTCTGACCTACCGGCCGGCAGTATCGCAATACTGCGGAAACCGCAGAGAGCGATGGCCATTAGAGTCATCAGGGGATATCGCACGATCTCCTACGAGGCGGCCTGCGTACTGGCTGGATCCCCGCCCTGGGACCTCGAGGCGAAAGTACTCGCGTAGGCGAGGCGCGAGGCGAGGGCGCGGGGTGAGCGACCGATGCAGCGACACATGGAGCTGCGTCGGTCTCAGCTTCGCGAGGTCCTGGTGGCGGAATGGCGGGACAGGCTTACACGGCCTACCGCTGGCCTCGTTACCATCGAGGTGGTCCGGCCGGTGCTCGAGCGCTGGCTCGGGAGGAGGCACGGCTCCCTGTCATTTCGGGTAAAGCAGGTGCTCTCGGGGCATAGTTGCTTCGGGAAGTACCTGTGTCGTATAAACAGGGAGCCGGACGCCCGGTGTCACCACTGCGCTGGCAGAGTGTGCCGCCTGGGAGGAGCCGCGCCGTGCCCTCATCTCAGAAGTAGGCAGTGACCTGTCACTGCCGGCCGTGGTCGAGTCGATGGTTGACAGCGAAGAGGCCTGGGATGCGGTGGTTTCCTTCTGCGAAACAGTCGTTTCGCAGAAGGAGGCTGCGGAAAGGGAGAGGGAGATCTCGTCCACTCACCCGGCCCGCAGCAGGCGCACCGGGCGTCGGTGGAGGGTGGACAACGCCCTCTTCCAGCCCCCCTAAATGGGTCCAGGGGCGACGGACTCGGGGATGTCCGTTACCCCCCACACATCAGGAGCCGAGGTGGCGGCGCGTAGTGTTCCACGCGCGCCCCTCTAAGGCCTCATTTACGGAGACGCGGTGCGTCGCGCGTCGCGTGCGGCGTGGCGTCTCGCGGCGCGTCGTACGATTTTCTGTTTACGGAGCGGCGGCGCGTCAAGCGGCACTTATCATCGCACGCGTTAACACAAACGTATGGCAATATAAGACGTTGTTCATAGAGACGCAGGGCGGGAAGCGTGGCGGTGCCCGCCGCTGCGCCCGCGGCGAATCCTCAAGCGTGTAGTAAAGCACGCGGCGGGCAACGCTGCGGCGCACGCGGGATACTCAATCAAACCGACCAATTTTAGGTTAGCGGAAGATGGGAGCGCAAATTAAATTAATTAGTAATTACTAATAATTAATTATTAATTGATTGCGTTCTGCAATTTCCAAATATGACTGGCAGAAGATTCCGCCGCGGGCATCGCTTCATCGAGAATTGCCGCTGCGTGTGCCGCCGCGATAAACGCCGCGTGAGACGCGGCGGTGCCAGCCCCGGGCTCGGCCGCAAAAAACGCTCCATTTCAAGCAAACGCGTCTAAAATCGCTTCTCCGTAAACGCACTCATACAACGCCATAATTATGTTTGAATTTAGTGCAGGCCGCGCCGCAACACGCGACGCGCGACGCCCCGCGTCTCGAAAGGACTTATCCGGAGAATTTACTACAACCATTGGTATTTCTGCCGAAGTAGCAGATCTGATTGATTGAATTCGGTTACCGGGTGCAATCTAACAAATAAAACATGGCGTAACTTGAAACTTTGCATTTGCGAATGCAAAACGATGAGAGTCATCAGTAACCTATCGCATTTCCATGAATTTCCTGAAGATATTGTCTGTCATCTTCACCATCATCATCGGCAGCCTTGTTCCACCACTGCTGAGTATAGGCCCCCTCCCTGTTGTGCCATGCTTCCCTGATTTGTGCGAGTCTCATCCATCTCAAAATAATGTAAGTATTTCCACGTCATGATTATTATTAAGATTTAATTTAATAACGTCAGCAAACCATGTCAAATAGATCCGTGAAAGCACTAACTGCAACCTGTTAGGAATCATAAATGCGTCATCAATCTATCAATCAACTACCAATCAACTCAGCCAAACCCACTGCTGGACAAACTCTTTCCAAGTAATCCTCTAACTACGTAACACTAGGTATTACAATTAGGGATGTCACGGAGGCCATCTTAGCGAGGGTGAAGGCAGAGGCGGAAGTTGAAATATAAACAAAGGCATTAAGTCCGCCTTTGGTACTTTTTGTGCGAAAAGTTTAAATAAACAAAAAAAAATAGATTAGTTAAAGAAAAAATCGACCTTTTCGTAATAAAAATTTAGAAAGGGTAAACTATATTTCACAGAAAACAGTTTTGAAAGAAAGAAAAAGTAAATGCGTTTATTTGCGGTAAACAGGACGCAGAGAAAGAACACAAACACAAAAAATAACAAGTTGAGGGAAAATATGCGTCACATCCACGCAAGACGGCCATCGCTTAGCATAATGCTAGGACCCTATGCGAGACAGAGCCACAGTTCTGGTGGTGGATTTACAAATTTGTTACCATCTAAGAGTTAGTGGTTTATAAAAAAAACCGAGTCCACCAAACAGTTGCTCAGTTGTTATTGAACCTGGTGGTGGTGGTAACATAGGAGCACAAGCTTGAAATTTCGAGTTATATCTCCATCACACTAAAGGGTCTTCGCTTAGTTTTGGAGACAATTTTCATTATTAGACCTTACGAAAAAAATACGGAGATGGAAGTATGATTTCTTGCGGAAGTTCCGAAAGCGAGGGCGAGGTTCTCGTCCAACCTTATTACAATGCAACATTTCACTGCGCAAAATCAATTATTCTATTAACGGTCGGAAGCTTACCAATAATTAAGCGTGAAGCCGGAGCGATGCTAATTCGATTATAAATTGATTTATCAATAGATTGTTCTGTACCTGACGGCTTATCGTTTACGTCCGACTACGTCTTAGATCGGTAAATAGATGGAGGGAAATTGCATAGACAATGTAAATTCGTTTTCCTGTCTGGTTATATTACTGGCCAATCATTTAAGGAAGATCTATGGAGTATTGTTATTGTGTATATTTTTCTAGAGTTTTGTGTAATTCCCTAAGCCTGGATTGTTTCATCATGTCTGTCTAAGAGTAATAGTAATTTTATTTCCAAATTTCAGTGCACCTTCGTTACATCAATGAGGTCTGGACCCCTGAACTAGGACACCCTGAGTGACAGGGGTCGAGGTTTCTCCAGTATCATGGATCAGCATGAGAAGGCTAAGACTATATGCAATTTACACTTAGTTTTTGCAACAAATAAAAGAAAAATACAAAATCATAATGAAAAGAAATGAAAGTATTCATAATTGTAAAACTTTTGATTAGTCTGTATCTTTTCCTCACAAATGATGCCTTGAACTAAGATAGATCAATTTTTTCTAGACTTTTATCGTCAATTGTCAAAAGACATCAATCAATCTCCTTGCATTGTCCCAACTATGTTGGGGTCGGCTTCCAGCTGAGTTGCCTATCTGACCTCCACAACCCAGTTACTGGATAACACGATACCTCTTGGAATAGTCGAAAGACATTCTTAATTACTATTTACGTATTTCTTATTGATAAACATTGAAATTGAGGGAATAATAAGTAAATGCACTGGTCCTAATATTAACTCTAGCTATAGAATATGCATTAAAATTGCTTATACGCGTCTTGACGCGTAAAAGTAATTTCAATAGTAAGTATTTCAATAATAAGTTTCCAAGAAACGATTCTTCGTTTCTTGAAACGAAGATATAATTTCTTAGAAACTTAACTAAGTTGAGGGGCCGACTCACAACGCATACAATACAAATCAGAGGGAGAGGAAACTACCTTTCCTCTTAGTTAAAAGTGCTACAATCTTACAGCACGGCTGAACATGACAAAAGAAGTCAAGGAACCGGTATATATTTAATCTGACTTTACCTCACCTTAAACCTCTGCGTTTCTTTCGGACTTTCTTCTCAGAGTAGTCAGATAGGAAACGCCGACCTCATCTAGTTTTTAAAATAGAATTAACTTGTGAAAGTGTTATAACAAACCTACTTACTAGTACTTATCATTTATTTGTCATTTAAAATAAAATCTACATTTTGAACCATCAAACAGTCCAATTAGTCACTAAGCTACCAATGGTACTGAAAGAAAACTCAACACCGAAGAATTTCAAGCAAAAACTAGTTAAGTAGACAGTCAACTAAAAATGACTTAATTCCGCGCGCCCTGCAGGAGACATCTTTGATATTCCACTCTCAAACGTTTTGCCGCGAGTCCTCTTTACATAAGATTCCTACTTCCATTCTGAACTTATTCTAATTTAAAGCTAGTTATTTTTAATGTTCTACATTTTTCAATGTTGACTTTTATTGAAAGGTTTTTCCGTTAATCATTTGGTTTGAATGGACTGGTAACGTCAAGAAACTGAATATAGAGAACCAGGTGTGGACTAATGTGGGGAATATTTGGCAAGGCCTATGTTCAGCAATTATTGACATGGCCTGCAATTTCCTCACTGGGGTAATCATAAACGTGGCTGCTGAAATTGGGATTATGGGATCCATGAGGTGAAGTGTAATCGAGTGTTTCCTCTTGAAAATAATCAGTAACACCCAGAAGCCTGATTTTGAACCAAAATGTTTGATGGCAAAAGACTTACTCTGTAAAATAAAACGAGCGTAAAATGGGTACTTCATTTTCTTCTAGCTTCTAGGTTGCCTACAAATAATGTTCCTTTTTTGTCGCACCCCGATACGTGTGACTGACGGCGTCAGACATCGATCCCTGGACCGCCCAGTTGTCAACAGCACTCTGTTGACTGACTATTGACACGCACAGGATTTATGACGACGCCGCCCAGATTGATATACGAGGTTCGCTGAGGGATTTATGGAGGAAAACTTTTTGTTTTGACTTTTTGGCATAGGTTGGATATACATAATGGTAAATGTTGATAAAAAAATATAACGCCCTGATAGGTTACGAGCCGTTTTGGTAGTATGACTCTACTTGACTTGTTTGTTTGAACGCGCTAATCTCTATAAAATACCAGTCGGGTTTGAAAAAATCTTATTTAATTTGATAGCCCAATTCTCGTGGAAGGCTATATGTGATTTAACATTTCGCTATGATCCTTAGGAACCGAGAAAAAGGAACAAAGTCAGAAAAACGCTAAGCGAAAGCGAAGTAATAGCGCGAGCAGGTGATGCGATGCGACGCGATGAGTCGGGGCAGTTCACGCGAACGAAGTAGAAGCTAGTTAATTATATGCGAACGATGTACCAGTACATCAAGCTACCCGAAACTGTCAAATTTATCCAATCAACCTTGAACCTTATGCTTCAGCGATAAAGTTCAAAATCTATTAAAGAAATTTGACAGATTGTAGTAGCTTGATGTGCTGGCGACCTACAATAAAATTACTGAAATGAAATTGTTTAATCTGCAATTAGGATATCGGAGTCATTTTTACACGACGAATTATAAAAAAAGCTACTCTTAGAAGTAGTGGCCAAAACAAGCACTTACGTGCTATATACGGGCGCGGGTAACGGAGTGGTAAAGTCCAGACATGATCTTGGTCAAATCATGTGAAGACCATGTAGATTAATGTCTGAAATTCTCTTTTGAAGAAAGTACACATATTTGACTATACCACAATAGGTACAAACTTGATGAAATAAAAACATGGATTTAAAACCAAGTAATAATAGTAGAAGAGAAGCGAACTATTACCAATAAACGATGCACGAACAAGGAGCCGACAACCGTACGCTTATAATAACAAGCCCAGATTTATTCTCTCTCTCACCGCTGTTCATAGTCAAGCTGCTCTACAAACTTTACCGTAAATATTCATTAAAAACCCGCAGTATCTACTTAATAGGCGAGCGGAACATTTTCTTCTTCATTTCTCGTAAAATAACGTTGTATTAGCGTTCTTATCAATAGTGAAATATAATTTATTAGCGACCCGCCCTTGATACTTAACTTTTTAATATGTAAATAAGTGCTTTACTATATTATGTAAGTTTAATTTATTGTTTTATATACATATAAACGTTCCGGAATAGCCTAACCAGCCCATAATGTTCCCACGGCTGGGGCATAGTCCTCCTCTCTGTGAGAAGGAGTGGGCCGTAATCCATCACGCGGGCCAGTGGTGGTGAAATAATTTACACAAAATAAAGTACCTAGGTTTGAACCTACGACCTACAACTTTTAAGTCGCGGCCGTTTTCACTGGGACACCACTGCTCCTTCCGGAATAAATTTTCTAAATAATAGGCAAAACTACTCAAAAATTCAATTTGTAGTTCAGAAGATCTAAGCGGTCAAACAGACCGACATGAAAAGCGACTTGGTTTTGTACTATGTAGAAATAGAATGATGAAGGATGAAACACGGCGTGGTCTCATTTCGCTTTTCATTGCGCATTATGTATTGTTATTGAAACGTCAGTCAAGTGTGTAAGCGGCAATAGTGTGGGCAGATAGCGATTGCGTTGAATTGATGCAGGGGACAAAAGGGGTGGGTTTCACGATGTTTTAACGAGAATGTATGTTTAGTTCAAGACCTTGTTGTAAGATTTATGTCTTTCTAAAAATATACTTCTATGTGGGCGGAAAAAGGGGTTAAAATTGTTTGCTATTTAGAACTTTCCCTCTATGATATATCAACTAGGTAAAACGATTCTGGAGCCCTTTTGCTCTTTTGTACAGATTTTTGCGTTAATAAAATTCATAGTCATCATCGTTCTCCTGCACATAACCCAACCCAACCCAATCTTTGCGGTCGGCTTCTTGTGTGTGTCTTTGTGTCTTTTTCTTCTATACTTCTCTATTAGTCAATTACGGTATTAATTATTTTACCAAATATAAGTTCCATTTTTATAAAGGAAATAATGTTTTCTACGCTTCATAACGATGATGAATATTCAACATTGTGCAAGCTAAATAATATTGTCATCAGAGATGGGAAAAGCAAAATATAAATCTAATACTTAAAATCAACTTTCTCACAACCTCTTCCCTAAATAATTTACCACCACTTAAACGAAACAGTTAGCATAAATACCATAAAAAATGGAATAAAAAGTGACCCTTTACAAATTATTCCACTTGACATAAATACTGAGGGTTCCCTTCAAATAACAAGCCCATTATGTAAGGAAAAATTACGACACCTTTCAAATTTCTTGCGGCTTCTCCCGGCTCCTCCGTAGGGAAAGTCAGTCTCGCACTGGTTTGATATTAAATTATTTCAAGTGTTTTATTATCCGCTGTGGTTGGACCGCAGACTATACAATTAATAGAAGCGTCATTCCTCTGTTTATTTTCTGTCTGAGGTTAGTTCAAGGAAATTGCTGTTAGCTTTGAGTTTTTCGATCGATACTGTCTGAAAAGATACGGCGAAGAACTTCGATTTTACATTTTTCGGGCTTGTTTTAGGGAAATTAAAAAGACGGTTTTCAACTGTGCTTAAAAAATCCTCGATATTAAATGAGATACAAAAAAATATATTATTAGTAGGTATATCTATACTGTTCGATAATCTGGTCACCGTGTTACGCAGTACACTCTGACAGAATTGAGAGTGTGCAATGAAAATGTGTTAAGTGGGTCTCGTACCGCTACGGCTTCTCTAGAACGCACAAATCAGATTCAATTTGGAACCTTTGCATGCTCATCGCAAACAGCAGGACTTAATCAACCTGCATAAGGTACTACATTCCACGCTGGACTCTTCAGCTCCGCTGTCCCTCATAAACATCAATATTAGGTATAACACTCGAATACCTAAAACTTTTGCACTTCTGGTCTTTACAAATAACACCTCATATTATAACCCTATCGTTAGAATGTGTCGACTTTACAATTAAATTTCAAAAGACAATAACAATATTGATATCTTCGATTCTCGTGCTGCTGCTTTCAAAAGACATGTTTGTACTCTTTCTTTTTAATTTTGTAACGCTTTGAATACTGTTCTCTTCAAATAATGTAACTTTGTGTCAATTATGTACTTAACCTGGCGTGTTTGGTCTCCGACACATTCCCTGTGTAAGTAGAAGTGTGTCGGAGGGCAGACGTTCATATCTTGTAGCTGTAATTTTGTCAATTAAGTTTTATTTTTATTTATTTTTTTACTGTAGGTGTTATCATTATTATTGTTGTTGCTGATCATGTTGTGCGACTACGCTTTGGGTGATAGTCAGGTCGAAACCTATAATTTGAACCTTGTACTTGATGTGATTATTGCCTGTTGTAGTTGCCTTGTGAATAAATAAAATTTATATCGAAACTGATCTCCACTAATTTTGTTTCCATCACAAGTAGAATTTCAAAGATGAGATGACAAATAATTTCCTATTATATTTATGGTATTTGATCAAATGATCCCAAAATACCTGGAAAGGTACTATAATGATAACAAGGATCTAATCCATTCTAATCTATTCGAAGCCTCACAAATGTGGGGTACAATTCCGGTCCGCATTGCCATTTTAATTGTATGAGGTAGAGAATGGAGGGATTAAATTAATTGTTTCCGAGACCGTGACAATGATGTCAATTAGTCACACATTTCCCATTTCCTTTTCTAGTGGTTTTCATTTGTTCGTATGAATCATTTTGTGTTGTGTCGTATTCACGTCTGAGGCGTTTTTGATTAATGTTGTTTATTTACACGTTCTTGTGAATGGTGAGGCCTTTATTGAGTGTATTAATAGAAATGTATATTTATGGACAAGATAGGGAAGGAGATGCCTCGGTAGCTCTTAGAGAATTCTGACAAATTGGTGATAGGTATTATGTAGTCGCAACTTAAACAAGTCTTTGCGCTGCCAAAATTTCAAGCTTCTGAATGACCAGTAGTAGTTTGGTTCTGCATGACAGTCTTCGGAATATTCATAACTTGATAGCATAGAAACACATACTCGTACATAAATTCACGACTTATCTTGCGTTTGTTATGCTTTCACGATAAAACGGCTGAACGGATTTCGATGAAATTTGGCACACAGATACACCATTACCTGGGTAAGGACATAGGATATTTTTCATCCTGGATCGCAGAAGACGTCGCGGGCAACAGCTAGTACAAGAATACAGCTGACCTCACAAAACATAAGCCGTAAAGTAACCGAGTAATATATTTACAAGATAGCACCAGGTAGTAAAGTGTAGTAAAATGCTAGCAGATATAAAAACGTCCGAGTAAGGTGGGCTAATATTTTGCTCATATGTGGAGTGGACGAAAGTAGGTTGGCCACTATTTATGAGTCGCGTGGCGAGCAGCAGGCTAAGTAGTGTCTGTGGAAATAAGATCTGTATCTTTTTATAAGAATGTTGTTTGAGGATATGTAATGTATATTTCGTAACTTATTTGGAATTGCAAAGGGTTTTAAAATTTTGGAACATCATTTTTTCTTAGTGACATTTGATACAAGATTCTACTGAAGCATATGATTGTGTTAAGCACACAATACTTATAGGAAACTATACCATTACAGGTTCGCGAATCTAATTTACGTGTTTTATTTTCTTCTTGTTTTAACTACTTAAATAATAAACCTGAAGAATAAAAACGTGAAACAAAATCTGCCTTCAGATTTTATATTTAAAATTGGTGTTCTGCAAGGCTCCATTTTTAACCCATGTTTGTACAAATCCCTTTAGTCAGTTTCGGAATATCCTGCAAGAGGATCAGAAATAAAGTTATTTGTTAAAGTAGTAGTTAGTTGTAAAGTTAAAATTAAACCAGTATTACTTCTAATTACGTCGTTACAAGAAGAAGACAAGAAAAGTCTTTTAACAAGTTCTGACATATTTTTCTCAGTTTATTTTTTAAAACCAAGTTCCCGTCACTCAACCTAGATAATCTTAGTAGTTATTTAAATCTCGAGAGCTATGAAAGAGAAAATATCTTTTAAAATATTTCAACACTCAGCAAGTCTTGGGTATATTATATTTTTACTAGAAACTTTATCTTTGATGTGGCGATTTTCGGATTAAGTGCCTAATATAGGTTTACAACTTTTGCAAGAATGATTTCTTGCTGGTATTAGGACACCATACATGGGTTGGAATAAAGGGTCGTGATTAAATGATAACAGCCGCACGGGTTGAACGAAAGTTAAGCTAAGCTTGCCGCGGTTGGCTTGTGGATGGGTGATCATCCATTACATATCTTGCGTGCGTGCCTTGGAAAGTACGTCAAGCCGTTGATTGCGGCTGTCATTCGTAAATCTTTGACAGTCATTACTGGCAGTCAGAAGCCCAAAATGTCTGACAACCAGACTTACCAAGGGGTATCGTGTTACCCAGTATCTGGGTTGTGCAGGTCAGATAGGCAGTCGCTCCATGCTTTTGAACTAGTGAAAACGATTCCTGGAAATAAATAACAATATTTTACAGACGTGCAAAGTTGCCAGTTCAAAAATAAATCCAAACTTCGACTAATTAACTGTTTTTATTGGCCTGATTGGAGAGCCGTCGCCCGAAAAAAAGATCGAAATAGCTACGTATATCGATTGTAATAGGTATAAATAGAAGACTGAGGCTGTGAGCAAACTGAGTCAAAACTGTCTATCAGATAAAATATCGCTCTATTATAAGAATGTCGCGCACTCTTCCAATAAAAAGTTATAAGCCAATAATTATCCAATCTCATTTTTATGATAGACAATAATGAATTCTAGTAATCTAAGATGTCTTACAATGTATAATTGAAGTGTACTTAAAAACGACTAGTTTCTGCCCGCGGCTTCGTCCGCGTGGATGTCGGAAAGAATCCTACGGGAACATGCTACCTTGACAAAAAGTAGCATATGTCCTTCCCGAAGATGCCATCTATGTCCTTGACTTTTATCGAAATCCGTTCAGTAGTTTAGCCGTGAAAAGGTATTATACAGACAGACAGAGATACTTTAGAATTTATAATTTAAGTATATTAGTATAGTATGGATTCAAGCCAACTTAATAAAATTTTATGGAACTATCACACGGCTTCTACCAAATGAAAAAAATAATCACGTAAATCGACCTCCTCCTTTTTTTCAAAGTCGGTTATAAACTGTTTTATTTATTTATTTAAGTACGGTCGGGATCATTAAAGCAGTATCACCTGAAGGACTGTATTGCTGTGAACGCGCGGTAAAGGCCGTAGCGGCCGTACCTGCGTCTGTGTGCATAAAGTGATGTATCAACACAGAACGCTCACCTCATAATTCGCACACTGGCTGACGTCGAACGAAACAAAAAACATACCGTCGCGTCGCTTTTGCACACATGCTACGTAATTACGTATGACCTTGGTTGGTTCATACCATTACTAAAATTGAAATCATTACATCAAGTACCGATAGCTGGTAGTCTTACGTATTGGATTATTGAACGCATAGGTCTGGGTTCCAATCTCGAGTTGGGACTTTTATTTTTCTTTTCCAACAATAATCTTTATCGCTTATTTTGTTATTCGTGTTTTATAGATTAATAAACAAGAATCATAATGTAGTAATTATTTTATTTTCATTATTATATTGCTATTGTAATACGGAGTTAAAATAAAAATGTTTTATAAGTGATTTCAAAAGGTTTATTCGTTATAATTTTATTTAAAAAAAAAAAACTACTAGTCAAAACAGTTTATTTTCTCTTAAAGAACAATTTATTGAAGTAAAGCAGGTAATCAGTGAACTCCGACCCTTAGAGTTAAAACATTGTATCTTAATAGTATTATAATATTGTGCTTTAACTACTAATGTGTGTGGGTACTGTAAGAAATCACAACTAGCAAATCTACCCACGTAAATAAAAAAAGTGTGAACTCCTTGTCACAATACAATTAAATTACTCAGTAGTACTACTTTTTGTTTACTGCCAGTGCATTCGTTTTAACTTTAGTTGCCTATCTTAAACGTCAAAGTTAACAAATCGTATTTATTAGGACTTATTGCGGTTATAGCTTAAGTATTCATTTTTATTATGAAAAGAAGATTGAAACTAAACCTCAAAATTATGCTTATTACGGATATGACACAATATTATTTTAATATTACTAAAATCAATTTGTAATTTATAACTTAATACTTTGTTTGTATAACCCCCATTATTATCAATGCTATCAAGTAAACGCTGGCGCATGAATCCAACAATATTGAAACATATATCTGTTCCTCTTAAATGTTTCCATATTTCCATGCAATGCAACTTCAGCTGCTCATCAGATCTCTCATTCCGTGCTTCCCATTGCTGTATCGCAAAATGTAAATGCTTTTGTTTATGTTTTTCAATCAAATATGGGCGAAACGAAAACCAGCTCAAAATGCGGGTCTTCGTTTGTTTTCGTTTGCACGGCGAACGGTTCGTAAAGATGTGTCGAATAATTCGGCATAATATCTCGTTGGTATGAAACCACTTGTTTCATTATTCACTGACTAGCTGGGGCCATCTTTTGACCCTCCGACTCACAGTAGGTATTTCTCTAAAACAAAAAAAGAGTACTGTTAGGCTACTAGCAAAATACGAATATTACCAATTTGAAACAAAATGAATTTCTTTGCATTTCAAAATGAACTACAACACCGCTAATAGATTAAACACACGTCACTAATCTACAATAACGACCAACCAAAAACAAATAACGTTCTATTTAGTCGCGGTGAATGAGTCGTAAGTTAACTCCATCTGTCTACCTTTTTATTTATTTATTTAGATTTCTGTGGTTATAATCTTAAAGTTTAACGAATTATGTGAACAAGGCGAATATGATACGGAACTATATTCAGTAAGCGTGAATATTCGAGTAGGTAATTATAAAAACATTTAAAAAAATATCAACGCGCGTGAGATTCGAACCTACGGCCCGCTACGCATGAACGTGCTTACCGACGACGTATGATAACCGCTACGCTATCATGTCATATAACCTAATGGTTGAATTTATGAACTACAATCAGTTGCAAACGAATGTGAGAGTGTGTGTCTATAGTATAGAAATTACTCATTAGAAGAAGGTCGTAAGTTAAACAGAAGTGTCAATCTATTGCGTCGTGACACTGTCACTTCACTTTTGATCCTTACTGTACTTTATGTACAAGTATCAAAATACTGTACAAATGCCTGAGGACTGATGTTTCTGGTGTGAACACCGTCAGACCCTAGTGTAACAGCTGGCCCAAATCTATCGATCACCAGCTGAATTATTTAGTGGTCCATGACTGGAGGAATACTTTCTTTTGTGTCACTGATTGCTTTACTATTGTTCGTGGATTGGGAATGGATTTCTGAGGGCTGTTGTATGAGATTTTTGTTATAGATTTGTTTTTGTGTTTATTGTGTTATAATTTACTATAATATTAGGGTTATCAGTGAAGAAATAACATATCTATCATAATATCACGTCTTGTTTGTGTACCTATAGTACACCCACACTTCGCCAGTTATGTTTAAGTTCCATGTAACAGGGGGCGAGCCTAGTGCCATCAACCGGGCACAAGACCAGACCCCGGCTGCTGCTGAGAAATTCCAGATAGAAACACCCAATTACATTTTACCCTACCTGGGAATCGAACCCAAGACCTCAACCGAAGCGGTCCACGGCGAGAAACGAGATGCAGATGAATTATTAATAAGAGAATTAGATGAGAGACAGCAAAAAACTTAACAATACAAGTAATTTCTAATTATAAAGTTATGTGCTTGAGTTATGACTGTTATACTTACTAAGAAAAATTGCGCCAGTAAGTTATAACTAAACTTTATGAGCATTGAAACGTCACAGCAGTTTCTTGCCTTAACGATGTTGTTTTCCAGTATTTAGGGCTCGCTCTACTTTAACATTATTTTTTCATTGAAATCTTTATAAGGAACTTATCCATCTTTTGTTCAATCAAAATGTGAAGTTACTAACTGACTTTTTCTTTGTGTAAACCAAAAATTTCCATAACACCCGAACCGATGCTCTCAAAACTTCACAACTGCATAACCCCCTAAATTCCCACACAATTTTGAACAATTAGTAGCACTTCCGAAACTGCAGGTTTCGTGCACAAACTCCCGAACTTCAGAACATCAGCTGCTTAATGATCGTAAGTTGGCTGAGCTGGCTGGCTGCCTAGCTTGTCGGCGTTACAGGCTCCTGTCCTACCGCCGGCGACTAACGAGAAGCGAAGAACGAAAAATGGGTGAGCAGCGAGTGCGCGATGGTGACGAGCGATAACTTTCTGGTATGCGTATGTTCCAAGCGTGAGTCTCTCAACGAGTGTTCTGCCCATCATCCGAGCGTCGGTGGGCGAGTACATACCCGCCCAGCGACGGATAGTTCTTGTCGCTGCGACAAACGAGTACTCGCCAGTACGCTACTCTCAGGTAGTGAACAGTCAGCACTCAACTATTAATATACAGTGGCCTCCAAAACTTAGTTGACATAACTTCCACTTCAGCTTTGACACACCACATTAATATTACTGTAGCGGTAACTACAACGCCACATGCGAACAACGCGTCATACTGACGTCACGCAAATCCTGCATCTCGCAAGCAGAGTTTACCGCGCAATTAGCATAGATACAATTTCCCAACATCAATCGTTGGGCCAGTTACCCGCCAGACACAACACCCGTCTGGTCTGAGAATCCTCCCTTTTCTATAGAGTATGAGTGAACTTTACACCCTGTTCCTCATACCTCTAAACTGGTGACCCCGAACATGAACGTCAGCGCAGCCTTCGTGCAAATACTTTAGCGTGACGTCATCATCATCACTCCCGCAAGCTTTAGCGGCGAGTGACCCAGCCAGCCGGCATCCACGGCTTCAACGGGTATCCTGACCACCAGCATGCAGCGTCCGTGCATACCTGGTCATCACCCTCAGCCTCATCAGCAACCTCGGCACAGCACACTGCACTTTTGGCCGGTCAAAAAGAAGAGCTTCCTCTCCTGGTCGACGCAGCAGCTAGCCTCAACCCGGCGCTGTACGACATCCGACGCACTGGAGTATAACGCAGCGCACCCCCGACTCACTGGGGACATCTTTGCAGACAGTTCCGACTCACCGCAAACTATGCGCCACCCCGACTCACTGGGGCATCTCCGCAGATAGTTCCGACTCACCGTGAACTATGTGGTAACCGGTTCCGACTCACTGGAACCTCAGCTGGCCTGGCAAGCATCGAAAGATACAAGACTCAGCCCACTATCGTCCTCCGGTCTCCCGAGGGGAGTGCCACTACAACGCCACATGCGAACAACGCGTCATACTGACGTCACGCAAATCCTGCATCTCGCAAGCAGAGTTTACCGCGCAGTTAGCATAGATATAATTTCCCAAAATCAATCGTTGGGCAGTTGCCCGCCAGACACAACACCCGTCTGGTCGCAGGATTTTCCCTTTTCTATAGAGTATGAGTGAACTTTACACCCTGTTCCTCATACCTCTATATTACCACTTATTATACAAAATAATCAAGTTATTTTTTTTATTTTAAATCATAATGTTTAAGTTAGGTTATATTTTTCCACTTCAGCTGTGATCCCAATCACAGCTGAAGTGGAAAAATATAACCTAACTTTTGGAGGCCACTATATCTCTTTTACTTACTTATAATTTTTTGTCCGTTTCTTGAGCGAAAATATCATTGATATCTAGTCGCTTCCTCGTCGGCGGTGGGGCAGGTGCCTTATTCACCCCCAACGAGCTCCTAAGCGATATATTCACCCCCATTTATCGCCAACTTGTGTGCTAGATATAAATTACGGTAGTTCTCTCTTTGCTACCTTTGTTTTAAACTAGTCTTTGAAAATCGAGAGGAGAAACGTACCTATAACTATGGTCACCTATTTGTCTCTTCTGGGGGCTCATGGTTAAATAATAACAGCCGTACGGGTCGATCTTCAAGGTTAAGCAACGCTTCGCGTGGTCGGCCCGTCGATCCATAGCATACCGAGACCCCTTCGCACCTCGAAAGGCAGGATAACCAGTTGGCAGGTCCAACTGGCTATCGTACTTTGCCTTCTAGTGCTAGCTTAGCTGGGAAGAAGAATTGGCGCAACAAACTCCCCAGCTATCTGTTCAGTTAGTAGTGTGTTGTGAGTGTTTGTGTTCCCCAACCCGCCCGTTGGTTAAAGGCCGTAAAACCAGAGCATGGAAAGGTCTGTTTTAGCCATCATCATCAACCAACCGCAGTTCACAGCTTGACATAGGCCTCGGCAAGCCTTGTTAACGAAACTGATAACCGACTTAAATTGTCCGTATATTCAAATCCCAACTGTCATTCTTTGACAGTTGTATTCAAAATCAAAATATTTTATTTCACATAAACCTATAAGGGCACTTATGAAACGTCAGAAGCTAGGTGCACGGTTGCAATTGGTCGTATTCAATGGCTATAATACCACAGCGAATTGACGTAGGGTGTCAATTTGTTTAACAATTAATTTCCCTGACTTCACCTAGCTTTGGGAATGCCGAATAATATTTTGGAATGAGGTCACGGCAATAAATAACGCGACGGCCTGTTCTGTCAACTACAGGTAAGCAACGTGATGGTTTAGGTATTAAAAGTATTATAGGTTATTTGCTTAACAATTTCAAATTAAATTGAATTTTAGTACGTGCCCCCTGTGTTTAGATTTGTGCCCTCTATAATACTAGTAGCTATAGGCTGGCTCCCTATTATTAAAAACAAACTTAAAATTGATTGGATAATTCTGAGTAGATAATATTCGACTGCCTTGTTGGTCTAGTTGCCGGAACTGCTGAGCATGAGGTCCTGGGTTCGACTCCCAGGTTGGACAAAGCGTTATTGGGTTTTGTGTCCGGTTGATGGCAATAGGCTCGCCCCCTATTACAAGCGATTTAAAAATAACTGGCGAAATGGTACAACTCTGTCTGACCCTTCGGATATTACTGCCGTAATGTGAGGTTGTTGTAATATTCGCCTCTGCCTACACCTTCGAAATACAAGCTTGGCGTTATGCTGTTATTGAATTTCACAAATGTTTACTGAACCTACATAGTTAAATGTGAAAATACTTTTCTACATACAAATTCAAACTAGGTCAGGCCGGAAAAATTATTGCTCGCTCCAGCATTTGCGAATTTCATTAAAAAAATAAACTTTCGTGATTATAATCGAGAAACAATTTCGTTAAAATTCTTTCGAGGACGCCATGACATCATTTTATGTAATTATTTCTCAATGTACCTACACAGTAAGTATTGAAGTGGGATTTGATAATATCTTTAAAATATGTCGCCATGCCATGTTGAGCTCTGAAATACTTTTGGACTTAGGTTAAACCAAGACATGTGACATCCACCAACCTGCACTGGGCAAGCGTGGTGGATTATGGCCCACTCCCTCTTGAAGAGAAGAGGCCTGCATCCCAGCAGTGGAAACATTAAAGGCTGATAATGCTAATGCTAGGTTACATGGAATAAACTTCGTCATCCATCAGCCTACAGCAGTTCACTGCTTGATAAACATTTCCAATCGCAAGTAGATTAGCTCGATCTTCCAGTATTAATTACCCTTCCGACCTTACCCTGACTGCCCCGTTGGGCTCGTGGTTGCAAGCGCGACTGCTAAGCGTGGTGACCTGAATTCGATTCCCAGGTCGGGCAAAGTATTTTTGAATGTTTCCATTAGTAGTTTCATAGTAAGAGCCCCCCTGGGCCTCGGAAAGCACGTTAAGCCGTTGGTTTAGCGCTTGACCTCTCTCCGGTCATGTCGGTATACCGTCCCATCGGACTAAGAGATTGAGGGTAGAGAGAGTGCACCTATGACTGCGTATGCACTCAATTTTAAACAGAAGTCTCAAATTGGTCTGGAGGACTATTAATTACGCTTCTGAGCCAAATAATCAATACCTTTATAAAAAAAAAAAACAAAAGTTATTTAGCATTCAGTCAAAACTATAAGGCCAAACATCTTCTTCAATGCTTGACCGCATTTTTTAAAAACGATAGAATGTGATTGTACTGCTGACCCGGATTTCTGAAAACCTTTTCAATTTAATCTGTGATCGAGTCGCACGTCAGTTTATACGATTGGCTGTTGTTAACTTGGATTACACAAACCGCAGTAACAACTTGATTTTGACAGCCGAATTTAATTGTTTTCAGGCACTGGGAATTGGTCTAGCTTAGCATTATTCAAAAGCAATGCAAGCTAAATACTATTCGAACTTTCTTCTACTTCAATATTATTCTATCATAATGCACCTAACGATGTTTTGTAGAAAACCATGAAGGTATGTAGGTAGGTACATATTTCAAATTAAAATTTATTTCTTTGTTTTCTTTCTTTCTTATGTCTGTCTGTCTGACCGTGTTGTTCTTCCAAAATATGCAGCGGATTTTGATGTGGTATTGACCATAATTCACAGAATTTATTCCGGAAGATTTATGTGCATAATAGGTACACTTATATTAAACTTATATGATATTCGTAATACAGAAATCTCAATGTTCTGTCAAGTCGTAACAACCTTGTAAAGCATGTTTATGTTTATGCACTTTTCGGCATTTGAATATTATTTTTTTTTTTTATTTTTATATATTGGGTTTTTTTTATATTGGAGGAATATTATAGATAATAAATATTATATACCTTAACCTGACTTCCCTGTCCTACCTCCTGTCCTCCTTACCTGATGACCTTAAGGTCATCGGGTAGGATGGCCTTCTGTGACACTTATATGCTTGCAGTTTGCACGGTATAAAATCCTCAAAGTTATGGTTTAATTTTCATGTTACAGCAGTATGTACCTAGTGGAGGCTATCTACATAAGCTTCACTCCAAACTCCAACACAGGTACTAGACAGCACCAAATACAAGCGTATTTTCAAATTCATCGGACATCGTGCAGAACGTTGGCTGAATTTGAATCAAAAATGGCGGCCGTCAAATATTTGAAGCTGGAAACACTGCAGTGGTATGCATGGAATTAGTATGTACTATGTAGTAGTGATGCCTATAGAAGTTGTGTTGTTTTATTGGTTAGTAGGGCTGTTACAAAGCTTTTTTTAAACTTCAATTCACACGCCGTTTTAAATAGAAACAAAGTTGGAAGCTGCTCGTTGGTCTAGGGTCGCAAGCGCTATCGCTGAGCATGAGGTCCTGGGTTCGATTGTCTGTTCAGGCAGTGATATTAGGTTTTTCCACCAAGAAATTCTCAGTAGCAGACCGGAGTCTGGATTTGTGCCCGGTTGATTTAAACTCAACTGGCGAAATGTGGCTGTGTACACCTCTGGCTAACGCTTCGGGTATTACAAGCGTGATGTTATGAAATTATGTTAAGTTGGAAAGTTATGACTTCCTCGGAGTTTGCTAGAACTTTTACCCGAAGATCTGTAATTGAGAAACCCTGAAGTTCAAGCAATTCAATTAACTATATACAGCGTTCTACATTTAAATGAGGCCATTCTTTACATATAATCTTGCAGACTTCTACAGAAGATTTTATTTATTAGTCTGTCTGTCAGTTAATATTTTTCTAAAAGATTGCTATTTATACAATATTTACCATAATAATTATGTACGGTCAGCGAAAAGTATCTATTAACACTGCTACCTTCACATAATCTAAATTGAAACACAATTATTTAACTAAGGGCTGATTTTTCCAATGCCAGTTATTTTTATCGGAGGTATAATTTTGAATTTTTGACAGTTCTACTATACAAAAACAGTCAGACGTCAATTTTATTGCACGAATAAATGATATATGACCTTGGTAAAATCAGCCCTTAGTAATATTTAGCTCTATAATTATGATTTGAAAAACTGATTTTTTAATCGATTTTTTCGCTGATTGTACGTATTGTAAACAAGAACAATTATTTGTACCAAAAAACAGGGTTAGAAAAATATCATCACCATCATTTTCCTAACCCTTATCCATATTTATTCGTGGTCAGCGCAACATATCTTTTTCTTCCACACTTTTCTATTAGTCGTCAACTCGGCAGTCACCCCCTTTCTAGCCATATCGTTTTTCACACAGTCCATCCTTCGTTTCAAAATATATTGGCTTTAAAAGTAAATATTGATCTACCATATAGTAAAAACACCAATATTTTCATCGTTGATGTTCTGGCAGCGCACGGAGCAAAGAGAAGCTCGCTGCTATTTTCCAAATAATACGTTGTCTTCCACCCGTGGGAAATTTCAAACACTGTATTTTCATTCGTAGAAGCCACATTCTCTCTTCACTAACATATAAATGGAGGGATGCAGTGCGCTTTCAATTCAACCGGCGCAAGGGATGCAGGGCGAATCTGAATCTTAAATGCGACTTCTCTACATTTGCACTGGTTTCTGCTTACTTGATTGTTTGGCTTAAAATCTAAATTGTTCATTTTGTTGATTCAGGTATCTTCAAGTTTGATATTTTTAACAGATTTACGAATTTCGAGGTTAGGATGGATAATATAGACCTACAGACCGTATTTCGGCCATGTCGGTCAACCTCGGAAACTAGCCTTCGGCATGGGAGATGTTATAGCGCACAAGTGTGTGCGCAGACACAGGTTACACTCTCTCTTCCCTCACTCTCATAGTCCGATGGGACGGCAATCCAACATGATCGAAGACCAACGGCTTAAGGTGCTTTCCGAGGCATGGCGGTATAACACCGCCAACTTACACATTTCGGGTTACGGTTAAGGAATTCCTAATGTAAAAACCCAATATCACTGCACGACCCGGCGCTCGGCAGGCGCGCTCGCCACCGCGAGACCAACGGAGTAGGGAAGATAATAATCATGAAACGAAGTGTTAACTGGAATATTTTTTACGTAACACTTTTTTATCATCCGTCCTTACTTAGGTACTATACTACGCTTTTTATAGAGTACTTCCGTACAGGTCCACAAAAACTAGAAACAATATGGATACTTAACGAAATGTACTGTGTTCGAATCCATAAAAATCACGGCATCACGGATATTTCTGTATCCGTTGGATAGAAATGAGTAATCGAAGTGGAGGTACACTGATACCCCACATTTGTCTAGTTACCTATGATTTAGTTCCATGTAATAAGAGGCGATTTTTGTTTATCGAAAGTTACATTTATACACCCTTTCATATACATAACATAATCAACCTATATTGTTCCCACTGCTGGGACGCGGGCCTCTTCGAGAGCGAGTGGGCTAATAATCTAACACGCGGGTCCAGTGCGGTTTGGTAGATGTCACATGTCTTCGAATGTTTCGTTCTAGGACATGCCGGATTCCTCACGATGTTTTCCGTCACCTTTGCGAGAGTAATGATGATGAAATTATTTACACAAAGTATAGCGCCTGCCTGGGTTCGAACCTACGGCCTACAAACTCGTAAGTCACAGCCATTGCTTCTGGGCCACCACTACCTCTCCTAACCATGACCTACCTACTTACAATTCTGCCTACCTCCCCACCACATCACCAGCAATAACAATCAACCCGCCTAGCCTTTTCCCAACTGTGTTGGGGTTGGCTTTTAGTCTAACCTGATGCATTTGAATACCAATATTTACACTACATGAAGCGACTACCTATCTGACCTCCACAACCCAGTTACTGGCTTTCAAACACAATGTAAATTGTTTGTGAATAAAATTGATTACACGATACCCCTTGGTAAGACTTTTGAGCGGCTGATTACTCATAACTACTGTCAAAGATCTACGAATGACAGCCAGAACAAACGGCTCAACATGCTTTCCGAGGCACGGAGGGGTCTCTGTATGTAATGGATGGTCACCCATCCACGAACCGACCCCGGCAAGCTTAGCTTCACCTTCGATCAGCCCTTAGTTAGTCCCATCAATACCTTTAATATAGTTTCAAGCTGTAACAAGACGAGTGACGTCACAGACTCAAAGGAAATGGATATTTCTGCCACCCTTGGCACAGGAAACAATAAATCAAACAAATTGATTGCTGTCCAATACTATGTCTGTGCAAAAATGAAGTATCAATGACAACTGTTCGAGTATTAAATATTATGACAATGACTTTTTGCTTTTGTGCAATTTCGATCGTCGAGGCTGTGGTTATAAGTGTCTGTTGTTATGTGAGATTGCTGGGCAACAGTAAAACATTAATAAGTAAGTATTATGCAGGGTTAAATTAAATTAGCTAGCAAAACTCCGCGAGTGTGATGGATCGATATAACAAAAAAGAAATTAATTTGAAGATATTATTTTGTGGGGTCACCGACCGCCGTTAGTGTAGTTCCTTTTTTTTTTTTTGAAAAAAAAAACGTTGCCCCACACTAGGAATTTCTCCTGTATCGTGGGTGCGTTTACAAACATTAAACTCACATACACAAACAGCCAGACCCGGAACAACTACTTGCAGGTCATACAAATATTTGTTCCGTGCTGGAATCGAACCCGCGACACGCAGCGCAGCAGTCAATCGCTTAACCACTGCGCCAACCGTGTCGTCGCACTTGAAACATAAGTTTATATATAAGTTTATTGTGTAAAATTTATCTCAACGTGTCAAAACTAAAGAAAACAGATTTTCTCAACTCATACTTTAAGTACCGAAATATCCAGCAGTTGTTGAACCCCAAAAAACACATGAAATCTTTTTTGTTTTCATTTTATAGCGTTTAGTTAATCGACACCCATCACGTCTTTCGCTTTCGGTTTCGCCAGCTAATTTAATTTGACCCTGTATATTACTGTAAAAGGCAAAAATTTAAAACTTAAGCTAAAACTGCATATATTTTAATAGCATTACGTTGAGTGTGAAATAGTTTTGTAAGTCGGTGCCATAAATTAAAATCAAGCAAAATCGAAAGCTCTTCCTTCTGAAACTGTTTCACACTTTACATTGTTGTGAGCTTTTTGAAGGCAGTTCTTACTGTTCTTTAATTTTTTTAGACTGTCATATCATAATAACATAACACCACGTCTGTAATCCCAAACGGTTAAACAGGCGTGTACCTATAGTACACGCATATTTCGCCAGTTATAACTAACCGATAACTAAAAGATAACTTCCGTCAGGCTATCATCCGGGCATAAGACCAGACTCCGTCCGAGCTGCTGCTGAGAAATTTCTGATGAAAAACTCAATAGGTAACACTTTGCCCGACCTGGGAATCGAACCCAGGATCTCATGGTCAGCAATTTAAAACGGTGCGTGAATTGCAGATTTTAAAAACAGCTAAAACGAACGAATGTGGTGTAAAAGGAATCTAAACAATAACATCAAGAGAATAGCATTTTCATCAGCTAAAATGAGACCAAAGATCATCAACCTACCTTCCAAAACTTAACTTAAATCCTTCCACACACAAAAATTCTGTAAGAACATGCTAAAAATAACCTTTATAACATTTAAGGAAGAAACTTTCTCATTTGCTGACAAAATATTGAAATGTGATGTCAGGAACGCTGCGACGCGACGACGGTTCGAGAAGAATGTTTTGCTATTACTTTTACAAGGTTCGTCGGAATTTAGCAGCAACACAGATCCTCATTCCTGAAAAACGAAGTTGCAAATGTTCCAGTGTTGCTCCAATAGAAAGAAAGAAATAATGAAAATAAGTTTATTTGACCCAGCTTAAGTAAGGCAGATAATATTCACCCAAAAACAAAAAAAAACAGAAAAAAAAAAACTTAATACAGTATTGTGTGCCTCACAGCTGCGCCAAACAGGCCCTGTTCAGCATAAATGTCAGACAACTAATGCCTGACGCTGGTTTTCAAATGGACCCTATGTTACGAGGACGTCTTACGGATGCAAAACAGTTTTATGATGAATCCTCTATTGATCCAATCTGATTGTTTTTGTTATATAATACAGAGTGGCAGGGACATCGACGCGCAATCTGTTACCATGGATTCAACACATGATTCACACAGACAAAATATCTACGCTAGGGGGCCTAGACTCATGTGCTGTATGCATGGTTACAGTTTGCGCGTAGATGTCCCTGCCACCCTGCTTTTTTAAATAAACGATCGTGATCAACGAATTCAATACAATACTAGTAAGACTTGGGGTCTCAACTAAAAAGCTTTCTCATATCGTGCATCTCCATCTAGCGAATTTAAGCCAACGGGGCAGCAAAACGCCTGAATCGCAAAGTGAAGTGTATCACCATCCATTTACAAACAGCTCAATACTGTCTGAAAAGGTCAACAATGCTTTAACAACGACGATAAATAAACGTGAGGAAAATTTCATGCAAGCACTCTATCTGGGAACTCCTTGGGTTATGTCAGACTCGGACCCATAGACGGCATTTCTGCTTCTGATACCATGAAACACCAAACCACCACAGTTAACAATTCTCCGGTTATTGCGTTTGTCCACTCCAAAAAATCCACCCTATAGTAGATATGTGGAAACGCTGGTCGAGAATCCACACTAAGCCTATACATCCCATTTATCCAACTAGGCCTAGGATAGTTTATCGGACATGCGTTTCCGCGTATCCACGTTAGGGTGGATTTTTTTTGATGGATTAGAGACTAACCACACTTATTCAGCTCTGTTCAGCTTTTGTCCATAGAAAACAACGATTTTGTATGGATAAAGCTGAACAGAGCTGAGTGTGGTTAGTCCCTAAAAGGACTAACCCCATTTCTCCTGTCCAAGGCCACCTTTAAAATACCACTACATATATTCACGACAAACTAAACTTTCATTACCTGCGCCTTTTTTAAGCCTGGGATCACCGGTAGCGTGTTTCAATTAAAAGTCAACCCCTCTTTAAATTTCACCCCCCCACCGTTTTAGTTTCAAGCGAATTTAGATTTAGTTTCAAAATTGAATATGCGGCGATCGTTTTAATAAAACGACAGTTTTGTGATAGGCGCGTAGAAGTGAGCATGTCCTCTTTTATTGTCTTGTAATAAATAGCGAAAATTCAATATTACTTCTTATTACAAGCTTTTATTTAATTTCACCTGTCCCCGTGCCCGTCTCGGTGTCTGTTATCAAATCTGGCAAGTTAAATTTGGCCCACTTCCCGTCTTCAAAAGCTGGAGGCGTGAACGTACTTCTTACACTTAACATGTAAAACTAGAAAAGATTGGTTAAAACTCCTTAATCTTTAGGGTTCCGTACTCCGTACCAAAAACGAAATCCTTAAACTCTTCGTTGTCCGTCTGTCTGTCCATCCGTTTGCCAAGACCCTTTTTCTCAGGAACGCGTGGAGGTGACAAGTTGACATAATCCTACTTATATTATAAACGCGAAAGTTTGGATGGATGGATGGATGTTTGTTCCTCTTTCACGCAAAAACTACTGTACAGATTAAGATGAAATTTGGCACACAAATAGTTTATAACCAGGATTAACACATTGAATACTTTTTATCCCGATATTCCCACGCAATCGAAACTTATGCGAAGGAAACCGCGGGGCGCAGCTAGTATCAAATGCCCAGGTCTGTGGTCTCTTGCAGCAGTGAAAACATCAAACTTCTAAGTCGACGCGATCAAAAGATACGGCCTTTCATGCTCCGTTTTTGCCGCACATTTTGACACTCGACAGGGAATCAAAACCTATAGGATACTTCCCGTTGACCTAGAATCATGAAATTTGGCATGAAGCAAATCAATGTCATGTAGCACAAGTAAAGGGAAAAATCCGAAAATCGTAAACTTGTAGTTGCATCACAAAAAAAAAAAAAACTTTTGCGATTACAAAGTTATTTGCAGTTGGTAAACTAACCGCGACCTATGTCGATGTATGGGGTCAACAGTTTTCCAATGGCAAAGTTAAGTTTGTACGTTTTGGGGACTGATTTATTGGGAAAATCTTCGAACCTCGATTCGATGAACGAACTATTTACTTAACTAAAAGTTTATACGGAACCCTCGGTGCGCGAGTCCGACACGCACTTGGCCAGTTTTTTTTTAAATTCCTGCATCCTCATTGCGTTACGCACTTTCAATCACAATTAAAGGGTTTGAAGGATATTGCAATACCATTGCTTCAACAACGTAAATAACGCAAGGGACGTGGTGGTGAACTGTCAAAATGAAACCCATTGTGATTAATTGTCATTTTATGTGTGTTACGCAATTACCCCGCTGTCCTGTAAGCGTGCGCAGCGCCAAGGCATTACATTTGATGGAGGCGCCGGGTGAGTAAATAAGAAGCAATAGGTACTGAATGTCCGCTATTTACTTCAAGAGGACGCGCTCACTTTATGCTAACTAACCAATTCGTGTAAACTTTTTGAGTTGTAAGCTATTTTTTTTATTGCTGAATAGACCTGCTCTTAGTTTCGATCACGCCTGATGGGAAGCGATGTATGAGTTCCATGATGGAACGAGCGTGCCCAAAAGACGCCTGTTCACTCTTGCTTTGAAGGCAGACGAGTTCAATGTGGAAGAATTCCACATTGAACTCCACACTGGCTGTCCGCATAATAAATGTGGAGGAGATGCGCTGAGTACGAATGGTCGAAATGGGTTAATAAACTCTTTCAAGATATACAAGCTAAAATAGGTTGTAATAACCTATAATAATTATATTGTAAACACAATTATCGGAATACAACACTTTGCTCACTAATTAATACCATTAATTATGGCGTGAGATATAAACTAATTACTCTAGATTAGGACCTATTCATGTTCTATAATTGAACCAAATTTCTAGGAACCGGTTCACTGATATTGACGGCACGGTGGGCGCAGTGGTTAAGCGATTGACTGCTGCGCTGTGTGTCGCGGGTTCGATTCCCGCACGGAACAAATAATTGTATGACCTACAAGTAGTTCTTCCGGGTCTGGCTGTTTGTGTATGTGAGTTTAAATGTTTGTAAACTCACCCACGATACAGGAGAAATTCCTAGTGTGGTAACGTTTTTTAAAAAACAAAAAAGATATAAGTGTGACTGCTGAACATGGGGTCTGTTGGGTGATGCTGGTCTTGGGTTCGATCCCAAGCTCGGGTAAAGCGTTACTGGGTTTTTATCGTTAGGATTTTTTTAGTACCAGGTCGAAGTCTGGATTATTACCCGGTTGATGACAATAGGTTCACCCCCTTTAGCATGGGATTTAAACATGTCTGGAGACAAATGGCTGACTGCTATACATACCTCTATCTGACCCTTCGCGGAACACAGGAGTGAAGTTATGTGATTCTATGAACTATTTACAAAGACATTGGCCCCAAAGGCATGAAGTGCAGAGTACCTACATCATTTAATGAATTAAGTACTAGAAACTTATGTAATTTAGCAACACTGACACGAGAGTTTTATAGAAATACTGATACATCATGCAAATGTTCTGTGAGACTTGGTAGCTTGTGTTATGTACTCGTATCTAACTGACTAATTAATTTGTTGTAATTACACAATTCAAAAATCTATACTTAGCATCAATAACATCTGTACAATTGTATAGGGATACAATCGGATAAGGCCGGCTAATAGATTCAAATATAATAATAATGCCTTCAGTAACTTTTCCACTGCAGGGAAAAGACTATTTCAGAAACAGAGAACAATCGTTCACCACGCTTTTTTACTGTGCATTGGCGATTTTAGACTATTATATCTACATTTTTACGCCAGAGGGGCTTGTGGCTAAGTAATAAACGCCGCACGGGATGATCGATCACGTTAACCTACGCCACCCGCGATTGGTCCGTGGGTGGGTGACCATCTTCACATACCAAGCTTCCCTCCGTGCCTCGGCCGTTGGTTCCGGCTGTCATTCGCGGATCTTAGACAGTCGTTACGGGTCGTCATTAGCCCGAAAGTGACAACCAGTCTTACCAAAGGATATCGTATTATCCAGTAACTGGGTTGTGGAGGTCAGATAGGCAGTCGCTCCATGTAAAATATTGGTATTCAGTTGCATCCGGTTAGACTGGCAGCTGACCCCAACATAGTTGGGAAAAGGCTAGGCAGATTAACCACTGTCGTGGTTTACATAGATACTGCTATTTTCTAATTGGTCATCCGAACAAACATCACATAATATCACGCCTGTGTTCCCCAAAGGGTTAGGCAGAGGTGTACCTATAGTACACCCACTTTTCGCCAGTTATGTTAAAGTCTCATGTATCAGGGGGCGAGCCTATTGCCACTAACCGGACACAAATCCAGGATCCGGGCTGCTACTGAGAAATTCCAGATAGACTTACATCAAAATACTTTTCATCCCGATATTACCACGAGATCGACACTTATGCGGGTGAACCCGTGGTGTGCTGCTAGTGTATTTAATAATATAGAACCGATCTTGGCAAGTGCAGCTTCGCATTCGATCGATCTGTGCAGCTGTTATTATTTAGCCACGAGCCCATCTTAGGTCCCCTTAACACCCAGAAAATATTCCCCCCACATGACTTATTCCCAATGAGTATGACAACAAAATCGACTTCTCGACATTTACTTCTGAATATTCAACAGCCACCGTCATTTTAACATCATAAACATAATCGAGTGTGAAAGGTTAAGCTTATGTCGGCGAGGACTGGAAATAGATTGGTGACATTTAGACTGTTTTGTGGTTGAGCGCTTTGGAAACTGGAAGTAGACCTATATTTTTAGGATTTACCTACCTATTCTGCCTAGACTGCCTCGATGGTCAAGTGGTTGCAAGCGAGGCAACTGCTACTCCTGAGCACGAGGTCCTGGTTTCGATTCCCAGATCGGGCAAAGTGTTACTAGGTTTTTTTATCTGTATTTTCTCATCACCAGCCCGGAGTCTAGATTTGTGTCCGGTTGATGGCAATGGGCTCGCCCCCTGATACATGAGACTCATACATAACTGGCGAAATGTAGGTGTACTATAGGTACACGTCTGCCTAATCCTCTGGCGAATATCGGCGCGATGTTATGTTTATGTGTTACAGTAGGTAGGTACGCCAGTCATTGGGCTGGAGTAATTTTCGTAGTTCGTGCGCTACAGTTTCGTTAAGTGTTTAAATAATTCATGAATGACATTTTATTTGTGTAGTTGCTAGTCATTGCTAGTCACATATTTTTATTATCGGTACACGTGAATGTAGTTTATTGAAATAGTAGATTTTATATGGTCACAGATTGAGTTTGTAGGTTTGTTTTTTGTGTTTTCATGCCTCAACTTTTTTTCCACAGACTATCGGCTTGTTAATTGATTTTCGAATCTACGCCTACAAGTTTCACACTTTGCTACCGAAACCAATCAGTCTAATAATAAACATCAAAAGGTCAAACAAATTCATCTCACACACTTCACGAACCCTGCTTACCCTCTTACACACAAACCACAAGCTCAACTAACGTCTCTCGCAATTGGAACCACTAAACCATGCTGTCACTAACACATTTGTTGGCAACGAGAACGAATGCCGCCAATTTAACGTTATAAATGGCAAGTTCTAGTACCACACGAGTACTGTACGTTAAAGGTATGGGGTAAGTACTCCATGAACATTTTCTATTGGAATTTTTATCATAAGCAGCCTACAATGTTCCCACTGCTGGGACACAGGCCACATGTCGGTGAGAGGGAGTGGGTCGTAATCCACCACGCGGGCTCGGTGCGGCTTGGTTGGTAGATGTCACATGTCTTCTAATTTTTGGTTCTAGGACATGCCGGTTTCCTCACGATGTTTTCTTTCACCGTTTTGAGAGCAGTGGTGATGAAATAATTTACACGAAGTAAAGCGCCTGTCGAGATTTGAACCTACGGCCTTCAAGTCGTAAGTCGCGGCCGCTACCACTGGGCCACCACTGCTCCGTGCCATGTGCCCGTAAGTTATGTCATGTTGGACGGTGAAGGGGCCTGCAGTCGTATTTTGTGAAGTTTTCTTCGAACCCACTTAAGTGCATCTTATTTGTTTCCCATTGGGCCGAGTTCTCACATTATACCGCCAGCTGACAATTGGCTTATATAGACCTGTGAGCTCAGATCGGCCCGACGGGTCACATCGACTCGATGCCTCACATTGGCCCGACGCGCGACGGCTCTGATTGACCCAACGGCCCACATTAAGCCGACCAAGGCCTCGTATTGGGCGAACGGTTCACATCGACTGATGTCTCAGATCGAGCCAACAACGGCTTAAAGCAGGCACGAAAAGCGGTTACCTACTTTCTATTAAAATTTATTTTTTAGAAGATAGGTTTTTTTTATTTGTATCCTTTTGATCCGTTATTAAACTTTATAAAGTCTGTGTTCAATAAACGTTAGTTTGTCTATCTTCCTTTAGATGGGCAAGAATCCTTTATTTTTTGCTACATTTTCGTATCTATCACCCTGTACACATAATTTCTTCAATATCGTCCTATCACACGTATAGATAGGCCCAGACCTTACATTTCCTTTATCTTCGCTGGCAATATATCCCGTTTATTATCCTGGGAATGGGGCGTTCTTTCTGGAGCGAATGTGCGCCGCTACAATGTTATAGGTTGCAATTACTTAGGATACACTCCGGTGGATTGTGTCGTTGGAACTGAGGTGAGCAGGGGGCTTGGATATAGATTGGGAGATGTATCGTAACGGATCAAACAGCCGATTAACACTATCCCTTCGCATTAAACTTGAGAGGAATGTCCTTCCTCTAAGTGTTTGGGATCCTCTGAGATGGGGACTTAGGAAAGGAACAAGATTTATAACCAACTATAATACACAATGTTTTTTTTTATTTTATTACATCTTCTACTGGCGCGGACGTTTCAATATTATTTTCAAAAAAAATAGGTTTATTAGCTTCAGTTCAAACAAAATATTTTAAAATTATGAAAACCTCGGCTTCAGCTCAGTGTAATGTCCGATGACAACACAAGCTAACCACCTGACGTTGATTTATGATAGAAGGTAGATACACTGTTACCATCGCGGGTAGACCCTGGATGAGGCTAGCACAGGAGCGTGGGGCATTGGCACAACAGAAGATAGTCCTAGGTCCAGCAGAGGGCATACGATGATGATGATGATATTCTGCTATAAAGTGTTATCCCAGATTGTTTTCTAAGGACCTATGATAAGGTAACAGGGCGACTCTCCCTTATTCACCTTTTACGAGTACGTTATAAATTTAAGTACCTACTTAGATGAGAATGGGTTTATTGTCGTAATAAACCAAACTATATGGCGAAAGGTTATTCTTAGTACTTCATCAATATTGATAGTCGAAGGCTTTCAGACTTGCTAGACACTTTTTAAGCAGTAAGTTATACAGAGTGTATCATAATGTGTCATATTTAAAGGTGTGGTTTGACCATTAAATTGAACACCTTTCTCCATGGGAGTTGATCCATCGTAATTCAAAAATAATTACATGGAAATCGTCTTAGCCTTATAGAGTACGTTAATCCTTTAAGAACATTGTCTTTAACGCCAATTCTGAGCCGGGGGAATCGAAACGTATCCTGATAATAGGATATTTTAAGGATTAGAATGTAATTTTTTGTATCGAGTGAGTCAATACCTACTCGATAGCTGTTAAATATAATCATACTTTTCTGGTAATAGTATTTTTATCTCACGAAGCGACGCGCGCTATCCTTGTGGTACCTAACTAATGAAACAAACACGCTGTGAATACATTGTGCATGAAGACGAGTAGCATCAGCACATAACACCCACACGCACACACCCCCACACACACACATACTGCCGAATTCCCAATTTTCAGGGAGGATACCGTGAGCTCCTGCGCTTACACACGTATTCACAGCGTGTTTGTACATATTTGGTACCACGAGTAAAGCGCGCGTTGCTTCGTGAGATAAAAATACTGAAGAAATTTGACTTTTTCATAACACAATATTGCCTGTTTTCTCGAAGGGTTAGGCAAACATGTACATAACAGTACTCCCACATCATGAGGTATGTTTAAGTCCCATGTACGGGGATGAGCCTATCGCCAACCGAGCACAAATCCAGACTCTGGGCTGCTACACTATAAAGCACTTTACCCGACCTGGGAATCAAACCCTGAACCGCATGCTCGGCAGTAGCACGTGCGACCACTAGATCAACGAGGCAGACGGTGTATATTCCAAAGTATTGATGTTTTTTAAGATAAATATAGGCAGCTCTGACTAATTTATGTTTTGGAAAAGGACATTACGCAGTTATTAATTTACGAGTACGTTGATAGACTATTGCACCTCTAGTCGATCACTAAAGTTTTGAGTTATGACACCGATTCCCTGATGCGTATCTAATGCTTAGACAACTCTCGCGGGTTGCCTAGCAACAGATTTCCAACAATGTTGAGAGATACGAAGGCCAATATTCGTGATTAAAACCGTTCGAAATCTAGTCGCAATCTCATCTCAGCGACTATCAATGTCAAAAATGTAGGGACAATAGAGGTATTTTTGACAGATTAAGACTGAGATCAGACTATGAACGTTCTTAAAATTACGAGAATTACCCCTCTGAACTTGACTTGTAAAACCACAGGCAATTGACAAACATTTTGATTTTGTAGCTAACAAGTTGCCTACTGGGAAATAAATGGTGAAACAGGAGTGGTAGCTTAGGGACCTGCACTCTTAACTGCGTAACACAATATGAATCACAATCTGAATCATATTGAAGGATATAGCTAATATATTGCTTCATATGTTCAAAAACTTTGTCTGCTCAACAAAGTAAATAACGCAATGAATGTTGTTGAACTGTCAAAATGAAAACCTTTGCAACTGTTGGTGTGTTACGCAATTACCCCGCTCTTTAATTTAGACACTGCCATACAAGACGCAAGTAAAACTAAGCAAGCAAAGATATTTCACAATATTAACAAAGCTTGTAGCTTATAACGGGTAGATAGCCTGACCAAAACTATCGCTTTCCAAATAAATCAAAGACTCCTTAACCTAATTCCAAACAGGAATTAAGCCCGTCCAAACGTTGAATAGAACAGAACTCATTCAATAATAGAATTAGTTCACAATAGAACTCTACTGAACTATTCACTTTGATTTCTATTGAGCTTACTAAACGGTTGGGGTCGGCTACGCTTTGTTCACGATAGGCACGGAACGACACAACTTAAAGGTTCCATCGGAAAGATTCGTCAGACACGATCACTTCCGAGCGATGTCACAGCTCACAGCTAGGGTTGCCAACCCTAATATATAATACAGTATCCTACTGTATTAAAGGCCCGAATACTATATTTATGAAAAAAGTATATAGTAGGCGAAACTACTGTATTATTAGGCATAAAACCCACTAAGCAATAATATCTATTTCTGAATGATTCTGGCATGTCACTTTGAGTTTGACGGACTAGATTACTAATATTTAAAAAATAATATCAATTCCGGTAACATCCGCTTTTAAAGAGCGTATATTTTCTGTAATGAATGATAAATGGCGAGATGAGCGCAATAGGGCCAGTATAAAATTAATTAAAGCTGAGCTAATGGTATTTAGTCATTTAAATTGCACTAATAGCTATGAAGGCTCAAAGTAGCAAAAAATATTATTTTAAGAAATAAAGTATTTTAAAAACTACTTTTTTTTTTCGCTATCTACTATATTTTTTGGGTAATTATTTTAAAACTACTATTTTTGACTTAAAAAGAGTTGGCAACCCTACTCACAGCGCATCCATACATGAATGAATCGTCATTAAATAAACAGTCATTACCATTCTCCTGACATTATGCCAATTTATTTCTGGTCAGCGCAACGTGTCTTCTTCTTCCACACTTCTCTATCAGTCGTCATCTTGGTAGTCACCCCCTTTCTAGCCATATCATCTTTCAAACAGTCCATCCATCGTTTCTTTGGTCTTCCCCTGCTCTTATAGCCATCCAGTGTTCGAAACAGTATTGAATATTTTTTTTTTTTTGTACTGTCGTTTTGACGATGGATACTTAAAAAAATAGTAGAATACGTCCAAAATTAAATCACGCTGAATTATAATATAATTATGTGACCAGACCATTCTTTCCAAGGGGCATCTTGTAAGTCCCGTGTAACCTGTAACTAGTGAGTAAGATAGGTAGTGTTCTATGTAAAATACTGGTGTTCTGCTGCATCCGGTTTAACTGCAAGCTTACGTCAAGATAGTCGAGATGATGAGTCAAGCAAGCATTGAAATCAAGTCATTTATTCAAATTAGGTTGAGAATCAGCACTTTTTGTACGTTAATATTATCTACATAAAACACCCACCGTTCACCACCTCCTAGTGCTGGGAAGAAGTGGCGCAACAAACGCCCCAGCAGCACGACTGTCTGTTCAGTTAAAAGAACTTAATAATCGAATTTAATAATAATCCATATATAATCAACCTATAATGTTCCCACTGCTGGGACACAGGACTCTCTCTGTGAGAGAGAGTGGGCCATAATCCACCACGCGGGCCCAGTGCGGGTTGGTGGTGATTTGAGAGCAGTGGTGGCCCAGTGGTAATGGACCCGACTCACCAGTTGTAGGTCGTGAGTTCGTACCCAGGCTGGCACTTTACTTTGTGTAAATTATTTCATCACTACTGCTCTCAAAATGGTGAAGGAAACATCGTGAGGAAACCGGCATGTCCTCGAACCTCAAATTTGAATATTCCATAAGTGGAGCGAAAATAAGCGATAACAGTCCAGGTCCTCCGATTAGAAACATCGATGGAGCCCATAGATATCGATATCCGTGATGGAGCCTCAAGATTGTGTCGGGCTGTGTCCTCGTGTATGCTAACCATTAGGGAACTGTGTTGGCTGATGGAGCGTGGTCACCGCCGTCTATACTATATGTATATATTTTTTTTTTATACGCGCCTTTGTACATATTATATTATGTAACCAAGGTATATTATGTGACGCAGGTCCTCACCGGACACGGTTGTTTCGGGAGGTTCCTTTTCAGGATAAAGCGGGAGGAAACGCCAGGGTGTCACCACTGTGGGGATCGCCCGGAGGACACGGTGGAGCATACGGTGGAGGTCTGCCCGGCTTGGGCGGGGCCCCACCGTGTCCTCGGGGCGGCGATCGGCGGCGGCGACCTCTCGCGTCCGGCCCTCATCCAGGCCATGGTACGGAGCGAGAGTGAATGGGAGGCCGTCACCTCGTTCTGCGAAGCAGTAATGCTCGCGAAGGAGGAGGCGGAGCGCGTGAGGGAGAGGCAATCTCTGCACCCTCGCGCGCCTAGCCGCCGCAGGAGACGCCCTGGACGGGAGTCAACAGCCTACTCCCGGCCACCGTAGGTGCGGGCTTGCGGGCGGCGAGCTTTGGGCAGCTCGCCGCCCGTGTTCCACGCGCGCCTCAAAGAGCTGTCAGCACGAACTGACGGGGTCCGCTAGGGCCGATGCCGCCGGGGCTGCGTGTTGATCGAAAGAGATACCGTGGCTCCTGGCACAGGCAACTGAAGGAACACGGGTAGGTTTTAGTCAGTAAAAGTCTGACACTCGCTTCTGCTCCGTCATTTGATGATTTTCCACCCCAAAAAAAAAAAAGGGGTTTGTCGATCGGAAAGCCATATGAGAGGCAAAGTTGTAATGTTACTTTGGCAGTTGGGCCTGTTATTATGGAAGTCTGTGTTTAATTATCGATTTTGCTAGATAAGAAGCTATCACTATTGTTTTTTTGGTGTAGTATGCAAATTATAGATTATCAAGGGTGCCTATTTACCTGTAGGATCTAAGCTCTCCTGTCGACTTCACAGTCGCAGCACACAATCTTTATAAGTATCTAATATAAATTAATCATCCTAGGTAAACATAATCCACCAACCCGTACTGGGCCCGCGTGGTGGAGTATAGCCCACTCCCTCTCACAGAGAGGAGGCCTGTGTCCCAGCAGTGGAACATTAAAGAGAAAAACATCGTAAGGAAACCGGCATGTCCTAGGAAGAAAAATTCTAAGACCTGTGATTGCCATCAACCGGCACTTTGCCCGTTGGTTGGATTAGGGGCCACTCTTTCCCCCCCGGTGGGTTCCCACATTGACGAGGCGGGGGGGCTCAGTAGCCGTTGCTTGGAGAACCACGGTGAAGCGAAGAGGAACCCCAGCGGGGGCCGCTCGTCAAGGCTTTGCGGCTTAGCCGACGACGAGCGGCCTACGGGTAGGTGGGGGTGCCGCTTGGGTGACATCGCAACCTACCTGAGGCGGGCCGCGATGTCCCTCGTATGGGAGACATCGCGGCTGAGGATTGGAGGCCGCGGCGGGAGAGGAGTGTCGGTGTTACGTTGCCGCTCTCCCTACCTTCCGCGGCCTTAACGGGGCCGCCACCGTTAGATGGCGGAAGCGGTGGGGCCGCAGGGGAAGAGGAGTGTCGGTGTTACGTTGCCGCTCTCCCTATCCTCTGCGGCCGTAGCCCCCCCAACGCGGGGGGCATGCGGGGCCCGCCATTAGGCGGGCGTGGAGGCCAGCAGGCAACGGGTGCGGGGGCACCGTTGCCTGTATCGCACAGGCCTCCAACAGTGTGGGACGGGAATGGCCAGGTGTTCTCGGCCATTCCCGTAGCCCCGCAACCTGGGGGGCATGCGGGGCCCGCCATACCATCTAGGCGGGCATGCGCCGGGAGGGCTGTGGAAGTAAAGGCTATGCCGGTTTCCCATGGCCCTCCCATCACGGCGATGTGGGAACACCGCTGAGTTTTAGTGGGTATACTGTCATTCCGACTGGGAGTCCCACATACCCCGTCTCGTCCCACGCGAGACGGGGATGCATAAAGCATTTCTCAGGGAGAAAAAAAAAAAAAAAAAAAAGTGGCCACTCTTTATCATAGACAGGAGGCCTGTATCCCAGCAGTGGAAACATTATACGCTTATTATTATGTAGGTAGCCTAATGCTAAGACTCTCGTCAGATTTCCGGTTCTGCCTATCCGTAACAATGTACGGTCACCCATTTAAAGACAGACCGCAACGGGCACAGATCAACCAATCCACAATCAATTTAAACTCGAACCTCTATTCCTGGAATGTTATCTAACAGCCAGCAAATTGAATGAAAGCAGATAACCCGGATTCAACTCCCATTTACATAGGTGCTCACATATACATACTCGTAGGTACACAGTCGTAGCGTCTGCCGGAGATCTCAAAATAAACAGTGTACGAGCGAATCCGTTTATTTACTTCAAACTGTATTGTGTAAACAGTTTGCTGAATTTTTCAGCATGATTGTATGAGCTAAAAAAGAGCTGGAAATTTTTGAGGTGAAAAATCTAGTTTGGATTACATAATGTTTTGGTAGTTTAAAAGTTGTTAAGGAGCAGAGATTTTCAGTGCGCGTCGGGCTGTTTGTTAAAATGTTCGACAACGGGAATGCGAAATCAGATATAATTAGTTTTTTCATTTCGCATTCCCGACTGTCGAGCTTTTTAACAAAAAGCTCTGCTGAAAACTTGCGCTTTTCCCACGGGTTTTGCTATAACATCTTTAACTATTTCTCGCCTTCAGGGATAGGTATTATTTTCAAGTGCCCTCTGGCCTCTTTCTGCGTTCTAGCTATGTCTGTATACCCTTACCCACATAATAATCGGTTGACATTTTTGCCGTGATAACTTAACAGACAAAAAGTCTTTTGAATTTTAGATGGACTAAAATTAGACCTTTTTTGAAAGTAGGTACGGCTTAAAAAATACTACCCATGATCGCCCACCCTTTACTGCTCCCTTGTTAATCACAAATTAAGGAAGAAAATTAGAAAGAATAATTTTTCTAACAACACGGGTAAGGTTGCGTTAGATATACAAGCGGCTATGTCGAACTACAGAAACATCTGCTCTCCTGTTCATAAAAACTGTTATATAGCCCTAAAAAAACCTTATGAAGAAAGCTTTTAGTGTTTTATGAATGCCCGTGGGGAGCTTAATATAAAGATTCAGTGAATGCGAAAGATTTAGATGAGAAATGGGCTAGAACCACCGATTGTGTCCCACTAAATGCACGACGCCATCGCGAAAAAATAGCTGTTCCATACTCCATATTTTTTTATAGAAAAGCAAAATTTTTTTTTTAACAATTTCAACGCAAGTTGGTCTAGAATCATGTACTGTATCCACGGTATAACAGAAGGCCAATTCCCGGGATTAAAAACGTTCAAAATCTACCCGCAATCTCATCTCAGCGACAATCAATGTCAAAAACTTGTAAAAAATGTAGGGAAATAAGAGGTATATTTGACAGATTGAAACTGAGATCAGGCTGTGAACGTTCTTAAAATTACGAGAATTGTATTAATTTTATTATTATAATTGTATTGTCTTTAAATTACAAAAAAAAGAGTGGCATACATCGACGCGCAACCTGAGGGAGGTTGCGCGTCGATGTATGCCACTCTTTTTTTTTCTGTGGATGTGAACTAAACAATATTTTCCGCTACCGTATATCTACTGTTATGGAAACTTGTTATAATCAAGCCTTATTATTTCCACGCGTTACTAACACTATGCATTCCGGGTGTTATCATTGTCAAAGGATTCCATATCGTTATCAGTTCACGTATTGCGACTATCGAGTGTTGATAAGCTTTTGCTTCGTATCATATGTATAATTTTACTCAAGTGCCAGCTGCTTATTAGCATAATGGGTTATTTTTTAGACTTTTTGTATTTATGCACTACCGGTCAGAGTTGAAAGTGATGTTGATCTTCAAGGATTTATATTTATTGAGTTACAGAAGGAAAGGAAAGCTTTCAGAACACAGATTTCCTAATCATAATGATGACAAAAAGGCTAGGTATTCCTGCTTTTATAACTTAACTAGCTATTCTGCCATTCGGGGCGGAGAAAAATCCAACAAACCAACGATCATAAAAATCAGTCCAACCGTTCTTCAGTTATAAATGGTGTAACTAACCCGACTTTGGTTTATTTATGTAGATTTCCCTTTATCAAAAATTTGAATATTTCTAGTAAATGACAGTTTGAGATAGGCCCACCGCTGGCGATTAGCAAGAAGAGAGTAGAGCTACCAACTTCATTTTTAGTTGCTAGCTAGCATATTCCAAGTTCCAATCAAGCTTTTGTAGATATGAGTTGAAAATAGTAGATTTCGTCCGGGGATATGCAATCAGAACGGAATTGAAGTGGTGAGACGGCCATTTTTATATTTTAAAACTCTCTATCTCTCTGCCAGGCGTCGGCGATTAAGGAGAAGCGAGTAGAGGTAGCAACTAGGGACGAGTTGGCAAGCAACGAGCAGCGAGTGCTCGGCGTCAAATTTTCCCAATCAAGCTTGATCCTAATACTTTGGCGATAAAGTTGAAAATCTATTAAAGACATTTGACAGATTTTAGTAGTTTTATGTGCTGGCGGCTGTACCAAGCGTGAATCTCTCTGTGACTGTTCTGCCCGTAATGCGAGCGTCACTGAACGAGTACTCTCTTTGATACCTGTTGCCGCTGCGACAAACGAATAGTGAGAACAGTCAGCGATCAACTGTTAATATAATGTATCTCTTTTACTTACACTGGATCTACACTCTTTTGTACATTTCTTGAGCGAGAAAATCGTTGATAGGTAGTCGCATCCTCGTGCGCGGTGGGACCTGGCCTTAATCCCGTATCTAGAAGTAGTTCATGCATATATTCACTAGGTTCCACAATTACCACGAATACCTCTGTACCTTGTAGGTGATGAGAATTTTCTGCATTTTTTGGAAATGCACCGAAGGGAAACCTTCTAATAATGATTATGTTTCTGTTAGTTTACAAAAAGGTTAATTCTCTCTACCTACTGATTTCCATAGAAAACTATATTTTGGAATGGTAAATACAATCTAATTGAAATTTTAGGCTAAATAATCAGCATTGCCATCCAACGTAGCAATGCTGCCAGTCTTTTGGGCACTTTTCCCATTGACAGCGATGCGGACGAATTTTTTAATGCCCAATCACCTCTTCCCCTTTTTTAATACCCGTACGTACATAATATTAATCGTAGCAGGTGGCGTTATGTAGTTTGAAGAAGGCGTAAGTTTATGTATGTATGTAAAATGTTTAAAGTACGATTTCTGGTAAAGACAGTCCAGGCTTGACATTCTCTATTTGGCTTTACGCCACGTAAGCTTTCATGCCAATCGTATTACCCGCCTATAATCGGCCCACTGCAGGGCAAATACCTCTTTTGAATCAGCGAAGAAACGTGCATCGATCACCTTGGTACCGTTGGCTGAAACCGTGATAATAATTTCATATAAACCTGTATTCCCGAAACGTAAGGCAGAGGTGTATCTATAGTACACCCACATTTTGCCAGTTATTTTCAGGTCCCATGTAATAGGAGGCGAGCCTATGGCCATTACCATGAACAACCCATAATGTTCTCACTGCTGGGACACAAGGCCTCCTCTCTGTGAGAGGGAGTGGGACCTAATCCACTACGCGGGCCCAGGGCGGGTTGGTGGAGGGCACGTCTTCATATTTTTTATTCTAGGACATGCTGGTTTCCTCACGATGTTTTCCTTCACCGTTTTGAGTGCCGAAGATATATTTTTTTTGTTATTAACCGGGCACAAATCCAGACTTCCAGCTAAAAATGAGAAATTCCTGATGAAAGAACCCAGGACCTCGTGCTCAGTAGTACCGCTTGTGACCACTAAACCAGCGAGGCAGTTACAATGAGCAGGATGGCAATGTCTGATCATGTAATCCAGGTTTCCACACGATGCAGTAGTCTGTAGAGATTTTTCGTCTCTCGAATTCTCTGAATACTTGAATGTACGCCGTAGTAGAAATTTAAGCCAATTAGCATAACTTCAAAGGCGTGAGCCAGTAATCCCCAGAGCGGTAGACAGAGGCGTACCTGTAGTAAACCCACGTTTCTCCAGTTTTGTTTCAGTTGGAGGCGACCCTGCTGCCATCACCCGGACACAAATCCGGGCTGCTGCTGAGAAATGGAACAAGCCCAATATGAATCATCATCTGCCTGCCTTTACCCAACTATGCTGGGGTCGGCTTCCAGTATAGCCGGATGCAGCTGAATACCAGTTTTACATGGCGTGACTGCCTATCTGACCTTGACAACCCAGTTACTGTGTAATACGATATCCCTTGGTAAGACTGGTTGTCAGAATACCGAAAGGCTTCTGACGACCCGTAACGACTGTCAAAGATCCACGATTGACAGCCGGGACCAATGCCTTAACGTGATATCCGAGGCACGGAGATATGTAAAGATGGTCACCCATCCACGGACCAACCTCGGTAAGCGTAGCTTAACCTGATCGATCGACCCGGGCGGCTGTTATTACTTAGCCACAAGCCCAATATCAATAATAAAGCTAATTAGCAACGTGGCAATAGGGCTGTCTCACCAGGCAGTGCCTGACTTACATACATTAAAGACGAAGAGGCTATTTTATACATAATTTAACATGTCAAACAACAACAACATGTCAACATGTCAGCTCTTAATATTACCATTTCTTATTTATAGGATTCTTGTGAACCCTAATTAACCAGAATATTATATGTGGTGGTAAGTATTCCCGGTGGACTTAAGAGCTACTTTGGACATCAGCTGTACTAACGAAATAATTCACTAACATTAATTATTAAACGAAGTCTCGAGGGCAGTGACTTCATAAATAAACATTTTATCGTTCGTGTGTGTGAGCTTTAGTGTTAAAAGATCCCATAAGGAAGAAAAAAAGATCAATTTCGGAATTTAGAAGAAAAACGATGTTCACTTTAGTTTAGCCCATTATTCTTTCGTGGATTTTGGAGTTAACTTAACTTGTTTATATTGTCTGGAGGTTACGTGCTCTGGAACACCTACAGTCCATTTACACGTCATTGATGCCAAAAAAGAATATCGAATTTTATTTAGTTTCATTAAATTAATTTTGGAGATTCTGTTTTCATTTCCTGAATTTCTGTGTTGCAAAACTATCCTCTAATATGTGTGTGAACAATAAAGATAACTTGGATAACAAAAGCTTTCAGAACAAGATATAAACAAAAACAAAGGCCTTTGTTTACATTCTGAATAATTTATGTACCGAGCCGAAAAACTGGCAAAAAGTGCCCCGAAATATGAATCATTTTTCTGCCTAACAAGACAGACGAAAAACGTGTTGCTAACACATGTGATAAAAAAACTTTGCACTAACTTACCGTGCCTCCCCCGCAGTTAACGTCCTCGGCCATAACCAATCACCTGTCACTACCATACCACTACACAAACACACACGTTTAAAAATGGAACGCAAATCCAACCGTCATTATTCCAAAAACTCCAAAAACACTGGCCGTGCAACGAATTTTTTGAATCGCGATTCGGAAAATGAATGTTTATTTCCGAAATTGGAACCAACGCGTCCAGTCGGCGTCGGGGCGTCGAGGGGACTGGGTGCGCGCGCTGCTGCCGTTTCCATGGAAACGCAGGTTTGCGTACGGTGCCTACATTGAGAAGATAATAAGTGAGTCCCGTCTGATGGAAAACTTTGCTTGTAGGCGAAAGAGGGATGTTTATTATGTATGCTAAGTTCAGCGGAATGCATAAACTGATCTGTGGGGCCGACGTGAGGTTCCCGCTTGGATTTTATTTTGATTTCACCAGCGGTGGCGGTGTTTTGCATTGGAAATATTATTCAAAGTTGTAAACTAATGTAAATACCTGTAGCGTCAAACTTTTGTATAGCACTACGAAATGATAAAACTATTGGCTTATTATTACGAAGAACTGCTATTAAAAGTGATGACTTGTAAGAATAGAAGCTAGAACATAACATTTTCAGCAATGCTGGATTCTTGTCTTCTACCAGATTCTGGTTTTAACACTTTCGTATCTTAACCAACTTACCGTACTCTAGTAAAACGCTTTTCATTGTCCTGTCACAGGGACAATAGACTATCCTGCTCAGCTAAGGTCAGCTTAACGATCTGTTTTTTCATAAAGATACTTGGCATAGTGCTAGATGGACTAAGATTAATTTGTAAAGTATTATATTATTGTTATTTTAATAACTGTGAATGTGAGGACTATGTGGGACATTTTTCAAACGAAGTTCTTTAACGCGGCTTGCGGTAGGAGTAAACTGGTAGAAATCGTCACGAAAAAGCGTGACGCCCTCTCAGAGATAACAAGATTAGGTATGTCTTAACTTTACAAGAGTCTATCTTCTCTGTGTAGTCGGATAAGAAACACTGAACTCATCTAGTTTTAATTTTTTCCGTGACCTTTATCAAGTCTTTATAAAGACTTGAAAAGGTTACGGAGAATCCAAGAGAAGCGACTGCGCTGGGTTGCTATCATTGAAATGAAGAAAGCTAAGGGTTTATTCCGCTTGGCTAACAGTCATCATAATGGCTAAATTATTGAATGCAGCATTTGTAATCACATTAACGCTAGCTCCCAAAAAGTAACCTAACTAGATAAGAGAAAATCGCGATAGGTCCGACTTTGTCGAATCTGGAGACTGATTCAGTAACATATTTAGGGTAGTGTGTACAGCACCGATGCCCGTTGGCGTAGCCGTGTTCTTGAGTGGACACCGCGAATCGGAAAATGTAAGTTAGGACGCCCTCAGTCTAGGTGGAGCGACGATCTACGCAGGGTGGCTGGTAATAGCTGGATGAGAGTTGCCGAGAATTGAGCTGAATGATGTGCAATAGGAGAGGCCTATGTGCAGCAGTGGACTGCTGAAGGCTGATGATGATGATGTGTACAGAAGCCTCACTTTTCCCTCACTCTCATAGTCCAATGAGACGGCAGTCAGGCACGGGCGGAGAGAGATCAGGCGCATTCCAACGGCTTGACGTGCTTTCCGAGACACGGGGGTATCACACCGCTAATTCCCAAACTCCGGGCTGTTACAGAGAAATACCTAAGATCGCTCGATATGTATCCAGTTCATGAACGGTCACTGACCCTTAAAATAACTCGACGTCATAACCGAAAGGTACTGGAGCGGCGACTGCGTACCGGAAGACGTAGTGTTGGAAGGCTCTCACAAGGTGGACCGATGACCTTGTGCCTTCACAAGGTGGAATGGAAGGAATCCGCTGGATGCGGGAAGCACAGAACCGATCGGTGCTTGGGAGAGGACTATGTCCAGCAGTGGACGTATATTCACACCAGAAAAGGTTTAAGGGACATGAAACTTTCCGGACAGCTGTTGAGCATGAACCCCTGGGTTCGATTCCCGGGTTGGGCAAAGTGTTATTGGGTTTTTCCGTTTAGAATTTCTCAGTAGCAGCCCGGAGTCTGGGTTTGATGTGCCGGTTGATGGCGATAGACTCACCTCCTATTACGTGGGACTTAACCATGACTGGCCAAATGTGGGAGTATTAGGTGTAGGTACACCACTGCCTATCCCTTCGGGGATTACAGGAGTGATGTTATGAAACTGTGCAGTTCTTAGAACAGGAAATCAGGTCTATGGTATTAGAGGTAGTGTTCAAATAAGTTCCTGTTACTTTCTACCAGAGGATTCTTCGGCCTGTAACCAACATCGACCACAAAAGTCATTTCTTTCGATTTAAGTAGGTTTAATAACATTGTTGAAGCTTTGTTGACATTCAATCTATATTTCCTGCGTACAAAAAGCCTTTTAGAACATACAACGAATATAGATCCTTTCATCTAGATAAATATAAATCTAACAAAGAAATAAAATACTCTGACAAAGAAAAAATACTGAAAGAATCTATATACTAATAGTAAAGCTGAAGAGTTTGTTTGTTTGAACGCGCTAATCTCTGGAACTATCAATCGGATTTGGAAAAATATTCCGTGATTCTTGAGAAAAACTATTTACCAAACAAAGAAATTTCACGTGGGCAAAGTCGCGGAAAGAAGCGAGTATTCTAATAAAATGGAAGCTGGGGCAACAATTCCGATTTATGTATAAAAAGAAGGAGATCTATAAAAACTATCAGGAATAGGGTCAGCAAAAAATAAAAGGGATCGTGCCTGTTTCGTGTTTGCGCTTACTCTGCTGATAGTACTACACGGGAGGGGAGAATTGTGAGGGCGCTTATTGTGTAATTGTGCTGAGCAATGATTTCTGTAAAAGTATTTTTAGAACGGTATTTTGTAAGTGATTTTTGTGGTAGTACAATCACATAAAAACACATCTTCCCGAAGTATCATCAGTCTATAATGTTCCCACTGCTGGGACACAGGCCTCCTCTCTGTGAGAGGGAGTGGGCCGTAATTTACCATGCGGGCCCAGTGCGGGTTGGTAGATGTCACATGTCGTCGAATTTTTGATTCTAGAACACGCCAGTTTAATCACGATATTTTCCTTCGCTGTTTTGAGAGCTGTGGTGCTGAAATTAAATACACAAAATAAAATGCCTGTCTTGGTTCGAAATCAGAGAGCTGCTACTGAGAAAACACAAAAAACACAACCAGAAAAATGAAAGATGGTAATAGGCTGACCCCCTTTTACACGAGACTGTCGTGTAGCGACAAGAAAATCCTAACTTTGACTTTAAATTAAACTAAAGTTTAAAGATAAGTTAAAGGTAATTAGATTAAAGATAGGGAAGTTGAAGTCAATTAAAGTTTTATTTACAAGATTTAGAAGGATGGAGATGGACTGGACAGTGGTGTGTGGAATGTGGAGGTGTGGTATGAAGGAGGCGGAGCTAAAGATGGAGACCGCCGAGAGGCAGGTAAATTCGACAGCCACGTGCGGAGTAGCGCGTACGGCACAGAGGGCACCCGTAGAAGGCCCACGCAGGAGGACGCAGGACGGAAGCTGCAGTCAGGCCACGCTGGCCGGTCGACAGGCACGGCGGGCTTCTGCAGCGATGCTGTCAGCTCGCCAGATGAGGCGGCCCTCGGATGAGCAGCGGCCCTGTACCTACAGGAAGGACGCTCAGGGTCTTCCGAGTCCCGGCCCGACAGGTACCGGAAGTCTTCCAGGGAGACGCAGTGAGGGCCTGCCAGGTACTTAGGTAGGCCTTTAGATGAGGCGCAGAGAGGGTCTGGCAGATACACTAGCCTTTAGCAGAGGCACGCTGATAGGTGTTCCCAGGATAGGTGGCCCTGGAGTATCAGGCCTATTTACAGTGTTCGCTTTAGCAGCCAAGCGGGAACTGACCCTAGTATTACGTAAATTTATAATGTGAACTAGTAGAATAATATCATGTCGAAAATATGAATTTGAGATATATGTTAGTGGCCATGTGTAATTTTAAAGAAGTATGAACGTATAATCAACTAAAATATAACTGGCCATCAAGAACTTGAAAGAAAAGTTGTCATGGCCACGTAATAACCATCGTTGTCCAAACTGCCATTATATAATAATAAAATACAATAAAATCTAGCGTTATATTCTGTTAAAAGTATAGTGATTATATTAAAAAGTGATATCAACCAATGTGGGCGAAATTCCCAGCCCTTGATGTCACTAAATCGTCGTAGCCTTGTATTAAAAGTTGAGGGTTGTGTCTGTATACTGATTGTGGATAAATAGCGTGGCCTGGTGTCATGAGAGACAATCAAAACAGCGCCTAACAGTAACGGAATGCTTGTTCTGACCTGGAGGAATGAATGAAAACCAATGTGAGTATGTACATTAAGTTACAACTTAAGCACATCTGGCGAAATGTGGGTGTACAATAGGTACACCTCCGCCTAACTTTTCAGGGATTACAGGCGTGATGTTATGTTATGGTTATAGTTCCTACGACATAAGTTTATCATAATAGGACGCCGTATGCAGGTTAATGAGTCTGATATAAATATAATCAGGGTCATTTTAAATAACCAATATGTCATACATATTTTTTAGTGACTGTATAACCCTTACCTGTGTGACCCTTATAAGATCACTTCATTGTCCGTCTGTCTGTCTGTCTGTCAAGACCGTTTTTCTCAGGAACGCGTGGAGTTATCAAGTTGAAATTAATATCAAATACCTTAAGTATTTGCAATTCCTTGAAGCAGTGAAAAAATAAAACTTCTAAGTCACCGCAATCAAAAGATACAGGCGTTTACGTTCCGTATAGGTATGCCGCATATTTTGACACTCGCAAGGGAATCAAAACCTATAGGGTACTTCCCGTTGACCTAGAATCATGAAATTTGGAAAAAGCAATGTCATGTAATACAAGCAAAGGAAAAAAACCGAAAACCGTAAACTTGTATGCCTACATATTTTTACGGAACCCTCGGTGCGTGAGTCCGACTCGCACTTGACGATCTGTCTGCAGGAGTCTTTACACCTTTAAATCGACTACGCAATAATTATAATCGGTATCTTTACTGTCCCCGGATTTGAGAAGTGGTATTACCTTACTGTATTTCATTAGACCCGGCACAGCCTTATTGCGCAACAAACTATCAATCACATTCTGAATCATTATGAAGGATATTGCTAATCCATTCCTTCATATGTTCGAAAAATCTGTGTGCTCAACAATGTAAATAACGCAATGCATGGCTATGCATTGCGTTATTTACGTTATTATTTAAATTATAGGCTGGCTAGCCTAGAATGTTCTCACTGCTAGAACATAGGCCTCCTCTCGTTGAGGAGGCCTGTGTACGGAGTGGGCCGTAATCCACCACGCGAGCCCAGTGCGGATTGGTATATGTCGTCGAATTTTTGGTTCTAGGATTGGCCGGTTTCCTCACGATATTTTCCTTCACCGTTTTGATAGCTGTGGTGATGAAACAATTCACACAAAGTAAAACGCCTGTCTGGGTTCCAACTTACAACTTGTACTGGTCGCGCCGCTACCACTGGGCTACCTCTGCTCGTAACGCACGATAGCGGCGGTAAGACCCCTCTTTGAGGAGTGGCTAGAGAGGCGTCACGGCGCTCTCACCTACCGCCTGACGCAGGTCCTCTCCGGACACGGATGTTTCGGGAGGTTCCTGCACATCATCAGGCGGGAGGAGACGCCCGGGTGACACCACTGCGAGGATCGCCCAGAGGACACGGTGGAGCATACGGTGGAAGTCTGCCCCGCTTGGGCAGAGCACCGCCGTGTCCTCGTAGAGGCGATCGGCAGCGGCGGCGACCTCTCGCGCTCGGCCCTGGTGCAAGCCATGGTCCAGGGCGAGAGGGAGTGGGAGGCGGTCACCTCCTTCTGCGAAGCAGTCATGCTTGCGAAGGAGGTGGCGGGATGGGCAAGGGAGAGATCCTCACGCCTCAGCCGCCGAGGGAGACGCTCCGGGCGTCGGGAGCGGCGTGACGACTCCCGGCCACCGTAGGCGCGGGCCTGCGGGCGGAGAGCAATGGGTAGCTCTCCGTCCGATCAGGACCAGGCCCGTGCCGGACGGCGCGTATGTGTTCCTCGTGCACCTCAAAGAGATGTCAGCATAGTTGACGGGGCCCGACAGGGCCGAAGCCTTGCGGGGTAGCGGGATCGTCCGAAAGGGTTACCGCTGCCCTGGTACATAAAGGGCTAAGGAAGGAACACGGCTGGGTTTTAGTCAGTAAGAGTCTGACACTCCCTTCCGCTCCACCCAGAGCGGGAGGGGTCATTTGATGATTTCCCATCCTGAAAAAAAAAAATAAAAAAATGTGGTTGAACTGTCAGAATGAAAGCCTGACTGTTAGTGTGTTAAGCAACTACCTCGCAGGAAGATTCCTTGACCCACTCACAAAATATTAAATATTAAGACTAAGGACGTATATAGTTGTTTATAGTCTCAAAAATGGTGATAAAAAGAACGACAACTTTGATAGACATTCCCCATAGATCTTCGGTTACTTTAATCTTGATTTGCTTGAAAGCTTTTAATACTATTGTGCGGTTTCTATGCTTAAATTTAAATTCAATTAGACAGGATTAAACGTTTGCTCTTAATAAATCAATAAAACGCGAGGTCGAGGATTTTAAGGTTTCAATAGTTTTAACTGGGATACTAGTAAAGAAAAACAATTATTCTTCCCGAATATGCTGGGGTTGGCTTCCAGTCTAACCGGATGCAACTGAATACCAGTATCTTACATAGAGCGACTGCCCATCTGACCTCCACAACCCAGTAACTGGGTAACAACATATGCCTTGGTAATACTGGTTGTCAGACTTTTGGGCTCCTACGAAGGACAGCTGGGAACAACGGCTTGACGTGCTTTTTGAAGCACAGAAGCGTTTCGATATGTTATGGATGTCCATGAATCGACCGCAGAAAGCATAGCTTAGATAACTCTCGATCGATACGTCCGACTGTTACCATTTAGCCACGAGCCCCTCTACACAGCTACCATTAATAACGTACAAATTGAGGTTAACAATAATTGCACGATGGTCGCGTGACGATCGCGGTAACAATCTACATGGTCAAGCTCCGCTTTATCATATTAGTATAGATATAATGAAGGCACATTATATCTATACTAATATGATAAAGCGGAAGAGTTTGTTTGTTTGAAAACGCTAATCTCTGGAGCTACCAGTTAAAGATCAATGGGTAGATAATATTGTACGGGCCCCGCACCCAAAAAAAAATGTACTGTAGCATTATGAACTATGTCTATATTTTATGCCCTCAGGGAGTAGTATAATGAATCCTAAGAAAGCATGTCTGAATTCACTTGGAGATAAAAGATATTTGAGGAAAAAAGATTGATTTAATAAAAGGGAAATATTTAACTTACCCTCTAAAAACTTATTGACCTGCTTCTGATGGACCCTTTTTTAATACTGATGAATTATTTTACCTAGGATAAATTTTATGTTAAAACAAGAAATTCCACGCGGACGAAGTCGCCGGCAGAACCTAGTGTCTGATAAACGGTGCTGTCCTTGTTTGTAATCCTCTTTTACTCTAGATTCTAGAAAAAGCCTCTTCATCCATGGCCAACAAATGTTTTCAATCCTTTCATAGGAATCACATATTGCAGCAGTTTACAAGGAATATTCGGTTTACCAACAGTAATACGATAATAGAAGTTGATTGGATTCATAACAAAGTCAGCAAGTATTTTTATTGTAACGTAGAAAGGTTTTCCCGATCATCTGAACTTATGGGCTGTAAAACAAGAGTTCACGAAAATGTCCTAACTCGTTGTATTTTGCTCTTTTTGTCCTAAATAAGGCTTTCTAGGCTTGTTTGAAGACACAAACTGACTGATAACAGAGAACACTGTTATTTTTAGTTTCTTTTGTTCATAAATTATAATTAATTTTTGCCCTGATGTACGATGTACAGTTACGTTTGCCATCAGTTAGTAAATATTTAAGTTGTAATCTGTGGGAAATGTATCGCGTAGTATATTTGTTAAGTTATTTCTGTTTAAATTCAACTAGCTTCCCTCACATCGCCTGCCCGCGCTATTACTTCGCTTTTGCTTAGCGTTCTTTCTGACTTTTTTCTGTTTGCTCGACTCCTAGCGTGATGTTACATAGCCTTCCTCAAGAATCGGGCTATCAAATGCAAAAAACAATTTTCAAGTCCAACTGGTAAGTAAAGAGATTAGCGCGTTCCAACAAACAAACCCTTCAGCTTTATTATTACTCTAGATATAATACTGTTTGTTTCAAAACACAGGTCAAGCTAAACCACTCAAATCATTTATTTCAATTGAGCCATTTACAGGCACTTTTGAACTGTCAAAGGAATCGGTCATTCAGAAAGATGAAGCTAAGTGTCCATTCCAAAGCGTAGTAGGTTCCTATGGAGAAGAAACAGAAACTCAAAACAGAAACATAAAATAAACGTAAATATTTTCGAAGCTGCAATGGTGCACTAAGAAATGACTTTTCGAAACTCCTCAGTCAGGCTAAACGTTGGCTAAACGTTAGTATACGAACAAATTCGGAGCAACATCCAGTAAAAAATAAAAGAAAATCGACAGTTCCTTCGTCGCAGCATTCACGACGCAAAGCTTTGGCGAAGGCGAAGTAAAATTGAGTTAGCAGGTGAGTTAGCGAAGTGTAGCGAACAAACTTTGTGCTAACAAGGTTACTGTGTGACTGACACAGAGGTGCATGTGGTGGCTGCGGGGAGTTGAGCTCGGGGACGCAGGTTCGTGTCTCTAGACGAAAATAAACTGTAACCATGAATTCTGCAAATGATTAGAATTTTTTCGTCGGTTAACCCCTAGGGTACAAATTTTTCGTCGGTTATCAAAAAAGAAATCATCTGTTTCATAGAAAAGTGCAATAGGTAACCTACGCGGTCAAAATGTATGGAACGACTCATGTTTTTGTTTTATAAACGATGAAACATATTTTCTACATTTTGTGATGCGCACTGATTTACTAATTGTTAAAATATTAGGAAATGATTCTGAATTTGTGCCCGGTTGATGATAATAGGCTCGCTCCGTAATACATTGGACTTAAACATAGCAGGTGAAATGTACGTGTACAATACGGTACAACTCTGCCTAACCATCTGCCAAGCCATTTGGGAATTACAGGCGTGATGTTATGTTTCATTAGGAAAAAATGTAATACTTTGTAAGTTTAATTTTGTACCTATTTCATTATTAAAATTTTATTCCAGGTAGGCACAATGTATTCACTTATATAATCGTCATTTCCGCATGGATTTCGTACTTTTCCCTTCACACAGGGGGTGTTGAATTCCATCCCCTTCAATGACTCATTACAATTTTTATTATTTTCCTAGATAAGTAGAATTTGAGCAGTTTCAAGTTTCTCTTTTCACCCTGACAGGGATTAATTATTACTACCAATCTTTTCAATTGAACTCCATAGGAAACCATAAGAATCTAGATAATACGTTGCTTTTTACAAGCTTTTATTTAGTTTTTCTTAAAATATTTTTCAAAAATCTTTTTCATAATTAAATAGAAAGGAACATTTTCCTTGGCCCTGATTGCTGTATATAAGTAGGCATTTCTATAATATAAATGAAGCATGTCCTTTTATAGAAACACTCAGCTCCTAGCAAATTGTCCTGTAAAATATAAGGAGAACAAAAATCGTCGAGCTATTTAGTTTGGAGCGCCTTACAGAAAAATGATAGCAAAGTCGACGTTATGAGTTGCTCTATATATTACTTATTTAAGTTTACGACCTTCTGTTGTTTTCTAAGTAATAATACCTCCTGGGTTGTTTCGTTTAATATGTTATTTAGGGCTCTTTTTCATTATTAAAATGGAAGCGGATTATGAATTCTCATTACGTTATAAGTCCCAGATTCTTATTGTGTCCGGTTTTCGGAGTTTCTAATTTGTTTGGTATTTATCTACTAAGTCCTTCTTACCTACTTAAAGAATCCTTCGTTACAAAATAGAACATTTTCTGACTACTGGCAACATTTATTATTTCTTTCTTGATACATTTTTGTTTTTGGTGTAAAATATAATAGAAGTCACACAATAAAAAACAACCATAATGTAATTAAGATGAAGATGATGATGTGCCTGAAGATGGACAGCGCCACGGAGGTCGGCCCAGAAAGTGATGTGCCTGAAGATGGACAGCGCCACGGAGGTCGGCCCAGAAAGTGATGTGCCTGAAGATGGACAGCGCCACGGAGGTCGGCCCAGGGAGCGGTGGCGAGATGACCAGGACGTGACTGGTTAGAGGTGGCGCGGGAATGGACTTGGGGGAGGCCTTTGCCCAGAAGTAGGACAGTATACGGTAGCCACAAAAAAATGTAACTAAGATTATATAGACCCCCTAGCTATATCACCCGGCCACGGCATCGAAAACGTAGGCTTTTGAAACCTAATCTTTACTCTAAATAACGGCCGTTTTTATTTAGAGTAAAGATTAGGTTTAAATGAACATCTAAACTTAATCTTTACTCTAAATAAAAGATGAGCCAGACATGTCTTATTGGCCAGGCACGGTATCGGTACATATGTACATAAACCACTTTATTGGCCAGGCACGGTATCGGTACATATGTACATAAACCACTTTATTGGCCAGGCACGGTATCGGTACATATGTACATAAACCACTTTATTGGCCAGGCACGGTATCGGTACATATGTACATAAACCACTTTATTGGCCAGGCACGGTATCGGTACATATGTATATAAACCACTTTTTTTATCTCAATTTATTTACGGGGTTTTTTCATTACAGAACATGTCATCCTGATTATTGAATACAACTTATTTATAAATACATATTATATTAGTCTACCCGCAACCTTATAGCCACAATAAAAATATGATAAAGCGTTCTAGCCTCAACTGATAATGGTGAGGCCAGAACGCTATTATAGAAGCCCACAATAAAATTGTTGACAAAAGCTTGACGCCTTTGGACCCCAACACGAACACACTCCGACAAGATATGATGCACGTCTTCTATAACTCCACAGACCACACAATTGGGAGATTAACTTTGCGCATCATGAATCCAAAACTATTGAGTGGTATGTGACCGGATTGGAGTCTCAAAGCCGTCACAACCTCCTGTCTACTCATCCTTCCCTCGCTGAACCAAAGCATCCGTGGAAGAGATGGCTGAATCGTTCTATACCAAATGCCGTTAGTTAAAGACCTTTTATCAAAGTATTCTGACCAAGATTCAATACATCTGTCTCTAACCAAGGGTAAGAGCTCGGTATGCCAAGGAGAACCTGGATTGGTTTCCCCATCATACCCGGCCTCATTTGCCAAACGATCAACCACCTCATTACCCTCTAGTCCAACGTGAAAAGGAATCCATTGCAACACAATTGTTTTATGTTTTGCAAAAAAACATGAATGCTTCTTACTATAATATACGCCAGTGGAAGCCCTCTCGCAGATGAAGTACTCGTACATCTCATCAGATGGAGAAGAGCACTTTTCGAATCAGTGAAGACAACGAAACAAGCACCGTCCAATGACTCGATATAAGACAAGGCTTCCGCAATGCAATTAGCTCTTAGTGCATTATTGACACTTTTGATAAAATTTTAAATTTGAAAAAGGCACCTATTTGCTAATCAAAAAAGGCTGCACCACAGACATTTTCACGTCTAGAACTGTCCGTGTACACACAGTAATAGCCATTTATATACAGAATACAATATATTTAGAGAATCACAAGATATTGATCTTACATTATGTATACTATAACAATGCTTAGAATATCTACAGAATCTAAATCGGGCTTTAAAGTAACCGATAAGTCCATATTGCTGACCCAAGTAGCCAAGGAGAACATGTCCATTTTATTACTACAGTACATAATGTTCTTGCTTTAGAACATCGTGAGACAAAACTAATAGTGGCTTTTTTTTCTCCAATAACCATTATTGTAACAAAAAGTATCCAGAATGCCTATTACAGGAAAATCAAAACATTTCGATTTTCAATAAAATTTACCAGCTAAGTATTGGTGTTGAATAAAAAGAGGAGGAATCATTCATTCGGATTCCATCACGTGAAACAGAGTGCTTTTGATAAACCCACCTACTAAACGCAGACAAATGTTTTGTAATCTGTCCAGTTTAGTTAAATGTTTGTCAGCGCTATTGTCTAGTAAAAAGCTACCATAGTCTTTACGACTACGAATAAGGGTCTAAATACAGTCGTCTTAAGTGGTTGGGGTGAATACCCCACCCAGGTCCTACTAAAACCTTAAAAATATGAACCAGTTTAAGTACTCGTTCGAGAACCTCATCAATATGTTTTTTCCGTCGAAGACCCTTATCCAGCCACACCTAAATACTTGACACGGTCTACTAACTGTAAAAAAGTCCCGTTAAGACGTATTTCTGTAACTAGCCTATCTGGTACTTGGATGTGATAATAATCTCGTATTTTTGGGGTGAAATCTTAGTTTTGACTGGGGGTGAAATGTAGGAGGATGTATTAGGTGATAAGTAGGTATATTAAAAATTAATGTTATTTATTATTTATTTAGTAGCGGACCCGGCAGACGTCGTCCTGCCCGAAAAAGCAGCGCCACCTACCGGGTCCAATTCTGTATACAAACCTTGTCCTGACAACAACAAACACAAAAAAAAGAATTATCCAATCTGGTGCAGTCGATCGGAAGTTATGCGCGTACATATACATATTTCGGTGATTAATTTTTATTTATATAGATAGATAGATTTATATATACGTTATTTTACACCACAAAAATACATAACAAGGAATAATAAATTTAATAGCCCTAATGTAAAAGCCTCTTCTATTTCATAATTTTCTTAGTTTAAAAGGATTTCTAGTTTCTTATGTGTGGGTTAAAACTATTCATATACGAGAGCAGTGTGTGCCCAGTGGTAACGGCCGGGACTTACGAGTTGTAGGTCGTGGGTTTGAACCCAGACAGGCGCTTTACTTTGAGTAAATTATATCATCGCCACTGCTCTCAAAACGATGAAGGAAAAAAACGTGAGAAAACCGGCATATCCTAGAACCAAAAATTCTAAGACCTGTCACATCTACCAACCCGCACTGGGCCCGCGAGGTGGATTACGGTCCAGATCTCATCGAGAGGAGGCCTGTGTTCCAGCAGTGATACCTTTTCCGGGACACTTTTCCAACTTTTCTTTCCATAAAGTCAAAGTCAAATCATTTATTTCAAATAGGCACATAAAAGGCACTTTTAAACGTCAAAAATAAAATTAAAATAAAATTGATTCTAGTCGCCCCATAATAAACCAAATTCAGAGAACATTGTAAAATGAAACAGCATAATTGGTCCAGCCGTTCAAAAGTGATGCGCTCATTAACGATTAACCATTTTTATATATAGCTGACCTGGCGAACTTCGTATCGCCATCGAAATCAATCAATCCGTTCTCGATCAAAAAACCGTTCCATACAAAATGTATGAGATAATTAATTATCTTTTTTTTTCTTTCGTAAATTTTTCCCATGTTTTAATGGTCAATCTTCTATTCGGGCAGAGACAAATCCAACAAATCAAAGATCATATAAATCGGCCCAGCCGTTCTTGAGTTATACTTAAATGGTGTAACTAACCCGACTTTGTTTTATTTATTTGTTTGTTTTAGGGCAGATTTTTCAATCGACAGATCATTTTTATTCGTTGAATAAAATTGTTGTCTGACAGATTTTCTATGGAAGAACTGTAAAAAAATTAAAATTATTCCTTCAATAAAATTATCTAGCGTTGGAAAAATTAGCCCATAAAAAATAGATAGATGAATTCATATCAGGTTGTCAGAATATATTATACTAATAAATAATTCGATTGAATCCAATGAATTTCTTCGACCGATTCCATCAATAAGATACTGTTCAGAGTCAAGGTCTCGGCGGTCAAAGACACCCGAGTGGTTTAATTCGATCATTACTGTCGAAGGTAATGACGCCTTCAACACCGTAAGTATGACCACAGAAACCCGAATGATTCATAACTCAAAACTTTGTCTTCGATACTTATATATAAAAAGTTACGGATCTAAGTAACTGGAATTTATGTTTTGTCACGATTTGTTCAAACTATAATCGGTTTTGATTCGTGTGGTTATGTGTCATGTCGTGTGTTTCCGGTCTATAGAAAAAACTATGGAAACGCTGCTGGCCTGACGATTTGGACTAGTTCCTATCCGTTTGGACGGAGAAGGCGCAGCACTAAGAAAAGTGGGAAAATATAGGAAAGACCTTTGCCCTTTGGACAATATAGATTAACTGAAAAAAAGTGAAATGTAAAGCTATCTAAAGCGATGAAAATCGTGTTAGAGTTTACGCTTCACAAACGCTGCGATCCCGCTGCGTCATCAGTGTTCACTCATGACCTTTATGTTGAAAACAGGATCTTATGCTTTGGGATTTAGAAACAATTATTATAAAAAGGAACTATGCAGGTATGTATAACAACGTAAGTTATCATATTCATGAGACCAAACATCCAAGACCCTCTTTAAAAGGGAATAACTGGCTTGAACACTTCTTCAAATTGCCAATAAAAGAAAGAAAAAGGATTTTTTTTTAAATTCTTCACAAACATTACAAAACAAACATAAAATACACACATACAAAGTAGCCAGAAGCCTCCAATGAGTCATTGTACGAGTACATGTCCTGTGTAACGCACAGGGCTACAAAACAGGCGAGTTTAACTCGGAGATTAGCCTTCTCTAAAGCACCAACCCAATACAGCGAACAAATCGAGATTAAACTAGTCTATTTATAAAATAAATATGAACTGTACGTCATCTTTTCTATAAAACGGAGCGCTGGTGAGCTGAACTCCATAAGAAAACATTAGTCAATGTGACGTGACATGACCTTTGACCTTTTTTAATATTAAAGCTGTACCTACCTAACCAGACGAAATTGTAATTTATTACATAAAAATTAATTAATTACTGTTATTGGTGTATAACCGTTGTAATTAATAATAATAAATAAATAAATAAATGACAAGACATGAGCGTGCTGTCGCCACTGTTCGCATCAATACTTCAGCAGTTTGTCTGCCTAGTGCGTCCTGCTTTATCGCAATCGAAATAATCAGCTGACCGGTTGAATATAAGGAAAGAATGATATCTTTTCTATACCTTTTTGGCACCCAATTTCAGAACATATTTTGAAAAAAAATTCTGGTGAAATGATGTTTTCAGAAGCTAAGGAACATCATAAACAAGTATAATACTGTGTTACAAATTTACTGAGTAACAGTGTCTTTTATTTCAGTCTCTGTCTGATTTTCATAAGACTTATGGTTTTTTCTAAGGCGGATCATACACTTACAATGCTCGTGATTTTTTACATACAAATTCAATAAAAACGCGCTTCCGCGCGGAGGACTTGATCTCTGTTTCCCGCGCCCCGTCGCGTTAAACAAAAGCCAAATTACAAATTTTAACAAAAGCAACTCTTAAGGAACATTCAACACAATTTAAGGCAGAAGTTTTATCATTTCATAAAAGTAAACCTTGGGTCCTATACCTATAAGGTTGTCTTTAAAATATCGTTTTTAGCTATAAGGCCGCCCATTGTGTCAGCCCTTGTAAAATTTCAACATTTATATCTGTAATATATATGGTGTACATAATAAAGAATATTCTATTGTATTCTATACCTGAGTCGGTCTCACAAATCAATTGTCGCCAAATACAGCCACACGTGCAACTCGCACGAACCCACTTTGCACCCTGGAATAAACGTAGCAACGAATCAGGCAGCTAACAGGAAATACAAACGGCCAACATTGATGAAAAAAAAAATCACGAAAAAGTATTTGGTCGATTTTACAGATCAAGGCGCGGTTATAGGAAGGTTAAGGAAAAAACTGACAAAGATCGACATTTCTTTTTATGGCTATTAAACCTCTTCTTGCAATGTCCTTGTCCTTATCCGAGAAGTGACTAAATTGCGGGCATACATTGGAAATATACTTTATCCTTTGCAAAATCCTTTTCCGTACCTACAACAATAGATCTTCCCTGAACTCAATGCTGCTACTATGCTGAGGACAAAGGTGTTGTTAAAAGTCTAGATAACCCTTAGCATACTGTGAAGGCATACTATGCTGGATGGGTATCAAGGATTACCATAACCCATTGTGATGGGTTAACTAACCCCTGGCTAGCCCTTAGCTTTCTGATAGTATCAACAGATGAGGTCATCCACACTGAGACACAACAATGGAATGAAATAAAATAAAATAACACAAATTAAAGGATTTCCCGGTTGCGGCCCCGCGCTGTGACTGATGCATTTTTTGTAGTAAAACTTAAGGTGCTGTTTTCATATATGCGACATACTCATTTAATAGTAGATAAAACCCTTGATATGTTCTAGATACTGATTACCGACGATCATGGAGATGGCATCATTACCATCAACACACAACCCATAGCAAGACACATAATCAAATAGGAGCAACCATCATCATCCTCCTGCCCCTACCCCAGTTCAGTCGTGGTCGGCGCAGCATGTCTTGTTCTTCCATACTTCTTACTATAGTCATCATCTCGGTAGTCACGTCGTCTGGCCATATCATCTTTCACACAGTCCATCCATCGTTTCTTTGGTCTTCTAGTCTTAGAGCCATCCACGTTCATACTCAAAACTTAGCAAAAAAAAAAGGGGGAAGCATCTAGATTTTATTTATATTTTTCCTGTACAATAGAGATATTATGAACAACCAACCTCATCCTTACTTAAATTACCAAGACAGTTTTTATTCTAATAAAAACTTCAATGTAAGCGATTAAAAAAACTGTTTCTTTTTATATCCGATCCAGTCAATTGATCAGCTCAACTTTTTCAACGCTTTTGTCCGTAGTTTTGTGACTGCTCGTCGTGACTTCTAACCTAACATTGTTTAAGCTGTCTTTATCTTGTTCGTACGTAATCGTTGGCAAAATTAGGAGCACTTATTATATAATTACACTTTATTATAGTTATAGTTACCTTAACTGACTGATATGTATTGTTATATAGTTTGTGCGACAAGATTTTGCGATTTTTAAGGTCATGTGCATTGGAACCTACCTTTAACAGTCGCAGGCTATTTGACTCATGCTTGTCTCATGTCACGACTTATAAAAACTAAACGCGACCTCAGTCCTCGTTCCCTAGCCTAAAGTGAAAAGTGAATTTGTTTTAATTCAAAGATAACGCCCGCATTTTTTGTTGAAATACATATATTTTATTGTGAACGTATATTTAGTTTGTATCAGTTTAATTCGTTTGTTGGTCTTGTCAGTTGTCTGGTCTGTTTATAGTGTCTGGAACATGTCTGTGCGATTATTTGTTTGTTTGGTGAGTTTATTTGTATTATCATCCGTCATTTAGTTTTTGAAATGAAAGTGAACGTCTAAAGGTACCTTAAATAGGTAGAAAGTGATCTATCGTTGCTTAATTTTAATGCTTTGTACCTTTTGTAGTATCTATAGTAATTTTACTCTGGGTACAGCGTCTTCACATATAATTATAATTAATGTTTACAAAATATTGTAAAACATTTTAAAAGGGGTTCTCTAGCTATGAAGTTTTTCGCTCATTCTTCTCAATTTTATTCTCGTGTTGACTTTGAAAAGTGCATTTTAATGTAATGTCCTACTTGAAATAAATAATTTGATTTTGACTTTGACTCTGGTTCTATTTCTCCAATTGCATAAAATTACAAAAAATAAAGTATTCGCAGTAAAGACTTGTATATTCTCTCGTTTTCTCCCTTATCAATGGGAATAGAAGTTGGGTTTTATTTAACTTAGGGCTGATTTTTCAATCAACACATACATTTTATTCGTGGAATAACATTGACGTCTGACAGATTTTGTATGGAAGAACTATCAAATATTCAAAATTATTCCTCCGATAAAATTATCTGGCGTTGGAAAAATCAGCCCTTAGAAAGCAAAATAATTATTTCAAAGTGATAAAACTCTGCTGAAGATCATAATATATTATTATAGATCCTACTATTACATTCTGTAACTAATAGTAAAAATATGTGTCTATCTAATAATGTTATAAATATCTACAGTAGGTATGTTAGTATATATAAATAATTACGAAATTAAAGATACGTACACTTCATCTGAGAAAAAATAAGAAATCGTGAAGAGATCCGCCTTTAAGCGTACTGCAAAAGTTATTATTCCTCTTCAACGATCTCTTGATGTTATTCACCTTAGTAATCAATATCCTTTGATTACTAAGGTGAATAATACAGTAACACCACTAAGGTGTAGTCTTCCAAATATAAGTTTAGATGTATTTTTAACCGACGAAATAAAACGGAGGAGGTTCTCAAATCGACGCGTATATATACATATAATATATATATACATATTTAGATTTATGGCCAGTCCAGTGAAGGAAATCTATTTTATCAATGACAAAAATATTCATCAAAAAAATGCCTCTTGCTCCACAATCCTCATTAAGTGTACCTATCGAAAGAGGTATTAAATGTATTTGTCAGTTTGTATGAAGGGGGTAATCTTCGAAACTAGTGATCCGATTCCGAATTTTTTTTCACTAATGGGTAGTTACAATATTTCCGAGTGACTTAGGATATATTTTTTTGTTAAAACAAAAAAATTCAAACGGACGAAGTCACGGGCAGAGGCAAGTAAAATAATAAAATTAATCAAATGTTTATCTTTCACAGGTTTTCATAACGAAAATCGGAGCAAGCGGCTTCCAGATTACTTCACAATATGAAACCTCATCAAAATACATAAATTTAAATCAAAGAAACACCAGAATACTGGTTACAGATAGTTTAAATGATTCTCCAGATGGCGTAGCACAAAGTATAAATATTACAAAAAATAAAACGAACGGTACAAATAGTATCACTGTAGTACCAATAATTAAGGAGCAAGATAAAAATGGAACAGCAACGAAGAAACCTATTACAGACAAAGAAGGAATGGAAACGCAAAGTTCTCAAATAGTTAACTCATACCCACCGTACGCTCCTTATGAAGTAACTGAAAACGTTGTTGATATACCTGATAACAGAACACCAGCTGGACCTATAGTTACTAACTACAATCATAATCCACCTATTCTTAATCTTGCAAAGCCTACAAAGAAAACAGGAACAGATAAAGTCACAGAAGCTAATATAAAAGCAAAAAAGAATCATCTAAGCATACTGCACATCAACGCAGAATTTGATAATAAAGAGCATAAAGTACATGAGAACAAAGTTGATGGACTTTTCAAGGGGATAAAGGAATATATCCATAGTTTTCAAAGAGGTATCGTTAATGGTTTCCGCAGCCTTTTCCATAAACATCAAGATGAGGATCATGATCATTGGGACAGATTTGAAAGAGCTGTTGATCATGAGGGTCGTGGCGTAAGCAATGGTGTTCAAAATGTAGATATAACTAAGTAATGTACATCGACGACAAATTCCTATGACGTGATTCTTTTGTTATTATATTGATTGTTTGTCATAAGAAGGTGTGGTTTTGTTTTATTGATTGCCCATAAAAAAACCTTTTTATTATCAGTAATAAGCAAACTATTACAGTTAAACTATAATAGTTTAAGTTTAAAGAAGAGTGAAAGAACACTATTTTTCCACTTCTTCATAGTTGCGGATGTATTTTTTTTTAAATTTGTTATATTTTAGTGATGTTTATTTTATTATTATTAGGAACAGTGGTACAGTGGTGGCCCAGTGGAAACGGCCGTGACTTACGAGTTGTAGGTCGTAGGTTCGAACCCAGGCAGGCACTTTAGTTTTTGTAAATTATTTCATTAGCACTGCTCTCAAAGCTCCTCCAAACTTACAGAGAAGTGGCGTGTATCCCAGGTATTTTATTTCGAAATATGTAAGTACCTATACTGTTTTTTTTTACTTAAATAACTAGTCGGTTTTTGGTTTATGTATTTTATTTTCTCTTCTACTCTTACACACGTTGTCTACGTCTCATTTTTAATCAACCCTTCCATCCTTTTTCAGAAAAATATGTACAAAGGTGATGCTTATTTCTGGAGAAATCTCGTCCAGCATACATGGAGATTTCTCCAGAAATAAGCATCACCTTTGTACATATTTTTCTGTTCCTTTCTTCTTGTCCCTTATAAATTTGTTGAATAACTTCTATAATTCTCAAGAATAGTCCTACGTTAAATACATTTTCATATTTGTTATTATTTTGTAACATAAGCATGTCAATTAATCTGACTACTACTGTTTTTTCTGTATTCTTAATTTGTATTAATGTCTGTCTCTTAATTGTGTCATATATGTATTTGTTACGGACTCGCGGAGGTTGCACGCTACAACCATGTCAGGTCACAGCCTCTACATTACATAGACTGTTAGATAAATAAATAGGGTCTTAGCATAGATTGAAATAATCTTACCAAACACTGTCAAAGCTAATGTAGAGAATTTCCTTAAAATTTTTATGTTGATGAAGAAAATTTTCAATTAACTTGCAAAAGTTAGCTAACTGGCTAGCGTATATGTAATAGTAGTTAAAACATCCCTCCAAGTTCCAGAATAAATAATTTCATTTCAGGAGTTCATAAACTAGTTGTCAAAGTAGAATACAGATCGTTTTAAAATTAAATTCCGTGGACTAGTTCTGGAAGACTGGAATGAATATTTTATATATAATTGTACGCGGTATTTAAATGGAAGCGTCGCTATTTTCCGAGGTACGGTCATTACTAGTGAAATGTAAGTTAAATTAAACGATGGTATAGAATAGATGAGAAATGAAAAATGTTCAATTTCTCTTTTATTTATAAAATAACTAAGTACTAGGTGTGATTGAAGTCATTGGCATTTTCAGATGTACGTGTATTCTTCAATAATTATGGACAACTTTTCGAGTGGGAACAGCGAAAATACATCAACGGTTTCTTACATTTTAAGAAAGTATACAATTTTTTTTGAAACAGCAGTTTTTTTTTCGATATTTCCGTCTTCGTTCCATAAGTTATTTTATATTCATCAGCATTTTGACCCCCTAAGACTGTGTGACTGCACATTGATGACTTCACGTCTATGTCGTGCCGGGTGGCAGGCAGGCAGGGACATGTCTCGATATTTGTAAAGTTGTGAAATCGCGCGTAGCAGAGGCGAGTCGCTAGTAAATATAATTTATTTTATTTTATCCTATTCGGGAAACTTAAAGCTAATATAAACAGGGTTCTTAAACAAAACGAAAAACAACGACAACGTTATATAACAATAAACTGGCTAGACAGATAGTCGTCCCGTTAAATAAGATCAACCTTGAATTACAGAGCTCCGAACACAAAACGTGCCACCTACAACCATTTGTTAGGCCTACCGTATCTGTACGTCTGCTTGTTACAGACTATCTCTGTAACGGTAAGCGATGGCTGAAATATTTACAGCTTCGTTGTTGTTTGTTGCCATTATCTTGGCAAATACAGCAGTCGCTCTATGTAATATGCTGGCCAGTTTTATTACATCAGCAGCCCTTACCGTTATCTGGATTTGTGATCGGTTGATGGCTTAGATTTGCGTTCCATTGTTTCTGCTTACACTTTTAGCACATACCGACATGACAATCCAATGTATTTGAGTTATGGATAACATAATATTCATAACAATACATTGGTCGTAATAGGTGGCGTTTTGTAGATTGGCCTACCCCCATGGGGAGAAGGCGTGAGTGATGTATGTGTGTGTGTATGTATATTGTCAAACACCCCAGTATCGACTACTGACTTTATCGACCAACGTTTAAGCGTTCTAAGAAACGTTTTCGTATTTTCTTTAAAGCAATTTCTTTGTCTCTGTTCTAGAAATGCTAGTAAACGATATCGACCGATGCGACAGTTGTGCTGTCGTAGTGTACGGGTGTATTGTAGACATTACTTTAGAGTTAGTAAAGAAATTGTATGTCTTTAGTAATAATGCTATTTCAATTTGGGCAGCATTCGTCTCGTGTTTACTTAGTCCCTTTTGATAAAAAGGCGCAATATTACGTGACAAATTAATTTTTAATACTGTTTACATGTTTCCTTTTTTCATGGAGCCAGGGAGAGATGACAGAACGTCACCTGCGCCGATCTTTACATACTCCTGTTGCTTTTTTGTTTCCGTTATGTTGCTGTCAGTCCACCTGACGCTAAGGATTGACACTATTGAGAATTCCCTTCGACCTAAGTTTTCACGGTGAGATTTGTACAGAATAACACTGCTGGTCATACACGCGGTCATACTGCTGGTCATACACCCGTAACGAGTACTAAGTACCTTTCTGAAGAACATCAGCAATAAGGTAACTATATGTTCTCACATCTGCCTTGTGAACACTCTTACTTAGTCGCCTTTCATTCATTTTTTCAACATGATCAAACCATCTGGTAGTTTCCCCGTAGTAGAATAGAACCAACTCATGTCATCCTATGGTTGTCGTAAAAGGTGAGTGATGGAACAGCTGGAGGATTCTATTGCTTTGCTCTGTGTGGTATGAACAACACACCCAAGTTAAGGTTGCTGAGTCGAGAGCTACATGCTGGTTGTGGGATTGGGTGCTCCAAGGCAATAAGAAGTCTTACCTACGGGATCAGCCTATATGTTCCCACTGCTGGGACACAAGCCTCCTCTCTGCGAGAGGTAGTGTGGGCGGTAATCCACCACGCTGGCCCAGTGCAGATTAGTAGACGTCACATGTCTTCGAATTTTTTATTCTAGGACATGCCGGTTTCCTCACAATGTTTTCCTTCACGGTTTTAAGAGCTGTAGTGATGAAAAAAATTAAGTAAAGTAAAGAGTCTCACGAGTCGTAGGTTTGAACCCAAACAGGCACTTTACTTTGGTTAAATTATTTTATGTATGTTTCCCAACATTGGAAACGGTATAGGCTGGTTATGACCTCTGTTTTTCTTTATATGCCAAAAATTGGATCTAAGTCACCAGTATCCAACAATATACCACCAATGAAATAGATGGCATGAATCTGTATCTGTTACACAATTAGAGTGCCCCATACGGGTGTGTGTAATTACAAACTTTCTAATTGTACATAGTTAGTCAAGTTAATATGCGGGTTCGCGATCTCTATGACAATGATCTTGAACTGGAACGCTGTGCTTAAAGATTGACTATTGATGCAGCAAATGTAAGCTAGGTTATTATAGCAAACGTAATCTGGGTTGATTTCAGATATTCTCGATGTTTTCATGCATTATGCCATTTAATGGGAAACCGATTTCCTTCTACCTACGGTTGATTTTTCCAACGCCAGATAATTTTATCCGAGGAATCATTTTGAATGTTTGACAGTTCTTCCATACAAAATCTGTAAGACGATAATTTTATACCACGAATAAAAATTATCTGTCGATTGAAAAACCAGCCCTAAATAAAACAAAAGAATAAAATAATAGTTGAATTATTATACCAAATTAACGTGCGACCTACCTACCGTCCTACTAATATTATAAACGTGAAAGTTTGTATGGATGGATGGATGGATGGATGAATAGATGTTTGTTACTCTTTCACGCAAAAACGACTAAACGAATTTGGATGAAATTTGGCACACACTTGGTTTGTAACCAGGATTAACATATAGAATACTTTTTATCCCGATATTCCCACGGGATCGAAATGTATGCGGGTGAAACCGCGGGCGCAGCTAGTTCCAATAAAATAACATACAAAGATGATTAAATATAGATTTAAAGTGTGCCATGATTCAACTGCCTAATAACTAATAACACAAGGTCTAGGACTTTGTGTTATTGGGGTTAATGGCATATTAAACGGTTCTCGGTTTTGATAAAGTTTCCAGGTTGTTTTGGTCGACTGTGTCAGGTCACCTTACAATCAATCTGCCTCACCTTTTCTCAACTATGTTGGTTTTGGCTCCCAGTCTTACCAGACGCAACATGAAGCGACTGCCTATCTGCCCTCCACAACCAAGTAACTGGGTAACACTTAATTACTCCTTGGTAAGAATGGTTGTCAGAGTTTTGGGCTTCTGGGTACTTACCTGTAACGACGGTCAAAGATCTAGGAACTACAACCGGGACCAACGGCTTAACGTGCTTTCCGAGGCACGGAGGGGATATGTAATGGACGGTCACCCATCCACGATCCGACCGCGGCAGGTGTTGCTTAACCTTCGCTTGACCCGTGTGGCTGCTATTACTTAGCCACGAGCCCCACCTATAGGTTTTTAACCTTACCTGACCAATAAATATAACAAAAGTATGGTCAGTCTTAAGATATTTCTCGCTAATCTGTGCCTCTAAAGTGTAAGACGACTAAATTTTACCTGTATGCTAATACTTGGTCGATGAACTGACCAACTGTTTGTGCTTCATTGGTTATAGAGTGGTTAGTACCACCGCAGGTTTTAATGTTTATGGTATAATTGTGGGACTTTATTATTGAGTAATGATCGCAGGCAAGACCTGCATGATCATTTCATGTCACAAAAAGGAGGAGGCAAGTTGGTGGAACAAAAAAAGGAAGTTAGGACTATAAACTTTCTTGGCTTTCAAATTGACTCTGAACTGAACTGGAAAACGCAAGTTGACCATGTTTGCAAAAAATTAAATCTGTTTTCATACGCCCTTTATATGTTACGAAAAGTTACAAGTGAGAGTACTTTGCTGAGTGTCTATCATGCATGTGGGCTCCACATTAAGATATGGCATCCTCTTCTGGGGTAATTCAGCAACCAGGGAGTACACTCTTAAAGCCCAAAAAAAATGTCTCAGAAGTATATGTGGCCTTAGAGAGACTGACTCATGCCGACCAGTATTCAAAAGATTGAAAATCTTGACCTTACCTTCATTACATATATTCGAAGCAGCAATGATGGTAAAACGCGATATAGGTAGTTATGAAACATTGAGAAGTGCGAGACACAAAACGCAACTAAGAGGCTTTATATGTAGAACTGTAAAGTATAAATCAAGTGTGTTTGGGAACTACTGTATAATTATAAATTAAGATTATGAATCCAAAACGAATTTGACCATATTAAAGTACAAAGTGTTCATGACGTAATTTATTTTAATTGAAATTGACATGTGAATAATATTGTAACCAGTCATGTATTTTATATTAATTGAAATTGACATATAATTATTGTAGTCGGCTTAATTTATTTTATTTTTAAAGGAAAATGACATGTATATATTGTAGTTAATGTAATTATGACCAGTGATGTATTTAATTTAATTTAATTTTAATTATTATTATTTTTTAAACATTGTACACCCCATGGGTATGTTACAGAGACATTATAACAAATAATTATAAGAACTGACCATACACCTGTAACAAGCAATAAATGAATTTGAATTTGAACAACTAATGATGATGATGAATAGGTACTGAAGCTGAAAATATAAACGGTAAAACCTCACTACTGCAACAAATAATGTATTTATGCTGGATAAAAACTTTGTTAGTGTCAAATTAAATAATGTTGAATTAGATTTATTGCAACAATAGGTCTTATTGCCCGCTGTACCACCTCCGGATTGGATTCAATTAACTTATCTGCCAACAAATTATATTTCATTTTTGGATTATTTGCTACATAATGCCCTGATCAAAATAAATTGTCTTTATGTTGTAACTTTACACATTTGAAACTCGTAATAAGTTCCTACCTACCGAGAATGAACTTACAACCAATCATAGAAATCTCCAAAAAAAAGAACATTATAAGCTCTCTTAAAAACAGGTTGTAAATGATCGACGTCATCGGTGTCATCAACTCTGTATACATACAGTGATCGGGGCGGGGTCAGTAGCCGGGGATGCTGCGCAGTGCGGAGCTGCGCCGGCGCAAGACGCACGCGCGCGAACCTTCCATTTTCGAAATTTTTGAGTGAATTTTGTGTGTAACAAATAAGGTTTGTATGTTTTTTTTTTTGATAAATTACATTTTTATTGGAGATTTTGTTGTGAATTGAGTAAAACGTTAAATTGATTACGTGTTTGCATTTATTGATTTATGATAATATTATGCTAATGATAATAAATCTTTCTAATGTTAATAGAATATTATGAATCAATTTATTTTGCATGATTCATCGCGTTTTTGTTTACGTTTTCATTTATGTTAGATGTGTGAATTGAAATATCTAACGGTTTTACAATGACCGACAGAGATCGTGCTAATTTGATGTGTTAGTATATTTGGCATGGCTACGCGGAATTTTATTTTTTTAAGTACTGAAAGATCTCAACTTACGCTTGACAAAGGTGTTGTAAAGAACCTACACGTGTGTGTTCACGTTGACATGATTCTAAGGGTATATTTCGACACCTCTTCTTCATGCCGCTGGCACGATAGTATTTCAAATCATGTTTTGGGGCACAGAGGGCAAGATAGGAGGTGGAGCATAGTTTGTGACATAGCTCAACATCCACACCCTGCTGTTCTGTCGAGGTAGCCCCACTTCATCAGGTTGGAGTTAAGTCTTCCTACTTGGGTCCAGAGACGGTTCAGGGACCCGACCAAAAATATGTCTGCACTTTAAGAGAGACTATGATCTCTGAGTTTGTTTCGGTCTTTCTTTTCAGAGTAGTCCGATAGGAAACGACGAACTCATCTAGTTTTAAAACGATATTTTTTTGACGTGTAATAGTGTTTATTTGAACCAATTTACAGACAAACTATCATTTAGCATCAGCAATTCCGGTTTACTTATTTAGCAGACAATTTAATGCAAAGATGTTCCAGTTTTGACTTAACCACTAAGTACCTATGTACGTCTTAAGAAGTCTACTTAAAACTTAAAACAACTTAGATTTCTGCTGATGTTATTAGGTACGGAAAGAAAGCGGGAATGTATGCAAATAAGTATTGTTCAACTAAACGTAATATTGGCAAAGAAGTAAAACTCTATTCTTTGCACATTCTTTTAAAATGCTGTTCGAATTCTAATGAGACTTTCTTTTGGTTGAGTCAGGATTTGTGTTATGAAGGTATCCAATTTTATGTACGGTCTCCAAAGGAGATAAGTAACCAGGGTCATTAGATATAGTTGAAGTTTAGTAAGAAACCGATGAATGTTTTTGAATAAAATTTAATTTAATTAGTAGAAAACAAACAGTTAATTTATCAAATTAAATTTCATTCGAAAACATCGATCGATTTCTTATTAAACTTCAACTATATCCAACGGCCCTGGTTACTGATCTCCTTTGGCGACTGTATACCTACAGGCACAGTTTGACTACCCGATTGGTCTCGTGACTGTAAGCGCTACTGCTGAATGTGGGGTCCTGGGTTCGATTCCCAGGTCGGGCAAATAGTTATTGTGGTTTTCTGTCAGGAATTTCTCAGTTGCAGCCCGGACTTTTGAAGTTAAAAAAGGTTAATTTTGAGAGAGGCTCTAGGTACTACTGACCAAGTAGCACTTTGAATTTTTCCTTTTTTCTTTCACTGACGGTGAAGAAAAACACCTTACACCAGTAAAATATAAAAGAAAGACATAAGCTTTTGCATTTTACTAAAATTACTTTTCCATTTGTATGTAAGTCCCAGAGAAACCTCTGGATCATCTTTAATTGGCTTCGTGCCTTGGAAGAGCGATCAGACATTATTGTCAAAAAGCCTTTGAAAGAAAGAAAAATTCCCTTGGTTTTAAAAAGCCCTAAAAGCAAATGGTACTAACAGCAAAACGACACTTTAGCAAAATCTATATAAATAATACAAAGTCGGGTTAGTTAAGTACACCATTTATAACTCAAGAATCCTTTATAACTCATAAACTCATTTATGACTCATACAATTTTTATAATCATAAACGTAACGTAATAATTTCCTTTCTTTCTTCTTTTGTCTCCACCCCGAATACAAGAATATTTATGAACCTGGGGAAAATTCACGAAAAAAATAATGAATATAATTAATTTTGTCATACATTTTGTATGGAACGCATTTTGTTATTTGTTAATTCTGGGGCGGTACGAAGTGTGCGGTCAGCTAGTGTTCTTATAAAACACCACTCCGTGAAGAATTCTTAGAAAGAAATACTTATTGGAAGTAAAAGTACTTAAACATTCTAGCACTATTCATAAGCACGTTTTAGCACTAAACACTCTTTAGGTGCATACTAATGAAGATTTCTAACTCAAAGTCATTAAAATAGCACTAATCTTGTCCCACTGAAGGGCAAAGGCCACTTCTCATACAGAGGTGGCACAAGCATTGATCACCACGCTTGTTCAAGACGGGTTGGCGATATCGGAATTATATTACCTATACCTACTAAAGTCATTATTAAATGCTAAATACTTAGCTAAAGGATTTGGCATAAGCCAAGTATTTCCGCTAATTTGGGAAATGCTTTTATTTATTTATTAAAACTTTATGCACAAGTAAAAAAAAATACTGTACATAGACGGACTTAATGCCTGAGGCATTTTCTACCAGTCAACCTTAGGGTGATGCAGAGACAAACCATGGCAGGTGCAACATACGGGATAAATAGCTAGGAAATGACGACTTTAATGTTTAGGTTCAACTGAAGACCTGTTTTTCACATGGAAAGTCGGGAAGTTGGGTATTTAACTACACAATCAAACCTGACTACCTCTAAATTTATCATTGAGGGGACAAAACAAACTCCATGCTTTACTTATTCAGATATTTAACTATAACACGCTATCATCTGCGTAGCCTTTTCACAACCGGCTGTCATTCGTGGACCTTTAACATTCCTTATGGGTCGTGAGAAGCTCAAAAGTCGGATGACCAGTCTTACCAAAGGGTATCGTGCTGCCCAGTAACTGGGTTGTGGAGGTCAAATAGGCAGTCGCTCCATGTAAAATACTGGTATTCAACTTCATCCAGTTAGACTGGAAGCCAACTCTGGGAAAAGGCTAGGTAAGTTCGGTTTGATTTTAACCGAAAATTCACAACACATTTCGAGAAAGCATCATATTATTTAATGAACATGTTGGTAAATTAAAACAATTTTCCCTTACAAAGCCTTAAAAGCTTTATGAAAAGCAAAATTAAATACATTTCGTACTGACAGTATTCCGCAAAACGAAATTATCAGTCCTGGCTAATTAATTATAAATCGGCACTCCGCCATTTTGCCAACGAAATAAAAATTAATATTTATTCTTAATCGACATTATTCGGCATTTTATTTTGGGACAGGGAAAAGGTATTCTTAATATGGTCATGTGGCGGCTGTAATTAGGGGTCCCTGGTAAATTTGTCTGCATTCGCCACCGCCATTTTGGTTTATAAAAAGCCTGTCAACGACCCAGCAATTAGTTTTGGTAATCTGTGGAAGGATCAAGGAATGATTCAGGGGCTTATGATACTTACTTTCACGTTTTAAATTGGTTATTAACGTTTTAAAAGGAGGTTTCATTACTGACTGTTGACTGTTAATTACTTGTGTTTTAAGAGATTGATGGATCAGTCAACTATGTGTGGTGGTTTGTTGCTATCATCCCATGAAAGTTTGAGCTATTTATGCCAGGAACTTAACAGCCCAAAGGCCAATCTATCCACCATGAAAAAAATTGGAACCTTATTTTCTACGATTTTTTGTCCGACATCGGCCCCGACTTGCGAGCTCGTGAGTTCGAACCCAGATAGGCACTTTACTTTGTGTATTTAATTTGGTGAAGGGAAAAATTGTGAGTAAAAGAAGAAAAAATTGCTAGAATTAAAATTTTAAAGACGTGTGACATCCACAAAATGCACTGGGCCCGCTTGGTGGATTACAGCCCACTCCCTCTCACAGAGAAGATGCCTGTGTCTCAGCAGTGGGAACATTATAGGCTGATTATGCTAGTACTCAAAACATAGTTAGACTGATAGAGGTTTTTGATTTTCATTAAAACAGATTTTTTTAATTTTTTTTAAAAAACGGTTTAGGCACCTGCCCTGCGCCATCTCAAAAATCGACCCTTTATAAAATATAAAATTATCACCAGCTAAGTACCACCTATAAACAACCAATATTTGGCCATAGCTATGAATCACAGGGGCAATTCTCGTAATTTTAAGAACGTTCACAGTCTGATCTCAGTCTCAATCTGTCAAAAATACCTCTAGATTCCCTATATTTTTGACAAGTTTTTGACATTGATCGGGAATTGGCCTTTAGATTTGTACTATGTTATAGGTACCTATTATTCAGATTGATTTCTAAGCTAATTAGTCGTCGTAAAATTAATATTGTGTTAATTACGTTACATAAGGCGTCTATGATTGACAGGTTTGTTTACCAATTAATTAACTTTTCGAAAGTATTTTCATATCAAAACAAGTACCTAAGTACCTACACATTTGTTAGGTAAGTATGTTGATTTAACAAAATAATAAACAAACTTCTTTAGTCAAACAAAAACGGGACATAATTTAGCAAGAATCCAGCCGCAACAATCTGAAGAAAAAAAAAGTTTAAAAATCATCAGCATCTGCCTGCCCTTGATCCTTGTGGTCGGTGCAACACGTTGTCTTCCATGCTCCCCTGTCAACAGTCAGGCTATCATGAATGATAGCGTGACTGTGATGCTAGCCTGAAAGCTTTTCTTTTATTTCAAAGAAAGAAAGAAAATACGGTTAATTAGCACAGTCTAAAAGGCACACAACATACACACAAGAAAAGAACCAGAAGTAGAAATTACAAGTAAATATATAAAAATAATTTAGTCCGTGCTAAATAAATCTCATTCCATAAATTAGGTGAAAAAAGTATAAAAATAAGATAGATGATACTCGTAAACCATTTAATTAGTGCACACAAAAGACTTAGCACAACACACAAAAGCACAATTACTGAAATGATAACAAATTACAAGAATATATTTATTATTCAAATTTTATTTATTCAAATCTTACCTACTACCATTACAGATCAGCGATCCAATGCGATAGCGAGGCCTTACATGCTAAATCCTTAATCTACATCCTATTAAATTACATACAATATCCCAAATCTTAACCTACATCCAAATAACATATTATATATAATGAAACTTTTGCGAATTCACTCAAGTTGCACTACAAGAAAACAAAGTGCCAACATACAAAAAATAAAAACATACTAAACGAAATTAAGTGACACGTTATGAAGACACTTTATTATGACACTTTGAATCAAAATTACGAATACACAAAGTGCAGTGTATTTCTAAAAACTTACTATATTTAATCTACATTTAACACACCCCATAAATAAGGATTAATTCCCAAGAAAGTCCAGATGACCATAAACGTTATCGGAAACAAGCCACATTGTACATTAATGGCGTTACAAGGACTGGCCCACTTCACCGTAGAACCGGATCTAGCTAACGGTCGGCACAGGAATCGCTAGATACAGCCTTGTTTATATACAAACTTGTTTTAGAATATGACCCAGAATATGGCCGTACTTTGTGCGGAATTGCTCTCCGCTGAATTGATAGCAATAGGTTATCCTTGGAATTATTTATTGTTGTTTTGCTAAATAAATCATGATCCCACACCCTAATTGCGTAACATACTTACAATACCAATCTAAATTATTTTGAAGGATATAATCCATCATAATTATGTTCGAAAAATTTGTCTGCTCAACAACGTAATAACGCAATTAATGTTTTTGAACTGTCAAAATGAAAGCCATTGCTATTGTAAGTGTGCTACGCAATCACACCGCAGGTAAAAGTGCATTATATAGAATAAAAAAATCCTGACTTCAATGAGCTTATTTCTTGATGACTCGTCGACTTCGTACGGTTTTTACGACTTGATAAAACATGAATCTCCATGTTTTATCTTCTCTTTATTATAATTATTATGTTCCATAAATAATGATGTTTTATACACGTACACCTTCCGGAATAAATACTGTAAATGATTGTGAAAATCGTATCAAAATCCGCTGCGTAGTTTCGAAAAACATTGCGGTCACATAGACGTAGAAACGCAAAGCGACTTTAATTTATAATCTTGTATAGATATAAATGGGAAAATATAGTTCCCTTATTGCCTGATAGACAGACAAACGACTTAAATCGGAAAATAGGAAAGGTGTATACCATCTGGGCGTGAATACGGCCTACTGAGTTTAAAAAGCCGTGGCTTTATTAAAGGGTCGTTTTAAGCCTCCGCTGTCCGTCCGTCTGTCTGTCAGCGGGTTGTATCTCATGAACCGTAATAGGTAGACAATTGAAATTTTCACAGAACGTGTATTTCTATTGCCGCTAAAACTAAGAAAAATTTAATAACGCTAGAAATTAAAGGGAGGTCTCCTTTTCCTTTAATTTATACCAGACCCATACAAGAAACGTGTTTTTTCAGCGCTTTTTGCTTTGTAGTACGGAACCCTTCATGTCCGAGTCCGATTCGCGATTGGCCGGTTTTCGCACTCATACTGGTGTGACACAGTCTCTTTCTACAGCTCGATTTGTGATAATAACGTCCGGGAATGGAATTAGTATCTATACTACTATTATAAAGAGGTAAAATTTGTTTGTTTGTATGTAGGGGGTAATCTCCGCAACTAACAGTCAGGTTTAATAAATTCTTATTGTATTTGATAGCCCCAATTTTTAAGGAAAGTTATAGGCTATCTAACATAATGCTACGACCCATAGGAGCCAAGCAAAATGAAAAAAAGTCAGAAATAACACTAAGTGAAAACGAAGTAGCAGCACGGAACGATGCGATGCGACGCGATGGGTCGGGGGCCGAAATTCACGCGGACGAAGACGCGGGCTGAAGCTAGTGTACTATATTTTAGTCACCCTCTAAAGTACTGCTGTTTAGGAGATACATTATTTTGAGGTTTCTCTACCTCCCCTGAGCAGGTCAAGCGGGGTGATGAAGTATGTATAAATTAAGCAATGAAATGGAAATAACTTGGTAAAGTTATAATGTTTTTCCTTTGGCAAACACCTCATTAAGATATGTTGGCCTCTCGCAGAAAGGGCCTAAATTTTCTCCTTGTTATGAGGCACTTACTCCGTAACAATATAAACATGAAAACTGAGTTAACTGCTTACAAATAAAGGGCAACAATAAATGTGTTCGTTTCATCACATTAGGATTCTTCAGAGTTCGCCCAACCGACGATCGTGTCGACTCAGACGTGCTGGACAAATAATACCTTTTTTATAATAACTTTAAAGAACACTTACTACTTACTATACTAATTCCATAATTGTGTCCTATATAGTACATACTAATTTCATGACCGTGTCCTATATAGTACATACTAATTCTATAACTGTGTCCTATATAGTACATACAAATTCCATGACCATGTCCTATATAGTACGTACTAATTCCATGACTGTGCCCGATATAGTACATATTAATTCCATGGCCGTGTCCTATATAGTACATACGCCTTCCATGACTGTGTGACATAAATAATTTTATTGACAAAACAAGATGGCGACGTTAGTTCCGATTTTGACCACGCGCCACAATAATCTTCCAGCGTAGTACCCATAGATAAAATAACTAAATGTACTGGGCTCTGATAACCGTTTTTTTAACTATAATGTCTGAAGAACTGCTTTCTGCAATTAGGTATACGTCAATTTAATATTATCAGTCTTATGTAGTAAACGAAATAAGGTAGTCTCACTCGCAGTTAGCCTCGGTGTCTGAAACCTAAATAAATCGCTGATCCATAAAATCTGCTGTTTAATTAAAGAAAATACCTGTGCATTACCAGCTGGTCTATTCAGTCAAAACCTCACCGTAAACATTTAGGTGAAGTCAACTGTCAGCCCGACGCTAGGTATTGTCAGCCCACTTCATACTCACTTAACCTAAGTTTAACTATAAGATTTTTACAGAATAGCACTACTCACAAGTAGTATTTGATTTAAGCTAGAATAACCACATTACGTATAGGTAATCAAATCACTTGACATGAGAAGTCATAGCTTATTGAAGGACTAATGATTTTGGCGGTACCGAATAAACGCTGGTCCATTAGAAAATTCTACGATTTGGGAATACGAAGCAACTTGACTTTGTACAGGTTTAACGAAAATCTTTTCATCGAGAGATTCCTGTAACTGGTCCCGAGATAATTAGCGAGAACATGGCTGATTCAATCCACATTACCTTTCGACCTTTGGTATCTTTAGGGATTTGTAAGATAATGTGAAAATAAAAAATGAGGCGTATTAATAGATCAACGGTCCTTGTCCAACAGATTTTAAAAAGGAATGACAACGTCAATGGAAAATTAAATGGATTTTATATGTATTCATGAGATTGTTTAGAATAAATACTAATATAATTCATTTATTTGTCAAGTAACAAGGACTCATTAATACACAGAAATTAAATATAGCACAAATCTTACACTAGAACATCCTGAATACATTATACATTACATTACAATAGGTACAACACAAAACAATAACCACACAAAACATTTTCATATTGACAGCCGACGACTGTAGGTGACGTGCAAGTCGCTGCACCGTCTTATATACGGACAGTCGAGCCTGCCGGCTATCATCACCAGCACGCTGTTGGAGCTGCCGCAAACTCTGCGTACCAGGGACGCGGTTCGCTTACGCATCGTTGCATAGAAGCAGTCGACGCTAGCGACGGCGAACATGCCCGAGGCACTACAATGTCGCGGCAGCCCCATCAGCGCTCTGAATGCGTTGTTATATTGGATGCGGAGGGCTTCGTATGCTTTTTGAGTGTGATTTACCCACAGGCTGCACGTGTACAGAGAGGTACAATAAGCCCTGAAAAGGGTCTGCTTGACCGACCCTGAACAACGCGCAAACTTGCGAGCTATCATGTTACCTCTTACAGCCAAGGCCCTCCGCTCCCTCTCGATATCCGCATCATCTCTGAGACCGGATGTTACTACATGCCCCAAGTATTTGAAATGGTCCACTCTGACCAAGGGAACCCCGTATAGTGTGATGGGAGGTACTGCTATAGGACATTTAGAGCCGGCCTCAAAAACCATGAACTGACTTTTCGCCACATTATATTTAAGACCATGTTCTCGTGCATATGCCTCACAAATTTGTAACAATGTTCTCATGCCACAAACCGATGCGCTCAGCAGCACCATGTCATCCGCATAGCTAAGATTATTTAGGCAAACTCCATCAATATGACAGCCGACATGATGACTGCTGAGAGCAACAATCAGAGCGTTCATATATAGGTTAAAAAGTGCGGGGGAGCTCAACCCCCCTGCCTCACCCCCCACTCCAACCCATAAGGTTCCGACAGCGACCCGGCCCACTTAACACTATTTATCTGGCCTCCATACCAACTTTTAAATAAGTTTATAAGTTCTTTGGGAAAGTTAATCTCCTTCAACTTCTTCCAAAGAATGTCATAAGAGACCAGATCAAAAGCCCTGGACAAGTCGAGGAAGCACGCGTACACAGGAGTATGCCTGTCCGTATAGTACCTGACGGCATGCTTGAGACACAATATAGCACTTTCTGTGGAGAGTCCTGGCCGAAATCCAAACTGGTTATCGTGCAGATGTAGGTATTGATTTAACTGTGTGTCAAGCAAACCATCAAGCACTTTCGCAATGACAGTTGCTAATGAGATGGGCCTATAATTATTTTTATCCGACAGGTCCCCTGTTTTATTTTTAACAACTGGCACTACTACTGTTCTAAAAAGGTCAGAGGGCATGTCTGATGTGGCAGGTGGTGGCAGGTCTGATGCAGAGGTTAAAAAGCATTGCCAACACTCTCGGTAGGTGATGTCCAGCCTGCTGAAGATGCTCAATACTGAGACCGTCATAGCCAGGGGACTTGCCTCTGGACATTGACTTAACAGCACATGCTATACTTTTTGAGCTTATTCTTGTACCCACTTGACTATGACATGTCTCAACACTAAGCACTCCCAGTGAAGGCGACCCCAGGGGTGATTTCACATGAAATTGTTCTCTAAAGAGATCAGCAATGCCTTTAGGGTCACTCACACCATGGACGCCCACTGGGAGGCCAGGCCGAAGTGTCATTTTATTAGTGCCTTTCCAGAAATTTCGGAAGTCTTTTTTAGAATGATGTGAAGTAAGGATATCCATTTTAATTTGGTGCTGATGGTCTTGACACCACTTAAGCCTTGACTTAAACGTCCTTCTACTCTGGCACATCTCGTTATAAGCAGGACCGGCAGAAGGCCCCCCGCATCGTTGCCAATCATGAAACTTCAACCTGGCCACCCCGTACGCCTCACTTACATGCCTGTTCCATCCAACAACGCATCGCGACTTTCCCCTGCGTCGCACAGCCCCTCGACTCACTGAGAGCGGACACAATATCCCCGTACAACTTATCAATAACAGATCTGTGATTTGGGTCGTTACAATGTATATCTGCACAGTGTATAAATTCAGTGGGAAAATCTATTAATTTTAATTTTCTATTACATTCCTCTCGGTACAACTTGATCTGCTTATCAGTTCTATCCCCCCATATTACACTTGTACCAATATTAGTCACAGTTTGTACCTTAGGCGTTAATAAATTGAAACTACATTCGACTATAAGGGGATAGTGGTCCGACCATGTAACATTATAATCAACGTAAACATTGGACACGGAACATAGTGCGGAACGTGTCACAACGTAGTGGTCTAACCATCGTTTTGACCCATGAGCCTCACTAACAAAGGTATAGGTGCCTGATTGAACACCCAACATATTAACATCAACACATAACCAGTCTTGTTCATGACAAAAATTTGTAAGTTCGTAATAAAATGATTCACCAGGATGAGCATTACAGTCCCCTAATAAAAACACTGAATCTATCCCAAATTCATCTACAATAGCCCTCATCCTGCCAAGGCAATCCGTAAACTCGGCTAAATTACTGAGCGCGCACTCACAATAATCGGTCTATCAGCCGTCACTATTTTCACTGCACACACACGCTAATGCTTGAGCCCGCGAAACTTCTCTATTTATAAAAAAATGCACGTGCATCGTAAATGTAATAGAAGTGAAACTTCGATAGATAAATAGAAGTGAGACAGATACAGTTATTTGTTTTCTCTCTCTTAAATAACAAAATGTCACGCATCCTTGAAATTTCACTCTCAATTCTCGTCCAATTTATCCAACCGAAAGATTGAAATTGGACGAGAAAATTCAGAATGAAAAACAATGCAATGCCAGAATGAAAATTCTGACATTGCTTTATATATTTTATTCTGTATACGAATACCCATGTTCAAAAGTACCAGGATACACACAAAACAGAAAAACACTAATATAAACTGAATATTTCGGAAAGAGTCCTTGTAACAGAACCAAACCAACAAATGTGAGCCCTCCTAACTCTCACATAGACATTGTCTGATTTTTACGTTCTTCTTTACGGGTTGTAAAGTTTACGGGCGAAGCTTTACGAGTTCCTTGTACACATACATACAATGTCGGCACAAGAACAGGTTAACTCTGCCAAGGCGAGGATTTAGGGCGGACTTGTAGGAAAGGATTTTGTCTGGAAAAGTAGGTTAAAATGTTTTTTTGTAATAGATATTAGTGAAAGTTAAACAGTTACAGGCAGTACTTTGATAGGTATCTACAACAGTAAGGAGCATTGATACTCATTAGTGTTGGTAAAAATAAAGGCTCATTAATTAGGTTTGCAAATTTGCCAATACGGTTGAAAAAGCATCTGTGTTCTTTGGTCCTAAGCTGTTATTATAGTACTTACTAATTCCATAGCTGAGTAACAGCTATGCCTGCAGCCTTACCTGTTTGAAAATAGTATGAAACTAGCTGGCCACATACAAAATAAACAGACGATGAATAAGTACACTTTTGACCGGGCATAAATTGGCGGGATTGAAAAAAAGTATGCACAATTTAATTGGAATATGGGTGTTATTGATCCATTTGTTTTGTTTCAGATATCAAAATGATTTGGCACGCGGTTCTTCTGGTGCTTTCGTTATCTTCCCTGAGTCAGGTAAGTTGAATTTGAATTTTTCAAGTCACCAATTCTTACGCACCAATATCCCAATTACTAAACCTGGGGTCGGTGCACAAATAGGTACATACAACCATTCTCACAAATCTGTGAATATAGTTGACCGCGGACCGCGCGCTGTGATCAAGTATCGATCTTCCCCTTTTAAGTTTATCTAAGTTTTTATGTTTTTCATGTTGCCCAATAACTGGGTTGTGGAGGTCAGATTGGCAGTCACTCCGTGAAAAATACTGGTATTCAGCTGCATCCGGTAGGACTGGAAGCCAACCCCAACAAAGTCGGGCAGATTTTGTTAGTTTTAAGTACCTAAAAGTATAGGTACGGTCGAGAAAGCGCTAGGCAATAATTTAAAAAAGCTGTATTTTAAAAAAATGCTGGATTTCTAGGTATCCAATACTTAGGAGTTAGAGGTAATGAATTATTCACTAAACGACACTTTCGTTCATGTATCGCCATTGTTTTGCACGCCACAATGATTTCACTTTTACTGGTGACACACTTATTTTTACACGTAAGTTAACGTATTTAATTAATGTTTGTTGTTTAAATACTTAGAGGTTTCAAATCTGTGTGGTTCTTTCCTCAAAAGATCATCTAAGACATTAACCTACATGGTTCTCATATTGCTGGACCAAGATTATGTCTGGACTTTAAACGAGATTGTAACTCGTGAGTTTGTTTTGATCTTACTTCTCAAAATAGTTAAGAAATACGGAACTCCGTCTTTATTACAAAACAAGGTCTATCTTTAAACCCAGGTTTAAACCATCGAGCCACTTTTTATTTTCGGACTCTATTTCGACAAAGTTAAGGTTCTTAAATTACATAAAATGACGTCAATCTCGAGTCTAAGTTGTCAATTTTGTATTAAGAACTTTAATGTGATCTCTAATAAAGTTCAAAATGCAATAACTGGTTCGAAAGTTTGAGCTTGCACTAAAGTTAGAACTCATTTCGTAATAAGACGGATCCAGTTTTAAAAAACATCATTTAATTTTGTCATTATATCAAGCACTACTGGCTTGCGCCAGTTCTCTTTAGCCAAGGAGAGCGGGGTGAGGCCCTTGTCCACCGCTACCACATCTCGATGCATCCCCACGTCGGTGTCTAGGAAATATTCCCTGAGACTGTATATCTCGCGATTGTGGAGGGTCTTAGCGTTTAAAAAGCCGACCGGCATTTTCGCGGGACATACAGCCTCATTACCGATGACCGTGGGTGATGCATTCGGCAGTCAGCAGCGTACGGACCCTCCTATCCAGAGCCTCGAGTTCGGTCTGAGTCCAATTGAGTATGCCGAAAGAGTACATCAAAACCGGCATGACCCAACTATTGAAGGCGCGGCGCACCTTGTTTCCGCCTCACAAAAGACTATTAAATAATTTTTTCAGGCGGCCAAAGAAGCGCTGCTTTAACGATTGCTTCATGTCAGTAATATTGGTGCCCAACGCTTCCGACATACCCAAATACTTATAGGTTTCGGCTGCGGAGAGGGCTCTAAGGTTTGTGGAATCCGAGAGTTGGGTTCCCACGGATTCCACAATCTCCCCTCGCTTTACATGCATGACCACACATTTGTCCACACCAAATTCCATCCTGATGGCGCTACTGAAAGTGTTTTTGCAAAAGTGTTTTTTTTTTTTACCAATTTACAGATATAAATATCATTTATCAGAATTATTGTGGATTAGGTAGCTTTAAGGATTTGTGAATTAGTTTGTGTTTGTGGATTTGTTTGGATTTATAATATACCTGGAAAAACCTTTTGTTCTTTATTTGTATCTGTCTCTGTGTAGTTTTTCAGTCAATCTGGGTAACCTCCTCCATTTTAAAAAGAGTGACATGAATTGGGTGGTGGTAGCGACAACCTGTAGGTATTCTAATAAAATTATGAGGATACCTGCAGACAGGCACTATCGCAAAATGATGGCTTTGTGAACTGCACCATATCTGGTACAACTTTTCGTTCTTTGTAAAAGAACCGTATCACAATTATCATGATTTCTAAAAACGTTGACAAGGTAGACATATTCGGTAACAGGCTGTATTGGCTACACATAATATTCTGTATTGGCATGTGCTACCTAACATTATCATCATTCTCTTCGTGGTCGGGGCAACACGTCTTTTTCTTCCATCCTTCTCTACTAATTGTCATCTCGGTAGTCACCCACTTTCAGACATATTATTTTTCACACAGTCTGTCCATCATTTCTTTGGTATTCTTACTCTTATAGCAATCTACATTCATACTCAAAACATTCCTCACGACATTTTCCTCATTCCTCCGCAACATCCGACAACGTTCCTCATGACATTTTCCTCATTCCTCCGCAACATCCGACAACGTTCCTCACAACATTTTCCTCATTCCTCCGCAACATCCGACAACGTTCCTCATGATATTTTCCTCATTCCTCCGCATCATCCACGATGGCCGCATATTTTCCCCAAGTCGTTATTATTTTTGTGTTCTTTCTCTGCGTCATATTTTCTTTCTTTTTTCTTTTCTTTCTATGTACCCATACCATGAAAACCGATTTCCACAAAACTTTTCAGTTACCGGTGCTACTTGCAGACTTCCTCTAATAATAATGTTATGTAATGTTAATTACTTTGCATATCATTGTATAGAATCAAGTTTTTCTAACTTAACAAACAGCTGTACTGCTGGGGTAGTTTGTTGCGCCACTTCTTCCCAGCTAAAGCACTAGGAAGTGGTGATGGGTGGATGTTTTTGACGTTCAAAACGTGCTGATTCTCACCCTAAATGACTTGATTTTGAGCCAAAGATAATAATCCAATTTCTTCTCTCTGCAGGTAGAATCAGCAAAACAGCAGGTCCAACTATCAGATTCCTACCTCCCGGTTGCAATGCAAATCATAGCCCATCTCACTGACCAGATGGCCTTCGAAGTCAGTAACGACGTCACACCGAGGCCCACCTCTAAGCCTACCCCTAGGCCTACGACGAAGCCTATGACCAGCTCGACGACTAGGCCTACGACGAGGCCCACGGCTTGGACCACGACGAGGCCTACGACCAAGCCCACAAATTGGTTTACAACTTCGAAGCCGTATGTGACCTTCAAGCCTACTAATAGCTGGTGGACTGGGTTTACCACTAAGAGGTTACTGTTGCTTTATAGAAAGGCTTTATTTTTTACTGACTTTGAAAAGGAACAGTTTTTAAAGCCTGGCTAGACTACATTAATTGTACTATGCACTTCGACCATATTTCTAGTTAAGAGGCTGGTTCATGAAAGATAATTTTCTTTTACCCACAACTGGGGGTCTACTCTCCAAGTCCGTCAACGAAGATACTGATCCGTTCGATAGTAGATGAACCGTCAAAACAAGTGTCAAATTACATTTTTCAGTCGGGCAAAAACATAGGGACAACTGTCAAATCGTGTTGTCATTCATTCTAAGCCTCGAACTAATCTTATGTCCGTAAGAAATACGGAGTAGGAAGCGCTCGTAACTTCGGACGAAAAGCTACGGACTTCGTACCCAGGGGTTAGACCACCACTGTAGTGTATTTGTAGGGGATAGGTAGAAGAAAATTATTTTTAATGATATTCAAGTAAGATTCTCTTTTTGATAAACGGTCCTTTTCATAGTCAGTGTAGTACATAAACTGTGTGATAAGTATTTAGAACATAATGTTTAGATGGGAATAACGAAATGGACAATGGGCACTGGTAGGTAGGTTTTACACCGAATTTATAATTAATCGAAGGCAAAAAAAATTGGGTTCGAAGGTAATATTTGGTTCTAAATTGTCTTTTCGGTAGCAAAAAGAATCAGATTTTTAGACAATTAGGATTGAAAATAACTTTACGTAATAAAAACAGAAGAAAATCGACAGTAGAAAGTTTCATCTTTCAAAAAGTAATCTTTTCGGTAACGGTACACCTATTTCAATTTGATTTAGATATCTGGCCTAGATTACTTTTCGCAATAAAAAAAAAGGAATCATTTCCAGGCTAATTAACTGGGAGAATGGTACTTTTGTTTCAGGATGTGGGTCAAGTAACCTAAACTAATTTTATTTCGCAAGGAAGCTATGAATTTTGGCTTTTTCAATAATAATAATGATAAATCATTTATTGCGGACTCTCACACATCCATATTATTGTTAGTAGCACAAAAATATTTATAAACTACGTTAGTATACAGAACAAAAAATAAAATAAAATTAAACATTTTAAAAATTAAAAACAAGTTTAAGGACAATCCGACACCAGTAAACCTGTTGACTTGACTGCATGCAGTCGTATCCAGCGGCCAAGCGTCGGAGAGTCCCATTGATCTGCCAATACGCGCAAGATGCTGTTGGAACTAGTACGCATGCGTGTTAGGATGGAGGTGCAACGCTTGCGCATAATTGTTGCAAGGCTATCTACGCTAGCCTCAGCAAACATGCCGGAGGCACTGCAAAACCGCGGTAACCCTATCAGCATCCTGAACGCATTGTTGTACTGCACTCGCAGGTCACTATATGCCCTCTGCAAGTAGCTAACCCACAGGCGCACGTGTAAAAGGATTGACAATACGCTTAAAAATAAAGTAAAATAATAAAAATAAATTTATTAAACAATGACCATAAAACTACTTAAAACGCTTTAAAAATTTTTGAGAATTTGCGTGGGCTTTTTGAACACATTATCTTTGTTTAGAATGTGAAAAAATATGAACACGAAATCTGGCCTTCTAAAATATGATTATAGAATAAATGATGTGGAAATGCGTTCCTTTGCGAACCATATTTGGTGTACCCATAGATTAAGAAAGAATTTGTTTTTATAACAATATTCATTAGGCTAATCCATTTTAGTGTCACTATCAAACAAATAAATTTTTATAAATGTAACTATTAAAACAAGAACTACAGAGCGATACGTGAACAATTTGTCAATTAGCGGTCTCTGCTTTCTCACAAGAAGAAAAAACAAAACACTGACAACCTGATATTACGGTGTTTTACATGCATCACGTTTTGGCAATGGTAACGGTGCGGTGGTAGTGAACAGGTACCTATTATCAAAGTAGATCATGACGTCACTTTTCGTCATATAATCTATTATTTATTTATATATTCTAAACATTATTCTTTTACTTAATGGTATCAGTTTACAGTAAAGTAGGTGTGTCGTAGATTCGTCTAGTTGAACTGTAACTACTTATAAATTTAGTTTTACGTGTAAATAAGTTATTTGTAAATTAGTCTAAGTTTAAAAATTGTTTTTATTTAATTTGCTTTAGTTCAAAAGTCACAAATTGATTCCATGACAAAATCATTTATTTGAAATTAAAATAGATAAATTTTCTTTGCTTTATTATTTATTTTAAACATTATATTATTAAACCATCATATAGAGAGCTAAAGCAATAGCACCTAAAGTTGTTAATTTCCATAATTATTATAATACGGAAATAATATCGGTTATTGGATTTTTCCATCTGGAATGTCTCAGCAGCAGCCAGGAGTCTGGATGTGTTAATGTCTCAGCAGCAGCCAGGAGTCTGGATGTGTTGATGGCACTAGGCTCGTCGCCTTTTACAAGGGACTTAAAAACATAACTGGAGAAATGTGGGTGTACTATAGCTGCACCTCTGCCTAACCCTTCGGGGAACACAGGCGTTATGTTATGTTATTTCTAAAACTAACTTTTACCAATTGAAATTCCAGGCCAGAAATGACAACCCAACACCACAAGCCAGGACTTTACGCTCCCTACTCCCCCCCGAAACACACCAGCAGGTTCACTTGGCACCCACAGCAGCACCGCTTCGTCCTCTTACCAGTTGAGCACCACGCTCAATACACCATCCTACAACCACAGCAGACAAGGACGGAAGAACCTCTCCTCTCTGTCCAACACGAGCAGATCAAGCCTTTAGTAGAACCGAGTCCAGAATCAGCTCCGTACTTACCTCCATACTATGACGTCAAAGTTAGCAGTCGATCAGACGGTTACGTCATTGAAGATATCAGTGAGGATAATTTGCAGTATTTATCTGACGATGTGAGGGAGATGATAAAGATGGCAAAAGATCCTCATGATGATAAGGTAGTGGATGTATGGGATGGCGTGAGGCAAGGCAGTCAGCCGGTGACGACGAAGGCAAAGCTGTCAGGGACGAATTTGAGGCTGTTGCTGCTGTATGATCTGTTGAGCAGGGATGCGAAGAGGCAGAGGCTGTCGGATTATAGTGTGAGTAACTGATATTTTATATAATTATACAGGTTGGCACCGTGGATTCTGAACCAAGCGTTGAAATTTCTCGTCGGTTATTAAAAAAAAAGTTCGCTGTTCCATGCATTTTGACCGCGCAGGGAATGCATTTTTCTATGAAACAGCAGGTTTTTTTTGATAACCAACGAATAATGTCTACGCTAGGGAGCCTAAAGTCACGTGCTGAATTGATGGTTACAGTTTGCGCCCCGCGCGTGTCGCTGCATTCTGTATACACGTGATTGTTTTGTTCTATAATCATTTGATATGGATACACATCATGTCTGTGAAGTTTAATTCTTCATTCAAACATAGGCAGGCCTGTTGGTCTAGTGGTTAGTGACCCTGACTGCTATGCCGGAGGTCGTGGGTTCGATTCCCACCCAGGACAAATGTTTGTGTAATAAGCACGATCATTTGTTCGGTGTCTGGGTGTAATTTATCTATAATATTTATGTATTTAGAAATATATAAGTATGTTTATCAGTTGTCTAGTACCCATAACACAAGCTCTGCTTAGCTTGGGACTAGATGGCGTTGTGTGATAGTTGTGGAATATTTATTTATTATTTTATTTTATTTATTTATAGGTAGATATGATCGCCGTCGTAATTGCTTTACCACTTTCGACAATAATTCCCAGTAAAATGTAACTTCACTAGTGTTATTGGGTTTTTCCATCAGGAATTTCTCAGTTACAGCTAGAAGTCTGGAGTAATGCCCGGTTGATGGTAATAGGTTCGCCCCTTATCACACGGAAACATAACTGGCGAAAGATTGGTGTTACTATAGGCACACCCCTGCCTAACCCTTCGGGGATTGCAGGCGTGGAGTTATGTTATGTGATTCACTTCTTTTTAAATTGCGTGTTATCACGTGACCCTTCCCGCATCTGGTTCTAAGCCTGTCACCGGCGGTATTGCATTTGACACAGACGGTTCAAGCTGTCGACGTCTGCGACAGGTGTGACGATATTCCAAGGAATAGTTATGCAATTGACGAAACTACCGACTGTATCAAAGCCATTCTGCTAAAATAATCAATAAGGCAAGCTCTTTTGAGTTCCATCTCCCTTGTAATGGCTATTTCCTCAAAAGGCCCTTTCAGAAATGGCCCTGCATTGTTAGACTCACATAAATCCGAATAATATAATGTTTGGACTTTAAAAGAGACCATGACCTCTGAGTTTGTTTCGGCGTTTCTTCTCAGGGATCAGTTAGCTAGGAAACGCAGGCACCATCTCTAGTTTTAAAATATTGATTAAAAAAAATTGACGTGTAAAAAGTGTCTCTAAATACATTTCGTCATTTCATTTCATGCCCTAACAGAAGCAGAACAAGCTAAATTGTAAGGGTTATCTGGAATGCCGTAATCTTCAATAGCGTGAAATAAATTTCAGAGGCCACTCGGTAAATTTGTAAGAATTAAGTATATAGTGTTTGATCCAACAAAGATTTATTCCTTAATAGATCACTTCTTACCAGTGTCCTTTGTTTGGTCCAAAATACTTTTTCAATAACCCTAAATGCTTATGGCGCAATCGCTACTGCATGAGTTCTTATTTTCCAATCCCAAGTCGGACAAAGTGATATTGGATTTTTACAAAAGGAATTTCTCAGGAGCAGCTCGGAGTCTGGATTTGTGCCCTGTTGATAGCAACAGGCTCGCCTCCTACAAGGGACTTAAACATAACTGGCGAAATGTGGGTGTACTAAAGGCCTAACCCTTTGAGGAATACAGGTGTGATGTTATGTTAAAATAGCACAATCAGTAAACAAACCGCAGTCAACGTTCCAATTTATTTTTGTAATTTATTAGTCCAATCGCCGTATTATTTAAAAATATGCAAATGTCATGACGACCCACAACCATTTAAATGTGTAGATATTAAATTATATAATACTAGCGAACTCCTGCGTTTTGGCTTGTCCAGAATTTGATTTATTATGATTCCTATTGCAATGAAATTAAATTATGAGTAATTAAATTATCTAAATGATAAAAAAAATAAAGTATGCAGGCAGAGTTTTCTATACTTGCATACGTTATAAATTACTCAAGAGGTATCGGGCCCAAGGGGTATCGTGTTCGGGCGTGCGGGCGGAGAGCAATGGGTAGCTCTCCGTCCGACCAGGATCAGGCCCGTGCCGGACGGCCCGTATGTGTTCCACGCGCGCCTCAAAGAGATGTCAGCATAGTTGACGGGGCCCGACAGGGCCGAAGCCTGCCGGGGTAGCGGGATCGACCGAAAGGGTTATCGCTGCCCTGGTACATAAAGGGCTAAGGAAGGAACACGGGTGGGTTTTAGTCAGTAAGAGTCTGACACTCCCTTCAGCTCCACCCAGAGCGGGAGGGGTCAGTTGATGATTTCCCAGCCTCAAAAAAAAAAGGGGTATCGTGTTACCCAGTAACTGGGTTCATTTCATTTCATTTCATTTTTTTATAAAACGTTGCCCTGCACTAGGAATTTCTCCTGTATCGTGGGTGCGTTTACAAACATTTAAACTCACATACACAAACAGCCAGACCCGGAACGACTACTTGTAGGCGATTCAAATATTTGTTCCGTGGGGTCATCATGGTTAGACTTCGGAAGCCGACCCCAACATAGTCGGGAAATGGCTAAGCAAATTGATTGAGTTACTATACTTACTTCCAGATTTTATTTTACAGCCTATAATGATTCACAAAAAATAAATAAAAAAACATTTAAAAGTATAAAACCCACCGGTATCGAGAACAGGGTCCAAGCTATCGGCGGTCAGGACTCCAGAGAGAGGAACCTCCTGACAATGCGAACCGTGTCCAGAACAAATACCGCTTTCTGAATCAAGCCCTTGATCCAGCTGCCCGAAAAGAGCCTCCTCAGGTGTTGGTATTCACAAACATACATAATTTTTGGTTCGTACAATTTTACTCGTCAAACTTTCTAGTTTGAGGTTGAATCCTACAACTCGGTAAGTTTCGGCCGTCACCACTGGACCATCACCGCTCGTGCTTCTACGGGAATCCTACGCGACTTACCCTAAACATTTCGGTTACCGAACTCCGGACCCAACGATTGATCGATTTTCTGTCTCTCGTTAATTTCCCTAAGCGCGGCGTTATGCGACACTTGTGATCGATTGTGATATATTAAATATATACTTGCCGTTGCCCGCTTAAACATAACTGGCGAAATTTGGGTGTACAACTCTGCCTAACCCTTCGAGGAAACAAGGCGTGCTATGCTCCTGCTGCTCGCAAATTCTAAATCTAAATATTTTATTTCACATAAACCTACATGGGCACTTATGAAACGTCAGAAGCTAGGTGCACGGTTCCAATTTATGGAGAAGAGCCGGCAAGAAACTCCACGGTTACTCTTTTAAAAATAGTTGGTTTTTCAATGTTTTCAAATTACAGTAGCTTTGGGAGGACAGGTACTTATTGACAGGCCTACTGTCAATAAGTACCGGGTATTATAATAATATAAATATAAAAATTGGTCTACAAATCTAAGGTCACAAGGCCTACAAAGTTCTCACTTTTACAAAATATAAAATGATCTATCATAAGGATAAATAAAAAATAAGATATTAAAACCAAGTGATATGATACGATGATAAGTGACTTCGCGTACGTGTATTTTATATTTCATTTTTTTTTTAAACGTCCTAGATGAAAAGCAGCCTATGTCCTTTTCAAGGTCCCAGAGGCTTCTTATCTGTCAAATCTCATAACAAACAGACAGACAGGGTAACTTTCGCATTACATATTACACATATTAGTACATATAGTATGGAAAAAAAAGTATGTGGATATCAGAGAGCAAATTTAAAACCTCTACATATAATTCATGGACAGACAAACATTTGATATACTTTGGTTAGTCGAAATTAATTTGTAAACATTGTCTAAATGACACGTCATTCATTCCAATATAATTTGTTCTGATGATGTTATTGACTTCAAACGTCTATGACAATCTGTGTTAAACATTTAAATGTCAATGCACGCTATGAGGTGAGACCATATAAAAACTTATCCACGCTCCAAAAACACTAACTATTATTACCTATTTGATGTATTTTATTATAAAGTAATAAAAATAATCTGCCTTGCCTTTTCCTAGCTATGTTAGGGTCGGCCACTGCCTATCTAACTTCCACAGCCCGGTTAATGGATATCACGATACCCCTTGGTAGGACGTGTAGTCAGACTTTTGGGCCTCTGACTACCCGTAACGAATTTACAGTAATAGGTATGATAATAATGTTATCGTAATTCGTCACAGAACATCGTTCATTCCTCTATTTGTACAGACAATTCATAAAAATAAAACGTTGTAGAATATAAAATATTAGATTTGTATCCAGCTGATTGCGAGGCGTTACAGACGATCTAATTTGTCGCTCACATTCCGAGGATGAGCAGAGGCCCGGGCACGAACGCGCGACATCATTCGAACGATTTTTGAATCGACAATATACCCATAAATTATTTTATTTGTTTACTACCGACCTGCACCTGCCTCTCACGGGTGCAATGAAAACATCGAGATTTCTGTGCTAAATTCAAGAAGCTAAAGAGTTTGTTTGTTTGAACGCGTTAATCTCCGGAACTAGCAGTCAGATTATAAACATTATTTTTGCATTTGATAGCCCAATTCTTGAGGAAGGCTATTACACGCTCATGCACCACGCTATGTCCATTAGTAGCCGAGCAGAAATGAAAAAAGTCAGAAAAAACGTTAAGCGAAAACGAAGTGATGCAACGGGGTGGGTCGGGGCAACAAGAAATTTCACACGGACGAAGTCGCGGGTTAAAGCTAGTGTATAGACATAAACCTTCCGAAATATTTTTTTTTTAAATATAGTGATAACCGCATCTAAATCCGTTGTTAGTTTAAAAGACCAAGTGACCACACACACAGACACGAAAAGCGTCTATAATTTATAGTACGAGTATGTATAGATAATAAAAAAGATTGTTTTCAATTTTAAAATCGTTCGAAATACATTACATTAACTCCGCGCGTTTGTGCTAAAGCTCCCGGATTGACTGATCAGATGACGAAGTGGGGAATTTTTTTCCATAGCATATATTTATATCCCCTATAATATCCTTTCCGATTATACTTCTATTACTGTGTTTACGAATATTCATATTATGTTCGAAATGTCGACTATTTCTGTTTTGTGCTCGTGCTTATAGATCTATTTGGTTTGATTTTTCTTTATTATTAGAGTTAAGTAATTATACTTTTGTGTGCACGTGTTTCTGTGACAAATAAACCTATTTTCTTTCTTTCTTTATTATTATATTTAAAAGGCCTCCAAAAGCATATATTATTGCAAATATTTCAGTATAGATTTATATTCAAAATAACTCCAGTTAAATCAAATTTTGAAACCTAAGAGTTATTATGGGTGGAGGTTACAGTCATTTTGAAATACGGAACCTTAAAAACCAAAAGGATCTTCTTTGTTAAGGTTTGAAGTGCTAGTGTTCATGAAACTATTATTTGGTTCAGAAGCAAGCATGTTGGTAGCTTTTCGTCCCTGGCATTTTTATTTTAGATGGAATCCTTAGCTAACTTCTTTGTCCTTGTTTTTGTCATACATGTCATGTCTTCCCTGTCTGCCATTTTCATATTTAATCGAACCTCAATTAATTCCCATTTTGCGTTCCTAAAAATATTATTGAACACACATTTTTTTCTAAAGTGTGCATCATTTAAGTTTTTAAAGGATCAGTTAGTAATATTCTTAAAAGTTTTTATTACTTTAAGATTGTATACTTATGTTAAAATATTTGCCTTTTAATCTTTTGACTCACTCTTCAAGACATCCAGCCCACTCCCAACAATAAAAATAACATCCAGACACGACGAAAAACAACCAAAAAAACTTTACTCAAAGCTCTGATTAAAACATTATAACAAAGGCTCTTTTAAACTCCAAAGTTATGGAACGGCAAGGAGGTAATAACTTTGAATTATCCTCCGGTCAATGGACAAGCCTTTTGTGACGCGATAACCTTTTTACAACAATATCGTAAAATATTTTAGCTTTATTAGGTCGATTGTTGGAGTTGTAGGTATTCCTCTTAGAGTGATTCTGGGTTTTCTAAAGCTACGTTAGGATATTTTGGGGACCTGTTTCCTCGTTATGTTAATGATGACGAGGTTTTTACGTCGAGTTTTATAAAACATCTCTTTTCTGTAGGTATAACGCGAAGCTATTTCTAAAACGCCTCTCGTTCCCGTCCGGCCAATGAGAGCGAGTCGAAGCTTCTAGAACATTCTAGAAGCTTCCTTTAAAAACATTCGACGCGCGCCCCTTTTTGACAATTACAGTCGTGTGACGTCCGTCAATAGGGCTGCACACCGAAAGTGTACAATATTTTACGATTCTTATTTTCGCCCCTAACCCTATTGTAATATACATTCTATACCATTGTATATTATATATTGTGTGTATGTTAAATAGGAAATTTTTGTTTTTCCTATCTCGCCTGCATTCACTGCAGGTGAGGTAGAAGCGTACCTATACACACCCACATTTCACCAGTTATGTTTATATACCACCTTTTGTCATCAACCGGGCACAAATACAGGCCCCAGGTTGCTACTAAGAAATTCCAGAAGGAAAAATCCAAAAATACTTTGCCCGACCTGAGAATCGAACCCAGGACTTCATGGTCAGCACTAGCCACGCGTCGCCGCTTAGTATAAATCTATGTATTTGATAAACCTTCCTATCCAGGTACCCTTTTTGGGTAAGGCTTGTATCCCATCAGATCAAAGCTATATACCTAAGAAAAAGTGCTCGAGATATCAGTCTTATAAAAAAATCCATGTGATTTTATTAGAGCGTTTGCTTCAAAAAGCGTTTTCGTCCAAGGAAGTCACTGACAAAAATTCAGAAAATCTCCACCAGATTTTCAAAATGACTTCTTTTGATAACTATAATTATTCTCAAGTGGACACCAGCAGCCAGCTCGTCTCCAAAAAGAAAAAGGCTTTATTCTTGTAAAAACAAAATAATAAAACTAATGATGCCCTAAATTGCGAGCAAAAACAAGCCAATCTTTTACTTAGCCATTGTTGGGCAAATTTTATGCCTTGCCTTTTTTTGTCTTACATTGTGCTCCCCATACATTGACCCCATGGATATCTTTATAACCCTATAAATAACATGTTTTTAGGACAGATCTGAGGAGCTGTGGTGCAAAATGAGAAGGTTCAGTGCGACCATACTTACATAGAGAGGAATGGAATAGCAATCCAACAAACGACAGACGTCTTAGAAACTGAAACTATAGGACCTCATGACATGTAACAAAGACTTCTATTAGTAAGTTGGGACTCCACTTAAATTATAGAGCTGAAAAAAGGTGTATTTCAGTAGGTGGTCTCAGGGGGTTCCATTAGTATTCCTATCGAATACACCATTTTGATAATATCCTGTCATTTGTATTTTACGAAAACCGTGCGTGTCAGATTTTCGCGGTTATTTTTCCTAATTCCATTTTTTAAGACAAGTAGCGTTCTATACAACATAACATTCTTTGGAAAAGCCTTTAGCACGACATTTCTTATTTGCATTCTATAATGTAATGTTTGCGGGTGCGGGTGTTACAATGGCTTTAAGCTAAGGTAGAACATTTCAGTAGGGTACAGCAAAAAGTACAAAATTAATTAATTCTTAAAATAAATCGTACAGGTACTGCACGTTTTCCTTCTGTTTCTACTGCTCTAGGTTCTGAGGTCTTGTCACGATAAAAATGAGTCTTCAAACATATTTATGAACGATTTCGCCAGGTTATGGCACTAATAAAGCCGTTTAGGGTGAAAGACCTTGTTCTGAAATATGGTCTTTTTTATGGTGGTTTTATAACGTAATCTTCGTCTTATTTAATGGTATTTTAGGGACTTATTTTTTTTTGGTAAACAGAGATATAAACTTTGATTGGAATCGCTCGTAAATTACTTACACGATGTCTTAGGTGGTCTGCGTCCTGAGTGACAATTAGTTTGCCGTAGAAGGAGGATGGAGAGAGATCTTAGCTTTGCGACTATGACCTATCCCTCCATTTCTATATATTTCTGCAAATCACAATTTTTGGTTTTGTGTTAAATCAAAATCAAAAGTAATTTATTCAAATTAGGCTGAGAATCAGCACTTTTCGAACGTCAAAATTACAAAAGACAGTCCCCCAAAAACGCCCGCCCTTCACCACTTCCTAGTGCTATCGCTGGGAAGAAGTGGCGCAACAAACTCCCCAGCAGCACAGCTGTCTGTTCAGTTAGAAAATACTTGATACTTGATTGTATACAATACTAGGTGTTAAGTAATTAACATTACAAGGCACAGAACATAAAATTAAATTATTCGCCTTATGTCAGCTAGCCTAGCCAATATACCAACAAATATAACAAAAACTATACGTACTCAAGCTAAAAAATAATTAATTAAAATTAAAATGTAAATAAAAATGTACTACCTAAATAAAAGCCTCCGGGCATAAAGGGCGTGACAGATTACATATTTATGCATTGCTGGGTTCTGTTCACATAGCTATCACTTGAAGTCAAAAATGATAAACTAGGACCATCGAAGTAAAATAAATAAATAAGCTAATACTAATAACAATAACCTGTCAGTAAGCTAATTCTGGAGAAAGAACATGAAATGTCATGTTCTTTGAGTTAATTAGGGCGACCAACTATTCTTATCGTGTAAGTTAAGTAGTCGTTGATGGAATAGTATGCCTTTGAACAAAGGTTGGATTTTACTTGAGCTTTAAACGCATTGAAAGGCATGTCTAGCAAAGAAGAGGGTATCTTGTTATAAAAGGTTATACCAAGCCCAACAAATGAGTTATGAACCTTATGAAGCCGGTGAAAGGGGGCACGTAGTTTGAACTAAAAGCGTGTCATGGTGCACGCAATCAAAGGCTTTGGAGAGATCACAGAAAACTCCAATAGCATTTTACGATTTCTCCTATGCGTCAAATATGTGTCTCAGCAAAGCAACACCCGCATCTGTAGTTGAACGACCTTTTGTAAAGCCATATTGCTCATTATGCTCATTAATGTAAGTTTTCTGGTTATCTGTTTGTAAAGAAGTTTAACTCATACGTCTTTGTCTGTTTGGCTATAGACAATGTTGATGCATAACAATAAAATTGAAATGGATGTCTCTTTTGTAAGGGTTGTAAGCAGACTTCTGTAAACAACCAATTTTCGCAGTGGTGCCTAAACAAGGTCACTGTAATTAGAGGGATATACAAACAAGATAAGATTTAATTCAATCAAGAAGATAGGAACCCTAAAGTTATGGCGCGGTACAAACACAAACTTGACATAGAACTTGTTTTTGTTTTGCCCTGCCTCGACCTCTGCTGCCAAAACAGTTTCTGAAGCCTTGATTTAAATAAACATCTTGTTTGCAACTCATTTGTTTAAGGGTGTATAAAGAATAGATTACTTGAGATTGTAGTTTATTTTCTGATAACCTTTACCTACCTTTTGCAAACCAAACAAAAACAGGGAATCTGTTTATAGCTTCTTACGAAAAAAGAAAGCTTTATATTATTTTCAAATTATTCCTTTCTGTAGTGTCTTTCTGCCGGATACGGGAAGCGCAGAACCGGTCGCAGTACCGCTACTTAGTCTTGTCCAGCAGTAGACATGTTTTGGATGAAATGATGATGTCACGTAAAAGAAATCTAATGGTGTGCGGTCATGTGGTCATCAATTCGTCAAGAGCTTAACTTTTTTTTTGTACAGAAATAATTGATGACTGATATAATCATATCAGTATCAGTTCCCGAAATGTCGGTTGAAATGCGACTTTTCGGGTAAGATACAAAGACGAAACTGACTGGCCAAAATAACACCAACATGCACTGATTTTGACAGATCAAAGCATAAGTTTACGCCAATTTTTGTCCCTATATATGTATCTACGTTCCAATGATCTAACTAAGGAATATTATTTTTTATGCATTTGTTTTCACCATTTCCAGGGATTCTCCCCGGACGTAATGAAAGCTATGGTGGACTCATCCAGTGGTGGAGCGCGTGCGCAACTCAAGCTGGCGCTATCTAAGATGGTGGAGCGCCACGACTGCGGACACGAGTACGCGAACAACAGAGCCAAGGAGATGGTGGAGGAGCTCTCTAAGGACGAGTCTAAGATGTCAGCTGAGCTGAGATTTTTGGAGCCTCTTATGTATAACTTTTAAGTGATAATTAATAAAGAAGGGGCTGTCTTTGTTAAGTAGTGTGAAAGAGTTTTTGAAAGGTAACTAAAGGGGGTTCTTCTGTCACAGTTTTGCTGAACCTACAAGTCTAGAAAAAGGGTACTTGCTTTTATAAATCATGTTAAGTAAAGGAAATTAATTCTTCAGAAAATTTACACCCACGCCATTTCTTTTAAATAAGCGTAAAAGACGCATAATTGTGATTTGAATATACTAACAATTTCTGTTGGTAGTCAATTTGCCCAACAATTAATGTCCCTGGCTTTACATATAGGTAAACACTGGTGACTGTGTAAAATAATTATGTATCAGACACTATTGCTGGATTTATAATTATTGCGAAACATAGAACAACGATCAATATCAAAGTTTAGGCAGACTGTGATCTGCGTTACATTCAAATAAATAATGTCTTTTCACTTTAAAAAGCCCTCTAAACAAACGAAATGAAGATTTTTCAAAAGTCAAGAGGATAATTCTAAAAACATTAAATAATTAAAAAATACTCTGACTTTTGTAATTGTACGGATGCACGGATTTAAATAAATTAAAATAGACACATTAATTTAACAAAGACAGACAAGAATATATCACATATTATAAGCCGCATGACACACCATGTCATGTTGTCAAAACAACTCTCAATAATGAATAAGCTTAGTGGAGCGGAGCGAGAAATGAGCTGAATCTGTAAACCCTCGACACAGGTATAAAGGTGCATTTATATTTAAACAAATTAAAGTATTTATCTTAGATGTATTATTTTAAACTTTATTTTTTGTACGTGATATACAATTATTTAAGAGAAAACAATTTTATACATAGTGTAATACTTATTTTAATTAGTAGATACTTAGAACTAAAGCGCGATAAGCTAATTGAAGTGTTTTTATTGTACCTTTTAGTTTTTAAAGTCAAGTCCCGTTAATGAAATACAAGGAGCGCACTCGCGGACGTTCAAGTATCTAAATACAAGGAGCGCACTCGCGGACGTTCAAGTATCTAAATACAAGGAGCGCACTCGCGGACGTTCAAGTATCTAAGTACAAGGAGCGCACTCGCGGACGTTCAAGTATCTAAATACAAGGAGCGCACTCGCGGACGTTCAAGTATCTAAATACAAGGAGCGCACTCGCGGACGTTCAAGTATCTAAGTACAAGGAGCGCACTCGCGGACGTTCAAGTATCTAAATACAAGGAGCGCACTCGCGGACGTTCAAGTATCTAAGTACAAGGAGCGCACTCGCGGACGTTCAAGTATCTAAATACAAGGAGCGCACTCGCGGACGTTCAAGTATCTAAATACAAGGAGCGCACTCGCGGACGTTCAAGTATCTAAATACAAGGAGCGCACTCGCGGACGTTCAAGTATCTAAATACAAGGAGCGCACTCGCGGACGTTCAAGTATCTAAGTACAAGGAGCGCACTCGCGGACGTTCAAGTATCTAAATACAAGGAGCGCACTCGCGGACGGTCAAGTATCTAAGTACAAGGAGCGCACTCGCGGACGTTCAAGTATCTAAATACAAGGAGCGCACTCGCGGACGTTCAAGTATCTAAATACAAGGAGCGCACTCGCGGACGTTCAAGTATCTAAATACAAGGAGCGCACTCGCGGACGTTCAAGTATCTAAATACAAGGAGCGCACTCGCGGACGTTCAAGTATCTAAGTACAAGGAGCGCACTCGCGGACGTTCAAGTATCTAAATACAAGGAGCGCACTCGCGGACGTTCAAGTATCTAAGAGACGATTTTTCAATCATTAGATAACTTTTACCTAAAGAATAAATGTGAAGTTTTGACAGACTATCCATATAAAAACTGCCAAAATGACAAACTTATTCGTCAGATAAAAGTTGATTGGCGATTGAAAAACCGCTCCTTAATGACTTTAAGGGCTGATTTTTCAATAGTCAGCTATTTCATAATTGAAAAATAAATATTACCGTTTGGCAGCTTTTGTATGGAAAATGTGTCTGTCATATTTTTTCCTCAGATAAATGTTATTTGAATATTGAAATATCAGCCTTAAATAAAGTAACTATGTAATTGTTAAGAAAAACGTTTTATTTGTCATATCCAGACCCGCTTTGTGAATGCATTTTATTTAACCGCGCTTTAGTTTTCCTACTCTGAATTAAAACTCAATTCTGAACTTAAAATAATAATAAGTAGGTACCTACCTACTTAACATAAGTTTGCGCTACCAGTCTTTAGGACTAATCACATTTGACAGCAGCAATTTTACATATTCATTGGAAATTAACTTAAATGAGAAAGTTAAGTTACAGTAAAGTTTTTTAATGTGAAAAGTTGTAAAAGATTTGCAAATAGATTTTATTAAGTGTGTATTGACCTTAAATATCAGATTAATAAAGCAACAAAGATTGTGAATGTTTTAATAAATCAAATGAACAACAATATTTTATTACTAAAATTAAAGTAAAAAGTTTTTTTTTAAATTAAAATACTCAGTCTGTGTTAATTAATGAATGCGGAATGATTTCATAACAAAACTGTTTAGGTATAGGTTTAAAATATAAAATTACAATTTACACTCTGTAACACGAATTAGACATACTACTTACTACCAAATAAAAAAATATGAAAATCAATTCATTGTTTTATAAAACCTTACCCTTAAAAAAATGCTACGTGGTTACCTGAAGACATTCCCCTTTATTCATAAACGTTGCTTAAAGTTAAACACTGTTTTACCATAAAGTAACCGTCGTGAGAAGCTATAAATTTTGTAAACAAGTGTTCAGGAGTTCACAACATTTGGACCAACAAAAAAAATGAATTTGTTTAAGATTTAATAAATTATTAAGTAACAAATATTAATTAATATATAACGAGGGTAGTTCACCCATTTGGGGTACCTCGTCATCAGAGTCCAAGTTCGACATGGTGTAGGTATGAAATAACAGTCTCAACACTAATTACAATCGTCTATTAATTCACTCTCAATAACTAATCAACAAAATCTCAAATAATTAAGGCGATGGAAATGGATTAAACTACGGAAACGCGGTAAGTTTGGTACAGGCTGGCAGAACGACCTCTCGCCCTCGTGTCCAACTCAAAAGTAACGTCCCTCAAATCCAATGCGTCCAATGTCAAACCGAATAACAGCTGACAGCTGCCAAACATGTCCAATGTCTCCAATGTCAAACCGAATGACAGCTGACAGCCGTCAAACATGCCACGCCCCGCACCGACCTCACCCAAGCACACTGCTTGACGTTTCCGACAAACGATAATAGATGGCGTTGTTCTAAATTAACATTAATCAATAGCGATTCTAATAATTGTGCCTCTTCGTTGATTCTGCGACACGGCCATCTTGACAATTCACACGTCCTCGTGTGAAGCATCTGAAACAAGAATTTAATGGAAAGTAAAACGTCCTTTGTTCGGCCTTCCTGACCAAGATATCGGGAGATAAAGACACACGATCCAAACAATACCATTTTATTCTGATTCACATATTCTCATCTAATCTTATAAAGGAAATCTCAACATTTAAATCATCACTTTTTAATAAACATCAATTTTCAAACTAATTCATGAAACATTCCGACAAAATCTAGTATGCAATGCTCTATTAGGTACCCAACCTCGTCACATACAACACATTGCCTCCATCCGGCAATCCAACGGGACCTCCCTCCGGTACCCGACCTCAACACATCACATTGCCTCCATCCGGCAATCCAACGGGACCTCCATCCGGTACCCGACCTCAACACATCGCATTGCCTCCATCCGGCAATCCAACGGGACCTCCCTCCGGTACCCGACCTCAACACATCACATCGCCTTTATTGAGCACCTTTAGCGATTACCTACATTGCCACGCTGACGTTGGTCACTCGCCTTAAGTAAACACAGGCTCGTAGCCACGAACAACGTTGGAATGCACGCAGTCTGAGTCACTTGCATACTACATTTGAATCTTTTATTCCCTCACTTAAGGTCTAACACTTTTCATCGTCAGCCGGTCTCGTCTCATCAGTTTTGCTAGAGTCATGGTCAGAGTCGGTATCAAAGTCCTTGTCATCAAAATTGTCGCTCTCAGGCATTTTTCGAAGACGGTCGTGCGCATACTTGTATGTCCGATTCGAATTAAGAGCTTTAAGTACATACCGGTCTCCTTCTAGTACCTCTATGACTTTGAAAGGCCCTTTGTATTTGGGATCGAGCTTTGTTTGATTTCGTTCTTCGTTCTGCAGCAGTACAAAGTCTCCAACTGTAAATGGTTTTAATTTAGCTTTGGTAGAGTCAAAACGTACCTTATCATAAGCTGAGCCCTTCTCCATATTCTCCATATATTAATCGTCGTTTATAAATACACCCCTCAGTGTCTACTTAGTTTATAGGTACACAATGTGGAGACAACAATACTACAATAAATAAAAACACTGGCAATCCTAAAGCATAAGAGAAAAATAAAAAAAGTGATTTTTTCACACAAACTATTTAGTAGTGATGGGCCGGCTACAGCTTTTACCAATCTTTGACTAGCTATAGTGACTAGACTATTGGATATATTTGATTGAATTTATAAGTATACAGACTGGGAACGTCATTAGATATACGCAGTTTAAGTTTATTGTCGTGCCGTTTCCACCTTATATATTAAAAGCTATTAATTAAAAGGCAATGGGTATCAGTGTTCGTCGAATCGTTGAGCTTCTTAAGTTCAGTTTTTTTTTTAAACGTTGCCCCAACACTAGAAATTTCTCCTGGATCGTGGGTGCGTTTACAAACATTTAAACTCACATACACAAACAGCCTTAAGTTCTGAGTTGAGCTGCATGATTAATGATAAAGACGAAATGTGTGCACTGACTGGATAGGTCTACTTAAATCTGTGTGATTCTTTCCTCAAAAGGCCATTTTAGACACCAATCTACGTGGTTCTCACATGATCTGGCCAAGATTATGTCTGGACTTTAAAGGACACTGTGACTTTTGAGTTTGGTGCGGCCTTTCTTCTCAATGTAGTCGGTAGGAAACGCCGACCTCATCTAGTTTTTAGAATATGATTCTCGTGTAGAAGTGTTTGTACAAACCTACTTCTACTTACAAAAATGAAAGAAAGAATAACGGTTATTTGGACACAGTTCGTGAAACACAAAATAAAAAGTAAAAATAATGTTTTAACTACAATAGTGTGTGTTACGCCAAATTTCAGAGCTGGTACCATAGTTAAATATGGTACAATAGGTACATGATAACATTACCCCTTTTCAGGTTTTGTGTTTTTACAATTAAACTTTGTAGAATCATACAAATTACGCTGAAATCGTCGTAAATTGTACACAATAGTCTACTATACTGCAGTACCTATTGTCTGTCCTTTTCCCTTTAAATTCACCCAAAGGTTGTCTTTAAAATATCGCTTTTAGCGATAAGACCGCCCATTGTGTTACCCTATGAAAACATTTCCACATTGGTAGGTATCTGTAATTCATATAGGGTATGTATAAGAATAAAGAGATATTCTATTCTACAGTGACAAAACCAGAAAAACTGTCACAAAAAATAATCACAATTGTAAACAAAGATACCTACGATTCGATTACAAAAAAAAAAAAAAAAAATGATTCTAACTAATCCAGTTTTCCATCAAGTCGGCCTTAGGCCTTGATTCCAAAATCCAATTACCTGCAGGCAGTCAATCGTAAGCGGTTATACGATTAAAATAAATAGATTTCTTTACGACCGAGTCATTCCAGAACAGGGAATTGGGATTTTAGATTTACTATGGCTTTTTTTAAAAGGGAATACGTTGAAATCAAATTTAATGCCTTTTTTAAGGGAAATATGTAACCCTGGTCCTCTAAAATCTTTTTGACCTTCTACTTTCTTGTACCTTGCAGCATTATTTACTTGTGAGCTAATATATCCATGTGTGCTGACTTTATCAATGCACACAGCACCAGTGGGGTTAGCATGACTTTACGTTACGATTCCGACGCGCGTTCGTACTAGAGCCTCTGTATCAATTCCGTCAACGATAGATTAACGGTATTATGAAGAAAATATCCTAATTTATAGTCTGCTCCATCAGTCAAGTAAATAACGGTGTCACCTTCACGACCTGTACTCCAAAACTAAGGCATCTCTCCCACCAACGACGACGAAGTGACTAGCTATCAACAATTTCGTCGCTCAAGAAACGAACAAAAGATTTCCCGGTGAGCAAAAGAGATACAATTATTATTAATTGCCCACTGACTGTTCACACCGCCAGCGAGTACTCGTTTGTCGCAGCGATATCAGCTATCAAAGAGAGTACTCGCTCAGCAGCGCTCGTTTGGCGGGCAAAACACACTTTATTATTGGTACAGACGCCAGCAAGTCAAGCTACCCGAAACTGTCAAATTTTCCCAATCAACCTTGAACCTTAAGACTTTAGCGATAAAGTTGAAAATCTATTAAAGAAATTTGACAGATTGTAGTAGCTTGATTTGCTGGCGTCAGAACATACGCATACCAGAGAGTAATAGCTCGCCTCCGTTGCGCATTCGCTGCTCGATGTTCGCCTGCTCGTTTGATGTTAAGCTTCTCGTTAATCGCTGCCGGTGAGATTGGTGACTAAGGCTAACAAATAATTCAGCCAAGTCATAGTTAAACATAATTACGAAGATCTTATTACTTGTCAAACAATAAGTCGTATCTTAACATCACTTAATTATAAGATTTAATCTTCTTATTAATAGGATCCACGGACTTATAAATAATTGTGAAGTGAGTTCAAAAGACTTCACTGTAGTAATAATAGGGGTTAAAGTATGAAATTGTCGTTTTATTGTAATAGGCACTTCGAATGGACATAGAACCTTCATGGTTTAATATTTTTGAGTGAAACGTTTTTTCACATGGTACCTATGAAGTTCTTCTTTTAAAAAATGTGCAACTTTCGATTATCGACTTTCAGTTTGTTTTTTTTATTCAGCTTAGACAAGAAAGATGGATACTTCGAAAATTCGAGTTATTTTTGAATGCGAGTTCCGACGCGGAACTAACGCGGCAGAAACAGCTTGCAATATCAATGTTGCGTTTGGAGAGGGGACTGCTAATGAACGCACCGTGCGATTTTGGTTTAAACGCTTTCGTGATGGAAAAGCAAAGCTTACCAATAAAAAGGTAATGGTAACTGTTTGGTGGTCTCAGCATGGTGTTATTCAATATAGCTTTCTCCGATCTGGTCAAGCAATAACGGCAGATGTCTACTGTGCCGAACTCCGAACAATGATAGCAAAACTAGCAGTGAAACAGCCCCGACTCATGAATCGATCTTCACCATTATTGCTCCATGATAACGCGAGACCTCATACAGCACGAGAAACCATTTTAACTCTACAGGAACTGCAATTAGAAACCATTCGTCACCCTCCGTATTCGCCAGACCTTGCTCCAACGGACTACCATTTTTTTCGTGATTTGGACAATTTTCTACGTGACAAAAAGTTTTCTTCTCAGGAGGCAGTACAAAATGCTTTCACACAGCTTGTCGAATCTAGATCACGAGAGTTCTATCGCAAAGGCATAAATGACCGTCCTATTAGATGGCAGCAATACACAGGTTGATTTTTTAAAGACCAGCCAAATTTAAGGATGTGGTACAGACCATCAAACTGAACAACTTTCTCCATGGGACAAATAGCGTAATCGCGAAAATTTTATCAAGTGTCCCATAGAAAACTTCAATACCTACTCGACCTAAATGTATGGGACGGCTGAATTTTTATTCGCGATTACGATGTTGGTCCCATGGAGAAAGTTGTTCAGTTTGATGGTCTGTACCACATCCTTAAATTTGGCTGGTCTTTAAAAAATCAGCCTGTATAGATAATAATGGTAACTATTTTGATTAAATAAATATGTTAAAATTTAAAAAAAAAAACGAATTTCAATTTTTCAGTACAAATCGGCAATTTCATACTTTAACCCCTAATATTTAGACAGAAAAGAGTAATATTTCAGTAGGCTGCCTCGTCGGTCCAGTGGCCGCGCGCTGCTGCTGCTGAGCATGACGTCCTGCGATGCAGTGTTATTGGGTTTTTCCAGCTGGAATTTTCGAGCAGCAGCCCGGAGTCTGAATTTGTACCCGGCTGGTGGCAATAGACTCACCCCTGTTACACGGGACTCAAACATAACTAGCTAAATGTGGGTGTACTATAGGTTCATCTCTGTCTAATCTTTCGGAGAATACAGTCGTTATGTTATACGGTCATCATCCAAATCCCGACTTCACACACTGTTGGCCATAGGCCTCTCTATTCTTGAACTAACCCCTACGCTCCTGTGCGAGCCTCATCCAGGTTTTGCCCGCGCTGGCAACAATCTCGTCCACCTATATCGCCGCCGGACGACCGACAAGTATGTCACTTGTCTTCGAATGTTTGGTTCTAGGACATGGCGGTTTCCTCGCAATGTTGTGAGCAGGGGTGATGAAATTATTTACACAAAGTAAAGCGCCTGCCTGGGTACGAACCCACGACCTGCACCTCGTAAGCCGCGGCCGTTACTACTGGGCCACACGGCTCTGATGGTCTATCCCACAGCCATGTGACCACACATTTCTGATACACGTTGTGTTCAAGTCCTTTTGTAGTAAAACATTTTCCACGTCCCTAGCACATCGACAATATTATTCAAGTACCTTATAGTTTTATACAGTAAAACCTAAACAGTCTGACCTAGACGTCTGGGTTTTGTCTGTACCAACTTGTGTGTCGTGTATTTTATCTGTTTCGTCGCTAGATTTAGTTTTACGGTTTTGTTTTTATCTTTTAGATAAAAATATTTAGTCTGTTGTTTGAAGGATACAAGGTTAAAGGTTGCATCAAATAAAACACCAAGGTCCAGAGGTATTATTATTATGATTTAGTTTATTTATTTGACTCCTCCGTGTCTCCGAAAGCACGTTCCGCCATTGGTCCTGAATGTTATTCGTAGATCTTTGACAGACGTCACGGTTAGTCAGAAGCCCAAAATTTTGACAATCAGTCTTACCAAGGGGTATCGTTACCACGATACCCCTTGAACTGACCTGTACAATCCACTTATTGGTTACCACCATTAAGTGGATTGTACAGGTCAGTTAGGCAGTCGCTCCATATAAAATACTGATATTTAGCTGCATCCGGTTATATCGGAAGGCGGCCCTACCATAGTTGGGTGAATTGCTAGGCTAGGTAGATTGATTGATTTAGTTTCTTTGTAATTTAGACAGCACTGGCGTTGAAATCACCAATCCATAGCACAATCAATGACCTGTTAATTCCTTGTCTGTATAAAGAACAGGCGTTATTTCTCCAGTTTTTGACCCCAACCGCAAAAACGACGCGATGTTATAAGTTTGATAGTATGTATTTGTTTTGCAGAGGCCATTTTCTACCAATACTTTACAACTTAACAAAGCTTGCAGACTGCACTTTAATTTGCCACCATACCTCAAACGAATCGTAGTTTATATATAAATATGGACTAAATAGTAAGTATACAGCACAGTATGCATCATTCCCTGGCCCTTATCCCAAATTTCTTCTTCTTCCATACTTCTCTATTGGTAAACACCTCATTCTAGCCTGGTATTTCACACAGTTTCTTTGGTCGTTCTTCCCCTACTTTTATACCCATCCACATTTATTTAATACTTTAAGCACACAAATGAACAGACGTGGATGTATTGCCATAGGCATTTTCTACCTGAACAAAACACACACACACACACACATACTCAACGACGGTTCTTCACGACATTTTCTTCATTCCTCCGCATCAAATATGACAACCACCACGACAACTACTTTTCAGCCACCGGTGTCACTTTCAGATTTCTTCATATAAACGGTGGATTTTTGAGATGGAGCAGGTAGCACCTTAATCGCTGTAGTTACAGACAAACGGTCTTAGGAAACCTTATTTATTTGAGAAATTAAAAAAAAAATCAATATGGAACTATTTTTGATTCCAAGCGATCTTGTTTCTTATAAGGATCATTGGACCAATTCAGTTTTGAGTACTAGAAAAATCAGAAAACGGAAAAATCGTTTTCCCATACATTTCATAGGAAATGAGACTCCCAATTTACTTTCTTATTATGAATAAACTGCCCCGTCTTAAAAATGTACCCTAATTTCATATTCTATCCACACCACACAGTATTGCCTATAGAAATGTATTGCCCCTATGAATAATACCGTAAAAAATACGGCTTTTCTCCCGGCAATCTCGGTCTTCAAGGAAAGTTTTTGTTGTGAGTCTAACACGACAGCGCAGAATATTATTTAATTATGTTTAATAAAGTACTTGATCGAAATATCTAGTTTTGACTCCCTAAATGTAGGCATTCAGGCAATCAAAACCAGATATTTAGTTGATGTTTTTGGTTAGGGCCATAAGTATGAAACCTACTTTTGAAATAGTCTTGTTTTTCCCGGGAGTTTCGAGACCGTATCTAGTTTCGATTTAATTTTACCGGGACTAGCGAGACTGAAAGCCCTAATAACAACCACAGACGAGTCGTAGTTTCAACACGTAACGTTCCGTAACTAGCACAGTGTGGCGCCTGTGGACAACACTATAGCATCGCACAATTTGTGGTCTGTAGGCTATGGATACAACTGAGAACATTTGTTGGCGCACTGCAGGTACATGTTTGTGCTCTGAGAATATTCATGAGCTCAATGTATTCCCGGCGTGATTCGGACACGTGTAGTGGTTTTAATGGTGGACCGAAAACCAGCGTCAGGCACTAGTTATCCGTTTTTGCTGAAAGGCCCTGTTTAATTAGCGCAGCCGTGAGGCACACTTTCCTGCAAATTTTTTACATCGGACTTTTTATTTATTTTATTATTTATGTACACACAGTAAAATAAATAGGGATATAACATAATTACAATTTGAGTACAAAGGTACTGCTTATTTTTTAAGAAATTTTTAATTGTTTTTATCAGAAGGTCAATTCTCGTAATTTAAAACGTTCAAAACCTAGTCGCAGTCTCATCTCGGAGACAAACAAATGTCAAAAACTTGTCAAATGTAGGGAAATTAGAGGTATTTTGGACAGATTGAGACTAAGATCAGACTGTGAACGTTCTTAAAATTACGAGAATTGCCCCTCTGCTGTCATTTCTGTCTTTATTTCTTTCTCTCTTTACAACACCAGATGCATAGCTAATAATGTTATGTTGATTTCGGCCGGATTCAGGCCTAAGACCTTCAATAAAAAAATAAAATAAAAACAGACCTTCAATACCACTCAAATCAGATATGGGTGACATCCACTATAAAAAGTTTTACGATAGACGTACCGTCTTCTTTTTCTTCGTCATTTCCTAAATGGGAAGAAAAAGATCGCGACCACATACGATGCGTCTCCAAGTTATGCGGTCTTCTGCAGTGTGGACTGCTCGGTACATGCTGCCTCCAACAGCCTTCTTGATCGCGTCTGACCATCTTGCCGGTGCTCTGCTTTGAGCGCGTTTAATTTCCACCCGACCCAATGTCATAATCTTTTCGAGAACATGCATTGGTGAACGAAATAATATGTCCGAAAAGGCTGAGGGCACGCTCCTGGCATATTGTAGATAGCAGCTGGGTGATGTTGAGTTGCTACAGTATGGATTCATTCGTTCTCATGGCGGTCCATGGTATACGAGCAGTCTCCGCTAACAGCACATCTCAAAAGCATCAAACACAGCAATCGCTTTCGCTGCTTTCAATGCCCCACGCTTCTGGGCCATATAAAAGATTCAAAACCTAGAGCACGGATCAATCTTATTTTGTTATTCCGTAGGATACCACGGTTTTTCGAACTCCCTAGATTTGTGGAGTAATGGCACCTTTAGCCATGCTAGCTAGAAATATACCTACTTACTTCCGTCTTATTTAGAAAGAGTATACATAACATAATCAGACTATAAGGTTCCCACTGCTGGGACATAGGCCACCTCTACCTGTGTGAGAGGGAGTGCACCTCGCGAAGAGAGCGTGTTGCATCGACTGCAAGTAAATGCGACAAGTGCAGGAAGAAGATGATAAATTCAACACAGCGGCCGAACTGAGATGAGGGTTGGGACATCCTGGAGGGGCATACATATAGGAACAGTATTAAAACCTCACAAAACATTCGGTAAATCACTTTAATTTACAATATTACATAGTATAATGTATTAGCGAACCGCGGCTGATTCGCACGGGTGCAGTGTACTGAGGTGGCGACATGTCAGAACATTGAGGTTACGGTGCAATGTCTAAGTTAAATATTAAAGCATTATACATATGAAAATATAAACCTTCTAGAAATGATTATGCAAACCACATCTAAATCCATTGTGTAATTTTGAAGAAATAAGCGACACGAAAAGCGACTGTGTTTTAATACTATAGGAAAGTTAAAAATCAAAATGATTCCATTAATACAATACAAATAAATATTTTACTGACTATTTTCCACTTCATGGCACCTACTTTTTTACATTTTTTGTACAATACGTTCAAATATTAACACCGTTTTATATGTATTATTTACAAAATATTAAAACTAAAAAGATAATACATACAATAATACATATATAAATACAGGTACAAAAAGATAAAATACATTTTAGAAAACTTAAAAATAAAATACTCTTCTAAGAGCCTTGAAACTATGTGGGTAAACAGATTTAATATTTATTTTAAAACCCTACCTACATTTATGATATTAGCCTCAAAAATAAATTGTGTAATTTCACACACAAACCAGATTAATTGTTTACAAAACTCAATTCTAGATTATCAAGTTCAATTTGATGGTCCAGAATTGACCATACCCTCCAGCACCACAATGTAACTAAAGTTACCATGACCTATAATAAACAAGAAGTCCATCGGACTTCATACTATCGATGACGAAATGAATCCATTTGATTTTCGCCATTTAGGCGCTGACAACAACGTGAGCGTCCGTGGAACTAATATTTTTGATTGCGAGTTTTACAAGATGCATACTCACAGGATAAAAAAGGTTCTAAATAACTCATGGTATACACAAAAATGTCTTATTCCACGACCTAAATCATCACAGACGTAACTACCAAAACAAAACGACGGCCACTTGCGGCAATGTGTCAATTTTAGTTCCTGAGACGCTCAAGCGGGGCGCTTTGAATCGGCACAAAAACAACTGTCATTTCATATAATATATTTAGTCGAGCGTACTTGTATAATATAGGTCAGTGAAAGCTGCGGTTTTCTATAAAAGCGGCGGCCGCCACATAACAGCACTGACTGATATGTATGACCTATTTAATACCTATGTTTTACAAATAAACTTTATGATTATGATTATGATTATGACGGCTGTCAAGAAAACGATCTCTAGGAAAACACACACAATTCACTTTCATGATTAACGTTTTAGTGATGTCATTTACCGGTAAATGGTGGACGCTATGTGGCGGCTACCGCTCTTCTAAGAAACTGTAGCTTAACTCACACCCCCTATTCAGAGCAAGGCATAAAACATTTATCCTACTTGTTGTGTCTACTAGTTTCGTTAATCGTCAAATTGTAAAGACTAATTTGTATACGAAACCAGTCGAAACTGTGAAAGAGGTGATCAATAGATAACAATATATGGTCTACACCATCTATGATACATATAACATAACATCACATCAACGCGCCTGTGATCCCCACAGGGATAGGCAGAAGGTGTTCCCATAGTCCCATGTAAAAGAGGACGAGCCTATTTGGCGAGAAATTCCTGATGAAATAAGCCCAATAACACTTTTGCTCGTTTTGGTAATCGAACCCAGGACCCCATACTCAGCAGCAGCGCTGACGACCACTACGCCAACGAGGCAGTGTGTATGACAAAGTTTTAGACACGATATGTTTTTGACAAGTATATTACGACACTTATCGTAAACAAGTATTACAACTTGTATATGGATGTAAACGCGGAGGTGCTATATATATACACTTCAACAACTACTACTTTGAAACTTTGGAAGTCAGTTCTAGAGTGTGTTTACGTTTTGAAGTAGTTCGATACCTCAATAAACCCTCTCTCAGGCTACTGTCCCATCGCCGACGATTACTGAAAAGCGAGTAGAGCTAGCAAGTAGAAACGAGTTTGCGAGCAGCGGATAGTTTTGTCGCTGGGCTATGGGCGAGTGCGCGAGTGCGACCAGCAGAATGACTGCCCAGCCCTTGCTGGTATGCGTATGTACCAAGCAAGAGTCTCTCAACGAGTGTTCTGCAGGCAATCGAGAGTCGCTGAGCGAGTTTTCTCTTTGATATCTCTTGTCGCTGCGACAAATAAGAGGAGAGAGAGAGTTCTCGCCGGCGCGCGGCGTATGAACAGTCACCAATCAACTATTAATATATGTATCTCTTTTACTGACACGGGATCTACATCTGTTGTCCATTTCATGGTTGAGCAAATGGTCGATACCTTCTTCTTCTTTCGAATTAACAGTATGGAGTAGTAGTAGAGGAGACTCTAAAGCCCCATTTACACGATACAAGTTTGAGTTTCTTGCATATATAATTGGAGACACTAATGTCGTCTAAACACTGCTTTGGACGGTGCAACGTTTATTATTGCTACAATTTATGGAATGCTACAGGCAATTAAGTTGCACATGGTAAATCAGGCTTAAGCACAACAGAGCGTATAAAGAAAGAGATGGCCTGGGCCCTAATTCACTATGACCACTTAACGATTCCTTACTTCGAAACCACGTCAATTCCTTAGTTAATCACGACATCTGCTATTAACGTACTCTCTATGATAAAATGGCGTGGTTTGAACTGTCAAAATACATGTTGTCCGTACGGTTGACATTTCGATTCCTTGCCGTTAACAAGACACGATATTGATGTGGTTTGCACGTGGTATGATTTCGCGGGGAATGATACAGAATTGGGGCCCTGACCCTTATGTGTGGTAAGTTTGATTTAAACCACTAGATACCGACTGTGTTACATGAGCACAGTTTACTTAAAATCTAACCAAAATAGTTTGCACATAGGTGCAGTAGTATAAAATATTATCATCATTATGAAGCATCTCTATCTTTTTTCAACGATGTGGCCTATCCCAGAACCACCACACTTTATAACCAAACCACAAACAAACGCATTTTATTTTGATTTGAACCTATTATAACGTTCCTTATTCTGTTCCTGAACTGGAATTCGGTCTAAACAACGCCATCAAACCACCCCATATCAACTGAATGGTGCTTCCGAGCAGTTCCAAGAAGTAGATGAAAGGTCCTTCCTTAGGCTTGGCTACTTCTTCGTCGTCATCCCACGTGAATGGGTCATCTAGTTCATTCCATGTATCGTTTTTAGCTTCAGCCTGCCTGCCAGAAAACTGACTCCCTGTAATTAACGTTGGTAAATACTTTGAGTATAGAGTTATTTTTTCCGGTTTCTTTTCGGTCTTTTTACTTAAGCCTTCGACTGACAGTTCCTCGACGTCCCTGTCTTTGGATATGTCGTTGTCAACCGGTTTCATGTTGTGCTTATTCGTAAAGTCTTGGTCGTCTTGTAATTCGATCTTCCCTACTGGTTTTGTAGTTGCTTCTGGCTTCGTATCGTTTATGCCCAGGAATCTGGAAATGGTGAAAAATTTTATGTATTAGTATGGGTCACGCTAAGTTTTCATCGTCAGAAATAGGCTGTTTTGTTCGATGATCTTAATCTAAAAAATAAACCATTATAACCCATTCAATCTTAAATGTCAAGAGATGAGTCGATAAACATTTCTTCTAAGCGTGTCGATAGTAATCTATGTATAGTCAGCCAAGAATTTGGCTACGAGCTTGGCAAATCAGTAGCGTCCATCAGCTCCTGTAGCGTGCAGACAACAGGACACGCTGGACACGATATCAAGAGCCCCACTGTTTGTGGGATAGCACCACGTTTATAATCTTGTGAGGCATTTTCAAACTTTCATTAGGTAGAATGTAATGGTTTCAATTGATTGGTAATATTATACGATAAACGATATAGCTTAAAAGCTTCTGGTCCTAGTGTAAAGCCTTGTGTAAAACTAGCAGAAAATCATTTACTTGTATATAGGCGATGTGATCCTCTCAGCAATATTGTTGGCAATCTGGTGGTAGACGTCTAAAGGTGGGTTGGTGCCCATGGTGGTGGGGTGTGTGGTGTACACCGACACCACCGTCTCGTCGAGGGGCAGGCTGGAGCATTGTTGAGACAACTGGAACAGAAGATAGAACGTAAATAAGTAAGTATAATGGATAGGTAAGAAACAAGTCCCCGCTAATGTTCTCTTTTAATTGACAATGAGCCCGCTCTTGACAATGAACTCTTGATAGAACAAGCGTCCCCAGAAGATGCCTGTACACACTTGCTTTGAAGACAGACGGCTTAAATGAAACACGGACGCTGGTAGAGAGTTTCACACTTTGTCTATGCGCATAATAAATGTGGAGGAGAAGCGCACGACTAGTCTGGACATCAAGCAAGTATTTTAAAACACCATGCTTGCATGCCAAGCTATTAAGAACGGTTTAAAAATGTTCTGGCATTATTCGATGGTCATCAAACCTAAAATAAAAGCGTTAGTTAGAAAGTCACAGATGACAAAAGCGATGAAGCCATCAAACATTCTAAATTGGTCTTGTTATATCTGATGAATTATATAATATCAATTAATTTTCCTTTTGTCCTTTATTTTATTTCAACACAAACGGTTGTTTGTTAACGTTTGATCCTGAATGAGTACAATCAGGGCCGTTTTGGACGCCACACACTGACACAACGCGTCAGGTCACTGCAATCATTGTCCTTATACACGGATACCCCTGAGGACATCATTCAGTTGCATATCACGTGTTGTGTTGCGTCAATTTATTGTGATTCATATTTGCTTGTATACCTTTAAGTTGTATTGTTTCTATATATTAAGGCATCGAATAGAAATGAAAAATCTCTTAATATCGTCAGTATCCAGTATCGTCTTACTTATGTATGTTTATATAGCTGCCAAACAATAATGGAGAACAAGGAGACTATTTGACTTTTGCTTAAAAACAAAACGTACAGTTAATACGGATTATTTATTTCATTAAACATTTAATTTCAAACTGAAAACGGACAAATCCTAGTTGATTCACAAAATTCGCATGTTATATTTTATGAGTATCCTATTTTTTTTGTAATCGAGGAGGTTTTCATAATAAAATAACTGACCCGGAAAACTTTTCCCATGCTTTGTAGATTAGATGGGTCTCCGTTCTAGCTTTTTTGATAAATATTCATATAAAGGTTATAAAGTTAAATGAGTTAAATTGATGTCATTGTTGTCAGCTTCGTTGGTCTAGTGGTCGCAAGAGCATGAGCATGAGTTCCTGGGTTCAATTCCCAGGTCGGACAAACTGTTATTGGGTTTTCCATGAAGAACTTCTCAGCAGCAGCTCGTAGTCTAGACTCGTGCCCGGTTGATGGCAACAGGCTCGCCCCCTATTTTTTTATTAACCATTAATGTCCCACTGCTGGGCAAAGGCCTCCCTACTCTCTATTCATCTCTCTCTCTCCATAGCTGCAAAGGACCTTCTTTATTAAAGGAGTCCAGTCACCTCCAATTACATGGGCCTTAAATATAACTGGTGAAATGTGGGTGTACTATAGGTACATGTCTGCCTAACCCCTCGGGGATTACAGGCGTGATGTTATGTAATGTTTATGTTCTTACTTGAAACTCCAGTCACTTTATGGCCCAAGAAAACATAAAAGTCCTTGTTTAAAAAGGCCTTACACCTTTCTCAGCTAAAGTCCACATGCCACTTAGAACTCTATCCATCCCAAGACGTAGTATAGATAAAAACCTTTTAACCTTAAAATGTTTACCTACATAATGTACCCACAAACTCTTAGGCGTTAACATAACACATCACTATTCAAAAAAGGTAAAACATAGCAAAATATAGATATTCAGGACTTCACTAAATTATAATAAACAGAAGTTCCACAAAGTATGTTGGTCCTTTTACATTACGAAATCGTACCACCAAATTAACGATTTTGGTCTTTTTTTGTCTCTCGATTGATTCTCTATATGAACTCTAAGAAGAAGAGATAAGAGTCTGAAACACCTGTCTGTTATTTTACAAATGACTTTAGGTCCCTAAGCCCGCATGACTCTTGTTAAACTTTGTATTTTGTTACTAAATTGTAAAACTACAAAATAAACAGACAAAGACTTCAGACTTATAATTAGTTTTGTCCCTCTTTTTTCATAGCATATAATTGTTGACAGATTAGGTAGAGGTGCACCCTAGTACACCCACATTTGGCCAGTTATGTGTAACGTTTACTCGGATAAGCCTAATTGCCATCAACTAGGCACAAATCCAGACTCCGTACTGCTTCTAGAAATATGTACTAGACTACTGTTAGAAATAAAAACACAATAACACTTGGCCAGACCTGAGAGTCGAACCCAGCCGGTCTATTCTGTAAAAATCTTACCGTGAAAAGAGCTTAAAGTCAGCTGTCGTTCCACCTCATGCTAGGCATTGCCAAAATTGACAGCTTACTTCAGTAAGTTTTCACGTGACATTTTTACAGAGTCACTCGGTAAGACTACACACGTAATAAAAACTGGTCCTTCTGCCCCCAACTTATTTCAGTTACCGACGGCGCCATCTCACGTACGGACTATAAAACAACAAGATAGTTGGCGCCAAAGGTGAATACTAAACACTTCATAGTTTCTTAGTGTCCTCTTGAACTCACATTTTGGTTCCTGTCCTTGAATACGTTATGTGGGTCGAATAAAATTTTCGTGTTATTTTTCCGAAGTTATAAATTAAGTTTGGTTTTTTACGTGGCTGTTTGTAAGGAAAAGTTTTCCATTTATGGCTGTGTGCTTAGAATTTTGTTTTTGGTAATTTCTGCCTTCACTGACCTTTAGCGTTTGTTTGGATCTTTTTTAAGTATGAGTAAGTAACGTAGGTTTAAAAAAACAAGTAATAACCTCCAACTATGCTAAACGACGACTTAAGGGGGAAGTGCCAGGGTAGCCCGAAAAATTAAATTTTTCTTACGTTTTTTGCAATTTGCAGGCGAGGTTGTTGTTGTTGAACAAAAGATAATTCGCGGACCCAACTCCCAACACATTTCCAAATCATAAAATGCATTTTCCTAAAACAATTCCATCTCACTCCAACCAGCTCAAAACGGAAACTCAACCTCCCACGCCGACCACACTTGACCCCACCCATCAGCTTTCCGGCCGCGTCACATTACTTAACATGATCTAATCGATGCATCCTTGTCGCCAATGCCAGTCCATCACATGCGCGTCACGTACACACAATGGCACATTTTGATTGGGATTAGCCGGCCCTTTTATACTGATTTTGGTCCTTCGAGAGTTGTGTCGTTATTAGTTTCCTTTTGTTTTGTGTTTCCTTGTTGTTAGTTGTATTTTGGGAATGTTGGAGCATTATTGGATTGATATCGTGTTGGTACGATGATAAAATATGAATAAATATAGGTAGTGAACAAAATATTTCTCACTACTTGCACTTCGATCATAGATCGCAAAGCCGCCTGTAAAGTATCGCAGAGTTTACCTAAAATTACTGGCTGTTGTTTTGCATCCTCGTCAAATTTCAGGAGGGTGTTATGTAACACATAAATAATCAAATAAAATTACGATCCCTGGTAAATAATGAATACATACTTGTTTTTTTAGTTATTTAACTTTGACAGTACCTATTTCAGAATACACCACTTTCAAAGAACAGAATCGCCCTATTGCGTATGCGGTAAACAGTGCAGCCGCAGCAGTCAGTTTTATGTGTGTGTAAAAGGGCAGAAACACTGCGGTCTCACACGGGCCACGTTTTAAAATGTGTGTCCCACACAAGCCGATTTCCGAAAATTAGAAAAAAAACCTACTTATTTTATTATTGATTCGTGTCGAGAATCAGTAGCATAGTTACCTCCTTGAATTTGACGAGGATGCAAAACGACACCTTGTATAATATAGCTGAAGAGTTAATCTCTGGAACTACCAGTCGGATTTCAAAAAATCTTTTTGCATTTGATAGCCCAATTCTTGAGGAAGGCTATATACTTAACATCACGCTAGGAGCCTGAGGAGCCCAGCAAAAACAAATAAGTCAGAAAGAACGCTAAACGAAAACGAAGTAATAGCAGGGGCAGGCGATGCGATGCGACGCGGGGGCGGGAGAACGAGACATATCACGCGGACGCAGTCGCGGGGCGAAGCTAGCTTACATTATGTTTAAAAAAACTTGAGTACACGACGAATGTGAAAGCACAAAATAATATTTTTATAGTAAAGATAAAAACACATGGAAAAGTGGAACGCTGTGCAGTAACGCTGCTTTTTCATTGTTGGACTCTAAACTTTCGATCCCTTTAAGGCTCACCAAAATAGTCGTTCGTCACCAGACATCGTCTATTGTATTATCATTAATAAGTACGTAATAAAATCAAACAAATGAGTAATAATTAATTTGGTTGACGCATGACGTTTTGTTATAAGTACAAAATGTAATGACGTACGTACATACTTTCATACTTGTTAGGTTGTCACATCGTTACAACGAACGTAAGTATCACCATCATCATCCCATCAGTTAAACGACCACTGTTGAATAAGGGAAGACAACGACTGATTCAAAGAACTCTCAGCGATGTTGCTATGCTTCAATCAACTCAGTCTATCGCAGTCGACTACTGGACATAGGCCTCTCTCTGTCCCAGCCGCCTTTTTAAGGTCGTCGGTCCATCTACATAGTTCGGGGGGCGTTTCACACTACGCTTGCCGATACGCGATCTCCACTCCAGGATTCGTGTGCTCCACCGGCTATTGGTCTTTCGACAAACATGGCCAGTCGACTGCCACTCCAGCTTGTCGGTAATTCCGGGTCCCTTCCGGATAATTTCACATCTGATTATATCGTTCAAATAAACTCCGAGTATAGCCTGCTCCATAGCGCGCTGAGCGACCTATGCTTGGGGAGGAATTAATAAAATGAATTAATACTCGAAAGTATACTGCTCAAGGAACCACAACGTCTTACCTGCATCTGACATCCTGCCGGAGATCGCTTAACTAAGGCCTAGGGAGGTTGTTGGCATGTTGGAAAACGTATGAGTAGCCTTAAACGTAGAATTTAATATAAATTTCTCTAAATATTCTATGTATCTATCAAGCCTGTATTCTTCCACTGCAGGGCCGCAGGGCCCTCTCATTTTTTAACACACTGTTTTTCTTTATTGCTTAAGTAAAGTAGACTACACGCCAATAGTAACAACACCAGTATAACTTCTGTTGGTCTTTAATTCTATTGAAACTACCTACTACTACCCTAGGCCAGCAGTTGGAGTTTATTTGAAGTTTATTTGATCAAATCGGAAATAAAATCGTCGGTGGTGGCCGCCACCGACTTACGATCTGCTGTACTGTAGGAAGCTCATCTTGATTGATAGCAGGCTCGCCTTGGTATAATTATTCAAAGTTATTTTGTATCGATTTAAAAAGTTATAAATAAATGACCGTATTTTATACTTGTATATAATTGTATATATTAGTGTTAATTACTATTAAAATAAAATTAATATGAATATTTATGTACATAATTATTATAATAATGACCGCAAAAAGTATTAATAAAGTTTTGTGTCCCAAATTAAATGGAAACGAAGTACCGTTAGCGAACACGTTCCACACAAAACTGTTCTGGTCCTTTGGTACATACATGTGTTTTAAACTTTTGTACTCTCCCACGCTTTTAAAAGTATAAATTGGGCTATATTCTGAGCTTGAGAAGTAAGTCTTCCTATATCTCATATCAAATGATAAATGATTATTTCTGTAAATAGGTTTGTACAAACACTTTTACACGTCAATCAAATTTTTAAAAACTAGGTTTGGTCGGTATTTCCTATCTGACTACTCTGAGAAGAAAGGCCGAAACAAGCTCAGAAGTCAGAGGTCACAGTCTCTTTTAAAGTCCAGACATAATCTTGGTCAGGTCATGTGAAGACCGTGTAGTGTAGCCGTTTGGCAGTTGCCCGCCAGACACAACACCCTGGTCGGAGGATCCTCCCTTTTCTATAGAGTATGAGTGAACTTTACACCCTGTTCCTCATGCCTCTATTGTAGATTGATGTCTGAATTAATGTTCTTTTGCGGAAAGAACCACACAGATTGAGTGGACCTGTACAGTCAGTGCACACATTTGTCAGTAATCGTGCAGCTGAACTCAGAACTTAAGGATTTCAGCGATTCGACGAACAATACCATAGAAAGGACATTCGGGTAGGCCACTTATGTTACTCAAACTGTCCGACCATGACAAAAAATAACAGGACAGGGAGGAAAAAAAATGACCCACATAGTCTTCACATTCATAATAATTAAAATAATATAATACTTTACAAAGTAAGCAAATGTCATTGTATATATAAAATTCACATATATGTATAAAAAAAACATTAAATATGTAAAAATTGGAAGCAGCTGCTGGTCCAGCAACAATGACATATTATTTTTGACACCGAATTGACACTGACATTGACATTTATAATGTGCGTTCTAGTGGCACCAATAATTATAATCAAAATACTGACAAACAGGGGCAGCGATAATATTATTGTAATAAGAAAACATTCGTTTGTTCATTTGGTATGAAAGTTTGACTCTGATGTGGATTATAATCTGTAATGATAGTAATTGGAGATTTTAATAAAAAAAAAATCCTTTATATGGAGAAAGTGTGATTATGGATTTTGATTTATTGGTAGATATTGACTGATTTATCGGAGAGCACGATACTAACGCGTTTATTGCCTTTGGTGGTTAGATGAATCTATAATCGACCTCGAAATTGCTACTATTGACACATAAGCATAACATCACGCCTGTTATACCCAAAGGGTTTGGCAGAGGCGTATCTGTAGTACATTTAGAGAGTTATGTTGTAAGTCCAGTTCAGGCAGACTCCGGGCTGCTACGGAAATATTCCAGTTGGAAAAACCCAATCACACGGCCCAAACCGGAAATCGAACCCAATACCTCAAGCTCAGCCATCACGATTGCGACCACTAGACCAACGAGGAAATAAAAAAAACTTTGTGAAACTATCTGCCGCACAACCGAGGCTATTATTTTGTCTATCTGCAACGATTGGAATTGGTGAAGGCTATCATCTCATCATAACCTAGCCTTTTCCCGACTATTTTGGGGTCAGCTTCCAGTCTAACCGGATGTAGCTGAATAGAAGTATTTTATTTTATTTATTTCTATTAAAAAAAAAAAAGTTGCCCCACACCAGGAATTACTCCTGTATCGTGGTTGCGTTTATTTTACATGGAGTGACTGCCTATCTGACCTCCATAACCCAGTTACTAGTTAATATGATACCCCTTAGTAAGACTGGCTGTTTGACTACCCGTAACGACTGTCAAATATCTACGAATGACAGCTGGGATCAACGGGTAAACACGCTTTCCGAGACACGGAGGGGTCTGGGTATGTAAAGATAACTACCCTCAGAGCAACCCCGGCTAGCGTAGCTTAACCGATCGATCGGCCCTGCGGCTGTTATTATTATACTTGGCCACAAGCTCCTCATTGGTGAATACAATTCATTTGCAATTTGAGTAGGTACTTGGGTACCCTACTTATGTACATCGATGCGTTTATCGCATCATTGTGACCTCAAATATAAAGGACCTTGTATCGGTATCTATAGCTTGCAGATTTTTCCTCATAAAACCAAAAAGGAAAATGCTTTATACGCGTTTTGGTGATGGGAGATCTCATTACAATACTTTTAATATTACCTTGATTAATAATTAAATACAGGGTGGCAGGGACATCGACGCGCAACCTGTTACCATGGATTCAGTTCATGATCCTGGCCAAAAAAACAACCGATTTCTAATTTAATTTTTTTTTATGAAAAATAACTTTAATTTCTAAAATCGGTGTCATGGTTTTGTATTTTCGTTTTTTTCCCACCGACTTCCGAAATTAAAATAATTTATCTTGTAATATTTTTTTTGCAAGACGTTTGTTTTTCTTTTTTTGGAAAAAAGGCTTTTTTCTTTTCACTTTTTAGCTGTCGTACCTACTTACCCCATACAAATTTGTATACAATTTGCTATGTAAATAACAGAAAGTTTTTATAACATCATCAACATACACAAAGTTAATTAAATAAAGCTAACTCAAAAACGACCAAAGTAAAGTCAATACAATTCATATAGGACGGCAGCGCGAGCTTCCTCTACCAAATGAAACATTACCATACATTTAAAAAACAAACATAGAACCTCCTTCTCTTTTAAAGTCGGTTAACCGACTTTAAAAGAGAAGGAGGTTCTATGTTATAATACTAAATTTTTAGATATTTTATTTATCAAAAATATCCAAATATTATAGCAGATTTTATAGAATCAGTTTCTAGATTCGATAAGTACTAATCCCTAAATAATTACGATACTTAACATAAATCTTCAGTAGGTCAACGAACTACATATGAAACAAGTTTGCCAATCAGTGGAAAACTTTGCGTCTCTCGATGGCAGCTGCTCTCACGAATAAATCTACAGCTGTTATTGTTCAACAAACTTCTTGTGCCATCTGTCTGTACATTGTTACCAGATAACAGCTTCTAATTAAGAAGAAAGATAGCTTAGGGAAGAAATAAAAGTATTTATTGGGATTCGCATACATAGATAACAAACTACAACACAATCACAGAAACATAAAAAAACAAAAGTATACGAGTATTAAAATGAAAACAGAAAGTCATAGGACTTCCTGAGGCTGGTCCTATCTCAGGATGATACTGTGACATTTAAAAATAAGTGTCGCAGCGCTGGTATCCTGATAGGGCCCGCTGTGTTGTCACTAAAAATAAAAAACTAAATAATAAGGAGTATATAGTGGTACAACATCGAGAGAAACAGGATGACTCGGACGACGTTCGATAGATTATTTGAATAATCACAAAAAAATACCTAGCCTTTTTTCTACTATATTGGGCTTGGATTCCAGCCTAGCCGGATGCAGCTGAATACCAGTCCTATTTTACATGCGAGCGACTGCCTATCTGATCACACTATCAATCACAATCTGAATCATTTTGTAGTATATTGCTAATCCATTGCTTCATATGTTCGAAACATTTGTCTGCTCAACAACGTAAATAACGCAATAAATGTTGTTGAACTATCAATATGAAAGCCTTTGCTACTGTTAGTGTGATACGCAACCATCCCGCTGGCAACTGTGAAGTCGTAAGTTCACACCCTACCTGTTGCACTTTTGGCGTGAACCTAGCACAAGCTTACTTAACTATCTATCTAACTGGAACACTATACATTAACTAACCGGGTGCTCAAATATCCAGCAAGTATGAAAAAAACCAGTCAAATAGGAGTCGGACTCGCACACGGAGGGTTCCGTACCACCGTACAATTATGTTACTTTTTGTTGTTGTAGCGGCAATAGAATTACACACTGTGAAATTTCAACTGTCTACCTATTCCGGTTAATGAGATACAGCCCGTTGTCAGATAGATGGTCGGATGGAAGGACAGACTGCAGAATCAGAAATATTTATTTGCCCACAATGTAGGTACAGGTTTGAGATGGTACAGAATACAATGTTTCCGCTACATTCTACCTTACGGCGTGCAAAAACATAAGTTAACATTACATTGACATTAAAATAACAAGACATCAAAAATTAATACACTTATATAAATTGTCACAATAAAAAGTCATTACATTAAAAATTATGTTATCAAATTATAAATTATTGCAAAATAGTATTTAAAATGCCAATTACAAGAAAAAAAGTCAAGGTACAGTTATAAATCTTTGTCATTCAAGAAGTCATTCACAGAGTAGTAACTTTTTTGTAATAGCAATTCAGTCAGTTTAGTTTTAAATATGCGTGTGGGTTGTTCTTTGAGATTATGTGGAATTTTATTATAAATGATTAGCCTTATTAACCTCATTATATTTTTTCTTAATAGTGCTGTATTATATTTTTCTGTATGTAATAAGAACTTGTATTGTAGTCTTAAAGGGCCTGACCTTGATCTAATGTCGATAAGTGACGGAAATAAATTTAAATTCGACCTAACAAAGATGGCCACTTCCAATATGTACAGCGACGGGAAGGTTAGTATTCTTAGAGACCTAAACACAGGCTCACAGCTATCTGTAGATTTTAAACTTGACATTGATCTTATGCAACGTTTTTGGGCTTTGAATATCACCTCCCTTTCGCTACAGTTGCCCCAGAATATTACCCCGAACCTTAAAATCGATGCCACCAAGCCATGGTAAGCTGTGAGAAGAGTAGTTTTGCTAACTTTGCTAACTCAATTTCTTACATACGTCCTCAGAATGAGGTTTCCAAGTCAGATTACTGTCAATAAGGATCCCTAGGAATTTCGCTATGCTTGTTGAGTCAACTTTTTCCCCATTATGACTAACATTTATATTTGGGGGACTGATCCGTTGGTAAAAATGCATTACCTTCGTTTTAGTTAGATTTATGAATAAGTGATTTACATTGAGCCAGGTAATAATGCACTTTAATGTGTTATTTATATGCAGAGGCTTAGTAATAGGGTCCCGTTGGCACCTTTTAGGTATGGAGTCCCAAAAACTAAGGTAAGACACCAGCATGATGATCGATTTAAAAAAAAATTAGGCACATCAAGCTACCCGAAACCGTCAAATTTTCCCAATCAACCTTAAACCTAATACTTTAGTGATAAAGCTAAAAGTCTTTTAAAGAAATTTGATAGATTGTAGTAGATTGATGTGCTGGCGTCTGTACATTGGTACTTTCAGCTATTTTTAACTAAGACAACACACGGCTTTTCCCGACCAAATCTTTAAGAAATTAACCTTAAAAGCCACATCAATCTAAAGAACAGTTCTTTATGTGTAAACTCTGCAGAGGTGATGGGTATCGATATCAAAACACGATAAAATAAAAACAATAAAGATTTGATGTTTTTTTTTTTGGAAGGAAAACGCCTAGAGGGGTAATTCTCGTAGTTTTAAGACCGTTCACAGTCTGATCTCAGTCTCAATCTGTCAAAAAATACTTCTAATTTCCCTACATTTTGACGAGTTTTTGACATTCGTTTGTCGCTGAGATGAGACTGCGACTAGATTTTGAACATTTTAAATTACGGGAATACGGGCCCTGTTGTTGTGTTGTTATTTGAAGTATGAATTGAGCAAATAAATTTTATTTTGTTTTATCGTGTTTAAATATCGATAACCCATAACGGCCCATAACGCCTGTGAAGTTTACACATAAAAACTATAGTGACAGTAACTGCGGTCGATTGATTGAGAAAAACGCATTAATTTGATCTTGTTTTTTGGTAGGGTCCTACCAAAAAACAAGATCAAATTAATGCGTTTTTTGTTTTATCAGTTTTAGTTGTCGTGCCCTGTGTTGTTAGGGAGGACATCGCCGTCGAGGTAGACCACAGCAAAGGTGGCTCGACGATGTCGGCGGTGGTGGTGTTGCAGGAGCAACATGGCCAGAGATTGCATAAGACAGGGAGGTTTGGAAGAAACAAGGGAAGGCCTAAGCAAAAGAGCTAAGAAAAAAAAAATTTTTAGTCAACGAATCCCATCACGTCTTTGAAGTTTCGCTAGCTAATTTAATTTGACCCTGTATAAATAATAATAGGCAATGTCTAGCTTCCCTGTTCTTTAACCAAGGTTGTTCGGCAACCATGCTTTGATAACTTATGGCAAACAGGCAAATATTATGGTCAGAGAGGCAAGCTGTTTGCTAATGAGCGCTCGAGCAGTTTCTATTAAAACAAAGACGACCTAGAGACTGAGAAATATTAAGATTAGCTAAGATTGCTGAAATTTTTGTAAGCACAAGGGGCAACAAGCACACGTGGCTTTGGGCAGATGGATATCAAGAGTAAATGTGGTGCTGTTCCACAAACGATGGGCCACTTCTTCCACTTCTTCTTGCAATCTTAATGGACCAGAATTCGGCTATGTGTTTGGCACCATCAATACCGTCCATCGATGAAACGATGGGCCACTTAATCCTACTATCCTACTAGTCCTATCCTACTTAATATTATAAACGTAAAATTTTGTATGGATGGATGGATGTTTGTTACTCATTCACGCAAAAACTACCGAACGGATTTGGATGAAATTTGGCACACAGATGGTTTATAACCAGGATTAACATATAGAATACTATTTATCCCGATATTCCCACGGGATCGAAACTTATGCGGGTGAAATCGCGGGGCGCAGCTAGTATAGTATATTTCGTGTCCTGTCGTCTGCAAATTACAGGCACCGATGGACGCTAGTGATGGCGCCAAACACGTTGCCGAATATTATGTGCCGAGTGCCGTTAGGGGACGAAACAAAACTTTTTAATTCGAATAGTAGATACTTATACTAATATCTATAAATATTCTACGAAGTCGTAAAACACACATACTTTTTTGTTAAAGTAGAATTAATTTCTTTCTGTCGAGGCCTAGAGAAAAAAAAGTGGGCACACGGGTGACTTGGTCACTTGTCGACAGATTCTAATTAATGCATAAGTAATATTCTGTACTCCTACAGTGTACTTCGCAACAAGTTATTAACTAGCAATGGTATTTATTTACCTACCAATAATGTTATCAATACGTTTTTTTCTGTCACGTCTAACGGTTTTGTCGGTCAATGGCGTGGCGGGCAAGAGTATTGAACTATGAAATAATATTGTTATGTAAGTAACTAAGCATTATTTTGGTTAACTTAGATTTGGAGTTAGTGGTAAGTTATTGTCATTAATGTAAATGTTGGGAAGGTCTAGTCAGTAGTTCATAGTGTCGATTAGTTGTGTCAGTTTTCACTGAAGGTGAGAATCTAATCAACCTACGAAGAAAAAAAAAGCAAAACAAAACAAAATTCAAAATTACATTGCGTAGATAATATTTTAATTTTCTAGTTTAATCCAGAATTCAAAATGTGTGCACAAAAACTCGTTCAATAGGTGCTTCTCAGCGCATCATGACGTCATCCAAGAATTTTGAAAATAAACTGGACAAGTTACAGGAAGCTGTGAGTTATCATAGACAGACCCTTTCAGAACTTTGCAGCATGGTAACAAATCTTTCAGGGGGGGCAATACTTTCTGCTGACAGCAAAGTTGAAGATAATAGGCGTCCTCCAATCAAAACACCGGCGATTCAATACGAGGATAGGGCAATATATTTGGATGGGTCTAAAATAAGATTAATATATTATCTACGAAGCGTTTTTCCCAATATTGGGGACGCCTTCCAGTCTCACCAAATGCGGCTAAATTACTAGTATGTTACATGAAGCGACTGCATATCTGACGTCCACAACCCAATTACTGGGTAGCTTAGTAAGACCGGTTGTCAGACTTTCGGGCTTCTGATGACTTGTAACGCCTGTCAAAGATCCACGAATGACAGCCGGGACCAGCGGCTTAACATGTTTCCGAGGCACGGAGGGGTCTTGAATAGTCTTGAAATGTAAAGATGGTCACCCATCCACTGACCAAATGCGACAAGCGAAGCTTAACCTGACCGATCGACCTGACCGTGCGGCTGTTGCACAAGCCCCTCCTTAAATAAGCGATGTAGATTTGTATCTAATTTAAAACTGACTGATACTTAGTATAATTAATCAAACAGTCCACACAACACATAAACATAACATCACGCCTGATTTCCCCGATGTACCCCATCGTAGAGGTAGAGGTGTAGTAGGTTGTGTCTTATGTAAAAGGAGGCGAGCTTATTGCCATCAACTGTGCGCAAATCCAGGTTCCGAGCTGCTACTGAGAAATTCCTGATGGAAAATTTCAATACCACTTTACCTAACCTAGAAATCGAATCTAGAGCCTCAGGCTCAACAGTACCTAGCGCTTGCGACCGACTAGACCAACGAGGCAGTTTTCATTTATAATATCCATAGAATAGGGTAGACTATGATAATATCTAAAGTCAGATAAAAATGAGATGATAGTAAAAACGGCGTTACCTTTGCACGAACAGACCGCCATGAAGACCATGCAACGTGGTTAATTTACCATTATCAGATGAGTGCACAAAATCAATTACAACTGGAAAATTATCTTGATCGTTTTTCCTCAAATGAAATAGGAATACTCATCGTAGCTGCTGTTAGATCACGTGAACTAGAATTCGTTCAAGAAGATAAATAATAATAATTTTTTTATTGGCATAAAAACAGGTTACAGAAAAATTGAGACCCTGGCTCCAGAGCTAGGTTAGAGTACCTATTTATTTTTTATTTATTTATTTAATTATTTATGTACACACAGCAAAATACATAGATATATGACATAATTATAATATGAGACTGCTTATTTCTTAAGAAATTTGTAATTCAGGAGCCAGTGACATCTTCCATTTACAATTTAGGTTACAATTATGCAAGTGTTATGCAGCAGATGACTCAGAAGAAGGCCGAAATCTATAGAGCGAACTTCAACTTATGTAGTAAACCTACCTAGCTCCAATAGCGTTTTAAACGAAAATAAACCTTATTAATATAAAACTAATAAAGATATTTGTATAAAACGTTTGATTATAGACGCTTGTATGCATATTAAACTCATACAAATAAATTTCAATTGAGTTCCTGGTTGGTCTAGTGGTCGCAAGTGCTACTATTAAGCATGAAGTTCTAGGTTCGATTCCTGAGTCGGGAAAAGCGCTACTGAGGTTTTTCATAAAGAAGTACTCAGTAGAGCCGAGAGTTTGTATTTGTGCCCGAATAATATCAATAGCATCGAACCCCATTATGACATCTCCAACTTTGTCAACTCCTTCGGAAAATCAGAGTGTAGTTACTGATTCATGTGTGCCCACTGCCCATCCTAACTTTTTGTAAATCGATCTGGCAGCCGAAGTTTCTCTGTCAGTGGCAACTTTTTTTTTATGTCCCATGCTGAGCAAATGTCTCCCTACTCTCTTTGCACTTCTCACTGTTCAGAGCTGCCAAAGACCAATCTTTATCAAAGGAGTCCAGCTCATCCCGCCATCTCCGTCTGGACTTGCCGCAATGTCGTTTGTCATTAAACGGGACCCACCGGGTCGTAAGTTTGGCTTATTGATCGTCTGACATGCGGCAGATGTGTCCAGCCCAATTCCACTTAAGCGTGGCAGCTTTCCGAGTGACATTAGTTATTTTAGTGACGGAACGGTTTGTTTTATTCTTAACCCGGTCCACAAGTTTAATACCCAAAATACTCTATTCCATAGCTCTCTAGCAAACCTCCAGCATGGATCTCTGCTGAATTGTCAAAGACCATGTTTTAGAACCATACGTGAGGATGGAAAGAGTACATATGTCGATGAGTCTTCTCTTGAGGGATAGCGGAAGATTGTTCTATCTTGCCTGGAAAGAGACTGTTTGACCAAGATAGAGATACTCATCGACATATTCAACCTCCCCACCCGCCACGGTGATCCTGCGATGCACGTTGTTTGTCATCATTGGTCTTGTCATCGACATATTCAACCTCCCCACCCGCCACGGTGATCCTGCGATGCACGTTGTTTGTCATCATTGGTCTTGTCATCGACATATTCAACCTCCCCACCCGCCGCCGTGATCCTGCGATGCACGTTGTTTGTCACGGTGATCCTGCGATGCACGTTGTTTGTCATCATTGGTCTTGTCATCGACATATTCAACCTCCCCACCCGCCACGGTGATCCTGCGATGCACGTTGTTTGTCATCATTGGTCTTGTCATCGACATATTCAACCTCCCCACCCGCCACGGTGATCCTGCGATGCACGTTATTTGTCATCATTGGTCTTGTCATCGACATATTCAACCTCCCCACCCGCCGCGGTGATCCTGCGATGCACGTTGTTTGTCATCATTGGTCTTGTCATCGACATATTCAACCTCCCCACCCGCCACGGTGATCCTGCGATGCACGTTTTTTGTCATCATTGGTCTTGTCATCGACATATTCAACCTCCCCACCCGCCACGGTGATCCTGCGATGCAAGTTGTTTGTCATCATTGGTCTTGTCATCGACATATTCAACCTCCCCACCCGCCACGGTGATCCTGCGATGCACGTTGTTTGTCATCATTGGTCTTGTCATCGACATATTCGACCTCCCCACCCGCCACAGTGATCCTGCGATGCACGTTGTTTGTCATTATTGGTCTTGTCATCGACATATTCAACCTCCCCACCCGCCGCGGTGATCCTGCGATGCACGTTGTTTGTCACGGTGATCCTGCGATGCACGTTGTTTGTCACGGTGATCCTACGATGCACGTTGTTTGTCACAGTGATCCTGCGATGCACGTTGTTTGTCACGGTGATCCTGCGATGCACGTTGTTTGTCATCATTGGTCTTGTCATTGACATATTCATTTGAAGTCCGACCTCTAAGCTTGCCGTGCTTAGATCTTCTAGCGTCTGAATCATTGAGATGAGTCATATTTATAGTTAATTAAAACGGTACAATACCAATTACATTAATTAACATAATTTAAACTATTAATATTACATTGACAATAATAATGTTGTATAAAAACTAACACGGAAAAGTTCACTCCCTTGAACTTTAATTAATCTATGTATTTATATTATTTGGAACAAAGTCTTATTTCACAATCAACCTCTGTGAGCTAGGTGGCTTAAATTTTCTAACTGAACATCTGAATCAAACACTAGTTTAGAATTAATATCGATACGAAAAGAATGAGAAAATAAATATATAGATAGGGCTTTGTACAGTTACAATTCTTATTCCCCCGATCTCGTCGCATCGCATCGCCTGCCGCGCTATTATTTAATTTTTGCTTTGCGTTCTTTCTGACTTTCTTTCTTTTTGCTAACGGTCCTAGCGTGATGTTAAATAGCCTATAGCCTTCCTCAAGAATTGGGCTCAAATGTATTTTTTTTTAATCCGACTATTAGTTCCGGAGGTTAGCGCGTTCAAACAAGCAAACTCTTCAGCTTTATTATTAGTATAGATAGAATAGAATAGAATACTCTTAATTGTACACCATACAAAACAGAACACAAATATATACAATTTTACAAAGTGTGACACAATGGGCGGTCTTATCGCTAAGAGCGATCTTTTAAAGACTACCTTTAGATAGATATATTAACGTTTTGTAGATAGATATATAGATTTGGAAACATGGGTAACAATTTGGTAATACATGGTAAATCAGCCCAGTCTTAATCCTGCAGATTTATCCTGGCTGATCTTTATACCTCGTCATGACTTTTCCCGAAGGTATTGTAGCGTTCTATAGTTTCTGCCCACCCCTATACAGGGTGGCAGGGCCATCGACGCGCAAACCATGAATTCAGCACATGCTTCTAGATCCCGTAGCGTAGAAATTTTTCGTCAACAGGTCGATACAGCAATTATTTTTAAAATAATCGTTGAAAAATTCCTACGCCCCTTTCGTAGAAATTTTTCGTTAGGTTCAGGATCATGTACTGAATCCATTGTACATTGAACAGGTTGCGCGTCGATGTCCCTGCCACCCTGTATACGAGAAAGGCTTGAGTTTATGTATAGCACAAGTCTAGAATACTCAAATTCAATTTTACAAGAAAGGGAGTATCTTTATACTCCCTTTATTCCTTCCCCTCCCTTACTCTCTTTCTTTCTTAATACACAAAATGTTTATTATTAAGAGGAAGTGCTGCCCAAACGTATAATAACTTCATTTTGTTAGGAACAATGATGTTTATAAAATTCAGTATGATTGCGAACATAACACACATAACGGAACATCACACCTTTACACCCTTCGGGGAAAGCGACACGACGACACATCAGGCTATACATTTCCAGGTTTAGCTGATCACGCATGGTATAGCTTTTTTGTACAATCAGAAGTCAGCATAAACTGGTTGTGTATAAACTTGATGTGTCGCCGTGCGTGACTATACAGGCTGACAGGGACATCGACGCGCAAACTATAACAATGAATTCGGCACATGATTCTAGGCATATAAATTTTTGTCGATTATCAAAAAGAAAATCTGGTGTTTCATGGAAGTGCTATATCTACGCGTTTTTTTTTTTTTTTATAACTAACGGACAATTTTCACGTTCCAGAGTCATGAACTGAATAACTGAATCCATGGTAACAGGTGGTGCGTCTATATCCCTGCCACCTTGTATACAGTAAACCCACACTCCGACAGTTGTCTTTAAGTCCCATGTACTAGGGCGGAGCCTATCCACCGGGCACAAATCCAGACACTGGTTAGCTACCGAGGTACTCTCGATAGAAAAAAACATTTTGCCCGACCTGGGAATCAAACCCAAGACCACTAGACCAACGAGGCGAGGTTGATTGCGATTAATGTTATCGTTATCGAACTGCTCTGCCTGAAATATAGTGTGCTAGTTCGTTTGTAGTTTGTGACTAGGGTCTATCTACAGTGTCTATGGTATCCTGGAATGGAATGGGAGGATGACTTGGTGAGGCCTGCTGGAAAGACATGGACTGGACAGGCAATGAACAGCAAGAATTTGAAGGGGTTGAAGAAGGCCTTTGCAAAGGGCACGCAGAGACTCAGAACTGATATTAAACACGTTCTGAACTACAACTATCACTCTACTATAAATAAATAAATTATAGAATCTACAGTTTCAGCGAAGTAGTTTTGTAATTTGGTAGGTACAGAAGTACTTAAGTCTTAAAAAAGAATATCTAAGAAAATGCGGCACAAGGGAGCCAAAACCCCTGAAACATTTTGTGTGTTCCAGTCTAGCCGGATGCAGCTGAATACCGTTATTTTAAATGGAGTGACTGCCTATTTGACCTCCACAACCTTGTTTCTGGGTAACACGATACCCCTTGGTAAGAATGGTTGTAAGACATTCAGGCTGTCAAAGATCCCAAGAATGACAGCCGGGACCAACGGCTTAACGTACTTTCCGAGGCATGGAGGGGTTTCGGTATGTAAGGATGGTCACCCATACACAGACCGACCGCAGCAAGAGCCACTTAACCTGATCGATCGACCCGTGCGGCTTATATTACTTAGCCACGAGCCCCTCCTGTAGTTAACTTATTAATCACCATATTAAATTAACATAACATAACATCGCGCCTGTATTCCCCGAAAGGTCATGCAGAGGTGCAGCTATAGCACACCCACATTCCGCCAGTTATATTTAAGCCCTATGTAATAGGGGGCGAGCTAATTGCCATCAATCGGGCACAGATCCAGACTGCTACTGAGAAACTCCAGACGGAAAAACTCAATAACACTGCCTGATCCGGGAATCGAACCCAGCACCTCATGCTCAGAGCTACCACCAGACCAACTAAAAAAAAAATGACATGGAAAAAAAAAGTAACAAAATTTCCACTCAACCTGAAAACTACTCATACATGCTCTCCAACCACCACCCACTAGGACAACGACCTAATTATTGAAACAAATCAAAGATTTTTTTAAACTCACCAAAAGCACAGCAAACATTTTCAAAAAACTCCTCATGTTTTCGTAAAACGGAAGACTTTTCTCAAAAACGTCCACTTCTTACTTCTTCTAAATCGAAACAATCGATACAGGCGTGTGACTCCCGCGCACATTGAACTAAGAATGCTTGGATGCGCGGACGCCGATCAACATGCTGTCCGTGTAGAGGGACCATGCGCGATGGGGCGATTTGGGACTTTGTTAGGACGTGCTATAGGTCATGTGTGAACAGGATAAACAGTTAAGGTTTTTTTTCGGTAATGGTCCACTCGTGGCATGAGTTAATTTTATTGACTTTTGAACACGTTACTTAAACTAGCCTTATTAAAACTTTAAAAAGCATTTTATTTAAACGATTATCTCGTTTTACGTAACTTACAATATTTATGTAAGAAAAATCTACATCTTTCTTTATAATACCTACATAACTTTAATACTAGAGATATTAATTAGATCAACCATTTTTCAGATTAGCTAAAGTACATACATCTTTTGTGGGGTACTGTTTTAAATCTTACAACAAAATACCTTGTGATCTCATCATCATCATTTCAGCCAAAAGACGTCCACTGCTGGACATAGGCCTCCCCCAAGCTCCTCCACTTCGACCGGTTTCGTGCTTCTCGCATCCAACAGGTTCTTGCGGCCGTCACTACTAATATTATAAACGTGAAAGTTTGTATGGGTAGATGAATCGATGTTTGTTACTCTTTCACGCAAAAACTACTGAACTGATTTTGATGAAATTTGGCACACAGATGGTTTATAACCAGGATTAACATATAGGATACAAAAAGTATCCTATCTCGATATTCCTACGGGACCGAAACTTATGCGGGTGAAACCGCGGGGCGCAGCTAGTATATAATAAATGTAATTAATGTATATTTTATAATTAATGCATATTTTATAATTAATGTATATTTTATAATTAATGTATATTTTATAATTAATGTATATTTTATTATTAATATATATTTTATAATTAATGTATACAAAATATTGTAAAATGTTTTAAAAGAGTAACGGTGAAGTTTCTTGCCCATTCTTCTCCATACGAGAACTACTATTGGAAGGGGCGACTAGAATCAGTTATATTTTATTGTAAATTTTGACGTTCAAAAGTGCCTTTTATGTGCCCATTTGTAATCACACTAATATTATAAAGGCGAAAGTTTGCGAGTGAGTTTGTGTTTGTATGTTTGTTACTTCTTCACGCTCAAACGGCTAGACCAATTTTGATAAAATTTGGATGAACGTAGCTGACACCCTGGATTTACACATAGGCTACTTTTTATCCATATATTGCCACGGGATCGAAACTTAGGCGGGTGAAACTGCGGGGTGCAGCTAGTTTGAAATAAATGCTTTGACTTTCACTTTATGACAGATAAATAAAGATTACTTTATTATATTACGAGTATAACTGTAAAAATTAAGCCTCCTCCAATGAACGGTTAAAAGACATATTAGTTAACTAAAACTAATTCTATCTACAAACTTGTAAGTTATTTTTTTTTTCACTTTAGATGTTTTTTTATAATAAATAATTTAAACTGAAGATTTAAAACATCATCACGTTTGTTTTTTCCCCGAACGAGTAAGCAGAGGTGTATCCATAGTTCACACAGTTTTCACCAGTTATGTGTAAGTCCTTGCAAGAAGCGACCCATAGACCGGGCACAAAATTAGGCCCCGGGCTGCTACTAAGAATCCAGATGAAAAAACATTATAACACTTTTCCCGAAGACTGCCTGACCTGAGATTAGAACCGATGATCTCATGTTCAGCAGTAGTTCTTGGGATAAAGACAGTTTGCTAGAACTAAAAATTCAGTTTACATTAATCAGACATTTTCTTCCACATGACATTTAATGGGTATTTTATGACTTTGTTTGCACTGATCAGAAGACATGTCCCGTATTCAAAAAGACCCATGGCCACCGTACTAGACCGCGACCCTGCCGTTGCAGGCGCAGCTCTCCGTGCGCAGCCAACCAATTAGATCCATTGTTCATTGACAAACATTATAATAATAATAATAAATCTTTATTTTCAGACCATAACATAACATACGATCATAAAATACGTTAAATAAAAATAACAAATAAAACTAATCTAATTAAACCTACAAAATAAAACCTAAAAAATAAACCATATAATTTTATTAAAGTATCGATATCTACTAAAAACTAAAACCGTTGCTACTTAGAAAGAAAAGAAGAAAGAAAGAAAGAAAAAGAATTTATTGTGACTAGCACTTACGCCAAAGACGCCAATAAAAAAATGTATTAGTTGAGTTTTTCGGACGGGGCAGTAAGGGTTGCAGTAACGTACGGTCTTAGGTGACTATACTTATTTTTTTTTTGAGAAATTTTGATCAACATTCATAGATGTAAAAAAAGTTACAGTTAGCAATAAGGTGAGCAACTGAGCAATTTTCACAAAAACTTTTTTTGATACCAATCGATCTTTTTTCTTATAAGGATCTTATAAATCTTATAAACTCTAAGGAACTCTATCTTACCAACTGAGGTTTGAGTACTAGAAAAGTCAGAAATCGCAAAAAAAAATCCCATACATTTCGTAGGACATGAGACCAGACCAGACCAGACCAAAGTTACTTTTTTGTGATGGATAGACTGGCCACCACAATGAAAACTGGCCGAAAATGAACAAAAAAATATTAACTTCGAATTTCGAATAAATGCAACACGTTATAATTTTATGTTTACTTTGAGAACAGAATTAGGATAGTTTGTTACTCTGAGAAAAATGTCCTCAAATAATTTGAGCTTTTAGACTTCTAGGAAAAATTTTGCGTTTTCTGACTATCCATCATAAAAAAAAAACCGGTCAAGTGCGAGTCGGACTCGCGCACCAAGGGTTCCGTACAAAATAGGTATGTAATTACAAATTTACGGTTTTCGGATTTTTTCCTTTACTTGTGCTACATGAAATTTCATGTTTCTAGGTCAACAGGGACCATAGGGTCCCGTTGTTGAATCATGAAATTAAAAAAACGGACATATGAAATATGAGAGTTCTGTACCTCCAAAGGAAAAACGGAACTCTTATAAGATCACTTAGTTTTCCGGTGTTTTTCTGTCCATCTGTTAAGAGCCTTTTTCTCAGGAACGCGTGCCACTCGTAAAAACATAAAAACCTCTATAGCGGTTGATGTGTTGATGTTTAAAAAAAAATTGACAAAATATGCGGCATAAGCGGATCATAAACACACGTATCTTTTCATTGCGTTGACTTAGAAGTTTGATTTTTTCAGTGCTTCAAGGGATTGCAGCCCCTAAGTATTTGATGTTAATTTCAACTTGATAACTCCACGCGTTCCTGAAAAAAAGGGACAGACAGACAGACGGACAACGAAGTGATCTTATGAGGGTTCCGTTTTTCCTTTTGAGGTACGGAACTCTCATATTTCCTTCGAAATTTATGGGAAAAGTTTGTTGTGATTTCTAGCTTTTCTAGCACTGAAACCTCAGTTGTTCCTGTTGTTGTTTGTTTATTATATCGGCATCAAAAAGTTAGTTTGGCTCCGCCGTAGTCGGGTAAACACAAGTGACAGAGATTAGCTCTAGAATTGTAGGAGATAAAAGTATTAACTGCCTCGTTAGTGAAGCGGTCGCGAGGACGACTACTGAGCATACTCGGCAAGGTTGACCTATGGAATAATAGACCAGTCAGCAAAAATGTAAGAGGTACTGACTGACTAGGGTGAACCGGACGTACCTAATTGCTTTAATACGTCACTCGAACTTAAAATCAAAGCCTTTATTTCAATTAAACATTTACAGGCACTTTTGAATTGTCAAGGAGTCAGAAAGTTTGTCAGGAAGTTGAAACTAGTTGCCCATTCCAAAACATAGACCTCTATGGTGGAGAACGGGTACGAAACTGCAAGGACTCTCTTTAAAATCAAATTATTACAAAATTCTGGGTACATTATTCTTGTTGCTTCTACCTATATGTGAAACGAAGTAAACAAAATAAAATGAACAAACAATTAAAAATAATAGCCCTAAAAATAATTTATGTGATGACCAGTCTCAACCGATGGCGCCCGTTCACAAACATGACGCGTGGATCAGCACCATCCAGCTCAACCATTTTATAGAGAACCGAATGATCCAACACACTCGCCACCGTCAGTGAGACATTTCATCAGAACGTGGGCGGCCATTCCTCAAAGTGATTTTGATGAACTGATTTTAAGCCTGCCAAATCGCTGTGATTCGTCTCAATGGTGGTGACACAGATTGTTTATTTTTTTATCTTTACAATCAAAAATTTTAAAAATCCTCTATTTTCCTTTTTTTGCCATTTAATTGATGACATTAACTTAGGTTAATTTCTCACAATTTACAAAAATTGCAAATTTTCTTGATTTTTACAAAATATAGGGATACGTTGTTAACTTAAACATAGGAATTAAAGTAAGAAGCCAGCCTGGAAGACTAGATTTGGTAAATATTAATTGGATAATTTCTTATAGTTAAAAATATACTTGATCCCTAGACACTTTTGATGTGTGTATTACAAAATCCTTGGGAACATGTTATGAACTCCGGGAGAAAGCTACACACATGAAATAAAATTATTTAACGCGTAAACGACAAGAAAGTAAACTATTTCCAAGTTTGTAATAACAAAATATCAGTGTTTCCCATATCAAACAGTGTTTTTCTCCATTGTAATGGACAATGGAGATTTTTTTTTTCAAATAAATAATTATTACGCAGGTATTATCATAACCAGTCATTATTTACAATAGAACTTGTTTAAACACGACAAAATACTTTCCGAGATATGATTAATTATGTTGTAACAAAAAGGATTACACAAATCAGCCTATAATGTTCCCACTGCTGGGACACAGGCCTCCTCTCTGTGAGAGGATCTAGGCCTTAATCCACCACGCGGGCCCAGTGTGGGTTGGTAGATGTCACATGTCTTCGAATTTTTGGTTCTAGGACATGCTGGTTTCCTCACGATGTTTACCTTCACCGTTTTGAGAGCAGAGGTGATGAAATAATTGACACAAAGTAAAGTGCCTGTCTGGGTTCGAACCTACGACCCACAACTCGTAAATCGTGGCCGTTATCACTGGGCCAGCACTGCTTCTGTAATATATAGCGATGCAATGTCAAGGTTTCGGCTAAAAATCTCTCATCAACATCTGTGTAGTCTATTCCCAACGATGTTTTGGTCGGATTCCAGGCTAACCTGCATTTTGCATGGATCGACTGTCTATGAAGGAAACTCTTAATAGAATAAATATTTACCACTTATTCAATAAGTTCATTCCGAACTACATAATATGGTCTCATACATGATCAAATATATGTATATATACAGATCAAATATAATTAACTAGCGAAACTTTGCAGACGTTTATGGGTATCGCTATCTATACACGACAAACCAAAAAAGAGAGGTTCTTTGGGGTCAACGACCGCACCTAGATAGATAGATAAAATATTCTTTATTATGAACACCATAAAAAAAATGTTTACAGGGGGTGACACAAACTGACCCTGTATGTACGAGTAACATCTCTGTGACCCTGTCTATCCCTGTCTGTTTCGTGAACAGCGGGGTAATTACGTAAAACAGTATGTAGCAATGGGAAACCTATTTTTGACAGTACAACAACATTCATTGCGTTATTTACGTTGTTGAGCAGACACATTTTTCCAACATATGAAGCAAGGGATGAGCAATACCGCAATTGACTGCTGCGCTGCGTGTCGCGGGTTCGATTCCCGCACGGAACAAATATTTGTATGGCCTACAAGTAGTTGTTCCGGGTCTGGCTGTTTGTGTATGTGAGTTTAAGTGTTTTTAAACGCACCCACGATACAAGAGAAATTCCTAGTGTGCGGCAACGTTTCGAAAAAAAAAATACCTTCAAAATGATTCAGATTAAGATTGATAGCGTGTTACACAATAGGGTGCCGGTTCATGGTTTCATTTCTATTTACCTTTGTATTATAATATCTCCTTTATTTGTCTACTGTGCTCTACATGCTAATCGCAAAATAATTACTCCATCAAATGAGATATTTTTTCACAATCCTTTTATGAACATAGATGTAGCTTGGGAACATAGAATTGGAACAGAGTTTCCTAACTTTTAACATGTTGCAACTTTAGATACCATATTACGTATAATGTATTGTGTTTTTTTTTATAAACTACTATTGAAGATAAAATTTAAATAGTCTTTTCTCGTGTAGGTACGAGTTGTGAACTGATATAACATCACGCCTGTAATCCTGGCAGGCGAGAGGTGTACCTATATAGTATGCCCACATTTCGACAGTTATGTTTTACTTGATGGGAGCATGCGGAGGCAGTAACTACGGAGCGCCATCTGCTACGATCCTTACATACTCCTTGGGTCTCACTTTGACAGTTCAACAACATTCATTGCTTCATTTACGTTGTTACGCAGAAAAAATTTTCGAGCGTTATGAAGCAATGGATTAGCAATATTCTTCAAAATGATTCAGATTGTGATTGAAAATGTCGCACGCCGGTTGCGAGTCATCGAAAAGAATCATCATCTGCCTAGCGTTTTCCCAACTATTTTTGGGGTCGGCTTCCAGTATAATCGGATACAGCTGAATCCCAAGAACCTGTTCGTTCGACTCGTGCGGTTATTATTACTTAGACACGAGCCCCTCCAGAAAATAATCGCAGCCACTAGAAGGGACACAAACTCACAATCCTTAAGACGAAGGATAAGTTCTAAAATTACCAAACCAGGCCAAACCCAAATCAAAGTTGTGCGATAATAATAGACATTACTACTCTGCGAAGATCAGCATAATATTGACGTTGCTCGGATTGACCTCCTCATACTATTAGACAAAGGTCATAGAACCAACTTCTACTCTAAAACTTGCACGTAGTTTACTTAGAAAATACGATTGAACTATACTAGGGTTACCATAATGTAGGTCAAGACAATTAATGTCAAAAAACTCCTTTAATTATATGTTGCTTGAAGATATAAGACGTTTAAACGTCAAAAATGTATGGTTAAACAGTTATCATAACTTAATTTTAAGCAGCGTTTGTAAATAAACCCCAAAGTGATTATTTCAATTTGTCTATTGACAAAAACTTGACTTACTTGATTTAAGTCGAGAAGTCTGCAAGCAAGAAACAGCTTGGGTAGGTACGTATTTACTATTTATTACTTTTAACTCTGAACATCGAGTCACACCGTGGTTTAAATGTGGTGATCGCGTTCAATTTCATTGGTGAAGTTCGCCCTATAAGTCTCACCGAGGTACCCACATCGCAGGTACCGTATCTAAGAGAAAATTAATTTTATTTTTTCTTATGTTTTTCAAAATTCATATTCACCATACAAAATAAGCGATGTTATCGGAGGAATAACACTGAGTAGTTTAGACAACAGACATTTGTAAGTTCTCCTCGAACACTCGAAGTTTTACTCATTCACTCAACTACAACTTATAAGTTCCCTCTTTTTACTGCCCGGGGAAAGTGTTTCCATTTGGAAAAGTAATTTATTGAATCAAGAAAATTATAGAGAAAAAGAAAGAAATTTTTATTTCATAACTAAAATAGTAAACACAACATTTATGGAAGTTAGAGTTACTTTGGTAGTTGTTTAATTGCCGGAATTTTTGGTTGAGTTTAGGTTGAGCTTTTCCATTTTTTTTTTCTTTTTTGACACGTTTTCAAAATGAATTATCATGATGTGGGTGGGTTTGTTTTGGCATAAATGGAGCCCAAGTAAAATTAAGAAGATGGCGCGACGCTGCGCTATTTAAAATAGCGCCATCTATACAACCACTTGGGAAAACGTTTGCGTAACTTATTTCTGCTACTCGCCGCTAGATGGTAGTAAGGAGCAACATAAATATTTATTACTGTTTATTTTCTATGTTACGAAACATAAGCTATTATTATTGTTAACTGCGTTGACATAATAACTACATTTTACAAACGCCAGATTGGATTTGAAACCTTTAAAAAAAGTAAAAGGAAACATTATGCCTTGTGTTGTCATCGCGTAACCATGGCAACGCGATGTTTACAATAATTTAGTGATTTATTGTCGACGGTAGGATTAAGTTATGCGTTCATTTTCGTCGAGATGTCCAACAAAATAACCAGTTTTGCTATTTCTAAATGCTCAGTCGATCACCGTGCAAGGACTTCTAAGGGATTTCCACATACAAGTGGGAAATACCATAGTAATGCGCCTAAGAAAATTCTCACCTCGAAGAAACCAACCGCGGCATGCATTGAGAGCAAAAGTTGTTCCAGCGGTGTTAGCGTCAAGAAGTGCACTGTAAAGCCAAAGAAAACGACCAAATCGGACTCAACAGTAACTAAAAAATGGCAAAACAATGCTGTGGACTACTGCAAAAAGTGTGGTGATGGGAGTGGCAACGGTGAACCTCGGCAAAACATCGACTCACTTCTCAGCGCAATGAATGTTAAGTGCGTTAAAAACGATAACAATGTGAAAAAAGTTACCAAAAAGATATCAAAACCTGTCCATCAATATTATAAGAATGAACATTTCTACTTCCACGAGGAATCACTCCATGACGCTAACAATAATGGCAATCACACTAAGAACGCTTCCCTCGATACTATCAGAGAGGTGTCTGAAATGCGCACAATTTCTGAAGACTCCATTTTCAGAATATTTTCTGACTCCGAAACTGGTTCTTCAGAATCTTATATAGATCCAACCAGCGATGTAAATATAAAGAACCTTAAAGAATTTCGACAGAAAAACTATTTTGAGTGTCACTCAGCAAAGTCTAGAATCAAAAGTCGAGTCAGTGCTACCAGCTTGCAGGACCACAAATGTGTTTACAGATTCTATCTAAACGAGCGTTTATTTCCCGTTCCATTGAACACTGATTACAACAATAAAGTTCGTTGCGTCGAATGCCAGCTGCCAATGGATATCAAACAGGAAAAAGAAGGTGACAAAATCAATGGTACCATTCAAGCCAAAGTTAAACTCAACTCAGGGGACTCACAAGACATGCTACTCCTACTCCCAGTTAAAGAGTCTCTTATAATAGAAGAGAGAAGAAAAGAGAATAAGCAAAAAGAAGACTATGTTTACTTTGGAGTTGTAAAACTAACTGCAGATGGAAATTCCATGTTTAATAAAACTTTGCCAGAGAATTCCTTGGCTTTGAAATATCAGAAAGGATATCAGGAATACCAGGATCATGGCAGATACAACTATAAAGAAATACAAGATGATGATGTCATAATCATTTAAGCTTACGACGTCAATGGAAATTTCTGGTAGTATATGCCATTGCCATTCGCCATTTTAAATTGCTGCTCCGGTTTCAACAAATAAGTTGTTTGTGAACTGATTTCAAGGATGTTTTAAGCTATTTATTTTACCATTACCAAAGGTACTGAGTGACTTAACTGTACTTTATTGATTTCAATTGAAATAAACTTTATGTTCCTTCAAAATATGTATTGCTGATTATGATTGGCCCTACTGCTATCTACTTACATTGTCATAAGTGTACTTACTGTGTCTATCAATTTTCATGAAGCTCGGTAGATAGGTACTTAGGGTCCGACAGAAAAAAACTTTTGGAAACTATAAATTTCAGAAAATTTTACCCCGCCAAAAAGTCTTTCAACTTTATCCAGATTAAATAAAACCGGCTAAGTAATAACAGCCGCGAGGGTCGATTGATCAGGTTAAGCTACGCTTGCCGCGGTTGGTCCGTGGATGGGTGACCATCTTTACATTCAGAAACCCCTCCGTGTCTCAGAAAGTACGTTAAGCCGTTGGTCTCAGCTGTCATTTGTGGATCTTTGACAGTCGTTACGGGTCGTCAGAAGCCGGAAAGTTTGACAGCGACTGGTTGTCAAACTTTCCAAGGGGTATTATCCAGTAACTGGGTTGTGGAGGTCAGATAGGCAGTCGCTGCATATAAAATACTGGTATTCCGCTGCATCCGGTTAGAGTGGAAGCCGACCCCAACATAGTTGGATAAAGGCAGGCAGATGATGAGGTATCATTTTCCTGCGTGTTTAGTAACAAACAATGATAACGTCCATTCAAATCAACATGAAGATAAGCATGTCTTATGTATAAACAAACTATACTTGCATTATATTATTATTAGGTTGGAATGAGGAAAATGTCGCGAGAAAAGTTTTGAGTATGAATGTGGATGGCTATAAGAGTAGGGGAAGACCAAAGAAACGATGGATGGACTGTGTGGATGATGATATTACTAGAAGAGGGGACTACCGAGACGACGACTAATAGAGAAGAATGGAAGAAAACGACATGTTGCACCGACCATGAATAAATCACTCGTTACCCGTGGTCCCGGTGTGTCGACCCATTACTGGGTCCATGGGTAATTTTAATTACCCGTGGTTCCATGCCAGTAGGGATTGTTTCCTGGACTTCTGAATATATCGATAAAAAATACAAATCCATAATAAGAGCATATTAGGTACGTCAAAAGAGATCACATACTTTTTGTATAGTCATGTATTAGTCATGTTGTCATAAATAGGATCTTTATTCATTTGTTCTCTTTTGTCATTTTGACATAATTATTTACAAGCAAGACTACGCACTGAAACTGAATATTTTTTTTGCGGAAACTTTAGTTAATTAATTTGCTAACATGGAAAATAAGGTAAACATAATTAAAAGAAAGAAAGGTAGTGTTTTGCTGTTCAAAAATCATCACTACTATAAGCATACTGTTTATAGAAATGAATCGTCTCTTTGGAACTGTTCTTTAAAACGGAAAAGTCAGTGCAAAGGATCTATCTATAACTATTAACAAAGTGAGTATCGGTTTTTTTCTGAAATTTTAATGCTGGCTGTCGTAAAAGTAGTATAATTTAACATTCATTATTTGCTTTAACGTTTGTATTCCCATTCTTACAGGAACAGATTTTAATAAAAAACATATCTCATACATGTCCGGATATTATATCAAATGAACTAACCGAATCTCTAGACAGTTTAACATCGGAGGCGCGAACAACAGATCGTCCTATTACACAATTATATGAAGAGGCGAAAGAGAGCTGGATGGATAAAGGGAACAATAAATTGTATCCATTGAATCCCTTTCCGGTATTCAAGTGTCAAGCATAGTCTTTGTACCGCGCGGAATGAATATGCTACTAAAATGAATTTTAAAACGTTTCACGAAGTACAAGTTCCACTGCAACACCGAAATTTAGTGTTGGCAGAATATTATTATCAAGACACAACAATTTTGGTGTTCTGTATGGAAGACGATAGAGCTAAAGTTGAGCAAACAAAGGAAATATTTGGTGACGCAACATTCAATTGTAGCCCATTTCCATTCGTTGAATTTTTTACAATACACGCGGAATTAGGCAATACTGCTAGTACAACTAAAACAAAACCAACAATTTACGCTTTACTGAGTGATAAGAAAACCGAAACGTATACAGCCCTTTTCAATATATTAAAATCCCAGTTTCCAAACTGGGAACCAGTAAAGTATCACTGTGATTTTGAACTTGCAGCTTTAAATTCGATACATAATGTTTTTCCCGACATTGAGATGCTGCTATTATCACTGGCAGCAAGCTATGTGGAGGATGGGCAAAAAGATATTCGGCATTACAAAAAGTAAACCTCAAGCCAGAGTTGTGTCACTGTGTTCAGTATTGCCATTATTACCAAGTGAACGACTTTTGGAGGGGTGGGAATGTGTTAAATCACGGTGCAACACCAAAAACATTAAAATCCAGAAATTTTTAACGTACTTGCAACGTTTTTGGCTGAAGAATGATATTGTTAAAACTGTCAGTGTCTTCGGAGTAAGGCACCGAACCAATAACGTGTCGGAGTCTTGGCATAGCAAAATTAAATTAAAAAAATATTGCACAAACATAATGCGTCTCCTGAACGTTTTGGTCAAATTATCGAAATATAAAAAGAATAATCCAGTTAGAACTAGAACAAAAATAGCAATTGAAAATGATTAATTCATAACCGATACACTAATGGAATTAATTACTGGCGAAATATCAGTTCGATACGCATTAGAAATGTTAAGATACTTTATAAGTCATTAGTGTATCGGTTATGAATTCATAATTTTCAATATAGTTGTGTTGTAGTTCAGGTATGAGTATGTTTTTGTTCCCAAGGATGGAATTATTTTTTGCTTATGAATGAGTAAATTATGTTGTATGTAACTGATGGTTTTATTTTCTATCGATATAGTCAGAAGTCCGGGAACAATCCCTAATGCCATGGAACTACGGGTAATTAAAATCACCCATGGACCCGGTACCGTAAAACGGGGTGAATCGGGATGCATGGGTGAATCGGGCCGAAAATTTAAAATGGATTTCAACGTTGAAATAATATAGTTTGTTGCCAGAAAAGACTGTAATGTGTTTACTGTTTCTTAATTAAAGATTAAGTGTCCTTGTTTGCAGCAAACTATATTATTTTAAAGTACAAATCCATTTTAAAGTTTCGGCCCGATTTACCCCTGCATTCCTATTCACCCCGTTTTACTGTAATGGGTCGACCCACCGGGACCACGGGTAACGAGTGGAATAAATTGGGGCTAGGGCAGGAGAATGGTGTGATTATTATAGTTATCTACTGCATACACAGGGTGTCCCGAAACTCAACGATAACCTGGTACCGGGCGAGAGGCCAAGGTATACCAGTTTAGAAATAAATTTAAAAAAAATCTATGTCACTTAGTCAAGCGGTAATAGACATTTTTAAGTACTGTGATCACAATTTTTTATAATTCCACAGTGATTTTTTTAATAATGTAATCTCAAATAACAGTGCTATTAATCGCAACCACAAATCAAAGTAATAAACATTGTTAACTAAGTAAAATAAATTAAGTTTTGACGAGTTATGGTTTACAAAATTACTGTCTAACTTTGACACTCCTGTGTTGGAAAAAACATATTTTTTTTTTTTTTTCATAACTGGTATACCTTGGTTTGTCGTCCGGTACCAGGTTATCGTTGAGTTTCAGGACACCCTGTATACATGTTATTGTTCAACTACGTTTTATCTCTAAAAGGAAATTAGTTTCTCTTAATTTCCTTAGAAGTTAGTTTATTTTTCTTTTTGGGCAAAGGAAAACATACTTGTAATATCAAAAACGATATAATCATTCTTAGCTTATTGGTGAGCTTATTATGTTTATACATTCCTTCTTCGTTCTTTATTTGGGGGTAGCTAGAGACTACAGGACGCCACCTGCCACGATCCTTACATTCTCCTGCTTCGTATAACGAAGGAACGAACCATCTGAGGGGCAATTCTCGTATTTTTTAAAACGTTCACAGTCTAATCTCAGTCACAATCTGTCAAAAATTCCTGTAATTTTCGTACGATTCTGACAAGTTTTTGAAATTGATTGTCGCTGAGATGAGATTGCGACTAGATTTTGAACGTTTTTAATTACGGGAATTGGCCTTCTGGTCATGCACGCACGCCGCGCCGGTTGCGAATACTACGCACCTGACCTTTCCGAAGAACCATAATATTATGTTTATGTGTGTATGTCAAGCAAAAAATCTTAGTTGTGTATTTGATAAAGATTTTTTCCACGATGACTAAATACGCTTAAAATTTTCCAATTAAAAATAACGCTATTTTTAAACGCTGTTATTGTTCCATGTTGAATAATATAATTATTAACTTGCAAATCAATCATTAACATATTTCTATAAATATTTTTCTAGAAGTTTTTGGTGTGATGTAAACTTTTTTAATTCGTGCCTATTGGTCTTCGGGAAGGCCTATATCAAGCAGTGGACGTCTTTTGGCTGAATGATGATGGTGCTGATGATCTTGAATGGTCTTTCCGTCACCCTGGGCTAGAAGAGGGACTAACGTTTAGCAATCTATCCTTTTCTTTTCTTTTTTTTTTTTAATTCAGCTTGGATACCCTACTGGGGAGAAGGGAGGGTTATGGGGGACACCTACCGACTAAAACCCCACTATTCCTTCCAGTATGATTAGTCGGGGGCCAGGGACAGTGACGTTGGTTTAGTAGTCGCAAGCGCTACTGCTGAGCATGAGGTCTTGGGTTCCATTGTCAGGTTGGGCAGGGTTTTCCATCAGGAATTTCTCAGTAGCAACCGGAGTCTGACTTTGTGCTGGGTTGGTGGTAATAGGCTCACCCCCTGTTACATGGAACTTAAACAAAACTGGCGAAATGTGGGTGTGCTATAGGTAGGTACACCTCTGCCTAACCCTTCGGGGTTTACAGGCGCTATGTTATGTTATAATTATTTGCGTTAAAAAGGAGATACTTACGTTGGAAAAGACTAAGAAATGTATACTTACCTGTCGACCTTATGTTTAAGAGAGCAGATTTTTTTTCCCATCCTTCCCTGGTAAGGAGTCGCAAAATCAAGAAAGGATCAGATTATTTATTTGTCCAAAACAAAAAGATAAATAATCTTATCTTATCTTCTCCCATTGTAAAAGATTATCATGATTTAAAAAAATACAAAAGAATTTCCTGGCAAAGCTTGCATTAAGGTTTCGAAAACAATGCTAAAGAAAGATGAAAAACTTCTGTAAAATTAATTAAAAATTATTGTTCGTATCTTTCGTAATATTCCAATAAATAAAACTATTATAACTTGATGAAATCCCATATTTGTCTTTGAACCCCTCCACCATGGAAAATTACAACAATAATTACGAGACGAAATTGAGAAGCAATCATAATATTTCGCAACGATTCCCGCCTTCTCGAATAAATATGGCGGCTTATTCGCGCGCGCCTCAGTCGCAACGCGTGCGCAAACACTATCACTTTCGTTCGAAAACCGTGAATGTGTTACAGAAAGTGAAAAATAATAAAATAAAGAAACAAAAATGTTTTATTCATTACTTCTTGTGGTTTTTTTAACGAGTTTCGTGAATGCTGAGAATAGTTTACGTAAGTTTTTTTTTTTTTCTTTTTGTGTTATTATTTGGTTGTGTAGTTTGGATGTTATGGAATAGGTTGACAGTGGAGCTGAGTGCATTTCCTGTGCTCGTCACAATCGTTAAATTTAAAAAAAATGTTATTATTCATTGTCTATTAAGAATATTTGCGACCATAGTAATTATTTATTTTGCATTTTTTGGGTGGATTGAAAAGTTTTGTTTTGATATTAAAAACATAATTACCTAAGCTTAAAAGAATTTGGGTCACATCCCACCAAACTTTTATACATAGACCATGTCCCATACTGCAAATAAATTCAAGAAGAAGTGTCAAAAATTCAAATTTTTGACACTTCTTCCATACTAGAACTGTCAGATGTCAATTTTATTCCACGGATAAAAGTTATCTGACTTTGGTAAAACTAGCCCTTAAGAAGATAAGGAGTTTTAAGCCCTTTATGATATTGACCGAACAAATGTTTTAAAATTAATAGCTGTCACTTTTATTTTTTGACATTTTGATTCGTTATAACAGAGGCACAATCACTTTTTCGGTTTACCACCCGACATTCCGCGATGAGAATTGAATACAAAAATATGATATAATCGTTAATTGGATCCGGTGACTACGTAGGTAACTAAGTACTTACCTACTTTGTAAAAATGTAGATCAAATGTTTAGAGGTATTTAGGTAAATATTTAGTATCGGTCTTATTACAAAACAGGGTTGTATCTTTAGATCCGGGTTTGGTTTAAACCTGGGAACGAGCCATTTTTTAATTTCGAACTACATTAATAATACGACTAAGTTAGTTTTTTTTTTTCCTTCTTTGGGAACTGAGCCGAGGTCGACTATTCTGCCAGCGTCATGTGGTGACGGCAGTAAAGCGAGGTGAGCCGTCAAACTTTGCACTCCGTGGTAGTTTTCTAGATATAAAAAAGTTAAAGTGCTTATTACAAAAACTGAAGATAAACTCGAGTCTAAGTTGTCAATCTGTACGTTTGGCGGAATAAAGTTCAAAATACAGTAACAGGCTCGAAGGTTTAGAGTAGGTCTAAAGTTAGAACTCTTTTTGTGTTGGCGGTTTGAATTGATTTAGGTACCCTTTTAGGAACCCTAATAAAATTGAGTTTCGTGTTAACAATATTTTCATTTGAACAATATTACTCTAGGTACAGACGCCAGCAGGTCAAGCTATCAATTTCCTCTCAATTTTCTTTCTTCAACTGTCAATTTTCCCCAATCAACATTAAACTTTAATGCTATAGCGATAAAGTTGAAAATCTATTAAATAAATTTTACAGATTGTAGTAGCTTGATGTGCGTGTCTGTACCCACTCGTGCCTGCTACTACAACCAACCTACTGTCAAAAACATCTCTCACCCGCACAATATGTGTACTAAACGAAGTACACGAGAGGATTGACATGTTTTCGTGCAATCTGAGTGAATTCGCAAGAGTTTTGTTGAATTGTGTCAGTTATATTTAAATATTAATATTCTGTGGTAAGTGTTATTTTGTATTTTAGGTTGAGTATTATCGGAGTAGTAACAAATGCTAGGGAACTGTTATTTATTTTATATTATAATATTTACTAGGTATAGTTAGCATATTATTGTGTTCAGCATTCTGTTTAAAAGGTATTGTGTTAAAGTTTCTATTACTTTTTAGATTATTAGTTTTAGTTATTTATATTATATTTAAATTATAAATAATAAGTTAGTATAGATTTGTAAAATGACCGCACTGCCGCATTGGGTACATACACCTGTAATGATAGTTGTAAGGGAGATTTTAATAAATAAAAATATCATTACCTACTCATAATCATCATTACTAAAGAAAAACTTTCAAGATGCACCACGAAGTTTTAAATATCTTTCAAAATAATAATTTAAATACCAAGAGAGTTTATTCAACTTCCTGTTTCTCAAAATGGGAGCGGCAGCTGAATATTGATACACGCGACTGTTTCCTTCAGTGCATACTGTTTGTTACTAGCTGCACCCCGTGACTTCGGATCGCGTGCATATCAGAAAAGAAATTGGATTCCATGGGTTTTAATTATTTTCGAGGAACCCTAATATAAAAACGAAAAAAAACTTGCTTAGGTTACCCCTTTGTAACATCAGCTATCTGCCAGTGAAACTCCCGTCAAAATCGGCCCAGCAGTTCCGAAGATTAGCCGGAACAAACAGACAGACAAAATTTTAAGAAAAGATTTTTTTTTATTTGTATTTACTTTCTAGTAAAAAGCTGTTATTTTGACTTTACAAATACATCATCCTTCAATTTTATTTATTTATTTAGATGTGAATCGTTTTTTAAAACAGTACTTAAACAAAAATAACGCGTTTCTCAATGCCTCCTGTGAGAATTGAACTCACGACCCCTGGTTTACGAGACCAGTGCTCTACCACTGAGCTAAGGAGGCGATATTTACACGCAACTAGATGTGGACCCCTTTGGAAGGATAATTACATGTTTTAACCTAATAATTACCTCGGTCAAACTATTTATACATAATTATTATAAACTAGCTGATCCGGCGAACTTCGTACCACTACAGAATCAATAAATGCTGTGTTAACTTATTCATCAAAAAAGCCATTACATACAAAATGTATGAGATAATTAATTATCTTCATTATTATGTTTTTTGAGAAATTTTCCCAAGTTTTATTCTACTTTTTTTTGTTCTATTCGGGGCTGAGAAAATCCAACAAAAATAAAAATCGGGCCAGCCGTTCTTGAGCAAAGAATCCTTGTAGCGTTGTTTTGTTATGTCATATGTGTCACTGAACAATCCCTGACATTGACAGGTCGCTTTTAATAAATATTGAGATTTCTTATGACTTTGACCCAAATAAGACAATTTCCGTGAAAAATGGATTATGAAGAAAAGTCAAAGGTTTATTTGAATGTCAAAGGTTTATTTGAATGTCAAAGGTTTATTTGAATGTCAAAGGCAGTCAACATTACTTCAAGGGATCGAACATTAATTAAGTTTTTTATTTTTATTATTTAAGATCTCCAACAAAAGATATACACAATACATAACACATAAATATTGGACACCAGTAGGTAGTAAGTAGGTGTACCCATTTATTTGAAACGGCATTATGCAGGCGCAAATTACATAGCGAAACTCCACAGGCGTGAACGGAATCGATTATCTAAACATGATAAATCAAAAAAATTAAATTATTTGATGTTTTTTTGTGAGGTCATCGACCGCAGGTAACTTGAAATATCATTTTTAAAAATTTGTTTTTTTTTTGTGTGAGCTTCATAAACGTGATGTGATGTGACGTGGTTTGACGTGTTCGATATAAACACGATAAAACAAAAGAAAACAGATTTTCTCAACTCAAACTACTACAAAGTAACAAATATACCAGTGGTCTAAAAATAACATGAAATCATTTTATTTTATCGTAGGTATTTATCGATATGTACCCATCACGTCTGCAAAGCTAGTTTAATTTGACCACGTAGAGTTCACAATGTGAATAATACAATTTGAAACTCATAAAATCTAAGCTTTTAAGTTAACTAAGAAAAAATACAATTTTTACTATACCATAATTATAACGACATAACGAAGAAATACACGAAAATCAAAACAAAAAATAGTAAAAATGTATAAAAACAAGCAAATCGAAATGCCTCCTGTGAGGATTGAACTCACGACCCCTGGTTTACGAGACCAGTGCTCTACCACTGAGCTAAAGAGGCGATGGCTACACTCTCTTAGTTTCACACCCCTATCGGAGGTCTCACGTTTCAGACATAGCTGATATTAAGCCGGATACAGTTATAGTCGCGAAACTGATACCAATGTGTTTGTTTGTCTAATGTATTGCACATAATCTGCCTGAGACGAAGTAATTATGAAATCTACGGGATCCAATTAAATTACCTAGCGAAACTCCACAGATGAGTAGATATCGATATCTATTTGTTTTTATTGTTTTTTTTCCGGGGTTAGTACGACCGCTGTTAGTGTAGTTACTTCAAGGATTAGAAAATATAATAATATATATACTATGAGTTTAGAAAATCTGATAAATTGTTATTTTTCGTTTTATCAAAATCAAAAGTCATTTATTCAAATTAGGCTGACAATCAGCACTTTTCGAACGTCAAAATTACAAAAGACAGTCCCCCAAAAACGCCCGCCCTTCACCTCTCTATCATGTTTAGATACCCATCACGTCTGCGGAGTTTCGCTAGCTAATTGAACTTGTATAATTGATATTATAAATCTATCTATATCTTTAACTATAATATGGCTGAAGAGTTTGTATGTTTGAACGCGCTAATCTCTCGAACTACCAGTCAGATATGAAAAACTGTTTGTGCATTTGATAGCCAAATTCTTGAGGGCTAAAGGCTATATAAAATTCGTTTCCGCTTAGCGCGTTTCTGACTTATCTTTTTGCTCGGTTTCTAAGGGTCGTAGCGTGATGCTAAATAGCCTATAAACTTCCTCAAGAATTGGACTCAATCAACTCAGCCTATTTGCAATCCACAGCTGGACATAGGCCTCTCCCAGGCTGCGCCACAACACCCTGTTCTCCGCCTTCCGCATCCAGTCTGACAGAATTGGACTATCAAATGCAAAAATATTATTTCAAATCCGACGATTAGCACGTTCAAACAAACAAATAAACTCTTCATCATAATAATATAGATATGAATTAGTAAATAGATTTCTAGGTACGGTACCTCCATACCTATTTATTATGTAAATAGATTTATTGCTATTAATGATTTGTGCTACACGGAAGATCTCCACTGCTGGATATCAGCCAAAGATGTGAAGGGTCACCTACATAATAAATTAATTATCTAATCAAGGATGATTTGATTAGCTTTAGGGTGGTTTAGGTAAGTACTTAGTCTAGGTAATTTCAATTAGCATTTTTAACCGACGAAACCAGGACGCCTTTCTCAATTCACCATGTATACAGGGTGGCAGGGACATCGATCCACATCATGTTACCATGGATTCAGTACATGAATCTGAATTAATCTGAATATTAAAAAAAATTGCTCTCCCATACATTTTGACCGTATAGGTATTGCAATTTTCTACGAAACAGCAGATTTTTTTGATAATTTAACTGACGAAAAATTTCTACGCTAGAGGGTTTAGAATCATGTGCTGAATTCATGGTTACAGTTTGCGCGTCGATGTCCCTGCCATCCTGTATATATTTTTTTCTTATCATAAAAGTTTTGAATTTCTGAAAAAATGCGCTAAGCGATAATCTCAATCAAAGTCACCTCAAAGCCATTTAATTCAATTCAATTCAAATTCTTTATTTCATACCCGAGTCCATAGTGTTAGTATCAACAAAATAAATTAATACCTAGTGTTAGTAATAAGAGACACACAAATACAATACATGCTGGTCCTGCTCCATAGGACAATCTCTCGAGTCTAGACAAAATCAAACTGGTTGCTAATGTAATTATATTTTTTTTTTCCATATCATCGATTTACATTCTGTAATTACTTGGGGTCACACCCGGACTTATTACTCCTTATTTATTTATAAAAATCGTCTACTTTTGGAAAGTTTGTGAATATGTGAGCACCATGTATCTATCACAAAGTTAATTTATATGTCATGGTTTCACTTAGCCATTTTAATTATTTTACCTATTGTGGTACAGTAATTTTGTTTTTAGGTGCATCGTCTTCACATATAATCATATAATTAATGTATGTAAAATATTGTTAAACATTTTAAAAGAGTAACGGTGGAGTTTCTTGCCTATTCTTCTCCATACGAAAACTACCTTTTGGAAGGGGCGACTAGAATCAATTGTATTTTAATTTTATTTTTGACGTTCAGAAGTGCGTTTTATGTGCCTATTTGAAATAAATGATTTTACTTTGACTTTGACTTACAAATATCAGCTGGTATGGATTCTTACCTAGTGACGCAGCAGAGGGGAATCCCACCGATCTGAGAACACGCTCAGGAGACCGTTGGTGGTGGCGCGTAGCCCGCCGGCTATGGAGGCGGTCCTTTTTCTTATTATGGCGTAATTGCTTATTGGGATCTCAAGTACCTCATTAGAATGCAGTGTCCATCATAACTGCTCGAATATTACTATAATAATATTGCTGGCTGTAATATTGTTTTCAGTATCTTGTTTTATTAACAAAGTGATAAGGCCTATAAAAGTCTCGTTTTTTTTTAAGTTCGGAAATTTAAAATGTAAGCTCAATCAAAACTCAAAAGTCACTTATTCAAATTAGGCTGAGAATCAGCACTTTTCGAACGTCAAAATTAGACAGTCCCCCAAAAACGCCGTGTGCGTGTGGATTGAGTGCTCCTTTTTAAAAGTTAACTATGTTTTTACGAAATCAAGAAAGAATTTAGGAAATAATTGTGAAAACTTCATGGTGAAGATAAAAAAAATGTGAAACCTATGGTGAGAAAGTTATGGTTGAAACTCGTGTTTCAACATATACTAGATATATGTTCAACATTTTTATGTGGAATAATTGTATTGAATTAGTGAACACTATTCCCCGCCCTTCACCACCTCCTAGTGCTATCGTTGGGAAGAAGTGGCGCAACAAACTCCCCAGCAGCACAGCTGTTTGTTTAGCCATAGTTTTAGTCAGTGCAGTTACAGATCAAACACATGAAACCCTCCACCAAGAACACACCAACAACTTTATCAAAACTTTCTTTCCTCACCCAACTTCAACTAACCTCGCCATAATCAAATTGCAGTGTAAACGATATAATACAACTGCACATATAACTAGCATTATTAAATAATGTATACTTACGTCGACGATCATGTAATAATGCCATGTTTCCGTGTTGTGGCGCCTGCGCAGCTGCGGTGCGCCGATGTTCGGTAAACGCCGGGATTTGCTTTCACTAGATAAATAGAAGCCCTCGCTTTGGGTAAGTGTATAAGTAATAAGGTGTTACGTTACAACCTTTTCACTTCTTTCTCGTCGCCTCTAGTATTGACATGAAATGTACGAGAATAGCAGCTAATGCCGTGGTTTGTGGCAAGAATATTAGCCAGTGAACAAGGCGTTAGCACCGATAGGATGCGCCGACCCCAAAAAAAGTTTTGGAACAAACAGCTATACAGGCTGATTTTTTAAAGACCAGCCAAATTTAAGGATGTGGTACAGACCATCAAACTGAACAACTTTCTCCATGGGACCAACATCGTAATCCGTCCATCAACAAAGTAAAAGGATTTGGGGTGCAATAAGGGGTCGACACCCCTTATTGCACCCCAAATCCTTTTACTTTTATTTTTTTCGATGTCGATTATTCTGCCGGCGTCCCCTTTTACTTGGATTGGTCGTAAAAAATTACGGCTTAAGTCAAGTGGATTGGCATCACATTTCTTCGTGGTCAATCACAAACTGCGGTCAATCTGCAATGCATTGTGATTATGGTAATGTCCCCTTGGATTTGTTATTGATTTGGCCGTTGGATGGCTTGTGATTAGCAGTGGATTTTTATGGGCTCGTAAATTAACTAAACACGATCGACTACATAAAAAAGGTCATCATGACTGGCTAGCCTTTTGGAGTACCTACTTCAATGAGTTCAAATGTTGATGTAAACAATTGAAATAAAATCCGTCCTTAGTTTGCCAGATTTAAAACAATTGCGCATCATCAAACTCTTGAGTAACACTTGGAAATCTTCTTCAAGAGCCTTGCTTTAGATGCTTCCAAGGATCACATTGTTTTTTTTCCTTTTGTTCACTCTTGCGGCCAAAATCATTGATATTCGACTTCCTTAATTAAGGTCCCAGGTGTGGTCCACAGTCACATAAAACTAATAACCGCGGGGTCAATACAATAGGTGCCCAAGGTCGCGCCGATGCCCACGCGCATACCAATGAGGTTGGAGCCGATACAATGCAACTATTTACATGCAGTGGTCACCGTTGTGCATGCCTTGACCTGCAATAACGATGTGTAGAAGGATTTTTGGGCATAGATTTTCGTTTTAATTGGAAACGTGTTTATGGTAGGAAAATCTGTTGTAAGTAGAAGAGCTGCGAGGAAAATATACTAGAATTAGATAGAATCTTGGAATGTGGATGTATCAATGTAACATTCTTTTTTCGATGAGTATTATCTAATGGCAGTGATAGGACGACCAAATGAGATTTAGAACATTCCCTACTATAGAAACACGGGGTTTAAATAAATTATTTCACGCAGACGAAGTCCAGGGCAGAAGCTAGTAAATTACAAATAAGAAGGTTCTAGTACAGCGAGACCTACAATACAACTTTCAGACACCTTGAAGTCACTTACAGAATGAACTTCTTTCCTATCACAGAAAATTAACCATAGAAACTTATGAAGTGCAAAGCATTCCAAAGAAGAATGGACTGAATATGAGAAGAAGAATGAACAAAGTCAGACGTATGAGGAGGGCAGAGTAAGAGAAGATTGTTAGAATTAATGAATAATTAGAATTTTTGACTACAGTAACTGCGGTCGATGACCTCACACAGAAAAAACATCAAACTAATTATTTTTTAGTTTTATCAGTTAAAATATCGATACCCATCACGTCTGCAGAGTTTCGCTAGCTAATTTAATTTACCCTTTACCCCACAGTCTTGCAATACACACTATGACCATTAATGTTCTAGCCTGTAAGCAGTAAAATTGATCCTCTCAATTTGCATATGACTAATAATAAGTGAGTGTATGTATGTATGTGTCAAGGATGCTGTTGTCATGATGTCAGGTCATTATCTTAAGCATCTGTCATCACGTCAGTCCTGCTTGACAAGTCAGGCTTCACATCCTAGCCTCGACCGAAATATGTAAACGTTTTGTCGTTTAAATCAAAAATTATATCTTAATTTTGTTGAGTTCTTCTAATGATGAGAGTATTATGTGATTTAGAAAAGCTAATTTTATAAAGAGAAAAGATTTGATTTTGTATGTTTGTTTGTTACGCTTTCACGCTAAAACGGCTGAACGGATTTGGATGAAATTTGGCACATGGGTAGACCGTGATCTGAATTACGACATAAAATACTTTTAACCAGATATTCCCACGGAATCCAGATTTATGCGGGTGAAACCGGGGGTGCTCAACTGGTACAGTAAACAGGCACTGAAGAAGCATTTTGAAACATGACTTGACAGACCATCATGATATTCATGATATATATCTCGGAAGGACGTAGATAATACACACATCTTCTTTACATGCTATGAAACATAAAAAATCACATGAATGGAAAATGTGGTTCCCCATTACAAGCATAGTAACAATCACATACATATTGCGTCTTATCTTACGGAATAAGATAATTAGAATGTTCGAACAAAAGTATAGAAAACCCATCCGAATAACGAAAAAATGTACCAAAATATGAGTTGCTTAAAAAATGCATATTATTAAGATACGGTGAAAGAATGCAATAACATCACGAAATGAGTGACCTTTAGTCAAAGCCGGTTCAAATATTGCCAGCAGAACCAGCGCAACTGCAACCACCACAAACCCGAACCAGTACAAAAGCAACATGCAATAATATCTATATTTGTCTGTTTGTCAACGGTTGCTCAAGGCTCATGAGTGGCTCCGAAGGTCGTCGAGCGCCTCTTTCTCAACCGCCTGCTTTTACCAATATGGCTGCGAAATCACTCGCAATGGCCAATGATATGGTTTCATATATGATGATGGGTTTCCAAACTGGAGACGAGATGCAGTTTGGTAATGCCTGTGGTCGTCTTGCAGTTGTGGTAATGTTGGAATCGTCCTCTTCGCCAATTGATGGATGAATGATATGAATGAATGAATGATATTTATTTCTGAAAGAAGGTTGTATTGAATATATAATTTATTTTAAACTGATAATACTTATTTATATGTTGAGAGACAATTCTCTCGACATATAAATAAGCATTATCAGTTTTCATCCGTATAGACAAGACTAAGGGTTGGAATAACGTGCTGCGGGTTGTTCGAAAGAGATACCGTGGCCCCTGGCACAGGCAACTGAAGGAACACGGGTGGCTTTTAGTCAGTAAAAGTCTGACACGCCCTTCCGCTCAGCCCAGAGCGGAAGAGGTCATTTGATGATTTCCCACCCAAAAAAAAAAAGGGTTGGAATAACGTATGAGTCTAGTTAATCTAAGTAGAGACTTGTTGGCAATCATAATCTTTATTTTACGAAGAACACCAGCCGGTCGATTCTGTAAAAATCTCACCGTGAAAACTCAAGTGAAGTGAGCTTGATGTGAGTTGTCAGTAGTGTCAATCCCTAGCATTATTTGGAATGACAGCTCACTCCACACTCACTTCACCTAAGTTTTCACGGTGAGATGGTTACAGAATCGCACTGCTGTACTTACTTACTCGAGTCTTTTAAACAACAATATCGTCCGCCTATATTGCTGTCATACGACCGACATTTCGTCTCCCAGTCCCTGCGCACCACTCGGTCACTGCCTTACCCCACCTGTATTTCCTTTACATAATTCTATTCTACAATAAAGATTACCATCGTATCTGTCAAAACCATAAATTATCGAGCTCACTAGAAACAGTCCATCAGTTTCGGAGATAGCGCCATGCAAGCAAGCAAGACAGTCTTTCTACACACCGAGTCGAGGTAACCTTGGCCTTTCATTGAACCTGCCGATGTTTGCAGAACGTTACCAATAGTTAAACATGCAGTTACGATAGTATTACGTTACCAGTTAGGTACCAAATATTTATAACTTTGGAATTGCATCCATACTATCCTAGCCCAGCTATGTTGGGGTCGACTTCCAGTCTAACTGCATGCAGCAGTATTTTACATGGAGCGACTGCCTATCTGACCCCCACAACCCACTTGATAAGGCTAGTTGTCGACTTTCAGGCTTCTGACGACCCCTAACGACTGTCAAAGATCTACGAATGACAGCCAAGACCAACAGCGTTACGTGCTTTCCGAGGCACGGAGGGGTAGGTCTTGGTATGTAAAGATGATCTATGATCTACCAACCCGCACTGGGCCTGCGTGGTGGATTATGGCCCACTCCCTCTCGCCGAGAGGAGGCCTGTGTCCCAGCAGTGGGAACATTATAGGCTGATTATGTTTGTGCTGTCCCACTCCTGGGCAAAGGCCTCCCTCCACTCCTTCCATCTTTCGTGAGCCCGCATTATTATTATACCTACTTAATACAATTTATTAATTTTTTAGGTACCCTCATAAAAACTTGATTGGTTGTGTTTCTTGATTGCACATTTTTAACAATAAAAGATAGTAATGGTATTATATTATTTGTGAAAAAACACGTGAATTTTGAATAAAATGCCATTCATCATGAATGCATCAACCATTTCGTGTTAACGACCATGTTTGTTCCGCGACCACGCGACCAGCCTTGGCCTTTCTACAGGTTGTTGTGCTTACGAATACGTTACTCAGCGGAAAATTAGTGTTACGCCAATGTTACGTACTGCACCCTAATTGCGTAACACACGATCAATCGGAATCGGTTTCATTTTGACAGTTCAACAACATTCATTGCGTTATTTACGTGTTGAGCAGACAAATTTTTCGCGAACTTATGAAGCAATGGATTAGCAATTTGCTTCAAAATGATTCAGATTCCGATTGATCGTGTGTTACGCAATTAGGGTGCTGGAGTTACGATCGCCTGCCAATTATAGGGTTCGCAAAACAATTTGTAATTAAACTTTGTTTTAATTATTAAAATAGTTTGTTGCAAAATAACAATACTTGAAAATATGCTGGTAAAGAAACAAAATATGATCTTGTGTTTAAAAAATACAATTTGCAAATAATTTGTACTAGGTAGGACATCTTTTATTCCGTCATTCCGGGGTAATTTAGGTTACTGCTACACGAAAGTGGACTATTTTACTGAAAAATCATAAGCTTATTTTCAGCATTATTATTTGGAGCAGTCGTGGCCGAGTGATAACGACCCCGACCTACAAGTCGTGGGCGTGTAAAAAATTTCATCACCACTTCTCTAAAAACGGTGAAGGAAAACATTTTGAGGAAACTGGCATGTCCTAGGAGCAAAAATTCGGGACGTGACATCTACCAACCCGCACTGGGCCCGCGTGGTAGTTTACAGCCCAGTCTCTCTCGTAGAGAGGAGGCCTGTGTCCCAGCAGTGTAAATAATAGGCTCGTTATGTATAATTATTTTCAGGAAGAAGTATATGTAGAAGAAAAAAACACGTTGCGCCAACTACAAGTAAATTGAGACTAGAGCAAGAGAATGGTGAACGATGATGATATTTATTTTCAGGAAAGACATTTGAATGTAGGAAATCAAACCCCACATGTATCCTACATTAAAAACTAGTTGTTACATAAAATAACTAACTTGCTAGCCCTAGCTTAGATAACAGAAGGTAACGTTGTGTTTAAATTCCAAACACGGCGCGGTACTGTGAGGAAAACTTAGTTGACTTCAGCTGGTAACCTGGAATGGCCATTATAAATACAACACCTTGTAGATAGATAAATACAAATTAGATTATATATATCGTTAGTTAAAACTTAAGCTATCCGGGGAACACGTGACAAATATATTCGACACGGTTGGCGCAGTGGTTAAGCGATTGACTGCTGCGCTGCATGTCGTGGGGTCGATTCCCGCACGGAACAAATATTTGTATGACCTACAAGTGGTTGTTCCGGGTCTGTTTGTGTATGTGAGTTTAAAAAAAAAATAAGATGTCACTAAATTTCTTTAATTGGTAGGTACATACTTACAAAGGAAAATGATATTATTTCCAGTTTAAAAACGAAAATTATGAAAAACTGCTTTGAAACTTAATTGACATAATCATGAGGTTTTCCTTTACCGTTTTGAGAGCAGTGATGATGAAATAATTTACACAAAGTAAAGGATATCTCTGGGTTCGAAGCTATGACCTACACTGTTAAGCCGCAGCCGTTACCACTGGTTCACCACTGCTCTGAAACTTAACTTGTAATAATGACATTAAATCTATGTAAAGTTCTCTCGTTGTATTTTTTGTTCAAAACACAGTCTGTACGCAAACACCTAGCATAATAATAATTACATAATCCATATAATTTACAGCTCAATTATTTCGCGAGCGGTTGTAGCTGCAGGTTACTATCAGTTGCAGTGACTACCGACTGGTTGCACAACTAACCATCAGAGGCTGCATTTCGTATGTCAGATGACACGAATTGCGTCCACAATGTAGAAACGTTATAGAAGTTCAAATTGGTAGAAATAAATTTATGAATTGTTCTAATATACTGACTCTCACTGACTCCAGAGTGACTCTGGGAGATTAGAGTGAGTCACCGCGACTCAGGGTGAGACTCGACCCGAGTGACATTCGCTGCGTTCGCAATTTAGTTTCCAAGAATGTAAACAAATATGTTTTTTGGAAAATGACTCTAATACCCACATATACAATATAGATTGCACTACAACTTCAAAAAGTTCTGGCTTTCAAATAATTTTAATTTACAGAGTACGAGTTTTATTTACGAGTATTTGTTTAGGGGCTAACTTTTCAATCGACCGATCATTTTATTCGTGGAATAAAATTGACGTCTGACAGTTTTTGTATGAAAGAACTGTAAAAAATTCAAAATTATTCCTCCGATAAAGTTATCTGGCGTTGGAAAAGTCAGCCCTAAATTGAAAAAACACCAATTTGAATATAGAGAGGCCCTCGAGTAGGTAAATAGGTAAACATGGTAAAATTAGAATGGCACTAAATATGGTGACACTAGAGTGACGCTCGATGTAATCTAAGTGGCTTTTGGTGATACTAGAGTGTCACTTAAGAGACTCTAATCATGGCACAGTAGTGAAGGACATCAAAGTAATTCTGGAGTCACGGAACAATGCTCGCTTCTCTAGGAGCCCGGTGAAACAATACAAGGCTGTTCAATTCTTTGACACTTTTTGGAACAATCTGTTTCTCAAAATAGAACATCACTGTTCAATGGTTATAAACTTCCGCCAAAAAAGGCAACTAATGTGATGGAAATGGAACACAATGCTACCTTTGCATGTCCTGTAAGGTACAATATAGACGGACGGAACATATGTACGTGCTTGCAGCGGTCTGACCTTGCATTACTGCACAGGTAACCGTTCAAGAGTCATCTTCAAGCCTTACAAGCACTGAAAGCCCTCGGTCTTTATTATCATTGTGAATAACCTGACAGACATACACACGGGTATTCTGAAAGAAGTTCAAGAATCAAGACAGTATGTCTGACCTGGCGGGGTCTGATTGTATCGTTAATGTTGTAATTGCAAACACAACTGCAGTGGCGTCCTAGTTTGGATCCTCTGATCAGGCAAATTGTTATAGGGTTTCTTGGAGTCGCTAATTTGTGTCTAATGGTGAAAGGCTCGTCTCCTGTTAGGTAGCACTTCCTTTGCACTACCTCTTCAGGATATTCAGTCATGTCATCATCCACGGCCCGACTTCACCCACTGCTCTGCACAGGCCTCTCTTGTCTTGCGCCAATCCCCACGCTCCTGTGCCGTCCTCATCCAGATTTTGCGCGCGATTGCAGCAAGCAATACTCATCTCATACTCTGCTCATCTCGCCACTGGACAACCGACATCTCGTCTTCTTACATAAATATTCAGCCTACTAGCGTGATATTTATAAATATGTCATGTTTATAAAAGATTGACAAAAGTCATATGACATACGTGACCACATGTGAAATTCCGAAATGCCCCTGCTCAGGAGTTTACCACAATTACGCACTTACCTTCATTACACTTACCTTGACCGACAACAACAGCTTGCTTACTCACAATTCTTCAAAATACTGGACAAACTAGTATTTCTGCACATTGCCGGCATATTGTCACAACTGCACGCCATCTATTTGTTACAAGGTCGGCACAGGCATCGGACCAGTTGCCAAACAATATGTAGCCGGCAGAATTATTCCATAATCGTTGAGTAACGGCTATAAATAAATATTTCCATACTATAAATGGATGGAGGAAATTACTTTCTGCCAAGGATAGTGATGAAAGTTTTTTGAGGCGGAGAAATAAAGTTAACGATTCATTGGTTGAGCTAGCGGTTGTTTTTATACACTGGCCTGCAAAACTAAATACTATACTTTTAAAATTTTATTTTTTTTCTAAACTGTAGAAGCTGATTTAAAATAAAAAACGTTTAATAGCAAATTTTATCAGCTTTCTTTGAAACTAGTAAACTATACATTAGTAACATTTTTAACTTAAAAAAAAGATAAAACAATAAAAATAACCATTTTTACCTTAGTGTCAAAAAACTCAATTAGCATTTATAAGTATGTTTTACATGTTATTTAATTTTGAATAACTGGTATTGCCTCCTCGGGCTCTGACTACAGCTTCGAGCCGGTTTGGCATACTGAACACGAGGTTTCGGAAGCGATGTTGGAGAATATTCTCCCATTCTTCAATCAGGGCCTGTTTTAGTGCCCTGAGGGTGGTAGGTGGTGGTCTGCGGCTTCTGACTAGCCTCCCAGGCGTGCATGTACATACATGTACACTGCCTGCACCGTACTGGACTCTTTCTGAGAAGCAGTCTTGAAGGTATCGCTCACCAGGCCGCTTGTAGACACTTCGCCTTCCATCAGAAGTGTAAAGTGAGAATCGAGACTCATCTGTGAACAAAATTCTTGACCACTCTTCTTCATCCCACTGTATGTGTTCACGGGCGTATCGCAGTCTCGCTACTCGATGCTCTCTCTCGAGTTTGGGGCCACTCGCTAGTCTTCGAGGTTTCAGATTTGCTTCAGCAAGTCTTCTTCTCAATGTACTATCACTAATGTAGCCCCTTCGGGTCTGAAGAAGCTGCTGGACTCAACTGCATTAAGGTGGCGATTTCTCAACACAGTGCAAACAATATAACGGTCTTCTCGGGCACTAATACACCTGGGTCTGCAATTACAAGGTCTCCTCAGATGGTTTCCAGTCTCTTCGTACCTTCGCTTCACCTTCTGGACCGTTCGTAACGTCACACCCACCTTTCTTCCTCATTCTTCTTCTTTCCTCATTCTTGCAGTACGACGCGTACTGATTCGTAGTTCCAGAAAAGTCATGATCCTAGCACATTCATCAGGTGAAAGAGGCATGATGAATAAAATGTATGTGCTGTTGTCTGACTTAGATTTTGTAACAAGGCTCATCGATCAAGAAAAAATTTGAAAACAAAAACAGAAACAAAAAAATGAATGGTAAAATTGTAATTCGAAAAGGATTATTTTTGTTTTTAAAGCTCTTTTCAGCCATTTCTTAACAGAAGCTTCTCGGCTATGAAGTTGTTATATAGGTACAAAATTAAACTCTTTTTCAAGTCCTTTTTATTTCGAAAGTATATTTTGAGTACTTAAAAAGTTATTCCAATTTTAAAAGTGTGAAGTTTTGCAGGCCAGTGTAGTTATAAGTAAAGCTCTTTGAAGTCCTTGTGTGACACTTCGTTCGAGGAGTATTTATTACTACTACTGCCATACTTACATCTGCTGCAGAGCAGAATTGCTGGCCAGTATAAGTGTGTGTCAGTCACATGAGAATATTCTGATTGTATTCCAATGTCACGTAGGTAGCTAAGAATGACTATATTGCAGTTGTGCAGTTGTAAAACTTAAGCAGGAACCCCCTGTTAAATGTTACCTAGCTGTTGCATCTACCACACCCGTCAGTGATTTTGTGAAATAAGTATGTAGCAACTATTTGGTACGATGCAAAATATTGCAGTGTTGATTTTAATGAAAATGAGTACCTACTGTAATCAAATACACCATCGAACTTGCTCGCACATTCCAAGTTATGTATATATCTTAAATTATAGTAAATTATTTGAAGTTTACAAAATATTTGTTTCTTTGGTTACAGCTGAAGATTTCACAAAATGCAGACAAAAGGATTCAAAACTGAACGAATGTCTCAAAATGGCTGTTCCGGACGCACTCAGAAGGATGAAAAAAGGTAAGAAACATTATCTCATTCCCATCATAAGACTTGGGATTCCACAACGTTGGCTGAAAATTAGAAACTTCATAGATTGTGTCTAGAATTAGGTATAAGAGAAGCAAAACAATGAAAACCTGCGAAAATAGAAGCAACTACATATTATTTCTACTCGATGTAGTTATGCATTGTATTTCGCACAAATATTCATTCATGCAAAGTTGCACAAAACAGGTAACAAGTACACTAGTTGATGACTTAACAGTTTAGCAAGTGATTTGTGAACAACGCACGTGCTTTTCGCATTTTTTAAATAGCCTTCCGCATTTTTGTTTGTGGGACACACGATTTCTTACTGGGCCGAGACCAATTGCTATGCGATTGAATTGCCATTGCTTTGAGAGGGTATTTCGGGCTGTTTTTACTGCTCCCGTGTCAGTTAGTTATTAAGTCAAAGTTGCCAGTACTGCTGACATACTGGGTAGTTATATATTATAGCAGTCATGATCTCCTCCATCATAATATTAGTACAAAGATTCTTTAAAAAACTGGTGATTTAATTACCTAATTAAAATACATCAAATTAAATCTGTTGTCAAAAACAAACGTGATGATTCCCTGTGGTATTTGACCAACCTATCGTTACAGAAGACCGAGGGTAAGACATGGATGAGACTCGTATAGACCAGGGGAGCGTGGCACAAACGTAGGTCTAGAACAAGGCTGCTAATGATAATGATCGTATCACTTACACTTGTCTTATCTGGCAAACTGGGGGCTATCATTCCCATATCTTTGGGCACAGTCCATAGAGTTTCTTCATAAGAACCCTTTTTCTCCATAAGAACATAAGTCCTCTCCAGACCGAATTTGGCCATGGCGACCAATCTCAGCGGAGACCAGCCTTCGGCGCGGGAGATGTTATAGTGTACAAGTGTGTGCGCAGACACAGGTGCACCCTCTCTTCCCTCACTCTCATAGTCCATGGCCCCATAAGAACCTACTACGCTTTGGAATGGGCAAATAGCTTTATCTTTCTTAATGACCAACTCCTTCGATAATTCAAAAGTGCCTGTAAATGTGTTTTATTTGATATAAATGCTTTGAGTTTTATCCTATGCTTATAATTCAAGGTATCCCCTCACTATCAGTGCCTGAGATGGAGCCCCTCCACGTGAACAGCATCAACGTGGACTCCGGCTCCGGGCCAGTCGTCATCACGCAGATGTACAAGAACATCAAACTGCATGGACTGACCGACTCTGTGCTCACGCTGTACAAGTAAGTTAATCCTAAATTTAATATTATAAATGCGAAAGTAAGTTTGTTTATTACGCTTTCATGATAAAATAGCTGAACGGATTTGTATGAAATTAGGCAAATGGGTAGACCATGACCTGGAGAAGGACTTAGGCTTCTTTTCATCCTGGATTACAATACCGTGCTGTAATGAACCCGGTTCAATTTCTGCACCACCATTTTTGGGTTTGGAAAAAGTGATTTTATAATGATCAATGAGAAATGCATATAATCATTTAGAAATGAATAAGTAAATAAAAATAACCAGGGGATGTTTTTGATAAAAAAGCCTAATCCATTTTTGATATCTTTTCCAGAGCTGATCTCAAAAATTACAGACTCAGGACGGACTCGATCACGCCCAAAATGGAGTTCATAGCAGACTACATCATGAGGGGCAGGATTCTACTGCTGCCAATACAGGGAAAAGGCATCGCTAATATCACGATGGGTGAGTGTAACGCCATCTAGTAGGGAGTGGTGAAACTAATAAATTAACGCCATCTTGTAGGGAGTAGCGAAACTAATAAATTAATGCCATCTAGTAGATAGTCGCTGTAACTGTGTTTGCTACTATTGCGTGTATTATTTTGTATGATATTTTATCCAAATAAAACTAATTAGTGTGCTACACGGATCTTTTGGTGCTTGAATGATATTAACACGGGAGAGTTGTTGGTAAAAATTTATGAAATTGTTATGCGAAAATGTAGGTATAGAAAAAAAAGACGTTAGTTCCGATTTTTGTCACGCGCTAATAGATTCGTGTACAATTTTAACGAGTTTAACCGTGGTTTAAAAAATTAAATATAAAAACTTTATTGCTCAAAATTTTACATTGGCCCCAAACCAGGCAAGCCTGTATCTTAGGCACCAATATGTTTATCCAATATGTTTATCCAGTACGTTTTCCTAAAATGCCAATGTGTAAGCTTACTTTTATTTTTTTTAGGTGACGGGGATCAATATCGTGACGTTAAAAATTAAAAAGCGCATTAACTTATAAAACGTATTTTTTTATTCTTTTCCATTCAAATGCTGTGTTCAAATTACACAACAATATTTATAAAATCGTTTAAAAGCGAATGTTCATACCTCGTAAGTATAGTGGTCGCAACCGTGTGTGACTGCTGAACGTGGGTTTGGTTCCCAGGTCGAGCACAACTATCGAGTTTCGCCACCACGCACTTCTCAGCAGCGTAGCGTAGCGTCATATGCTGAACAAGAACTACTCAGTTTTGATTCTAAAAGCATCCAATTGTATGGTGTGACGACGACAGCTTCTGATTAATTATAAAAACCACCTCATGTTCATTTGAAAATCAGCACCGGATCTGTCTTACATTATTGCTGAAATGAACTTTCATGATGCGGTCGTGAGGCACTATGATCAATAATGACAATATGATCCTATATTTTAAATTTATGTTAGTTTTTCAAATATTATGTTTATTGCATTCTATACTCTGCCAAATAAACATTACTATTTCTTCTTTCTTTACCTAAAACCAGCAATTTACCTTTCCAGTGAACCTCGTAGTGAAGCACGACCTTATCGGCGAGCCGGTAGTGAGAGACGGACAGACATATATGCACATCAAAGACTACAGAGTGAAGTTCATCCCACAGAGAGTGCTGCTGCACTTCACCAACCTCTTCAACGGAGACAAAGTCCTCGGTGATAATATGAACGAGTGAGTCATTTATCTCAACAGAGACCAGACACTAGAGTACCTATTATATTAATAAGATTAGTGCGGAAACATAGGTGCTCTCTCCCTTGCCTCACTCTAATAGGTTGTCCTATACATAGGTTGTCCTATATGACCTACTCCCTAGTTGCGTAACACGCTATCAATCTCAATCTCAATAATTTTGAAGGATATTGCTAATTCTACATTATGTTCGAAAAATTTGTCTGCTCAACAACGTAAATAACGCAATGAATGTTGTTGAACTGTCAAAATGGAAGCCATTGCTACTGGTAGTGTGTTACACAATTTCCCCACAGACCGGGAACAGATCAAGCGCAGTCCCGATGGCATTACGAGGGTGGCACGAGGGTGTCCCATCTTCAAGTTCATAAGCCCGACCCCGGGATTCGAAAGCGTTTAAGCTTCATAGCTAAACCAACGAAGCGGTCAAGGCACTGCTGCTTAAGGGTCCCCCATAGACTGGTCGAAAGATTGATGATAGTACCTAACAGAAAAGGAGCTCGTCCGGGAAAGTATTCCCATTGTACCTACATTTTTCTGCCGCTAAGCAACTTTGCTATGACTAGACTTATGTTAGCTTTGTCTCTGGCAGTGCACCTGAGGATTATGATGATACTGTAGATTTCAAATACGAAATAAGTAATAAATATCCACAAGCACTTCCATATTGTCAAGGAGTCGGTCAGTTAAGTAGGCGGAAAGTCAAAGCTTGGTGACTATTCCAAAGCGTAGATTCATAGGGGACGGAAAAGAATCTACATCAACTTCATTTGTTTCAGATTCCTGAACTCCAATTCGGACCTCGTCTTCAGTGAGCTGAAAGAATCCTACGAAAAGGCCCTGAGTTCAGTATTCCAGAATGTCACCAACGAAATATTTGACAAAGTGCCCATGAACAAAATTTTCCTTGAAGATTAGTTTATCATTACAAAGCTATGTAAGAATAGCAAGACTTGTTTGCTAGTTGCAAAAATTAAATTTAAAACAATCCTTTTGGGTATGCGAGGGAAAGAAATATACCTTCAAGTATGTGGTATTTATTGAAGCTGCTTTAATTAGACTTCGTTATAATAAGTTACGATAAATTTTCTAATAATGTAGTTGTAAGTATATAATTTTATAAAATGGAATGCCGTTTTATTTTTTTTACGAATGTTTTAAGATTTATCGCAATAATTTTGTCGGAGATGATGGGAACCGCTTTCGTCGAGTCCTCGTGAACTGAGGAGTCTTGCGAGCAGGAGCAACTAGAACATTGAGAAAAGCGCCATCTCTTATTCGTTTCTAGTAACTTTGACGGTACGTCGCCTTGGTCGGCTGGTGCAAGATGGGCTCTCTATCTTTCTTGCTAGGTCTCCTCTCATTCAGTTCCACATCCAGCTCCTCTCTGCCCCTTTGAGCTTGCTGTGCGTTCCTCACACAAACTGCTTTGCAGAATGCTTCGTTTATTATCACTACTGAAATTGCAATGATTGATTTTCAATAAAACATTGGCTGTAAGATGGGAGAGTAACTTATCGTCATCAGCTTAGGGATGCGTTTGCAGATTAGCGATTTTTTTATGTTCCAATATATTTACATTTTGACTATCAGCGAAGCAGATACAAGCTTAATAATCAACACAGTCCATAACATGTAGGTATTGGATATATGAACCGGTACACTAGATTTTTGCTATACATTAGTGGTGTTTTCTTTTCATCTGGAAGCAATAGGCTCGCCCCTTATGACATGGGACTTGTACTTGTACAACTGGCGAAATGTAGGTCTACTATAGGGACACTTCTGCCTCACCCTTCATAGGGACACTTCTGCCTCACCCTTCGGGGAATGCAGCCGTGTTGTTGTGTTATCTTATGAGACCCACCAGCTGGCAATAAGATTCCGGTGTCCATCATGTTACAAAAATAGTAATTCAAATGATACTTACATATTCCTACCAAGAGTAAGTATATAATGAGCCCCAATATTAGAGCATCGTACTCCATTTTAAAAAAATCTGGAAGAAAAATAATAAGGAGGTCTTCACACGAATATATTCTCCTCAATGCTGGAGAAATTCACATTGCCAGACACCACAGACCACGTAGACGACGATGTAGAGAAAATCAATGGTCCGGTACCGATCGGTGTGGGTGAAATAGTAACCTATTAATATTATGTTCACACATACAGAAACAGGTAAAACATGTAACCGTTTCTTATCGAAGAACAATCTGCAGCAATCTGTACCGGGAGTCGAGCCCGAAAATCCACTTTTATATGCAAGCACCCTAGACACCAAAACCGTAATTTATATCTTTAAACCGGCTACTGTGCGACTTGTACAATATAATTATGATTATACAGCTTATGTGCAAGTTGGACAGCTTCTTAAGTTATGGCATTGGATCATCGGCTATCTGCCAGGGTCACTCTCATCCAACAATTCCAAAATGTACTTACCAGCAAGCCCTCCGAGGTCTGGTGGCTCTGATCAGTTCCCTGATGGAGCAGAACACAGCAAACACTATTACTAAAAAGATCGCTGTCTGCCAGAAATTTGCCACGAGAGAATTGGTCATCCTCAAGGAAAGATGCTCTTCCTTGAATCTAAAACGAGGGAGCATAGTTCACATATATTATTTATATTTCCTCATTGTTTAGATGGAACAGAAAGGACATTTTCAAGACACGAAGGGAGGAACCTTGAAGAGGTTTTAAGGGCTAACTACCGCTAACGCTGACTCTTAAATCTACGTCTGTTACTAGAATTATTTTCTAGCTAGAGCCTTTTAGGATAGTTTCCGACGAAGAACCTCTTAAGCATACTACTTGTACTTTCAATTTAAAGAACACATCATCTTCATCTGTCTAGTCTTGTCCCAACTATGTTGGGATCGGCTTCCAGTCTAATCGGATTCAACTCAGTACCAGTATTTTACAAGGAGGGATTACCTATATGACCTCCACTAATCAGTTACTGGGTATTACGCTACCCCCTGATAAGACTGGTTGTCACTCTTTCGGGCTTCTTCCATAAGGACTATCCAGGAACATAGCAGATTATGGAATATTTAGATTATTAGGAAACCGGGATGACCTAGAACTAACTATTCGAAAACATGTGACATTTACTACCCGCACTGGGCCCACGTGGTGGATTACAGTACACTCCCCAGCCGTGGGAATTAAATTATAGATTTATAGAACTCACCAAGCTCTCCAAAGACACGACAGCAGATTTAATTGCGCAGGCCTAGTCAATCTGACGAGCTCTCGAATCGACAGGAACGCAGCAAACACTATGACGAGGAAGAAGGTTGTGTTGAATATCTGTGCGAGCAGTGACACTACGCTCATCGTCAAGATGAGCCCAGGGTTGGTTCATGGGACCATTACGGTAGATTTCGACCGATTAGTGGAGGTGACAGCGATGACAGACAAGACATTTACAGATCCATTTGACAGAGAGATGACATTTACACTGCTAGAATTATCTTTTGGCGCACTAATGACGTTGACAAGGGGGCGCTGTTGGTAAAAATGTATGCAATCATTTTGTGAAACGTATTCAAAAAACAAGATGGCGTCGTTAGTTCCGAGTTTAGCCGCGCGCTAATAGAACATTATAGTGCTCTATTTTCCTTTTCTTTAGTGAAAAAGTTACCAAACTTTTTCATTGTTTCCGTTATCATTGTGTTCCGATTCAATTTTTTATTTTATGTATTTAGGTCTTTCGTAGGCGGCGTTACAGTATTTTTATCTGACGAAGAGGCGTGCGCTTTATTTGTGTTAATCAAGTGTACAACCACGCTGTGAATGTGTGTGTAAGTGCAGGAGCTCTCAATATCGTCCGAGAAATGGTGAAGTCGAAAGTCTGTGTTTGTGATATGTGCTGATGCTACTAGCCTTCACGCTTCATTCGTGGATCTTTGGCAGTCGTTACGGGTCGTCAGAAGCCCGAAAGTCTGACAATCAGTCTTACCAAGGGTACTGTATTACCCAGTAACTGGGTTGTGGAAGCCGCTCCATGTAAATTACTGGTATTCAGCTGCATCCGGTTACACAGGAAGCCGACCCCAACATAGTTTGGAAAAGGCAGGCAGATGATGATGTTGGGTGTTGTACCCAACTACAACACTCTAATGGGGATAAGAAAACAATAATTTAAGATAAACTTATCGTTTATTCCGTGAATAATAACAGATATCTATGGCATAGTCACTGGTAACGTAAGTCGAACGGAAATAATGTAAATAAACTAAAATCTTAGCCTCTAAACTTGGTCATTGCTACACTATCATAAAAAAAAACTTCGATAAACCCTCTAACTTAGTTTTTTTTTTAATTTGAATCCATTTTCCAAATTTTTTTGATGATAGTATAGCAAATTCTGCAAATAATTCATATTATTACACTGTGGTGAACATCCTCGCTTGATATAAAGATTATAGCTATAATAATATAAACTGTCTTAATAAAATAATTGAGGATGTCAATTTAGGGTCATCTGTTTACCAAATCATATTTATTATCTACGTTTTCTAATCTTTTTTCTTTCTTTAATATTTACTCAATATTTTTGGTGTAGTTTTCAATGAAAAATAAAACCAAAATAATTATTATAAATTATTTTTATTATTTTAAGTAAACAGATGACATATTTTTGAAGGCTTGAGCGTTATAAACATTTAGTAGGTTTTGACACAGATAAAAACAAATAAAAAACCCGTTATGGGAAAAAAAAATACAAAAACAGATAACACAGTATATGTAAAAACATTATGGATCGTGTACATTACGGTATGGGACAAATTTGGTCCAATGTGTATAAGAGCTATGACATTTTAACTTAAGCATAGCATTTACAACATAGAAGTAATATTTGTGACATCTTTTTAAGGATCTGCTTACAGACCGAAAGATTAAAAATCGTAATGATATTTTACTTACAGGTAATTACTTCAATCATTAATTTAATTAATATTAAATTATCTATTACAATGATAGAAGTAATATTTTTGCAAAATATTATTTTGGCCAAAATTTTCTTATTTTTTATTTTAAAACTACTAATAAAAAGATGCAGGAGTTATTCCCAATATTTTCAAAAGCAAAGTTGTTGAAATAAACAGTTTTTTTAAATTAAAAATAATTAAAAACGTGGCCAATATAACATTTTGGCGATGCCGATCTACAGCTATGTTTTTACTACACTTTGAAACGGACGGCTTTATGGCAACTAGTGACTTCTAATGTTTTTTTTTTTCATTAAGTGTGTGCAAAAATATCTCTTTTACAAGTATACTACAATGAGGTATGAAAATGGATGTTCAAGTCGTTTATTTTTTTTGTTGATAATTTGTGATGCCATATCACCATTTGGTTAATTACAAAAAAGCTACGTGATTATTTAATTCTTTTTATTAAAAAACTCTACAGATTTTATAAGCTCTAACCTGTCACAACCTATACAAAATGAGATTACTTTTAAACAAAAATTGCTGAATATCCCGGCTACTCCAAACGTGGAATGATATTTTCGTTAAATGAATAATTTCAAATCTCAAATAATTAAGTAGATAATTTTCTTTTAATTAATTATTAATTAGTAAAGTTTTACCGGGAAGTTATAAAAAAATAATTCTAAAACTTAAAGTAAACTTAACTAGAACTTGTCATCTTGTAAAATAAACGTACTTGAGTACTTATTCTTGAATGATTACTATTAGTAATATTCTATTATTTTACTTTTACTAATAGTAATATTTAAAAAGGGGCTATTAGAACTCTGTAAAAACGACTGTACCAAAGTTTAACCTTTTACAGAAAAAAACACAATTTTTTTTTTTTTTCTGTGTTATCTACATAACATTCTATTTTCCGATTTTCGGGTAAACTTTGGTCCAATTTGTTAACTAAAAACCAAATAAATGTGGGGGCCAAGTTTCACAATATTACTTATCTAACTTAACGCTAAAAATTGTAAACAGCTTGTGATCGCATTTTGCCGAAATAATTAAATTAACAATAACTAAACAACAAAAGCGAACATTTTTATTGCTTAGCACCATATTTAACCGACTCTTAATAAAAAGAGAGTGCTTGCTGTTTCATCCGCTTCGGTTACATTTATAGGCTTTGAAGCTTTAGGCTATGCTCAGGCAATCTATTTTATAATTCTGGGCTATGTTTCTTCTGAAATAAACTCCCGAATTTTTTTTTATTGCCGATCATTAATATACTAGAAATTATTATAAATTATATTTTGCGTTAACATGATTAAGTCAACACCCAATTTCATAAAAGTCGGTTTTTATTATAAGGAAATAGATGGAAAAATCTGATAAATTCAAAATGGTGAAGGTTACCATTATGTTATTAAAGTTGTTAGTACAAATTTTCTAATCGATAATTAGTACTACACTATGGTTAAAATTCTAAAAATCGTCATCATTCTTGGGCGGATTACACCATTCTAACGTTCAATCTAACGTTTGATGTAATCCACGTTTTGGACAAATTGACTGCTTCAGTCGTAGTTTAAGTCGAATCCGGGTTTAAGCTGGTCTCAGAAGCGAAGTACCCACGGCACATACCCCGCAAAAGTCCAAGAAATTCTGAACTACAAGCCAGATTTGTAAAAAGCCACTGAATTTTGTTGAGCACACTATCAAGTAAATACCGGGCAAATCGCTTGAGACCAGTCCTTGTCTAATCCGTTTATAATCTTAACCCTTATCGCTACATACACAAAGATATGCGATATTAAAGTCCATACATTTCCCGTCATACAAATATCACACTCAACGCCAATTGGCAGCAATCCGTCACTGAACTATCACCGATTTAATTTGACCTGTCGTCACGAACTAAGTACGAACATAAATAGTTCAATTATCACTGGTTAGAGTGTCCACGCTGTCGCCAGACTCCTGTCATTGGAATGTTGTCGTGGATGTTGACCTCCTGCAGCCAATAGACACCGGTGCCGGTATCCGGGACGACCCATTCCTTTGGTCTTTCCTAGGAGCGGCCAACTGCCTCGTACTAGTAGATCTTTCTAATTTCCCATCAGACATGACCCAGGCTGATGTGAAGTCAGCGTAGTCTGAGTCCTTAGAGCTAGTCCTGGATAGAGAATCGTCTCCTTTTGAATATGTCCTAATAATCTCCTTCATTTTCAAAAGTACTGATGCGTCATCCTTCGCGGTTTCTGTCGACCTTAAGATCTGTTCTAACAAAGGACTCAAAGGCTTTTGACTCAGTGGGGACCTAAGAGTGGCGCTGCTGGCTCTCAGAGGAGAATTCCTCTTGAAAGCATCAGTTTGTGGGGTCTTAGCCCTCATTTTGGGAGATTTATTCGGGCTTTCAAACGTGTCTGCTCCCAAAGTGGGCCTGGACTTTATTTTAGCCTGAGTTGGACCTGTCCTTCCGCTCCACGTATTCCTGGCAGTTGGCGGCAGTTTTGGGGTCAATTTTGGTGATGTTTGAACCGGATTCGCGGTATGTTTCGGGCTCGGCGTGTTCCCTCGGCTTGGGGTTCGGTTTCTGACGGGAGAATGTGGTATGCGACTGGCCTGGCGGCTTCTTATCGTCTTCGTGGGAGACTGGGAAGCTTCCCGAGCAGCCCTAAGGCTCTTGCTGGGCGAGTCGTTGTTCTCTGTGACTATTACCACGCGGTCTGGGCTGCCTCTGTTCGACTTCTCGTCAATGGAGCTGGGTTTCCTGCCTCCGTAGAAGGTGTCTGAAAAGTCAGTCTTGCGCAGGCCAGTATTGAGGCTCACGTGGGTGTCGACTCGTTCGTTCTTGTCCATGTGACAACCGTCGTCTTGGTCGAGACGCTCTGGAAACAGAGAAGAAATAAATTGAGAATTTGAAACGCTGTTTTGTGATGAGGTCGAATGAAGTTATTTTAGAATTTAGCATTTTGCTAGTAAAGCTCTAAGGTCCATATTTTGACACTCTTGCGTATCAAATGTAGGTATGAAATAATGAAATTCAGATGAAGTTAAAACTTGAGCAAGTTATGACTTTACCAATAATTTCTGCATATCATGCATAGATTTAACCATAATTGTCAACAGTCATTTACAAGTAACAAACCAGATACTGGCTGTCAGACCTTTTAGAAAAATATTATAACACCTTTAATCTATCGCTTACATTATTCAGCACTATAATTAATATCAACAAGCTAGTTAGTGACATTCTCATTCATAACCCTTCGGCTAACCCTCGGATCATAAAAACAGTATCTAATTTACAATGGCCATGTTTGGAAGATAATAACAGTTAGATTAAGTTAATAATTCTGACCATGTCGGGCTATGTCCGTGACCATTTATGGACAGGCGGCGTTGTGTTAAGGACTTCCCTTTTCCGCAAAACTTTGATTGGTTAAGTTAAATGTTTTATAGAAGAAATAATTTATAAGGTTGTGAGATTTTCGCTGATATGTGTATTTTTTGTTTTGTAAGCAAAATTGCAATGGAAATGGTTGCCGCAGCTTTTATTGGTACCGTGGGTGTTCGCACTATGTGTCGTAGTTAATTCCTGCTTTTTTTGACATATTGATACTCGTAGTTGCTTTGAGTCCGGCTAATCTTGCATGCGTAAGACGTAAGGCTGCTTTATGTAAATTATTTCATCACCACTACTCTCAAAACGGTAAAGGAAAACATCGTGAGGAAACCTGTATGTCCTAGAACCAAAAACTCGAAGACATGTGTCATCTACCAACCCACACCTCCTCTCAGCGAGTGGAAGCCTGTGTCCCAGCAGTGGGAGCTTTATAGGCTGATTATGGTATGTATTTGTGCATGTAAGATTGATGTATCCCACCGAACATTCAATACTCAATCTTCTAGTTTGGAATGAACGAAGTTTTTCTAGTCAAGCGAGTCGAGAAACTTTCTTAGTCGAGCGAGACAGAGATTGACTTTGTTCGGTAAAGTCGCAATGTACCTATGTAAATAATTTACAAAAGAATGTAATGCTACCGATATCCTTGGCTTCATAACTTCAATAATCTTTATCTTTTTGCTCATTTCCACATCGCCACGTGTTAGTCACATGCGAGATATACAAGATCGCAGGTGTTTGAGAACGTGACAATTCGCACGGGAAAGAAAACGCTTTTTCATATTTTACTGTGAGAATCGGAAAAAGAGACTTGTGCGACTTGTTTGTCTTGTGTTGTTGCTTAGTTCGTGTCTTGTGACTTGACTTGTGTGTTGTGTTGTTGTTGTCTTGTGTTGTGTTGTTGCGTGTGTTGTTTTGTGGGACTTGTGACTTGTTGTTGTTGTTTTGTGTTGTTGTATGGACTTGTCTGTTGTTGTTGTGTGTGTTGTTGTGCGGTGACACGTTTGTTATGATTTTAATTTAAGAAACCTAAGAAACCGAAAATTTGGTATCAATTTTTAGAGTATTTTATTTTGAGTTGAAACCCTTCCAATATCGTTTGATATCATCCAAAGAAGCCGTGCCCTTGGTATGTGTATACCCTTTCCGTGACACGTTGTATATCTTATCTTACAAAGTTACAAAAAGGCTGGTCAACACAAAAGTTAAAACAACAAAATGTTTGCCAGTCTTATCCTCCTCAGGTTATAATTTGCCAACACAAACATGTCGTTGCCAACGTAGTAATTCCTCAAGATAGACATCGTCTTCGCCTTTGGGTGCCTGGAAGACCTTTACCTTCTGGCTTATTTTCAGAAAACAAAAAATGTATATAAAATACAACAAAATTCACGCATATTTCCAGTCACGTGTGTGTTATAAGAAGCAGGTGTACATGTACGTGACGCGGTACACTAGTAGATTGAGATCATAATTAAAGTGACAGTTACATTGTCATTACGACAGGGAACTATGTAATACTTAGAAAATATACAACTAACTTTATGATAGTCAATACTTGTTTGACCAAATAGTTAAATAAGTAACTAAGAATTCGTAGTATATGTAGGACAAAGGGGATTTTCATATGGAACCTGGCATACCTACTTTCGCGCCATTTTGTTTTTTTTTTAAATGGCGGCCACGCATTGTCCTATATACATCGATAGCTGACATCAATGCAAGCAGAAAACCATACCCCGTAAAGTGTCACGTTTAAACCATATTCCACAACAATGATGATACTGACAGGTCTTGAACGCAGCTTAGATGTGCTAATCGCGATCAGTTTCATTCGTGAAATTCACCCTAGAACTACTATATAAATTCTCCATACATAAGTTTTTACTTAATCAAATTATGTATCATACCACAATAATATCAAAATAACACAATATTTCAATCAAAATGGGTAAAATAACAAAAAGGTTCGCGTAAAATCCATTCAATCCGGGCGTAAACTCCTGACTAGTTTCTTATAATTTAATAAACGCGTTAGTTGGTCCTTATGTCCGCGCCCACATTCAAGAACATTTAGTTATAACAATGTTGTCAAGTCCATGTTGGGCGGAATGTCGCTCACTGCCTTGCGGGGTGAGCAGGAGTCCAGGTGACTAATGTGTGGGCTTGTTATACCTATGTGTTGTGACATTTGTCTTTTGACCTTACATGGGAAAAGAATGCGTGGCTTTGAAAAGGAATGTAGTTTATTAATAATCTATTAACAACATAGCAACAAGCTATCGACAAAAAAAAATAGAGACTAACTACTTCTACAGAACGACAAATCTTAAAAAAAAAAATCGTGGTCTAGTGGTCGCAAACGTTACTGCTGAGCATGAGGTCCTGGGTTTTGTTTCCCCCTCGGGTAAAGTGTTATTGGGTTTGCCACCTGGAATTTCTCAACAGCGGCCTGGAGTCTGGATTCATCCCTGGTTGATGGCAATAAATTCGCTCATGGGACTTAAACATAACTGGCAAAATGTGAGTACTATTAGGTACGAGTATCTATTCCGTGGGTATACATACGTCTGCCAAAACTTTACCGAATGTTATTTTATTTTATTCTATATTCGAGAAACTTACAGCTAATTTATACACAGCTCATAAACAATATGCAATTGAAGGCTATTTACAAGTTTCCAATTATAAACTTATGTTATGTTGTTACAGTAATCAACAGTATAAACGGTTGATTCGAGTTCCTACATCCAAACGTTTAACGTGTCAAAAGAAAATAAACCACACAATGCCTTACACAATTGCCCTATTAATTTAGTCAACATTCTTAGTAAAATATCAATTCTCCAAGTCCAAGATCACGATCGACACATAGTTTCCATTCGTGGTATTTATTAGAACCGATAGCATCGCCGTGTATATAATTAGTGGCACTTGTATATAATTACAACTATTGATAACGTTAATTGCGAATGCTTGTAGGATGAGATAAACCCCGGCATTATCAACTAGTAATCGAGGAGTGTGGTGTGTACTTGCTAATGAGGTGGAAATGAGATGTTCTTTTATTTTTCTTTGTCAGTGGTTTAAGCTGAATGAATTATTGGTTGAAATTGTTTAATCTGTATATCGCTGACTAATTTCTAACACCACGTAAGTCAAAAATATCAACTTTATAGGAGAGTGACAATATGACATCATACATAGATCCAATAGACTCTATATATTATTATATACTATGATGCAGTTTTTCTCTACTCTACTATAAAGTTGTTATTTTTGACTTACGTGGTATTAGAACTTAAGCGACGATATCGGAATCATTTTACACGGCATAAAAATACAGAATAATAAGCTGACATGGAGTCTAAGATGGAGTCGACATTTCACACATCACTACCCTACAAATCTAAAGATCTGAGACTTTTCCGACTTTAAAAAGAATAAGAATAGTAAATTTAAATTAAAAATTTAAAAAACCCCCGACACAAAAGAACAATAAAAATAGTACGAATGTAAAAAGCCTAAAATATTTTTTTAAAAACTATCGAAAAAATAGCTACAAATAGAACAAAAAAGGTATAAACGTGAAACCCTATAAAAAGAAAAATAACCTTTTAATTATGGACCCTACATAAGTACGTATGAAATTTATTGATTAAATGTTGTCCCGTCGGGGGACCGCTCTAATTATTAGCCTAACTTTCTGTTAAAGTTTAAAATAGTAGCGGTCCCCCGACGGGACAAAAAACACAAGACAAAAACAACAACAAACAACACAACACAAGACATAGAGCTAGGAATACTATTACGTAGAAATACTATTTACAGCATAAGAATATTAAGCCGAATGTAGTACCAAAAAGGCTACGATTAATGAGAATGAATCTAACATCGCTTTATAAGGAAGTTCTTATTAAAAAGCTGATACGACGAGGAATAACAATTATGATTAATTCAATTATCATCCAAATCAAATCAATTGACGTAATGACAATTATTATTAATCAATTAATCATACTATACTTAATGATTATTATAAACGTGAATGTTTGGATGTTTGTTACTCTATCACACAAAAACGGCTGAACAGATTTGAATAAAATTTGGCACACAAATAGTTTATTACCTAAATAAACACATAGGATTTTTATCCCGGTAGTACATTCCTGTGGGATAATTTCCGATGTCAAGGCAAGCGAAGCCGCGGGCAAAAGGATGTAAATAATAATGAATGGACACGCAATTTTGGCTGCTTATCATTCACAACCGTGCAGGACACCCAATTTGGTTGCTCAAGGATCGCCATTGTTTTACATGCGCGAAATTTGACGCAAACGGTTGATGTGGTTGACCGCGTCACAATTAACATAGCTAGGACATGGGGCATTTACTGAATGTTTCATACATAGAGCTTCCCAAAAGTAGGCACAATTGAAATTGGTTACAAAAGAGACGGAAGTAATGGAGGTAAGAAAGATACAAACTGCATAATCAGCCTAAAATGTTCCTACTGCTCACAGGCCTCCTCTCTTCCAGGGAGTGGGCAGTAATCCACCACGCGGGCCCAGTGCTGTTTGGTAGATGACCCATGTCTTTGATTTATTGATTAATTTCCTCACGATGTTTTCCTTTACCGTTTTGAGAGCAGTGGTGATGAAATTAAATACACAGTAAAGTAATAAAGTAATATACAGTAAAGTGCCTGCCTGGGTTCGAGCTGTTCACCACTGTTTCGTTGATACAAATTGAGATGTTGGATAGTTAAATATGTTATGGTCTTTTAATAAACACTGAAAAAAGTAATTAAACTGGATTTAAAAGTAACAACTGAAAACATCGCAGAACTAAAGACCAATAGAAAGATGAAGATATGGAACATGGATCATTTATTTGCCAAAATGGCTGAACAAGAAGATCTGAGATGACACAATAAAAAAATTATAGAACCGAGAATTTATGACAAACAATAAGAAAGCTATAGACAGACCTTGCCTCTTTTAGCCAACCTTCACGTAGATTCCAAATCTTTAAACAGAAGTAATATGTAACAAATTAATTTATTCTAAACCTAAAGAATTCCTACATTTTAACCAGATACCTTTAATATTATTGCAACAAACTCCGATTGGAATGCCGCTCCTGACAAAGAGTATTATCAAGCATGTTATGCGAATGTCAGTGGCTTGTGCAATAGGTAAAGTACCAGATACATGTCCGCGCATGCCATATATGACAGATGACTACGATCTGAGGAATGTCTAAACATAAAGAGACATCTGTTTGATGGACTCGTGGCTAAGATTGTTTTACCTGTGTGTTTATAAACGTCTTATCTTAGATGTGCCTTCGATAGTGTGTCATACGCATGATTGGCTGATTAATGGATAGGTGATCTATGTTTGTTGTTTATTGCATGGATGATTATGTCCATACTTTTATCAAACTCTGGAGGGCAATCTATAAATTTGCATAATCATTAATCAGCCTTTAATGTTCCTCTGCTGGGACACAGGCCTCCTCTCTTCTAGAGAGAGTGGGCTGTAATCTACCACGTAGGTTAAGTGCGGGTTGGTAGATGTCATATGTCTTCGAATATTTGGTTCTAGGACATATCGATTTCCTCACGATGTTTTCCTTCGCCGTTTTGAGAGCAGTGGTGATGAAATGACTTAAGTACTCAAAGTAAGGCGCCTGTCTGGGTTCGAACCCACGACCTACTACTCGTAAGGGCCATTACCACTGGGCCATCATTGCTCATCAATAGATTAGAGGCTGGTATTTCGGAGGAAATTTTGCTTTGCTTGGTCGGTTGGTTTTCAGGAAAACGATAAGAGAATAGAGAGGCTGATGCACAATACTTTTAGTTACTCAATGTAACATCAGCCGACTATTCAGTTTGTGAGGACAGTGCAATTTAACGGTACGCTGCGACCAGTTGCGAAAATAATTGCAGGATGTGTGGCGTAAGTTATAAGAGGAGGCGATCGCTGTAACACTGAGTAGTAAGAGGTAGCGGTAGCGGGCATGTATATCGCTTAACCTTTCCTGGAGCTTGTAAATGACCACAGTTCATTATTCGCCTCTAAATTACCTAGTAAAATGGCGTGTCTGTACCAAGTACCACAGGACAGCACAAAGAGAAGCTAGCGCAAAGTGAAGTGCTACTAACATAGTCATAAAAGTCATATTTATTAACATAATTATTGTTTCTAATAACAATATATATGTTTACGTTAAAGTAATTCGTCTATGGGCCTGTGTCACCTGAAAATAAATTGATTTTATTATTTCTTACTTTTTGTTATCTGTGACAACTAAGTATAACGGTCTTAACAGCTAGCGAACGGGTTAATTGCTTATTCTTCTCTTCCGGTTCTCACTCTCTCTCTCTCTCAATGATTCTCTGTCTGTGTCTGTGGTTAAACTAGACAAGGGAAACAATATAATAATCCTAGTAAAACTAGGAATCACGCTCTCTCATATCTTGTGCCACATACAGTGTGCACAAAATATTCGTTCAGGTTGCACGTCTGTTTGCAGCGTCGTTTCAATAACACGAGTAATGACTCTCGCTGAAATTTACACAATACTACACAAATACGACTGTGTATTATAAGTACACATTGTACATAGACTAGACACGTGCATACTGTACTGGAGACAAGACTGTTCATCTTAGGAAAGAAGCCAGAATTTCAATGAGCTGACAGCCGGCTATTATGTGCTTCCAATTCAGCTTGCAAAACTTAAAAAATCTAAATGAACTAGAAGATTGATTAAAGTATTAATTAAGTACATTTAATGAAACTATTGTCAATCAGTAGAATAATACCCAAGGCTTTATTCTAACACCTAAAATTCTAAATCAAATTCCAGTTTAGTTTATCACATCCTTATACTAAACTATTTTTTCAATTTCCATTTACAATTTGCACGAGACAAAATACAGCTGTCACCAACATCAAATTTGCCGTTCATCTGCAGTATTGACTTAGCAACAGGCACGTGTGTGTATGTCTGTCCGTATGTGTGCATGTTTGCACAAATGTCGAAACATCGCAGTGAGCGGAAATTATTTGTGCAATGTTCATAAAGAGTCAACAGAACACCTGAGCAGTTGAAGTAATTATTGAATAGTGTATTGTGCAAAAGTTTGCTTGCAAAAGCTTGTTTAAATACATGCTAAAGTAAAGTACTTAGCAGCATTTAACTTAACTCCACGCCTGTATACCTCGAAGGGTTAGGCAGAGGTGTACCTATAGAGCACCCACATTTAGCCAGTTATGTTTAAGTCCCATGTAATAGGGGGCGACCCGGGAATCGATCCCAAGACCTCAAGCTCAGCAGTATCGCTTGCGACCACTAGACCAACGGCCTTTTTGGCCTCGTTGGCAGCTCACAAATCATAATTGCATAGAAATTCCTTTCAATCATACACATTCTTATCAGTCAACATGGAAGGACCATAAATATATATTATAAAGCCATTGCACCACTTAGTCATTAATTAGGACTGACTAGATAGAATTAGTGCTTGTCCCAGATTCTAGACCAGATAGTGTAACGCTCCCATTTAAACTAAGTCCTTAAATTGATACGAATAAGACCAAGAATCTAAATGGCTAGATACTCAACATACAATACGAGATTCATTGATGAAACATAAATTATTATGATAGAATTTCAAGAGGTTACGTGAAATGTTAACGAAATCTGAATTTCATATATTGATTACAGCTCTTAAAAATTCTTTGGATGCGAGAAGCACAGAACCGGTCAATGTGATGACGCGTGAGAGAGGCCTATGTCCACTTAAATAGAGGACATCTTTCAGCTGACATGATGATAATGAAGCAATAGCCTGCTATCAGTACATGACATCGCACAGGTTGTAACTTAGGAAAATAATAAGATATAACTTACCATTAAATTCTGCATCTTCAATCGAGTTCTGGCTGTGCAACGAGTATCTGTTCGTAGTTTTCGTAGACGGAGATCCCTGTGTAGACCCGGCTACCACTCCCAGGCTCCTGTACCCTTCATCAGACACCTCAGATCCATTATCAGATGCACTTTCAGCTGCAGGAGCTGGAGAAACCGGTCTAGGACTCTTATTCCTGATCCCATGTGGGGTTGGGACTAAATGGTTAGATATTACGATCTTGGTCCTTCTATCTGGGGATGAAGATTTCCTTGAGGGGCTGATTGCTCTAGGAGCCAAATGCCGTCTGCTTGGAGAAGCAGCTCTATCCAAGTCTCCTAAGTAAGGCAGACTGGTGGGAGCATCACTGAGCCTGTGATTAGACTGGTAGTGTCCAGATTTTGGTTCCTCATTATACATTTTGGAGTTGTATTGAAGAGACATTGGCTCATAAGTCTTTGGCTCAGTTTTGGTGTACGGCAGGGATGTTGGGCCAGCGTCTGGTCGTTCGTAGGTGACGGTGGCGCCGGCCAGGTCGTGCTTGGGGCGGGCCAGGCGGGCGGAGAGAGAGGTGCGGTGGGAGGCGCGGCATCTGCAGGGGTCGTGCTTGTCCAGGTAGTGGGCCAGGGTGTCCCAGCCACCTCCAACGCGGACCATGACGTGGGAGCGGAGGATCTGGAAGAAAATAAATTATGTGTTAAGTAACAGAACAAAAATTTGCTTCATACAAGGGTAACAAAAACTTCTCATCAATTTTCATACTCTAATAAAGGTACTCCCATTCCCATAACTACACGTTCTCGATATCTTAGTAGTTACTAGCCGATGGTCAAGTTAAACTGCAGATCGATAAGTAAATCTCACAGTTTGATAGCTTTTAGTTTAGAAGTACCCACTAGAAATAGATTTACAGTACTAGAGTGTGCATTCAATTTGGAACCCGATCTCATGGTACAACTTAAAGACCATGAGGCCGTTGTAGACCAGCTTATAAAGGACCGCGTATCCCGAACAAAAGGACCAGCATATCTTGAGACCTCGAGTACTCGTTTATTAGAAATTCCAAATAAAGATTCGCTGATACCGTGGGAATGCTGCCTTGATAGTCCCAATCAATACATGTCTGGTAACCTCGATCCGCCTTCGTTTACTTCTTAGCCTTGCATCCCTTAATATGGATCGATAGATAACATCCAACATACTCTGACCCCTCCCTTCTAAACACTTGTTCCTAATTCGAGGTCTTCCTAAATTTGGAACTACGCATATACCTAATATAAATTGACCTGCCTCCTAATATAAATCATTTGTAAAGAAAGGTCAGTTCTAAATGGCAGCTATAAGGTCGAAAGTCGTTTTCTACAATGAGGCGTCCATTCGATTTGACCAAACAAGGAATCGAATAGAATGAATCATTGATCCGTCGTCGAGGGAATTGGAACACTATTTGTATGACCATAAATGTGAATCTTGTTTCGCTCTAATGACTGTACGAATGGTTTTTTTTTTTCATTAAACGGCGCTTGAAGATCTATTTTTAGTGCTAATGAATATAGCGTTCGTTGTTTCGTACTAAAACCAGGCTAAATGGTAATGTTTTGATACGAGATCAAAAAGTAACTTGATAGATTTGGAATATTTATTACTAGATTAAAATTTAATACAGAAATAATAATTTTTTGACTCTATCTACTACAAACATTTTGTTTTTAAGTTTTGTCCTATTTTGCGTTTCTTTAATTATCCTTTTTTATTAATTTTTCGTTACACTGCCATTTTTAGAAATTCCATTTCCCCTCTTTCACCTTTTTAATTACTTTTCAGTAACATAAAGGTACATTCATCTATAGATACCCCAGTATCCCTTTATGCACCACAATTGTTTATTTTCCTCCCACTTTCCTCACATCTCCACTTCTCCACATTTCAGGTTATCCAAACAGCTGAATCCTTTGAGCCGCATTGTTTACAGTGTGTCGTAATTACTTCTTGCGACAGAAGCACGCGCAGGCGTCCTTTGTCCACTAAGTTACGGTCACTGTCTTTAGAATGTTAGTTTGCAACCGTTTTGATTGGTGGACAGAATTGATTTGTTTTGTTTGGTCTTAGTGGATTAAGTACAAAATAAGTATTGTAACTTCTAGTTATTCATAAATGTAGTGTTGCTTTCAATCGCATCAGTTTGTGGTTACTAGTTAAGGCCTAATGGACCTATTTTTGGAATAGGAAACGAGTTATTTTGGAAAAAATCTAATAATACGTTTGGGACAGAAACCAAGAGGAAATATATTTTCAGTCAGGATGCATCACGATCTCTTGGTGTACCTACTTATGAATGAAAACAACAATAAAACTGGAGTACGTTATCAAAGCACTTAACAAAACAAAACGTATTAAGCGTGGAACAATTCCCCAAGTCATGTGATTTAATGGGACTACGTCTAGACAGGATATCACATTTAGACCTACAACGAGAACAATTTAATTGATTCCCCCTTCCAGACAGAATTCGAGGGCTTTTTTATTTCTGTCTTTGTCAATGTGCTATACTTATTATTATTTCGCCCGTCAGGGATTTTTGGCATACTAGTTGGTCTAAATGAATTAATCCTATCTGTTTTAGGTACATTTATTTGCCATTTAATTAGGAATACAATGTATTTTGATAACTATAGTTTAGGCATTAACTCCATTTTTTGCATTAAAATACGGATATTAATAAAAATTCAACTCACCCTGACAAAGATCAGCATCCTAGTATCACCGATTCTGTATTTTCCCTCCGAAACCCTCACCATGGGGAACTGGGTAGGACATGAGCACCTCTCTACGAGGTCCCTGACTCTCTCATCCAAACTCCTCAAGTCATTGGTCACTAACTGCGGCTGAGGAGCTGATGGTACGAGACCTAGGGCTGAATCATCTGGTCTCAACTCTTCTCCTGCCAACTCTCTTTCTATCTGCTTCTCCATTTGAACCAGTAGAGGAGCTGGCATGCCCAACACTGCTCCTTTTCTAGCTACTTCTAGCAGACACAAGACTACATGTTTCTCGTTCTTTCTCAGGCAAAGATCGTCAGTTTCAAAAAGCAGACATTCTAGGATCCCAAGGGCTTTTCGGCACCAGTCAATAAAGTTGGAGAGGTTATCTCTGGCGAAGAATGTGCCAGCCTTGGCAGCAGGCAGCATGTTGACAGGAGGTCGTGTGCGTAGTGCTCTGGCGAGAGTGAGAGCATCGTCGGATTCTGGTTGTGGAGACTCGAGGATCAAGCGGGCTGAGTCACGGACTGCGTTTGCGTGCTGTAACAAAAGAAAATAAAATGTTAGGAGACAGTTTAAGATGTTTGAATGATGTCGCGAATAAAATCTGCTGTTGCTCTCATTTTTTCGAGTTATGCGAACGTAAATTTTTTTTCGCGTACAGGATCAGTTCCACGGTAAAAGTTGTTTAATATGATGAGTATAATGGACTCCTTGAGAGGTTTTCAGTTATTTGAATGACACCTTGTATAGGAAAACTTTGAAACAAAAATGCTTGACATTGACGATTTTCGGGAACCTTAATACAGTCTGTTATTATTTAAAAATGCACTCATAAGTTCGTTATATTGCTACGATACAAAGTCCTTCTTACCAAAAGGCCAAGTTTATTGAATCAAGTGAAACAAAAAGTATTAATAATGTACCATGACTTTGTAAATATTAGTCTACAAATACTAAGGAGACGTATCGATCTTTACCCGTCTGCGTTTTTGTGCTGTGTTCATGGCCGTGTTTTAACTAGAGCGACGATATTGAAGGTCGAATATAGCTAGGAGAGACTTGTGTATGTCCCCTTCTTCCGGCAGGATACCAATACCCTGAGTAACCACTTTGATTTGTATGTAACCACATACAAATCAAAATGACACGAAAGCTATAGTTTTTGGTACAGTGCTATAAGGATCTTTGGTACCTGAATGACGTTGACAGGGGGCGCAGTTGGGAAACATTTTTGAAATAGTGTTATGAAAAGTTTTGAAAAAACATGGTGGTGGCGTTAGTTCCAATTTTGGCCGCGCACCGAATGAACCTAAAGCGCTATATTTTCCTTTTCTCTTTGAAAAATAATGAAAATCTTTGAGTTTTGAAATAAATGAAAAAAAAGCAAAAATATTCTTGATCTGTTTTAAAGGGGAGCCTGCCGTTTTGCCAAAATCATTTTGACAAAATTTCATTAAACAAACAAATTTTAGCAACTTTTTTTTAAACCAATGCAATAGTTGGAATGATTTTTAGTACGCACCTTTGCATTTGGTAAAATTTTCACTCGGCAGAATAATACCATGGATAATGTCATTTAGGCATTTGGTCTTTAATCAAATGATTTATTACAGCAAACAATCTTTAAACAATATACATTTAGAAGATTTTTTGACAAGATATCTATGGTTACGAACGACGAACGCTTAAGGAAGTACTACCAGAACTGTAGGTTAGGTTAGAATCCATTTTAATATTATTTAATATTAATTAACATGTATAATAATTTATATAATAATTTTCTTAGAGTTTAGTGAAATTTGCAATGTAACACGCATATGTCTTTTTTTTTAATCGAAACAGCTACGTTAGGTTAGGTTAGAACTGTGACCAAACAACGCACGAGCCGAGCGAGCGAAGCGAGCGGTGCCGCGGTATAGGCCGGCAAGTGCCAGAAACATATCTTTATAATGTAAAACCAAACCAACAAAACAGATTGTAATTTAATTTGTATATTTCGTGAAACTGACATAAACATGCAAATCTTTTGTCATTGACTAAGCAATTGACTGAATAGAAATGGTAAATTGAAAACCGACGATACTAAATATTTGGCTTATTTTATTTTGCGTAAAGTATGTTATACGAACTGAAATATTTGACTACATTGAAAAAGTATTAGTTAAATTCGTAAAAGTTAGTATGTTAGTTGGTATGCAAGTTATTATTTAAACGTTCACTTGCCAAAAATTAAGTTTGCGTTACAATTATTTGTGAAGAGTTTATTTGCTAAGTCATAATTTGGCAAATGAAATTATGCGGAAAATTATTTGGGAAGTGATAATTTGTCAATATTTTTTTGATGAAACAAGGGAGACCCGTTTTAGAGATTTCTCCAAAACAGATCCAGAATAGTTTTGCTTGAAATTTAAAAAAAAACTGTTTAGAGCTGATTTTGATTTATTTAATCAATTGGAGCAGATTTTAGACGACATTAATTGACATTAGACTGTACGTTCACGCCGCGCACGCGCATGCGAACGGTTGAATATTGTGCGTGAGGGTGTGGGAATTTAAAATGTCCTCTGTGGTTAAATGTGCAAATTGCAATGTAGTGATTAACGAAGTTCTGGCCTTCGTCCATAATAAAATTTCTGTGATGGACGATGAAAGTATAAGCAGAATCTGTGCGAGCGCTTTCTCTGAAAGTGAAATTGTAGCAGCGAAGAAGTTGTTGTTCGAATCCTTACCGACAACAAAACGTAAGATAACGCGGAGGAAGGCGGGGAAGACTGGTCGAGACATAGACGACATCATCTGTCTTATTCGCGATACCGACTCCGAGGATATCCCAGTCTTCGTGGCCCGCGACCTTGAAAAGTTACCCCCGGTTCTGTTCGATCATGTCGACGTGACGAGGCTATTGAAAGACATTGTTAAGCTACGGCAAGATCTCGACATGATGAAAGAAGACTATGCTACAGTTAAGCAGGTGGACCTGTTGAAAAGTGAGGTGCAGTATCTTTCATCAGGATGTCACAATGTAAACACCAAAAGAGGTGCATATGTCCCAAGACTCGCCAGCTGTGAGCGCGATAGTGGTCCGATGGGATTGCCGCTAGAGTGCAATGAAGGCAGTAGTGAATGTTACCAACAAAAACCTACGTTAGAATCTACACTAAAATCCGTTATTAAAAATAATCAAATATCGGAGGGTAGTAGTGAAGCTTCGCCGCAAAGTAAGTCATACGATCCAACCGTCGAACCACGAGAAGCGGTTGCAATGACGCACGTCTCGGGTCAGCTGATCGAGGCGCTCGCGGCTTCTAACACGCAGCCCGCGCCCGTTCGCCCGCCAGTGCACAGTGCGGCCGACGGGGCATCGCCGCCGCCGCCGTCCCCCGTTGCGAGCGGCGGCCGCGGTCCTCTGCTCCCCGCCCCGCTGTCGCTGCTATCTAGTCCGGCTGCCTGTACTGCGCCGCTACCACCACCAGTCGACAAAAATGGATCAGGCCCCATCGCTCCTAAATCGTTGGCGGAGATTGTTCGAGAAGGGAAATGGAAGACACAGGCCCCGAGTGACCAGTGGGTTCGTGTCCAAAACAAAAGATCACGAAACCGTTTCGTTGGGAAGCGCGGAAAAGCGGAGCCTGAGCCTGGATGTAATTTTATGGCAGCGGAAACTAAGGTTCCCATCTACGTTTATAATGTGGCGAAAGGCGTGTCCGTGTGTGACATCCGTAACTACGTAATTAAGAAGACTAACATTGATGTTAATATTGAAAAAATGGACATGAAGTTAGCGAAGGATTACGAATCATACAAAATATTCGTACCTAAACATTCGTTAATAAATTTCCTGAGTGATGACTTCTGGCCAAAGGGGGTAGCCTATCGTAGATTTATAAACATTATCAGACGTGATAAGGTAAATGTCCGTGTGACTAGCGAGAATATTGGCAGATCTAATTTATGAATAACATCAACTTGATAAGTTTTAACTGCAAAAATGTGATGAGATCAGTGGAATGTGTGCGGCAGCTTTGTCGCTCGGGTGATGTTGTGGCGCTGCAGGAGACGTGGCTAATGCCGCACGACCTTGGGTTCCTGGCCGCGATAGATGTCGACTTCGCCTGCACGGGTACCTCTGCAGTGGATACCACGGCAGGGGTCTTACGCGGTAGGCCCTACGGCGGAGTTGCCCTACTGTGGAGAAAGGTTGCGTTTCCGACGGTAACCGTAGTGAAGTGCAATAGTGTGCGTCTCGCCGCGATAAAAATCGAGCTCAGTGATCGTTCCATCTTGGTATTTTCTGTGTATATGCCTACTGAATCCAACGAAAACTTAGTGGAATTCACAGAGTGTCTCAGTGAGATGACAGCCATAATTGACAGTCACAATGTGGAGTCGGTGTTTATGTTAGGGGACTACAATGCGCACCCCGGTGAGTCATTTGCTACCGAACTTTTAATTTTTTGTGCGGAACAATCGTGGTCCTGTGTAGACATGGAACTTATGCCGTCGGACAGTCATACGTTCGTCAGTGATGCGCACGGCTGTCGGCGCTGGCTCGACCACTGTCTTGTGACGAGTGCCGCGCGGCACGCCGTGTCCGCGGCCTCTGTGGTATATAATACTTATTGGTCTGATCATTACCCTGTATCTATACGATGTAATTTTAATTTACTTAAGCCTAAGATTTGTGTACCTACTGTTTGTATAAATAGAATTGTCTGGGGTGAACGTGACTCGACTCAGATATCGAAATTTAAAAATGTATGTCACTCTAGACTTCGTGAAATTGATTTTCCTTCAGAATTAAGAAGCTGCTCAGATAATATGTGTTGTAACAAAGGTCATAAAATCCTGTTAGATAACATGTATGACGAGATTATTTGTATACTGTCGGAAGCCGCTATGTGTAGTTACAATGTTACCGAAAAGCGTAGAGGTAAATACATTACCGGGTGGAATAAGCACGTCCGCGGCGCTCATGAGATGGCTCGGCTATGTTTTCAGGCTTGGTTGTATGGGGGTAAGCCCGGGGCTGGCCGTCTTTATAATGATATGTGTGAAACTAGGCGCGCTTTTAAATCAAAATTAAAGTGGTGTCAGAATAATCAACAACAAATAAAAATGGATATTATTGCTGAACTTCACTCAAACAAGAAATTCGGTCAGTTTTGGAAAAACACCAATAAGATGAATCATAAGCTGGGCCTCCCTGTCAGCGTGGCGGGAGTGCACGAGCCTAGTGAGATCGCCACTATGTTCTCCCACCATTTCAGGGTGGACTCGCTTCTGGGGCCTGCGCGGCAGTTGCCCGATGCTGAGGAAGGTAGTGAGCGTAGTGTTCAGTTTACTACGAAGGAAGTGCGTACGGTGATCAAGGGCATGGTGAGGGGTAAATCCCCGGGACACGACAGCCTTAGCATCGAGCACCTGCAGCATGCAGGTGTTCATCTACCCAGAGTGCTTGCTATGTTTTTTACCCTGTGTATAGGCCATTCCCATCTGCCCGATAATCTAATGCGTACTATAGTTGTACCAATTATCAAAAATAAAACTGGCGATACATCAGATGTAAACAACTATAGACCTATCTCTCTAGCCACAGTGGTCGCCAAAGTACTGGACAGTCTGCTTGGTCAGCACCTGGATAAACACGTCTCGCTAAACGACGCGCAGTTCGGTTTCAGACCCGGGCTTTCCACCGAGAGTGCTATCCTGTGCCTCAAGCAGACTGTACAGTATTACACGAGTAGAAAGACCCCAGTCTATGCATGCTACCTCGATTTATCGAAAGCGTTCGATCTTGTTTCGTACGATATTCTATGGGGTAAATTAAGGGATGAAACTTGTCTACCTAAGGAAATTGTGCTATTATTTATGCATTGGTATACCAATCAAAAGAATTTTGTAAGATGGGCAGGCTCTCTATCGGGGGAGTATGGGCTGGAATGCGGGGTGAGGCAGGGGGGGTTGACCTCTCCTACGCTTTTCAGCCTGTACCTCAACCGACTGATCGATGAGCTCAGCAGCACCGGAATAGGGTGTCATATAGATGGAGTGTGCGTGAATAACATCAGCTATGCAGACGATATGGTGCTGCTGAGCCCGTCGATTGGGGCCTTACGAAAGCTCCTGAAAATTTGTGAGTCCTACGCGGTGGCTCATGGGCTCAAATACAACGCGAAAAAGAGTAAGATAATGATTTTCAGACCGGACAACAAGCGATACACATTCATTCCGAATTTCACTCTAAGTGGTACAGCTCTAAACAAAGTCGAGCAATTTAAGTATTTGGGCCACTGGGTCACCGAGGACCTTAAGGACAGTGTGGATATCGAAAGGGAGCGCAGAGCGCTGTCTGTCCGATGCAACATGTTGGCCCGCAGGTTTTCGCGGTGCACGGGGGCTGTCAAAGTTGCGCTTTTTAAAGCGTACTGTCAGTCCTTTTACACCTGCGGCCTGTGGGTTAACTATACACAGCGGACATACAGCGATCTGCGCGTTCAATACAATAACGCGTTCCGGGTGCTGATGGGGCTGCCGCGCTACTGCAGTGCCTCCGCGATGTTCGCGGCGGCTGACACAGACGGCTTTGCGGCCATCATGCGCAAACGGTGCGCATCTATCATGCGCCGCACGCGCGACAGTCCCAACACCATCCTGCGCGCGCTGGCGGACCGGTGGGACTCTCCGATACTGGCTCGCTGGATACGGCTGCACGCAGTCGTTTAGTGATTTGCCACCGTTGTCGGGAAGTCCACCCGGACCTGCCACTAGTGTTCAGTTGAATGACATACAAATTGTTTATTGTATGTCATTTAATAAAACTACATTTTTTATTATTATTATTATTTTTTTTTTTTTTTTTTTAATCTATTATTTTATTACTAACATTAGTTTGTAAGCTCGCAATTTTACTAATAAATATGGATGTAATCTTAGGATGAATCTGAAATAAATTATTATTATTATTATTATTATTATGTCGTTTATTTATTTAGTCGTCTTATTTTGTTACATTTTTAAATATTAGTATGATTAAATAAAAAAATAAAAAAAAAACATTTAAAAATATAAAAAAATAGTGATCCACCGGTGTCGGGAGCAGGGTCCAAGCTACCGGTGGTTAGGGCTCCAGAGATGGAAACCTCCTCACAATGCGAGCCGTATCGAGGAGTACTGCCTTCTGAATCAGGCCCTTGATCCAACCGCCTAACGAGAGCCTCGATAGATGTTGATCGAGGCTGTCGGCCATCAGGCCATTGGCCGATACGACAATCGGCACAATGACAGTTGAGCTCACATTCCACATGTCAACAACCTCGCGTGCTAAGTCAAGATATTTGATTTGTTTATCTTTCTCAGCTTTCACGAGGTTCCCGTCATGTGGAATGGTAACATCAACAATCATTGCGCGGCGCACTAATCGATCTATCACCACTATATCAGGTTTGTTGGCGACAACAGTCCTGTCAGTGATGATAGACCGATCCCAGTACAACGTGACATGGTTATTTTCGAGAACTGGGTCGGGCACATACTTGTAATACGGTACCTCTGAGTCGACAAGTTTATATTTCAAAGCAAGTTGCTGGTGAATAATCCTGGCTACTTGGTTATGCCTGTGCAAGTACTCGCTGTTAGCCAGACGAGAACAACCAGAGATAATATGTCTGATGGACTCACCCGGACGGTGGCATGCCCGACACACGTCAGCCGTCCCGTCCTTCATAATATGTCTCCGGTAGTTATTCGTCAAGATAACTTCGTCCATAATTGCACAGACAAAACCTTCAGTTTCCCCGAAGAGGTCACTGAAACGCAGCCAGGATACGGACGCTAAGAAATCTACACCGGGCTCATGAAGAGCCCGATAGAAGCGCCCGTGAAGCTCCTTGCTTTGCCATACCTTCTTGCGGTCATCGGTAGTAAGTACTACAGGTTTGCGCCAGTTCTCTTTCGCCATGGAGAGCGGGGTGAGCCCCTTGTCCATTGCGACCACATCACGGTGCATACCCACTTCGGCTTTTAAAAAATATTCCCTGAGACTGCACACCTCGCGGTTGTGGAGGGTTTTCGCATTTAAAAATCCTCGACCCCCACACTTCCGCGGGATATACAGTCTCATCACCGATGATCGTGGGTGATGCATCCGGTTTGCGGTCAGCAGTGTACGGACCCTTCTATCTAGGGCGTCGAGTTCAGTCTGAGTCCATTTGAGTATGCCGAAAGAGTACATCAAAACCGGCATGACCCAACCATTGAAGGCGCGCACCTTATTTCCGCCCGAAAGAAGACTAATTAATACCTTCTTCAGGCGACAAAAGAAGCGCTCCTTCAAGGATTGCTTCATGTCAGCATCGTTGATGCCTAACGCTTCCGACATACCCAAATACTTATAGCTTTCGGATGAGGAGAGGGATCTAAGGTGTATGGAATCCGAAAGTGGAATTCCCTCGGATTCCATAATCTTCCCCCCCTTTACATGCATGACTGCACATTTGTCCACACCAAATTCCATCCTGATGGCACTACTAAAAGTTTCAGTTACCTTCAGTAGCTCCATCAGATGCAATTTGTTAGGGGCAAAGAGTTTCAAATCATCCATGTAGAGGAGGTGAGATATGACCTGACCACCTCTCTTCAACCGATAGCCTAGACCTGAGTCCTCCAGCAGTGTGCTTAGAGGATTCAGGGCTAAGCAGAACCAAAGTGGACTCAAACTGTCGCCCTGAAATATTCCCCGCTTAATCCATACAGGCTCATCATTCCCCTGGATCTGTCGACACCCTGGATAGCGAAGGACCGTCTTCCACTGTCTCATACACGACTCAAGGAAGGTGCGTAGAGTTGCATCTATCTTGTACAACTCCAGCACCCTCATGAGCCATGTATGTGGCACCGAGTCGTAGGCCTTCTTATAATCTATCCAGCATGTCGATATATCCTTGCGGGATCGGCGAACCTGTTGGCTAATGGCCATGTCTATGAGGAGTAGCTCCTTAGTACCGCGAGACCCATTCCTACATCCATTTTGAGAGGCAGACATAATCGAGTAACTGTCAATGTGTGTGTTAATTTTCGCTCTCAAAATGGATGTAAGAAGTTTATAAACCGTCGACAAACACGTGATCGGTCTATAATTCTTGGGTTCCGCGGGACTACCTGACTTATGGAGCAGGTGGGTAACGCCTGTTGTTAGAAACTGTGGTAGCGACCCAGACTCTAAGGATGACTGGAACTGAGATGCCAGGCAAGTGTGTGAACTAATTAGCCATTTTAACCAAAAGTTATGCAGTCCGTCCGGTCCCGGTGATTTCCAATTCGGTAACGGACGGACTGCTTTGGCTACGTCTAATGGCGTAATTATGACTGGTTCCATTTCTGGTATAGTTCCACACACTCGCTCGATATCGCGCATCCAGCCACCCTCAGCGTGACAGACAGGCACCGACCAGATGCTGCGCCAGAATGCACTAGTGGTGGCATCATCCGGGCGGCACACGTCCATCACGTTTTGTTCAGGTCGCTCCCAAGTTCTATATACCCACCTCTCATCGCTCCGGAACATGCGATTCTGCGTGTACCGATCAACCCGCCGCTTATACCGCCGAATACGACTCGCCCATGCACAAACTTTCTGCTTCAGGAAGTCGATGCGCTCTGTGACATTGGACATGTATTCCCGAGGGCTGATTCCAGTCCCCGAAAATGCCTGTCTTACAAAGCGCATCACTCGTGGTCGTGTGTTGCCCTCCCTGAAGCAGTATAGTTTACCGATGAGTACCCTGGCCCCATCGATACGACGCTCGATCCTGTATCGCCAGGCTGGTACGGCTGGTTTTGGTCGAGTAGCTGCGTCACAATTTGGAAACTTGACGTTAGCTAAACGACATGCCGCCACAGCCGCGCAATACAAGATCGAGTGTGTATCAACGAGATCCTCGCTGCTCTCGAAGAAATTCTTGAGCTGCGAGTCCAAGGCACACACTAGCGCCCTATTTTTTTTGTGCATAGGTAGCCGTGGTATTCGGGGTCTAAGTTCGGTTGGAGTGGACCTATACTCGCGAAACGCATCTTCCAGTGTGCTCCTCAGTCGGACGTTGTACTGGCTACTTACTGTGTCAACCCTATCATCATCTTCTTCAACACGATTGGACCGCGGCGGGATGGCATCAATAGTTGACGCTTGTGCCGCGGTTTGTGCCAGAGTCGAGACGATTTGGTTGTTCAGTACCTCTGAGCGCAGCCTATCAAGTGCTATGTCGTCCAACCTGTGATTGCGTTGGATGACCCGCACCTGATCCGACAGTCGTTGGGCCGAGACGTTGACGGTTGGTTCCAGTTCCTGGAACAGAGACAGCAACCTATCACGGTACGCAGTGAGGTTAGTTCCCCCCTCTGTAGACCCGTAGTATGCGCGCATGACGTTCTCGTTCATAGACTGAGTCCATCTCATGCGCTGCACACAACCACCGGCAGCGGGGACCCGGCTCGGGGCCGGATGGCCCCTAAGTCCCAAGCTCCTCGGTGGCCGGCCTCTCCCCTGCCGACGTACAGGTGTTGGCGACGTCGGCGGGGAAAAATATTCGTCGCTCGAGCTCGACGCAACTGCTACGGCCGGTGTCACAGCACTCTCGATGGGGCTGGATTCCGGCGGCGGCAGGGCGGGGCTGAGCGACGACTCCGGAGGTGGTAGGCGTGCACGGCGAGCTGCTAATCTCGTCAACATTTTCAATATTTCATTTTTTCATTTTCACGTTTTTATCGGAGGAGACATGACAGATGTCACCTCCGGTTCGGCAGTTTTTGATGCAAGTGTAGGTTATTCATTGTATTTGTTTAAAATTAGGTATGTTTTAGTAAATTTGGTTTTTCCTGATATGGTTGCACATATATATGAATTTATAAACTGTTTATAAAAATTATCTAATAACAAATTGTGAAGAGACGACAAAAGAGACGTTGACGTTGACGTTGGTGTTGCTAGAATTAGAAAAAATTAGAAAGAATTGAATTTTTTAGAATTGCAAAACTAGAAAAATTGAGATATTTTATATTAATGTCGTTTTATATTATTATTATTATTATTATTAATATAAAACGACATTAATATAAAATATCTCAATTTTTCTAGTTTTGCAATTCTTTTATATTCCCTCATCGGTTATGCAAGCTTATTAAGTTCGGTAACAATTGAAAAAGTAATTGTGTCTCATTAGTGACAGTTGAGATCTTAATACTCAACAATAATATCCTGTAACAGTCAGCTCTCAACAACCTTTACGCTCAATTTGTACGTTTACCATAACAACAAAGAACTGAGTGCGGCGACGTTTGCACTGCCCGACTGTACGTTACCGCAATACTAACAAACTGTCGCATAATCCTGTCGCAGTTTGTATAGTGTTATTAGTTTACATTTACTAATAATTCGCAACTACTTAGGCTGTGGTTCTGTGTGAGTACATTATAGTTTAAAAAGATTTTTCATCTTTGGTAAAGATTAATCTCCTGAATTTATATAAGATCTCGTGTAGGTACTCACTAACGGCTCGAAAAACGAGCTTATCATAGGAATTGGGAAGCAATAGTGGATTTGAAACTGTCAAGTTTCAATGATTAATAATCCGATTTGAAACTTGTGCTACAACAAAATCTTCTAATGTCAAATTAATACCAGTATTTGTCTGAAGTTACTCATAGACTTCAGAATATCTATGATAATACACACTGCATGACAATCTACATAAATGGGCCTTGCTGTATAGCTAACTTTACACCGGAGCATGAACAGGTCTCTTAGAGCATATTATGCCAACACTAATATAGAAGAAGCAGGAGACGATTTTTGTAGAGTCAGTAAGATGAAGAGAAGCTTTTACGAGGCAAAGCCCACACTAGTCTAAAACCTGTATGGACACACCTTTACCACATTCAGAACGCAGTAAGCACAGTGCATCCGCGCTTAGCATAATGTTTATACACAATGAGCTGCAAACAGAATGTCGCCACAGTTTCCAATATATTTCAACTGCACATTTGTCACTGCTAACTGAGGACTCAATACTTACTTAAATTGTTTATTTATGTTCGTATGCTAATGTGAGTTTGCTGGTAACTGTTGAATAGCTAGGTTGTTTTTGACCTAGGGTAGAATATCACAAAGCTAAAAGCTGGTGTCCTGCGACTTTGCATGCTTTTATCTATCTATGTATATCAATACTAATAATAAAGCTAAAGAGTTTGTTTGAACGCGCTAATCTATAGAAGCCCGGTCATCGGAATAAAAAAATAAAAAATTATATGTAGCACAGCCCAATTTTTGAGGAAGGCTAACATTACGCTAGGACCCTTAAGAATCGAACAAAAAGAAAAAAGTCGGAAAGAGAGCGAGGTAACAGCGTAGGCAGGCGATGCGATGCGACATGGTGTGTCGGGGAACATACTTATAAATAGCATAAGGTACTTCTTACGAAAAATCATCAATAAAAGAAAATTGTATCAACAGATAGACAGGCATACTTTCGCATTTACTCTAGGTACTCTTACTAAATCTTTTCTCGAAGCAATCAAGTATAACCACATGAGATTAAACATGCAATATGTCACAAAAAAACCCACCGAAACCTCGCATGCTACCATCCAATCAGACTGCACACATCAACAAACAAATAAATCAAACGAACCTGTCAAACAGTTTTTATGCAAAATAACCGATGGGCATTCTACGTAATAAATGTAAATTATCATATATGACACGTTTAAGCGCCAGTTAGTTTAAGCGCCAGTTAGTTTAAGCGCCAGTTAGTTTAAGCGCCAGTTAGTTTAAGCGCCAGTTAGTTTAAGCGCCAGTTAGTTTAAGCGCCAGTTAGTTTAAGCGCCAGTTAGTTTAAGCGCCAGTTAGTTTAAGCGCCAGTTAGTTTAAGCGCCAGTTAGTTTAAGCGCCAGTTAGTTTAAGCGCCAGTTAGTTTAAGCGCCAGTTAGTTTAAGCGCCAGTTAGTTTAAGCGCCAGTTAGCCGTTTATCACATTGTAACACGGGTATTACGCGCAATTGCCGTTTACAGGCTAAGTTAAACTATCTATCAACCTTGATTACAATGATCTAGTTTTTTTTGCGTAACGTCTAGTCTAGCCATAAAGTAGAATGTGCAATTATGGTGTCTGCAAGTGATGGGACCTGTCTACATTCGAGTTTGATAACTTATTTCTTAATTTTATAGCTTTGCTTGACCACCAAGGGAGATTTAACTACGTTTAATATGTATTTAATAGCTGTTGTAAAAAGGGTTAAGGTTGCTCCGTACGTTTAGGCAGCTACTGTTAACAGACATTTTCTCACTAAAAAAAATTTTGGGAGTACACACGACGACATATCGAGCTAAGTATACATTTCCAGTATTAGCTGACTTCTCATTGTGCCAAAGGTCAGCTAATTCTGGAATTGTATAACTTGATATGTCGTCGTGTGTAGCTAAGGACCAAAAAACATTGAATAATTACTTTTGCACACCGTCGCTTCTAAGCTACTTGAGATTATTAAACATCTTCAGCCTTCAACGCAAAAACTATGAAAGGAAAATGCAAATATCTAAAAAAAATTATTACAATGGCCAGCCAAACAGTCGATAACGAGGACGAGGCCTAGAATGTCTACCTACCCACTCAAATATAAATGTCATTACGCATACATTACACATTTCTCTCAAATTCCAGCATTTCGCAAACAACCAGTCATTTCGTGAAATTAACGTAACTTATATGGCGATTTCTCAAAGCTGAGTTCTGTCTTGACAAAAGTTAATAACATGATACGACATGTTATTTAGCGAGTTGACTTTGTGTAACGTGTTATTTTTGTTATTGTTTATTCCAATGTTTATTGTTTTAAATGAACGTCTGTGGATTTTTATGGGTTTTATTGAGCGAGTTCGTAATTTTTCGGTTTGTTTCACTTGGGTCTGTGAGAATAAGTATTTAATTTGAATTTTTCGTTTGTTTATGTTAAATTGCATGTAGTCACTTAGTGCGAGTTTTTGATTTACGTAGGTACAAAGAAATATTTTCTTTGTCAATACACGATACGATGTTCCACTTGCTTTAGTTGATATTATGGACACAAAAAAAAACATAAAATATTACTTAAGGAAGGGAAAAGGAAGCTAAAAGCGTTCCTTATGTCTTCAACGTTAATTCAATAACTTAATAAAAAACACACTTCTATACTTTAGTCTCGCTTTAAGGACCCACATTTAAAACATATGAGGTATTTTATTAGTTTTTTTTTATTTTTATTAAATCCTTTTTTACTTTTATTTTTGAAGATAACACCTAATTGTTGGCCCTAAGAGGCGCAAAGCTTTTTGCTTTATAATGAAGCAGTTAATACCAAGGCCTGCCTACCCACTGTCCACTTATTAACTTCAATAGTATTACTCTTAACTGCCATATTACTTTTAATTCCATGTAGGTGTTACGATATTTTTTTATTCAATATTTTTTTCGTAATTATTGATTTGGTTAAGGAAGCATTTAAACTTACTTTTAAAGTATTTACTACTGAGTACCTTGGGCGATACTAAATTATCTTACTATTCATTCAATACGGAATACCAAATGCATAGCCCATTATCAATACTCTCACTCAACACTCTACATAGCCTTTACGGAACCCTAATTGCGTAACACGCCATCAATCTCAATCTGAATCATTTTGAAGGATATTGCTAATCCATTGCTTCATATGTTCGAAAAATTTGTCGGCTCAGCAACGTAAATAACGCAATGAATGTTGTTGAACTGTCAAAATGAAAGCCATTGCTACTGATAGTGTGCTAAGTAATTACCCCGCCAAACCTGAATCTCATCTACATAGCCCTTATAGAATTTGAATCACATCTTGGTACATAGCCCTTAGTCATTCTACGAATATCTAAACCCCTAAGACAAACTTATTGACTCACTGGAGCATCATAGATCATTAAGAATATCATTATAGTGATTTCATCAATTTGTCAATCAAGCATTTTGAATAAGCCATTGATTAATCTTCAGCCTTTTCCCATCTATGTTAGGGTCGGCTTCCAGTCTAACCGGATGCAACTGAATATCAGTATTTTACATGAAGCGACTGCCTATCTGACCCCTTAGTAAGACTGGTTGTCAGACTTTCGGGCTTCTGATTCGTAACGACTGTCAAAGATCGACGAATGACTGTCGGGACCAACGGCGCGAAAAGGTCTCGATAAGTAATGGCTGGTCCCATCCACGGACTGGCCGTAGCTTAACCTTCGACCGACCCGTGAGGCTGTAATTATTTAGCCACATCCATGACCTAATAAAACAGCTGATACTGACATCAGACTACGGAAATGAATCACACAGCAACTGATAGCGACTGCGAAACGAAAAAACAATTGATCAAATTACTGCAGTATATCCGATACTGTAAGATAATTGGCATGTTGATCACCTGCAGCCTCCTGCCGCCGCACCGTGTTGAATGACAGCACGAAGATTAATAAAGTAAAGGGTAATAAGACTGGCGCCATCTTGCCAGGAGTTGTTCTTTTGTTTTTTGAAGGATTTTGATGTCATGTTTTCGATGACTTCATAATCGTGTTTTTGAATGAATGGTCGAAAAATCATGGTCAACTTACTGTAGTAGAATGAGTTAAACTGTGTATGTTTTTAAGAAATAGTTTAATGAATTTTAGTCTACATGAGACTGTTCCTAAATTACCCTAGGCTGATAAAATTTTAGTTTTTCCTAATTATGTTTATTTTAGAGTTAAGATCGGCTTCCTTTCCAATCCCTATTTATTATTCTCCTTCCGTTCAACTAATGTTGCTACAATATTAAACACCTTTAAAACATCGTTCCTCAGTTTCCGAATGGGGAATTGTTCAATTATTAGCAAATCAAATAGGTATCGTATACCAGGCTAAATATTCATTGTTGGTAAAACTGAGTTCTCTAATGAAAAAATGGTAGCATCTATGTAGCTCTTTGATAAGCCACAAAACCACTAGATGCGATTACACGGCAAGCGTGGTGTCCCATTTTCAAAAACAAAGCCCTATTCAAAAGTAGTAAGTACAAAGCTTTGCACGTGGCTGTTTACTCCAGTGCAAACGCTAGACATATCCAGTGCGGGCACATCTATGTGGGACGCGTAACTCTACCCACAACGTCGACGCGAAATTATGATGATTCATTATTATGCGATAAACATTTTATATCAAACCAAGTGTTCTCGTTCTGGTTGTCAGCAGTTTTAAAGATTAGATTTTCTTTGCAAGACGACTGAGTCATCGGAAAATAGAGAGAGAGCAGTGTTAGCGGATGTTATTTTATGAAACTGGAGCAATTTTTTTGTGTGTAACATTAGTAAAATACAGAAGGAATTTATACAGGGTGGCTGGGGCATCGACGCACAACTGTTACCATGGATTCAGAACACGAAACTGGTCGGTTAATAAAAAAAAACTAGGTGTTCCATACATTTTGACCGCGTAGGTATTGCACTATTGTAGGGTACAGCAGATTCTTTTTTATAACCGACGAAATATTACAACGAAAGGGGATCCAGAATCATGTACTGAACCATGGCAACAGATTGTGCGTCGATGTCCCTGCCATCCTGTATAGAGAGAAAACGAGATTAGTTGACACACCATCATGTGAGAGTATATCATCAGGGAAGAGAGAGAAAGGTAGGCAGGCCCAAGATAACCCACACCAAAAAAACAAGAAAAAATATGAAATTCAGCTCAGAAAAATTAAAGGCGAACATCCTAGAAGGAAATCTACTGATGAAAGAGCACTCATGATAGAAAATGGAAGAGCCCTCAAAATATCATAAACTAATGAAGATAACAATGGAAAAGACGAGACTAAATGAATGAACAACAACAACCTACGACCCATAGTAACCGCAGCCAGTAACGTTTAGTAACACGTTGCGTCAGGCGCCCGTTTATCAGCAGACGTTGATTCTGATCATCCATTGTCAGTCGAACTATCAATTAGCTCAAGGTTCCACCTACTACAACTCATCGAAGAGAAAACAAAAGATAAACAACTAAATGAAACAGTTTATGATCAAAGAATTAGTTTAAGAAAGTTTAACCGTTTTAAAAGTGATTCGTGTTCTAGAAACATCAAAGTGAAAATCCATTTATATATTCATTCACCTCCCCTTATCCCAATGTATTCTTGTTCGGCGCAACATGTCTTCTTTCTTCCACACTTCTCTATTAGTACTCATGTCGGTAGTCAGCCCCTTTTCTAGCCATATCATCTTCCACACAGTCCATTTCAATAATTCAATAAAAATAAGCACTGCAGTAAGGCATAGAAATTAAGTGTTAGCTTGCAAATGATATAATTAAACTCCCTAGATCTACTATAGTATTGTTAGTAAACCACTATTACATACAATTACATATATTATTGACCTCATGTAATGACCCAATTAAATCTATATCAGTTAGCTTCCGCGAAATGAGATACGCTCATTGCTCTATATCCGCTTTGATATTAAAATGTGCTCAAATATCAAAAACCAAATGCTGCTCAAACATATTTTCAACATGCAAAACATTCCACTAACAAGCATCTGTAGCATTTAATCAAAGCCTCATATCGCATATTTTTAATTAACCGTTCTGACTCACGACTAGCTGTCGTAAACTCCACTTAACGTCTGACAAAGTTTATCGCGACACATAAATTGTCACATTAAGCGCATCAGATGCATTTACATCGAGTGAACATACACTTGACTCAATTAAGGTTCGATAGCCCGCCGCACCGGCCGCCAAACCGGAAAGATCGGAGGTTCAAGGCTGACGGTGCTTTTCAGTTTCGCTCTCGTTGAAGAGAAATTCCGTAAGGCTTTTACTTTTGTTTAAAGAACCATTTTGATTGTCAACTCTATTTCTTTTTTTTTGTGTTTTTGACATCTAGGTAAAATATTCTTTTGTCAATATCTCCTTTTTAGGTTAACGGGAAATCTGCTTTTTCTTTTTTTAATTGTTTACGGAAAGATATCGAAGGCTGATATTTTGAAAGTGATTTTCTGTTTCCTGAATGTACTAGTTTTTTTGGCTAGAAGCTGAAGTTAAATATTGAAAGGTTTATTTATTGAACGGAAATGTGGGAGGAAATGCTATTTTGACAACTTTCGCATTGCCTTAAAAGAGCAATAGATTATTTTCTGAACACACAGAGAAACCAAATATCATTTCTGACCAGACAATGTTTGTCAAAATATTTCTCCACTTCCGTAACCTGAGGCACTCAAAATTGTCAATACAGACTTCCTATTGATAAGAAATGTCAGAAGGTCACGTCTAAGACTCTCCATCAATCAAAGTGACAGGTTCTTGGTCAAAGCACCAAAGCATGCGCGAGCGTCGCCCAACAATACCAAATGATCCATTGAATTAAAACAACAATATATCATTATAGAAGATTATTGATAAACTTGTCTATGTTTTGAATTCTATTGTTTTGTTTCTTGATTCAGATAGTTGCAACGCAAATTATAGCATAGTTGCTGGTGGCTTTAATGTTCTTATTAAACTATTCTAAAAGCAAGATTCTAAACTATATTGTTATGCTCAAGATGACAATACAAATCCTCATATAAGAAAGAATGTTGCAGAACCTACAGATTCAAGTTCAGATGACCACGATTATGATCTAGGTGACCTCAAAAAGCTCCAAATAACAAGAAGTAAAACTACAACTGTAACAACGAATTCTGACTTCAATATATTGTAATAATGTTCATGACAAATGAGTTTCCTCGATTGTAAAAAGTTTCTGTAATCACCATGTTTCAAGTTTAATTAAAACAGTTTCGTCCGCCGAAGCTCTTCGCACGAACATCGGAAGATCATAATTAATGTGTCAAATTTTAATAACTTCCTCTAGGGACGTCCTTTGTGAATGCTGAATGTAATGTGAATAAGAATTCTTGTATTACTCAAGTATTGGCGCAGCGGTACTTTTGAGAAATTGTGTTGAAATTGGTTCATTTGAATGTATTTTTGGAACGAGATGATTCCTCACAGGTTGATTCATCTCAATCTACTGGGATTTTAGATTCTAGAAGTATGGCTCTTGAAGATAATGAGAAACGAGGAGCAATTCTTTGCAAAATTATCTATAAAACCCGTAATGGAATCACTCAATGAAAGATACACAAACAATAAATTAATCAACGATGAGACACATCATAAGTTAGCCAGCTTAGGTAATAATGCAAATAAGAATATCAATTCTAACAATCAACCAATTAACAAATCCATAAACTAAACAAATGATACAATAAAGCTCATAATAATATAAAATTATGAGCCACAAAGAGTACTCATGAATCATTGAATCCGGAACGTTATGATCAACTAATCACAATCTGCTGGTCCAAGGTGAACTCTTGATCCGATCATATATGGTGATAACTGACTACCTGTCTCATGGCAAGGCTCAGATGCTAGATATAAGGCAATGTCATGGTCTTCTAATTTGTTTTTATTAGTTGCTTCATAATAATACGTGATTGCTGTAAGTTCTAGGTCAGGATCTGTGTCTAAGCTTGGTCAGAGGTAATTTGGATTGCTTGTTTGTCGCATATTGTTTCCTTGGTTTCAATTTGGTCATGTTTTTAGATTATTTGTGCGGCAATGAGGTGAATTATTAGATTATTAGCTGCATCAGAACAGGAATTGTCAGCAGGACTTAGATTAGCATCATTTGTATCTCGCAAAAGCTGAAGATTCATTAGATAAGCAACTTTACTTTTTTATGTATTCATTTAAAATTACACATAATTATTCTGAGCATACATCACATTGTTAATTAAATTATTTCGTGACTGGTTTAACAAGTAAACATGTTCTCTCAAGCATAAACAAACATGCTTAGCGTGAGATTAAACGGAAAACTTCACTCGACGAAGAAGGCTAATGATGGCGACGAAAACATTTCCCCTCCTTCCGAATTCTTTAAAACAAAAGTATCGATGAAAGTGTAAATAAATAAGATTGATAGCAGTCTAAGACCGGACGCAAGGGTACGACAGATAAAACTAAAAACAATTTAATTTACGATTATTTCATTCTTTCCATCCATCAACATAATAATGATCCTCATCGCGTCACATTAAAACATTTTTTTCTTCCGTATTTACGCCTTTTAGGGTAATCAAAGTCGTAAATCTCACTCGATAGTGTGAATTTTTATATGAGTCAGTCACCCCTGGTTGGCAGGCGTGTGACCTTGCGCGTCGGTTCGGCCTCGACTGGCGCAGGGCGGCGCGGTCCAGCCCTTATATGGTAGATCTCGCGCCTGCGTACTCGGCACAACATGGCGCTTCCACGTCACGTGGTACATTGCATCTAAATTTTCGCATTTATTGGCGCTGAGTAGGAAATTGTTTACGTAGTTTATGTCTCCTTGAGTTTCGAGTAAATTCTTTAGTTACTACGACCATATCTTATATTTCTTCCAAATTGGGGCTATAATAAAACCTGATGGTTTCCTGCACTTGGCACGCCAATGACTTTATCTAAAGTTCTTTTATTTATGTCAGTGATAAGGAACATGCAATAATATGACTAAATACGGCCCTGTATGCCCAAAAAGGTTCATTTCTTTTATCAAAAGTCGTTGCTCCCTACAGGGCGTCTTGGATCATGTTCCAGGCACAGCGTCTCTTACACTTCCCTTATCCCAAGATGCATTTAACCAAAGACTTGAGGAGATATTTGGGTTTTGTACGCTGTTGAGGACAGGCTTATGACCAGCTGCTTCAGAGCAGTTGGTCATAAACTTATGAGTGTAGGTCGTAGGTTCGAACCCAGACAGGCCCTTTACTTTGTGCAAATTATTTCATCACCACTGCTCTCAAAACGGTGAAAAAAAACATCGTGAGGAAACCGGCAAGTCCTAGAACCGAAAATTTGAAGACATGCGATATCAGCCAACCCGCAGTGCGGGTCCAGCTGCGGGTCCAGTGCGGGTCCAGCTGCGGGTCCAGTGCGGGTCACGCACTGGACCCTACACTGATTATTATATAGCCGTTTCATAAAATGTTAAAGAACTACAGTTTTACGTTGGTAGTCAATTTGCTTAACAATAATTTTCCCTGACTACATAGCGGTGCCAACATCTGGAGCACCCAAAAGTACAAAAAGAGGCATTAGTCAGTAATTTGTGTGTAATTGTGATATTGTATGAAGTATAATTACGCTATTGTTTGCGGGTGTGAGCAGGGTGATGACCTCGTGTGCCAGAGGTTTAAGATGATTTGTTTTTTTATTTAAGATTTTATTTGAATGTGTAGATGATGTAATGTAGGTATGTGGGGCATTACGAAGTCTTTGAAAAGGATAAGAGTAAGTTTTTAGATTTTTTATCAAAACTTAACTATTTACTTTGATAAGGTTTCATACTGTAACTAAAGGTGATTGACTGAAGATTCAAGTTCGTAGATTACCGCCTACTTTGTTTCAGCAAATTATTGTATAGTCATCATCTGCTTAGTCCTTTCCCAACTATATTGGAGTCAGCTTCCAGTCTAACCGGATGCAGCAGAATACCAGTATTTTACATGAAGCGACTACCTATCTGTCCTCCGCAACCCAGTTACTGGGTAATGCACTACCCCTTGGTAAGACTGATTGTCAGACTACTGACAAACTATTATAAAGTCCAGATCAAAATTATTTAATTCTGAAAACAAGCATTGCCAAGTTGTATGATTAATAATGTATGATTCATTTTATTCTTATTAGTAGGCACTTATGCACCTTTTACATAGAGGTAAATAATAGTAGCTACCTACCTACTTGATAATAAATGCAGGATTACTTAAACAGTAGGTAATTCGCACAAGTATAGGTTACGAGTTACAATATAGCTATTTTATTATTCTTGCATAATCTCAACTAATTTATATTCATTACTTAATTTATTCAGATTCGATCTTTAGCAAGCTTATCATGTGCCTAAGTGATGTTGTAAGCTTTTAATAAAACATGTAATATGTGCGGAAAATAAATTAATATCTGAATAAAAACAGTTTCTGTTATCATAAAACGGAGAAATATATCCAAAATATCAATAAAAATACTTTTTGTAATAAAAAGTAAAATATAAAAAGCTAAAAAGATTCTGCGATGGCCGGGAATCGAACCCGGATCAACTGCTTGGAAGGCAACTATGCTGACCATTACACCACCATCGCAGCTGGGTAACTCGTCGAAATAACTGTACCGTATCGGCGTAACTTTTATCAACGTGACGTCACATTATTGATAATTTACAAGTTCCGTTAATTTATACGAAATTCGCTTCTAATGAATGTTATGCTGATTTTTATCAAGTCACTTTATCAAATTTTTATGACATGAATATTTTAATATTATTCACATAATTGCCTTTAGTTGTTCACAAGGAAAATAATCAAAGAAGTGGTACTTTCTAATCGCGTCGCTAGGCGGCGCTACTGGTACCGAAGTGAATGTAAAACTGTCACAGCGGCTGAGTCATTCGCGAACTCAGATAAATTTATTTTTGTACATCACTATCAAAATAAACTGATTGTCACGAATTGTATTTGAACAGCTAAATAAGGTAAGTGCTAAGTTAATGGATTAACTTTAAACACTACTACACGTGTGGTGTTTCCTTTTGACAGCTACTGACCTCATAGCGCATAATAAGCGTTTATAAATAAGAATCTTGCTAATCAGTTGCTTTGCAATTGATTAAAAGGAGATAGTTTTTTCTTGTTCGGCGTATAGGCCCACTAAAAATTGTGGGCGTTCATAAGAGACGTTTATGAATAAGACTAAAAATTTAACTTTCTTGTCTTAATCCATAAACTGTAATAAACTACCCGGCCTGAGAAACTCACAGCAATAACAAAAAAAAAGATTTGTTACTGAAAACAACAAAACACTTCTACACCTGGGAATCGAACCCACAACTACTCACTCAACAGCCGCATTCTCAGACGAACACCGCAGTTCCTTCAGATTAGTACAGAGTATGTTAACACAAGTATACCTACACACGGCAGGTACGTACTTAAACATGAGATGCGCGCGCGGCGCTATTGTCGCACAATCACTTTGTAGATCGCCGCCAGCCGGGTCGTGATCTCTGTGATTTATACGGGAACCACAAGTTAAGGATCTATGAGATATATCAGACTGAAATTGTTTTCAGATTTAAGTAGATTAATTTTACGCCAAGAATTAATATTTCATGAAATGACAGAAGGTGAAGAACCAGTTTGTGGTGAGTTAAAGAATAACTTCCAAGAATCTTCCTTCATCATCTTTCCGCAAAGGAAAATATTCCTAACGGACGCCCCTTCTTACCCCACTACGGCAAAGTCAAGGAAGAGGTGTGATTTTTCTGGTAGTTAGGTAAGTATATTCGAACCGATCACTTTAGTTAGTGCTGGAAGTCGAAGGGATCGAATCATAGTATCGAGGATAAGGAGGACTCTTCAATGATGGCCAGGAAACTCCATGAACAGTATGCTTGTATTATAATGTTCCGGCCTTATGATATCCCAAGTAGGGAGCTACATAATCAGCCTATAATGTTCCCACTGCTGGGACACAGGCCTCCTCTCTGTGAGAGGGAGTGGCCCGTAACACCACGCGGGCCCAGTGCGGGTTGGTGGATATCAACCTATGTAAACTACCATAGCATACCACCTACTATGTAGGTATGTACTTTTTTACGAGAAGAAAACAAGGATAATTAAAGAATGCCCAACCTGAGAGGAACTGAAAGTAAGGATCGAGTCCTGGGAGCCAATCATACCTTGTTTTTTCTTGCTTGTCCATTCAACCCCTGCCAGGATATCCCATATACATTTTTTGCCATGGTCACTGCAGTTCATCGCGCGGCACCGTTTGTCGCGATAAACTCGCGACCCGCGGTAATTGCAGCGCGACGCGGGCGCGGCGCGGCGCGGCACGACCAGGCGTCTTCCCACGACATTGTTAGAGGTGGTCGTAACATGTTATACTTGCGATTACGATGGAGGAAAGGGTAACAAGTAATGGGTGAAGAAACCCCAGGGTGGATGCACCGAGGACTTTAGAAAAGTCACCAGAGCGCCTAGACCAGGGGCAATCACTTTCAAAGCGTTTCCTATTTCTAATGCGACTTTTAAAAAGGATTAACACAAGCTTTTCGGTAGGTTATGTCAATGCAATACATCAACATCATCAGCCTGCCTTTTCGCAACTATGTCGGGTTAGCGACTGGCTATCTGACCTCCACAACCCAGTTACTAGGTAATGTCAATCTAATACATTATTGACTTTTCCATCATCGTTGTTACTAATAGAATTTTACTTGGTCCAGGCCCTCAGGACAGACTGTATGCAAAAGGCGGAGAACCGGGTGTTGTGGCGCAACTTGGGAGAGCCTATGTCCAGCAATGCGTCACGCTGAGTTGATTGCTTCTCGATCTTGCGACATTGTGCGATTTTGTGCGACAGATTCTAAATCAGAGTAAGTTTCTTACAGAAGTTAGGTAAATCATTCTCCAAAGATCGAATATCTTTGATAACGATGTCATTAAATATACAGCCTTCACTGTCCAGTAATTCAATCTATTGAACTCAATGTGGGTGCCCTCCTAAAGTCTAGCAACCTTTCAGTAACCCAATCTATCCTAAACCTACCTCCATAAACTTCACTCGGGCAAATTTAGCAACCATCACCGGTTCAGGACAAATACGAGTATATCAAGTCGTTCTTAAAATGCTTCAACCGGGCACCGAATGCCGACACCCACACGTTGTTTAGTAAACAATTTTGCGTAATTTTCGCCTGTCCAAGTCTGGGTTCTAGATTGTGGGCTAGATCAGGGGTGTCATTACTAGTTAACACAATTTCTGCTGTTATAGATGAAAATGTTCTCTTCGTCAAAAGTATAAATTAAAAGAAACTTCAACATTTAAGGTGAAATCGTTTTTAATTAACATTACACTAATAATTGCTCAGATAGCCATAAACCTCGATATTTGGAGAAGACCTCTGATATTATGAGCAGTGATCAGATTAGGTCGTAACACCCCAATATCCGATCACTGTATAATATGAGAGATTTTGAAGTGGTATCCGGAACGCCCAAGGCATATTCATCCTTGCTAAATCATACCCACTTTGTTGAACAGCTAATTTTTCATTTTAACCCATGGGTAGCGCATGTTATGGTGAAAAAAATAGCCATTTCGTATTTTTCTCGTGAAGATAGTAGAGAAGGAAAAGGATAGATAAAATACTCTTTAGTAAAAAGAAAAAGAAAGAAGCAATTAAAGCCATAAGGAAGAATGAAGGCGAAAGTTTATTTACAAACATTTCAGTTGTGCCAACCCTAGCTACAGTATAATATTTCCTATCTAGCTCATTTATTAAAGTGAAAAACTAATGGTCAAATACTTCATTGGATATTGAGTAATTTTGAAATATTAGCGGAGCGAATTGTCAATTGAAGTGAGTAAGGCGTAAGTTGGGGTTTCTGTGTAAGCGGTCATATACAGTGTGCAACAGTTTGGATTTATTTTAAGCTGTTAGTAAGTCTTCCTTCATGGATAGTTTTTATTACATACATGAAGTATTAATCGTAAGCGCGGCTGCTGTATTTGGGCCTTGGAACTATCTCAGTGTCGGGCCATAGGCTCTCGCGTCATACTAGCTTTTGCCCGCGGCTTCGCCTGCGTTGAAAAAATTACCCCATGGGAACGTATTACCGGGATACGTAAAAAGTTGATAGACAGAAAGAGTTAATTTCGTATCTAGTAAGTATGGATAAGATAACTGACACAATGTGGGTGTACAGGACAAGTAAGTCAACAACTTCGTCCACGTCCTCGTCTCGAGGTCCGAGGGAAACTGTCGTAATTTACTCGCCTTTACAGGTTACTGTAAAGGCGAGTAAATTACGAGAATTTTCAGAGCCTTAACCAATGTCCACCAGCCAGTCAATTCTGTAACCATCTCACCGTGAAACCTTAGGTGAAGTGAGCGTGGAGTGAGCTGTCATTTCAACGAATGCTAAGGATTGACACTATTGCCAGCTCACTCTAAGCTCACTTCACCTAACTTTTCACGGTGAGATTTTTACAGAATCGATCGACTGTTCTCAACTTCCCCGCTTACACAGCAACCTGACCCTCCCCCACATTCCTTGACCGGCGACCCACTTGCATGACAAAAGAAGGAAGCGCTTGGTTGTCGTCAACCGTCAACCATTGTCTTTACACCCTGTGCGTAATGGCGGATGGGTGGCGTAACCACGGCCTGGCGGGTAATGATACGGTTCGTGGGTACAATGAAAAAGCGTAGGTACATGGTGTGATCATTACACTGTAATGATTATCATTGACATGTTTATCAATTGGTTAACATGGGTTTTGTAAAATGATTGAAAGCGACCAAAGTATCTTGGCCAAATTAGCTATCTATTTTTTTTTCCACAAAATCATTAATCTTTTCAGACAAAGATATTATGTCATCTTCGTGGATATGCATTCGTTGTCCGTTTAAAATAATGTTCAGTTAATTAGTATAGGTACCTTACTGACTGGTAGGTACTGTCTGTAGATGAGGTGCCCCAGTGATAACGGCGTCGACTTACGAGTTGTAGGTCATGGGTTCGAACCCAGGCAGGCTTTGTGTAATTTAATGCATCACCACTACTTTCAAAATGGTAAAGGAAAACATCATGAAGAAGCCGGCATGCCCTCTACCAAACCACAGCAGGCCCGCGTGGTGGATTACGGCCCACTCCCTCTTCAGGGAGGAGGTCTTTGTCCCAACAGTAGGATCGTTATAACGTATTAAATTTTAGTTATTTACCTAGGAATCCCCATCAAGTGTTCGGGTAGCAATTAAATAAGCTTTACGCCTTGCTGATTGGCTAAGCCTACTTCCATTTATCCAAAATCTCTAGTCTATTAAAATCTAGTACACACACCAAACCTGTCACAAACAAACCCATTGTCTATGGAGGCAACGGATACATAGCTATATAAAGCGGTTCTAACATCCTACAACACAACGAGAACAACGCATAACGGCATGCGTCGCCTACTCGCCTACCCTAGCGCCCTACTAGTGCATGTTGTTTAGTCGATGTCATCGGATGGAAGAACAACCTGATTTGGATGTAATGGGCACTTTTAGTGAACAGATTGCCTACTGATCCTAACATGCCGTGTTCAGGAGTGGAATTACTCTGTCTCTTGGAGGGTTGGGCAGAGGTGAACCTAAAGTACACCCACATTTTGTCAGTTAAGTTTAAGTCCCTAGGAAGCGAGCCTATTAGCATCAACCAGGCACCAATACAGACTCCGGGCCAGCTACTGAGAAATTCCTGATGGTAAACCCAATAACACTGCCCGACCTGGGAATCGAACCCAGGACGTCATACTCAGCCGTAGCCCTTGCGACCACTAAGCCAACGAAGCTGTCAGTCAGAGGAAAATATGAAAGTTTCCAAAAAATCTAGGAAAATTGGCTGAAATCCTGTCTTTTATTTTTATCAAACGACGAACGAACACAGGTTAATAGTGTGTATGTCGTAAAATGAAGTCGTACAGATGTAATAATAAGTAAGCGGCCATTACCTGCCGAGGTCAGTAAAAAATCTTTTTGAAGCCTTCGTTTTTTCAATACACATGTCAAGAGGCACGTGCCTACATGCCAAAAGATGCAAGTATTAAACAGTAGTTCCACTGCGAACAATTCGGAAATAAAGCTATCTTTTAACGAACATGCGGTTGAAACTGGTTGAGTCTGGATCATATTGAACTTCGGAAAGAAAACTATACAACAACTAATGATTTAAGGAGTTGCTACTTCTGTTTTACGTGAGGTTTATCAATAAAAGTTAGGTAAATCGAATCTGACGAAGAAGTGGGTTTGCTTAGTCCCAGTCCTCAGACAAACGCGTGGTAGGTAATCAAAGTATTATTTATATGTCATAATAAGTATTTACATAAGCGTTTTAACTTCTGACTTACACCTGCACTGCGGCACTCATACGCCAAGTAAAATTACCTCTTGTCACGAGATCATACGATTGACGAGAATACTGTTCGTGAAACATGTAAGTAGATATTAAGTATATTAAACATATACTCAATATCTTATTTATCGACAAAACTATGACGTCACGGACCTTGAGTGTATTACTGATGATCGACACATCGTTATTCTAGATAAGACGTAATTGAATATTGTTTCATTAATGTAATTTAATTAAAATTATGTGAATTCAATTATGATGTTTTTCATCACCTTTGTTTTGCCAGGAGGACCAATTCCCGTAATTTTAAGAACGTTCACAGCTTGATCTCAGTCTCAATCTGTCAAAAATACCTCTAATTTACCTACACTTTTGACAAGTTTTTGACATTAATTGTCGCTGAGATGAGATTGCGACTAGATTTTGAACGTTTTTAATTACGGTTTTACGGTCTTCTGTGCAAATAATTAAAGACATACCTTGTAGTGTTTTCATAATTATTTCAATATTGTCGATAAATTGTTTTCAGCCTGATGAAGACTTTAACTTACCTGTAACAATAAACAAAAAATCATTAGTTAACATATTTTACTAGAGAAGTCTTTACATAAGTAATTCTCCATATCACGTCAACGGCAGAGGCAACTGCTACTGACAAGTCGACGGCGGGCGTCGACACCCGTCGACGGCAGTGGTTGCCTTTGCCGTGGACGCATGCCGCTCGTATCTATGCACACTTAGGTGTCGTTACAGGCACGCGTGTTAGAGGTGACTGCGGTTAGGCAGTAGGGATAGCTGTTGGATGCTAGAGAGACTCCTACTTCTCAGGCCGATACTGTTAGAGTGTGGTTTAAGCCAGTAGTGAGTCTGCCTCCGCTTTCCCCAGGAAAAATCTTCAATGAAATCATCATTGAAGATTTTTCCTTCGATTTTTCCTTTCCATACGTAACAAGAAACCTCCTGTCTGCTAATAATAACAAGCTTAAAAATGTGATGATTATGACAGCGTCCTCTTCAATCCCTCATAGGTGTCGGCTCTCAGAAACAAATCAAAACCAGATTCAAAAGTAATTTATTTAAACTAGGCTGAGAATCAGCACTTTTCGAATGTCAAAATGATAAGACAGTCTCCAAAAACGCCCGCCCTTCACCACTTCCTAGTGCTTTAGCTGGGAATAAGAAGTGGCGCAACAAACTCACCAGCAGCACAGCTATCTGTGATAAACGGACGAACGGCCAAAGTTATGAATATTGTAAAACAGTAAGCTGTCCCGAAGTTTCTTGTACCCATTGTCTCCTAAAACTAACCTAATCGATGTAAACACAGATCGATATCTCGATAATTGTTTAAATCGATCCTTAATCGATAGTGGAGGTCGAATTAGTCACTGTTGGTTAGTCTGTAAACAAAGTCTGTATGTGTGTTTGTTTGTACGTCTCTGTGTTCTTTATTGTACAGCTGTTGTTTCAAGTTAGAATATCATACTATAAGGTAAATAAATATGTGTTTTGTAGGTATTGTGTTTTAGAATGTGTGATTATTTTTATAAATATTAACAATAAATTGTGTCTTGCTTTTGTTATTTGACAATGGGATTCCATTGTGTGGTATTTTAAATATAAATCATTGCAGGCCATGTTTTGAGCTTAGAGGTTAATATCTGAAGGTCCTGAAGTCCTTAGGTAGAGGTATTTGTTATGAAATTTACAAGTAAGCTTTTCAAAATCTTAGATTACTCTTATAAGACACAAAAATCCAGATACAGTACACCCATCCGTCAAATAGGTGATACAAAATTATATATTTTTAGTGTGGTAATCGATACAACGTTTACGTAGCACAGAAACGAATATTTCAGTCAGCAGGGACCTCTGACAGTTACTCGCCATCGCCTTGGTATACACGTTCGGCTGTTCACTTCATTTGTTCTTCCTGTTATTGTGATCATTTTTTTACTGGACCATACCTGGGAACATACCTGGGAACATACCTGGGAACATTCTGGTTACGAAGATATTGAAGGCCATTGTTCCAACGTTTGAGTGATGTTTTTTAACGAAAATTCGTCTAAACTGTTGTACCTTAACTTTAAACACCCCCACGATCCCTGTACCGTTGGCTGCACCCATAACCACATTTTTCTCCGTCTGTTACGTTGCGCACTAGGTACCGTAAACAGCGAATTTTCAAACCAAAAATAAAAGTTTCCCAGGAATTATTTTTGCACAATGTTACGAGTACTTAATTGAATGCGTAGATGACGATGAGATCATCTATTACTACACAGGATGCTACTATATTTTCCTTTTACAGGCTGTAACAAGGTAAAACCTAACCATCAACATCTGCGCAGCCTTTTCCCAATTATGTTGGTGTCGGCTTCCAGTCTAACCGGATGCAGCTGAATACCAGTAGTTTACATGGAGCGACTGCCTATCTGTTCTCCACAACCCAGTCGCTGGGTAATACGCTACCCCTTGGTAAGACTGGTTGTCAGACTTTCGGGCTTCTGACAACCCGTAACGACTGTTAAAGATCCACGAATGACAGCCGGGACCAACGGCTTAACGTGCTTTCCGAGGCACGCAGAGGTCTCGGTATGTAAAGATGGTCACCCATCCACGGACCAACTGCGGCAAGCGTAGCTTAACCTGATCGATCGACCCGTGCGGCTGTTATTACTTAACCACAAGCCATCTGCATAAATTATTTGTTTTATTTCACTTCAGGGTTAATTTTTATTACTACAATCGCATCGCACTTACATCATATCGATACTTCACGCTATAATGTACAATGCTACAGAATGATGAATAAAAAGTGATAGTAGTGTTATTAAGTGGAATAAGTTGTAAAAGTCAGGCGAGGCGAGTAGATTACTTACTGCTGCCCCTGGGGGCTGTGGGCGGCGCGTGCCATTACCTACAGAAGTGACGTGCCATAATGTGCACCTCGCACGCTAGCTGCGAATTACTATCAACACCTGATGAGTTCGCAGAAATTATTGCTTTTGGAGGAGGATTGGTAATGTCTGTGTATTTATTTAATCCCAAAAAAATTACATAACATCACGTCTGTAATCCTCGAAGGGTTAATATGAAGTGCACCCACATTTCGTGAAGTTGAAAAAAGTAAAAAGTTTCAGTATTCGTTGTTTCCGACATTGTAACTGAAAATTGTCACCATGGTTTCTAACTGTTTTATCTTTTCTTACTTTTTGCGGAATAAAAGGTGACCAGGGAACGGGCTTAGAAATTTTTATGAGGCAGCACCTTCAAAAGAATCGCTCATCATGTTAGTTTATGATTAAATTGAGTAATAGCTGTTTAGTGGCTCATTAGTTCGTAAGTAAGAGAGAGATCTGTTTATTTATTGAGAGGTTCTTTAGAGTCCAATTAGAAGGTTAAGCAGTGTTCCCTCAACCTTATTTTGAATGAGAAAGCAAATCTTAGGAGATGCCTGAAACCCAGCCTGACCATGTGATATCAATCTCTTTAGCTACAAGGCGCCTGGTGACAGTCCTGCCTTGGTGGTCTAGCGAGTCGCAAGCGTTACTGCTGAGCATGAGGTCCTGGGTTCGATTCCATCATTGTCATAATTTCAGCCAAAATAAGTAGTCTGCTGGACATAGAACTTCCCAAGAATTGCGGTAACGACTGGTCACAGCTTTAAAAAAATGTCTAACGTGGCCGGAAGACGACGTGTAGGAATAGCTTACATAACCATGGTGATAAGAATAGCTAGTCAGCAAGCTTGGTAACAACCTGACAGCTTAATTATTTAGTAGCTATGTTTTGGTTCATATCTTTCAAAGATAACTTCCACTAAAACGTACGCTAACTTTTAAAGCTGCGCGGGAGTTGTATTCGCTCCCTTTTCAATCTCCAGCTATCTATCTCTATCATCGCTAACTAAGTACTAATTGGCCCATAAGTACCAAACAGCCAAATTATCGAGCTTACCAACAAAAAGTAAAAAAAACGTAGTAAATATAAGCGGCCATCGAAGGCTGTGCGCGGGCGGCGCGTGGGCGGGGACTTGATACAGTTTTACTTGATATTAGGGAACAAGGAGTTGTAGTTCGATTAGGACAAATACAATAATGTATTCGGAGATCTATGTACTCGTACGAGAAGTGAGGGGACTAGTTGGGTTACTTGACTGCCCAAAACGGACCTTAAAATAAGATGGACAAAGAACCACAGCAGGGCTTAATTCAGTAGGAGCTCGGCACGCCCCAAGGGTGCCCCTGTCCTGGAATAGGGAATACGTTAATAATCAATGACCAACGGAACAACAGGGCATTTGAGCAAGAGGCTTAGCCGAATGATGAAGTAGAGACTGGAAGTTAAGAGTTCGCTCAAAAGTTGGGATACTTTTTCATAAATCATAGATCTTCATAAATCATTCATCTTCATAGATCTGCGACGATGAAATCCAACTTTTGAGGAATACCCACCTACCTACCTAGGTATTCCTTTTTGATTAATAGGAATCGGCGTCTGCGTTTACCTACTTATTCCTGTAGAAGACCAGTATTATTATGCTTACAAATAGGGCGAATTCGTGCGAATTGACTTATTAGTCAATTCTCATGAATTCGCCCTATATGTATGAATTTACTCGCCCGAAACGGGTAAATTGTCATTTTTAAATAATATTTATTTTTATAGACAACTCGCATGAAGTTAATTTATTTGTGGGCGAGTTGACAACTCCAGAAATATGTATTAGGCATTTGGTACATTTTGAATGTTATGCAAAAAAATACAAAAAAGGACACTAGCGCACAGAAGTGATAACTGTTAAATATTATAAAACGTGTACTCTTTTCTATAATTTACCTATTGCATAGAATTCATAATGCCACAAATAGTTTTTCCGGGTCTAGAGGTAAATAATGGTCACAGCAAGCTCCCGAGCGGCGCCTATGCTAAAGGCGGCATATTATCACATATAAATTGATATCTAATAACCGACCGCGTAACTAAGAGGTTATTGCAGCCGTCAGCATGTTCGGCGTACTAGCGGAAATTTAAATACTGCTATATAGGAGTAAAGAGCTGTTTAAAGGCTGTAAACAGGTTATTTTGGTCAATGTATGCCTAATAAAACAGTTTTTGCTGATTATCTGTAGTTACATTCGTGGAGTTGGTCAATGGGCGCGGTTTTGAAGAGCTGTATAGATCTCTGTCTTACACCTTGTGTTTGTGAAATCATCTTGTGTTCATTATTTATTACTAACTAATCCCCGTGACTTCGTCCGTGTGTGTTTTCCCCCACCTACCTCGTCGTATCGCATCACCTGCCCGTGTCAGAGTAGTCAGATAGGAAACACCGAACTCATCTAGTTTTAAAATATAATTTTATAAAGAGTTCTTCTTAAATCAATTTACAGAAATAAATACAATTTATCATTTAAATAAGGGATCACGACAAAAAGATAAGCAATAGAATCCTCCTCTCTGACAATAATACCCTAAGACTTCATAGGTTAGACGTACACCCGATCCCAGCATAGTTGGGTCAAGGATATGATATAGTGTCCAGTAATTGTAATAAGTAGGTTGATATGTGGAGTGTCAATGTCACTACAAATGCTTTTAATAGAATATAACACTCTTTATTTTGACGTATTCCACATTGGGCACCAGCTTAAATGGCAACTGAGTGAATGGCTCCTGAGGTATTCCACATACGGCACCTATCGATATTTTTCGCAGGTGCCATTAATGGCCATAAATATGACAGATATAAATGTAAAATAAAGAATGAAAAAGAAAGAAGAAAGATATAGTGTAAGAATGATGAATATGTGTGTGTTGTGTGTGGGTGTGTTGTTAATGGCTATTATGAATGTGGGAACTGACCCAAAAAACGTTATTAGACCAAATTAGATGAGGTTTCGATTTCAAAACACCTCCTAATTGCCAATAAAATAATTAAAAATATAAAATTGCGTTTTAAAAGTTAATTACCGACAAAGCAGTTTCGAGTTTCTTAATTTTCGATTTAGAAATCATTATAATTATTATTTTGTACCATCATTAAATTCTTAATGCTGATATCAATCTAGCCTTTTCCCAACTATGTGGGTATTTCTTCATTTAAACAGCCGATGTATTCAGAAAAATTAGAGGTGCATCGGTATATGGTGTACCACATCCTCATATCGCCAGCTACATATGTTCACGTCCCAAGTAATAGGGGGCAAGCCTATTGCCGTCAAGCGGGCACAACTCCAGACCCCGGGATGGTACTTTGAAATTCTTCATTGAAAACCCAATAACAATTGGCCACCCCTAGGAATCGAACCCAGGACCTCATGCTCAGCAGCATCGCTTGCGACCACTCGACCACCGAGGCAGGACTGTCACCAAGCACCTTGTAGCCAAAGAGATTGGTATCACAAAGTCACGCTGGATTTCAGGCATCTCCTAAGCTTTGCTTTCCCATCCAAATAAGGTCGAAGAAACAGTGCATAACCTTCTAGTTGGACTCTAAAGAACCTCTCAATAAATAAACTGATCTCTCTCTTACGTATTAATGAGGCAATAAACAGCTATTAATCAATTAAATCATAAACTAACATTTATAACGTATGTTTATTTCCAAAATAATCTATTTCGGTCATAAAATCGAAACTAAAACCCAGCGAGTACATGCATGTACAAAACTGTTTAAACTTTCTAGCTGTGAGAACTTCTGTCGCGTGCGTACTGTCACGAACAACCGTGGTTAATCGATTTGTAAATATAACACGAGATTATTTAATTACTCGAGCTTGCATTAATCGAATCGTAATCGATTTCATTATTGTGTATAATTAATCGATTAAAATCGGTGGCGCCAAGGAGTGTTTCTCATGTAGTTTTATAGGCGCAATTTCTTAATGCAATCTATTAGAAAATCCCGTATGGGAATTCTAATAGTTAATTATCATTTGCAGTTAAATTCTTTATAAATAATTCATAATCACCTCATGTGTAATAGAAATATTATCTCTACGTGTGCAAACTAGGAACTTTCAACTACACCAAACAGGTGACTTATTGTAACGATAATGTGGAGGAATTTTTCGACGCCATTTAATTTGTTGTTAGGTTTAGTGTAAGAATATTGTATTGTTTCCAAATTATTACACATTTTTTTAATTGCTGAATGGGGCTGCTCTCGCCCTCAATCACGCCTGATGGAAAGCGATGGATGGCATCTTACTGGGAACGAGCTTGCCCAGTAAGATGCCTGTGTACCATGATGTCTAGTCCCATATCGTTATGTTATTACGTTTCATCTCTCTGTTCGTCCTACTTCCATCATTAAACTTTTAAATAGATACCGCTATTGTGTTCTCCTTGAATTTACGACAGCTCTGCTTACCTCTCAAAGCGTAACACCTTGTGGTATTACGTATCACTTTCTCAGTACAATTAAACCTAACAGGAAAACATAACATGTAAAAAGATTCACAATTACAAGCGAAAGTGTCGATGAATTATCACAATTGCATTGAATCGATTCTAGCAGCGATTCGACTCGGCTCGTTATAATAAATAATCGCTAATCGAGATACTTGTCCGTTGGCCATGAAAGTCGCTTCAGGCGTTCTATTCGATGTTCAAACGTTTAAAATATTTTCCCGCGGTTTGTTATTAACTTATTATGTAACATTGTGTTTAATTAAATAAAAATCGTGTGAATTCTGTGAGTGTGAGTGTTGCCATGTTAAAGTGCATGTTACTTGGATAAACAATTAATTTCACTTTCTATTAGCAAACAGTTTTATTTCTATGGCAGCAATTTCCTGAGGAAAGGGTTTTTTTCTAGATTGGTCGGGCGAATTTGATTGCATTAATTTCTAAAGCAGTGTCCATAAGTGTTGATAATCTCAGATAATTACATTCCATCGCCACTTAATCAGTTACCTAGTTTAGTGAAATGTATTGTAAGTTGATTTTTGAGTGAACATTTTGTAACAAAACGGTCCTAATACGTTTTAGTTTGATGGAATTTGAACTTTGTTAAGTATAACATTCAGTTTGTTGTTCCATAAATTTAAAATTGTCTCAAATAGTTAATTCAAATATGAAGGTATTCGGTGTCTACTCTTATGTATTAGCGGAAGCCTGAACGTTTATGTAGTAGCCTGAAAGTCATGATTAGTTGTTTCCTTCAGTGAAACTTCAGCTTAATTGAGTGTCAGAAAGTTTAATCAATAGCAACCCGTTCAGAAGAGGGCATTGGTGGCCCAGTGGTAATTGCCGCGACTTATAAGTTGTATGTCGTAGGTTCGAATCCAGACAGGCGCTTTACATTGTGTACATTATTTCATCATGACTGCTCTCAAAACTGTGAAAGAAAACATCGTGAAGAAACCGACATGTCCTAGAACCAAATATTTGAAGATATGTGACATCTACCAACCCGCACTGGGCCCGCGTGGGAGATTACGACCCACTCCCTCTCACAGAGAGGAGGCCCGTGTGCCAGCAGTGGAAACATTACAGGCTGATTATGCTATGCTTATAATTCTTAAGGAAAAGAATCAAACAATCCCATTCTACAAATAAAAATTACGAAATGACCCCAGATTTGTAGTGTTTACTTTCAAAACACTTTTAAAATGATTTTGAAAGCAGACACGTTACGTAGAAGGTCCTTCTCGCCCACCGTCTACCTATACCTTTAGGCTATAACCTCTCAATAGCCACTAATACTCATATTATTGCATATTCCACACATTATAATAAGAATAAAATAAACCACAATATAAATAAACCGAAATATGTATGACCGTCTGTCTGTCACTACGTTTCGCCGAAACTGCTGAACTGATTTCAATGGAAGTGAACAGGAAAGTATAGCAGACTTATTTCAACATATTTTTAGTTTGTGAATCGTGACTGTGCTCTGAGAACATTAGATAATTTTATTTTAAATGTATCAAGGTCATGATTTTAATGCGTCCTTTTCACAGAATCCAAAATTATTACCTATTAAGTTTTCCAGTCAAAAATATTCAGGTCACAATAAACAAAACTTCCTATCGCTTTTTACAAAAAAAGGAATATGTAGGAACCTTATTGCAAAAGAAAATCATGCTTTTTAAGGGGGAACCGTCAGGATAGCCTGCGAAATTCAAATTCACTAAGTATCAGGTTGTATTTTGAACAAAAAATGATTCGCGAGCATAACAAGTATGTATTAATATTTACAGAATTATAATCTTTAAAAATCATGAATACAACTCTCTAAGTTCATATAATCCTATTGATTCATATTCACGAAATAGTCAGTCTGAAATAGAAACACCTAGTACTTAGTCTACTAGACATAGTAGACTTATATTTAAGTCTGTGTGGTCCACCTTAACGTAAAATTCGCATTGTATTATAAGATTTTGTTCCAAAAGTTATTCCTATTTAAATACTTTTCACCCAATCACCACCTGGTTATTAGACTAGTCGTTAAAATAAATAAAACCATCAATGTACTATTGACCCCTCTCCGCCAGCGCCCGCGGCGGCTCTCGACGTATCGATGTGCACCGTGTATTACATGCGGCAAGGATTCCAAATTACATGCCTCGATTAATGTGAAGATTGAACTTTTTAATATGTGTGAATTTTATTGATATAGCTGTCTGCATATTGTATTATAGCAACTCCTGTATGACTCTGAGGAGGCCTGTATCCCAGGAGTGGGAACAGTACGGGCTGATAATGCTGTGTGATTCTCAACTTAGACATAGGACATTATCGGGTCTATCGTAACTACTATTTAAGGGCTCAATCAGATCCCATCTAAGATGCTATCTATTTTAGTTTCGCCCTAGCCAGTCCAACCTGGTAAAGCTTCATACCAGTATTTTATATGAAGCGACTGTCTATCTGACCTCCACAACCCAGTTACTGGGTAACACGATACCCCTTATAGACCTATCTACGCAACGTATAGGCAATAAGGTCAGGTATCTTAACTGTTTTAGCTACAGGAAAACTTTCTGAGGATGGAGTATTTGCAAACTGCATTAAAATACTATTCTGGACCAATTGAGGTTAGTGTACTTGAAAAGGCACACATCGCAAACAAACTCTTGCCACATTGCCTGTTACTGTACCTCGATGGAATGGCAGTATGGTGTGGTTGTGGCTATGTCACAAACCATGACCCACCTCCTATCCTGCCATCTTTGTCCCAAAACATGCAGTCAAAGTGACCTCTGTGCTGCCACCGATGACGTCGGGGAAGCGGCGAAGTTTTGTGCCAACAAGATCTAAAATACAGGAGTGCCAGCAACACGAGGAAGAAGAAATGCCCCGACTCAAAAATCCAGCCAGTATAGAAAACCCTGCCTAATTTTGTGACTAAAATTCTACCTAATCTCCTATTCTCTAGCACCTTGAGCAGTGTCTTTGCACCTCACATTTATTTCTATCTCAGGCAGTACATAGACTTGACGCATAATCAATTAATTGCTAAGACAAAGCTGAGCCGGGGCGATCGCTTGGACACGGCGCGGCGGGCGGCGCGGGCGCACGGTCAAGGACGGTCGCGGTCTAAGCACGTTTGTTATTGATTTATCATTACTTTATTGATAATTAATCGTATGATAATATGTTTATGGATATTTTACCGTATCTAACCGTGATTTCCCGTCGGCGAAAATGAATGAACGAAGAGGAATGCATGAATGAATGCAAGATTTTCATTAAGTAGATAAGATTTGCCCGGTCAAAAAATTTTAAAGCCTTTTTTTACCCAAAAAGCCCGACTACATGTTACGAATGCACATCGTTCCAAGACTAGAAGACATGGTATGAGATATCGCCGCGGGGAAAGTAACCCTAACTTGGTCGTGAACTGATTATGCCTTGTATGAACCAGATTTCTACTTCAGCATTGTTCAGAGAGAAGACATGGGAATTAAATAATTAGGTATAGTGCTTCATAAACTGAATACGTCAGGAACCAGGATGCCAAAAAACTATGTCATAAGTCGTCTTTGTTTAAAATTTGAAATTGAACATTTCCGTAAGGTGACAACAACAATAACCGTCCTATACATAACATATTTTTTTCCCGACAATAATTACAAAAAGAACGGATGCATGTTTCCATTGTGAGGTTACACCGTTTTTGGTATTATTTCTTAATACCCTACCTTCCTGCGGCCTCGTATCAAATACTTGTCGTTTCATACAAAATCTTAATAACGGTGCAATGGATTGGCCACGGTAAGGTCGGGGCCGTTTGGGAAACCGCGAATGCTGTTAATGAGCTTAAATTAGGTTAAACGAGAAAAAAACAAGATTTCAAAATGTTGGAAAATTAATTTAAATGTATGTATAAATGTAATAACTTGCTTGCAAAAGGTAGGTGTGGATTTTCGCTTAAAAGGTTCTAAAAGAACGGCAATTTTCTACAATGAATGAACTTACCCCGTCTTCATAGATTTGCGACATATTTATGGAATGATCAGAGAAATGATAGAATTGAACTTACCTGTAACAAAAAATATAAAAACATAAGTAAAACATACATTAATTATAAAGAAACTAAAGAGTAGAATTATACAGGGATGTTAAAGAAACCACTAATTAATAAACCATTGCCACCTTTAAAGGATACAAGCGGTGATCAAAGAATGCGGCAGCGTAAAGGCAATTACCGCATAAATCCATAATCTCATCCGTCTACCTATTCTAATAGAATAGTCAAAGCAACTCGTCCTTCGTGAACTCATGAGTATTTATCATTTCCCTTCATCAAAGCGCATTCAACGGTGTGGAAAATCGTTACAAACAAGAATTTATTATCACAAATAATTTATCATTTTCCACATCCCTACAAATCTCAGAAACAGGAAGGTGAAAACACTCATAATTAATCGTCCTACAAAACCGAAATTCAAATATAGAACGAAGGAAGCGTTCTTAATTCCGATCACATAGCGTTCGGATGTTTCCGCCGAGGATTCGCGCGCACTCGGTCGGTGAAATGGCATGCGTAGCGCTCGGGGAATGCGTCGCATGCGCAAGCCGACGACATTTTGATGTCACTCTGTTATGATTTAAACGATGCGTTATCATGTTGCAGTCGGATGATTGACACTTGATTTGATATTTACTTACAAAGAATTTATAAATACTTTGATTGTTTGTTCGTTGCTTAGCACTTATTCACGTTCGTTTTCAGTAATGCCAACGAAGTTGCGGTTTTCTACAGTAAAAACTTAACACAAATCTTTATAAGTACTACGTCAATATTAAACTTGAATAATAGTAACAAATGGGTCAAAAATCCCATAGCAACATATTTTCGGTGTATCCAATACATAGGTGCTTATTCGGGATTCAAGAAGACACTTGACAGATTCCAAATATTCAGTCAAATCAGTTGCATTTTTGTAGTCGACTACTCAACGAGTTATGCCAAATAATAAAATCAAATCCAAATGGCATCCGTATTCAATGCCTTTACAATCTCCAAAACAATTCGCATAACCACAAAAGGAGGTAAGGTCGCCCAATGTCATATTCACTCATCATTATATCAGACAACCTTATAAGCAACGATCTAATCTAAAGTCATAAATATGATAAATTATTTAGTCCCCAACTTGATTATAATATTATAAAAAAATAAATTATTAGAGCATCGTACTATATGGACGTGGGTGGAAGTTTATAGTCTATGATCCACTGCCATAATAGATGTAATGCTTAGTCTTATTTTAATAACAATTTAGTTTATGTTAATTGAGGAACAAAAAATTATGAGTCAGTTGATTATAATGAATTGTAAAAGTAGTGTGGGATAAAAGTTTAAATTGAACTTGTAGATGATGGGTTGGTAACCTCCGACTGCTTATGGTATCAGATCTTTGAACTCTGTTTTATTGTTAATCGATGTAGCTTTGGATAATGCAGAAATGTTTTATGGGAACGTTTGTCTTGAAGCGAAAGAAAAAGAAAAGACTATTAGTGTTTTAGAAGACGCCATTAATAATCATTTTCACTAGTGAAAATGAAATGAGGAAAATGTTGTGAAGAGAGTTTTGAGTATGAATGTCGATGGCTATAAGAGTAGGGGGAGACCAAAGAAACGATGGATGGACTGTGTGGATGAGGATATGGTTAGAAAGGGGGTAACTACCGAGATGACGACTGATAGAGAAGTATGGAAGAAAAAGACCTGTTGCGCCGACCACGAATAAATTGGGATAAGGGGAGGAGAATGGTGACTTAGTAAAAATTAACTATGTTGTAGTAGTAGAAAGGTGAACACCTGAAAACCGATAACTAAATAACACAGTTACAAAATACTGAGCATATTTGCCAAATACAGTTGACGCAACTCTTAGCAAATCTGAGCTACAGAACCAAGACGTAAATTCTCATAGTTCCAAGACATTGCTCACATCAAAAACAAAAGACTCTCAATTAAACCATAAAATCCACAATTATTTCACCGCTGTAATTACTCAAAATTGCCAAAAAGTTTGTACAGAACAGGGTTTTGTTATGTCACTGGATGATGGACAGGCTGATAGCATCAGTCATGCAACAGTTATAATGTGGAATCAAATTAAAGTGCCCATTTGAAACAATTAATTTCGTAATAAATGTGAGAAGTTTAGAACAATGGTGGAATTCACTGACTCCGTTAATAATTGAGAGCTACCTGCTGAAGAAATTGCAGGCGGAGACACAAATTTGGAACGACTTGAGGAAAATTTGCACATTAGACCAAGAATGGTCTACTATTGTGTGTAATATGTATAATTATGCTTTTATGCCATGTAACTGTAGTCACAGGAATAAGATAAATACGAATTTTGATGCAGTTTAGTAAAAATATTACTAACTAGCTTCTGTCTGCGACTTCGTTTGCGTGAAATTTATTGTACTCCCCCCGCTCTTCACGTCGCATCGCATCGCCTGCTCGCCTTATTACTTTGTTTTCGCTTAGCGTCTCCTAAGAGTCCTAGCGTCCTAGATAAATTAATTCATGTAGAAAAGGATACAATGTAAGAGAAGTAAAAGACTTTGTGCCCCTGCCTATAAATTGCCAGTCTCCTTTAACATTACAGCTCATGAGCCTATTTGCAAGTTTCTTCATTTATATCTCATTTTCGAAGAAAATTCCTTTTACCCTTTAAATAGCCTACATTCCTGCTCTATTAAAATTATCAACGTCCCCTAACATAAGCCAAGAGTTACTTAATAATGTGTCAAGTACAGTACTTAGGTGAAGTAGCATTGGGCGCTTGCCACTCGATGTAACCTCATTGTTTGTGGCTGACTTGAGTTTGTGACGTCAATCATTGATCGGTGTTGTGTTATTTATTATAGGCACTGACTACAGTTTGTTGTGTGTAATTATTGGCTTAAGTTTAAATGTAGGGGTTTTCCTTTAGTAAACAATTTTGTTGTCAAAGGGAAAAGGACTGCTTGTTAATGTTTTTTTTTTTTTCATGTTTTATAGTTTGTAAGAACGTATGAACTTACCTAATTAAAGCAATTAACTGCAAAATATTTTTATGTCTTACTTACGACACTCTTCTAAAATCAATGCAACAAATAAATAAAATTGTCTGTGACAACAACTGGTACATCCACCTTAATGATTCGGAGATTCAAATCTCTGAGAAAAACCAAGTCACAGACGATGTGTAATAGTGTAATTCTTTCTAATAACTGTTACAATCTCTTGTAATGGATTTAGAGCCATTTTGTTCACTTAATTGATCTTTCAATTATGCAATATGGTAATTTTTGAGGAAATATGACGTCGCAATTATTGTATTTTATGTAACCGTCATGCTTTGAAGGGTTTAGCAGAGTATGTGTATTGTATCATTTATGGTTTTAGTATGAGTTTTCGCTGTAAATGAGTATTAAACAAGAAATTTTAATGCAGTTTTTAGTCACGTATGGATCCTTAAAGTGGGAATACTTGTAAAGTATACCTTTTATGTAAAATACTGGCCTATAATCTAAAGGGTCACATTCATTTAGCTAGTGAAGCTCTGCAGATGTGATGAAAACAAAAATATTTAAAGTTCTTTTTGGGGGGTCAATGACCGCTTGTAATATTGTTACTTGAAGTATGAGTTGAGTAAATCAATTTTGGTTTGTTTTGTCGTGTTTAGATGTCGATACTCATCACGTCTGCGGAGTTTCACTAGCTAATTTAATTTAACACCGTATATACCTACCAAAACGGTAATAAGAGCAAGTTGATTGATTCGACATCATCGGAATCCCCAAATACGCTTGCCATAATACACCATTGACCTGTCTGTCATTACAGGAAAACACCACCTGACAACAGTTTGACGTTTCAACAATAGATTGCGTCATTAACAGTATCATACGTGACAGTTGACTGTTATACATTACTACTAACAACAATTTTGAATAATGATAAATAATGTATGTATTTCCGTACACCTGGGGTGGACCCCTAACATCATGAGATGACACATAGATCATCGAACAATGCATGATTGAAGAGGAAAAATTCTGGCCGGATACTCTGGTAACTTAATTATGAAGAAACGTCCAAATTTGAAATTAGAATAAGCTGTAAGTTGAGGATAGACTTATTCCGTCTTTCGCTATGAGTGTTAGGGATGACGAAATTAGAGACGTAGGCACATAAAAAGCAGTAGCATTCACTGTGTTAACAGCCAGAAGTTATGAAATATGTCTCAAGAGTAATACAACGACTAAGGAAGTTCTATGTAAAACAGCGGATGCATACAGACCGTTTCGCAATTTCTAAATAAGAAACATGTAATATTTAGTTACTACAAAAACTACGGAAATAGCGACAGTTTACAAGCTACCTAATTTCCCAAACACCAACCTCTAATGACAAGTTATATACAAAACATTTTTACACTTTTACGGTCGCAATTAGGAGCGGATATGCCAGATTTGGTTGAACTTTCAAAATAGAAGAAAGTGTTCCTAAGTTCGCCTAAGGCGCTAAGCATTTAAGAACGCCATCTTAAGATTACGGCGTATTGTTTGTGCCAACAATGAGTTTGCGGACAAATATTGCGACACTTACTTTCTTATTACATTACCTTTGAACACGTATGGAATAAATAAATCTTTGTTTTGCCGTAGGGGGATAGCAATGTGCTTGTGCAGCACGCATGTGCATTCTGATTGCAGCTCCGAATTGCACCGATGTGGTCATATAAGGATGATAAAATGGGCTAATAAATGTTAAAGGTTATTCTTTGGTGGATGAGCGCTTTCTTCTTCTTTTGTGCGAGTGCGAGCTATTCGAGAAAGTTCATATTATTATTATAGTAGCTTAGCAAAGACAAAGTTTGATGAAACGGCAATACGACACGACCGGAGAAAGATCAGGCGCAGAATCAAAGGCCTGGCGTGCTTTCCGAGGCACGGGGGTATCACATAGCGTTTCAACTTCCAAACTCCGGGCTATTACTGAGAAATTTCTCATATGGAAAATCAGAGAGTGAGACAAGAGTGAGTGCAGAATTGTGCACTTCATTTTCTCACGATGGCTAGATGGCTAGTCTCCCTTGAGATTGACTGTTATGGCTGAAATTAGTTCTGGACTACAAAGACAAAGTAAAGACAGAATTCTCAAAAACATTGAGTCATTGTTGATAAACTGCTAAATCATAATTAACCGCAGATCCAACCCAAGATTCAATGCGAATCACTTCCTTAATAACTTTTACTTTAAAAGTATTTTTACCCCTAATTGGCTTAAAATCGCAAGGAAAAAACGTAAACATTCGTTTACAGTCAATTATAAATCAATACAGTATTAAATTGCTTGGACAATCATCTCTCTTTTATGGTAATAGCAGTAATGAGGCGGCGTGTACAGGTGTCGAGTACTTGTCACGAGCGCTTCCTGATCCGACGGGCGACAATTGGCAGTTTTACCCTAAGTTTTTTTTTAAATATAATATTTTACTTGATTGATGGATGACAAGAGGTGTTTGTACCTTACTTTTATAATTTTCTGAGATTTATGGAGAATTTTGTTGTTATTAATCGATTTTATCTATTCTTCAATTTTCATTTTATTGAGAATATTGGAGCTAAGTCTTAGGAAAAAGAAAAAACACCATTTTAAGATGTGAAAAGTCTGTCTGCTTAAAAAAAAACAAAATGCGACCACTAATCCTTTTGCCAAGTATTGTGACCAGAAAATAATACCAATTTTTTATTTTTTATTAAAAAGTGAACTTTTACAAGCTGCAATTATGAAGTCATCATCACCATCTGCCGAGCGTTTTCACAACTATGTTGGAGTCGGCTTTCAGTCTAACCGGATGCAGCCGAATACCAGTATTTTACATGAAGCGACTGCCTATCTGACCTCTACAACCCAGTTACTGATTAGGTATTACAATTATGAAACACCTATTTTATTTTCTTTGTTACTTTCCCACAGTGCTATACATCTAGCTGAACATTCATAGTTAAACATAAACTAGCGGTTACCACTTAACAATTCTATTTATGGTAATAGCTGTAATGAGGTGTGTGTAACTGTCAACTGCACGTATGTCACTTCCTGATCGCTCGACGTGAGGTGACAGCCGACAATTGGTGTTTTTACCTTCTATATTTTTATGGTTGTGATGTTATGAAATATCGAGAACTGTCAACAAGCAAAGTAGATTATTGCGTCGGATTTATTAAATCAATAACTAGAGGACTTCATTATTATTATTTGAAGATTTGATTAATAAATAAAAATCTTCATTTGGGCAATATACCTACATAACAATGTCGAAATGTGTGTTGTGAACCGTGCAATAATTGTGTGATCTAGTAGCCAAATTCTAACAGCTGAGGAGGCTCTCGTTAGGCAGTTGGATCAGGGCTATTGTAAAGAGGTTTCTCTTTCTGGAGCCCTGACAACATACAAACAGCTTGGACCCGGTCTCCGATGAATGTGGGTTACTAGTTAACAAACTTAGGAAGATGATGTGTATTCCATAGGGCTTTAGGCCTACATAACATTACGCCTGTATCTCTCGAAGGGTAAGGCAGGGGTGCATACACATTTCGCCGGTTATGTTTTAGGTTCTACGTATACGAGGCGGGCACAAATCCAAACTCCGAGCTGCTACTGAGAAATTCCCAATTGAAAAACGCAACAACACTTCTCTGGGAATCGAACCCAGGACCGACAGCTCAGCAGCAACACTTGCGACCACTAGACCAACGAGGCAGTCACGCATCGCAGAACACAAAAAAAATAACGAAAGAAGTCTTCTGCAAAAATCAGAAGGTATAATAATGTAGTTACAAATTATCTCCACTACTTTACCTAGGTAAGTGCTTCCTGACTAAAACAAATAGTGTTGTCTGTTGATCGTCACGCGGTTCGATTCCCGTGTGAAAACTTCCGCGTCTCCTAGACATGATGTACTCAAGTCATTACTTAAGCGTCGCTTGTTAAAGATAACGTGTGTGATGGAAAATTGTCATTTACTGTGGAAAATATTTTGACTAGCAAGAGTTTAAAAGCTTTTTTACGTGGGAAATTTTACTTTTGGTGGGCCATCCACCAAAAGTAAAGTACTGGGTAAACACAGTAACACGAATATCTATGCACAGTACACATACAGGGTAAGTGCATCGAAGAACAAAGACATGGTAAAAAGTTGTTCCATTAAAAAAGCGGCCAAGTGGGTTCCGTGCCACCGTACAATATTTAACACTACATATTTTTTTTTAAACATTTTTAACCCACTTTAATTTTTTATTTTATCTTAATTTTATTGTTTGTTGTTATAGCGGCCATAGTAGTACAGACTCTGTGAAAATTTCAAGTTTTCAGGCTAAGTACCTATTACGGTTCGAAGATATAGCTTTGTGACAAACGGACGAATGGACAGCAGAGCCTTGGTAAATGGCCCGTTGGCGCCCGTTGGTTACGGAACCCTAAAACGGGAGGATCTTCCGACCAGCAAGGTGATGTATCTGGCTTTTGTGTTGACTATCTAATATTTTTAACACATGACGAGTATTCTCATATGAGAGAAGAAAAAATACTAAGCTATCTTCGCCTCCAGAATTATTTAAAAAAAACCCTCATATTATTGTTATTTTATAATACCTAAGTCTTGGCAATTTCATGAAAAATCTTTACGATTGACCATTTTGCTTATCCGACTTCCAAAAAGGAAGAGGTTTTATTAACGTCATAGCATAGACTTATAAAGCAGAAACCAAACAAAGTGACATGACGCGAGGAACATAACGACAGACATAATTATAATTATATTATTGTTATACATATAAGTATGTGTGTAGGTTGTGTCATAATGATGGACGTCATAGGTCACAGACCATGCTGGTGCAGATAAATATTGAACTTAGCTGTCATGGTGGTATATCTAGACTACTATGTAAGTAGTCAGAGGGGCAATTCTCGTAATTTTAAGAACATTCAGTCTGGTCTGTCTCAATCTGTCAAAAAATACTTTTAGTTACCTTGCATTTTGACAAGTTTTTGACATTATTGTTTGTCGCCGAGATGAGACTGCGACTAGATTTTGAACGTTTTAAATTACGAGAATTGGCCTTCTGGTTTATCTTTGAGGAAATAATACCGACAATACATAATAATATGTATATCCAACGGCGTAAATATGATGACAGATTTTCTCTTCTGATCTAACCCTTTCAAATAATCAAGGCATAACCTCGCGCCTAGAATTCTGAAAGGTTTAGGCAGAGGTACTTATGATAGTACATCCGCATTTCGCCATGGGGGCGAGCTCATTGGCATCAACCCGGCACAAATCCCAGCCTACGGGCTGCATCTGGAAAACTCGCAATGAAAAGAAACCAACCAATAACAATTTGCCCGACCTGGGAATCGAACCCAGGACCTCTAGCTTAAAGGTTAAACAAGAGGTTTCATTTCGCGTTTGTACGTTTTTTTCCTTGTTTCGATGAATGATTATTACATTTCCAAAGTGTACTTTGCCAGGGCCGTCATTCTCTATGATACAATGAACGAAACCGCGCGAAATCAACGCGAGATTGGAGGGGTTAGCTAAGGAATTGACGTGGCTTCGAAGTAAGGAATCGTTAAGTGGGCATAGTGAATTAGGGCCCAGGCCTATAAAATGGCCACATATCTTGTCCATTGACAGGTGAAATAAAAGTTATTGTCGACTTCTACTGCTTTTTGTATGCAAAACCACCGCAAACACATGAATCACTACACAATAACGGACCAGTCAGCTCTATTTATAGCCTGTCTAATCCTTGTTAATAATCTTTGACCCTAAGCATTCATAGCGTGTCGCCGAACATCCTGACTTAACTAACTATCCAGCTTAACCTGACCTCTCAACACCGAACAAATGCTAGAAAACCTCTCACAGGCCATAGGCCAAAATATACTGGACGACAGTAAGGAAGGAGCTAGCCATATTTGGAAAAAAATAAAAATCCTTATATTGAATTTTGAACTTTGCACCCTTGAAATAAAGTTTGTTTTTAAGTTTGAGGGATAAATAAGGATTGAATAATATAATGGGATCCCATTTTGGTGTGTCGCATTATAATTTAGGCAACATTTTAGGTTCAGATCTCAGATAGTGGACAGTTTTGTTGCCTATTGTATGCAAAGCGAGTTAGAAGGACACATTTTGGTAAGCGCCATTTATTTTGGAAAAAGAAAAGTCCAAAGAGTATTAGAACAGTTTTGAATAAAGAATAAGTCCGTTATATTTATTGTCTATGGTAAAAGTGTGTAAAAAAAGTTTGAAAGTAGAAAACGGTGTCATATTTTTTTATAAACTATCTATCATTGTTTTTGCACCCATAACACCCAAAAAAAATTAAAGGGTCATTACAAATTTACATTAAAATATAGCCTTGAAGGTTGCATACCAATAGAGTTAGCCGTTTTTATGTAAATTATCAAAACAAAAAAAGGATTACATAAGTTTTGTGTCGTTATAGTTCTGTATATTCTTTGTTATTTATAGTCACATAAGTTAGTTCCTGTCGCATTATGAATAATGCTAAACCAGTTAATCTGGTTTCTTGAGACAATACCCAAGCAACCTGTCTCTGTTTGTGCACTTAAACCTTATCTACTTAAATAACTTAATACAACACTAGCATTTACCTACAATGTGGCGACGACAATAAATAAAAACACTGGTAATACTAAGGATTATTATGAAACTATCGAATACATTCTAACATCGGTGATTTTTTCTAGTGAGCCGACTATGGGTTTTGCCAATCTTTGATTAGCTAAAGTGACTAAACTATTGGATATATTTGGCTGTTTTCTTTTTTGTAAGCAGACTGGGATCGTCTGATATACGAAGTTTAAATTATATTGCTTTACAATCTCAGCAAAATCACATGAAAGTATATATACCTACGTAGGATTTTTTCAGTAAGTAGGTCGAAAAAAACATTCATTATGGTCTACCTACCATCCATTGCAGACTTTAAAAACTCCTAGATAATAAACGACTTAGCAATACGACCTGCTTAAAAGCTTAAAGCCTTTTTTAGGGTTCCGTACCCAAAGGGTGAAAACGGGGCCCTATTACTAAGACTTCGCTGTCTGTCCGTCCGTCTGTCTGTCCGTCTGTCTGTCACCAGGCTGTATACAGACATGTATGTAGACAGTTGAAATTTTCACAAATTATGTATTTCTGTTGCCGCTATAACAACAAATAATAAAAACAAAATAAAATAAACATTTAAAGGGGGGCTCCATACACCAGACGTGATTTTTATAGATAATGGTACGGAACCCTTCGTGCGCGAGTCCGACTCGCACTTGGCCGGTTTTTTAGGATACATAATCAAACGCCTGTATTTCCCAAAGGGGACGGCAGAGGTTCACGTATAGTACACCCACATTTCGCCAGTTATGTTTAAGTTCCATGTCACAGGGGGCGAGCCTATTGCCTTCAACTGGGCACAAATCCAGACTCAGAAAGACTTAAAAGATGTGGAATAAATACTCCTCACTACGCAATACGACCAACGTAAACATCCAAACCTATGGCCCAAACATACCATGCCCATACTCGTCCACAAAAACCTCACAACTGCGACTCATTCATCACTTGGCAGACCTTCAAACCACGTAATTATAATTATGACCCCTAATGACTGCAGTATAAGGAATTAATTACGCTTTCAAAAACATTTTATTGTCCCTCTAATTGTCGATGGTACACCAATATGGCGATCTGTCACATCTCTCAAGTACCAGTGTTGCCAGCCGTGATATTTTAATTCTGTCCAGGAATTCGTTAATTGAGTGGAGAAATATATAAATAGTCGCGCTTTATTTGTGGTTAGCGAAAGTTGAGTTGTGTCAATATTACATTCATCGGCTTGAATCAAACAATATTAACAATGAATATACCAGACCACAACTTTCCATTCATCTTTTATGAAGACTTGAACGATTCTGATTAGTAAATAAAATAAATATCCTAACCACATTGAATGGCATCGTGAAATGTTTGGCTGTTAGCAAAGAATAGAAAATTTAAAACGGGCAGCATTCTCTTGTCTGCTAAGAACACTAGTCTGTCACCAATGACTTTGTCAATCGTGGTGATAACGGCATTCCATGACACTCAATAGGCAAATTCATGATGCATGTTTTTTTTTGGAAACACCTTTAAGAGTCTTAGCCAAAATTCGATTTTCGAAAACTCTTTTTACATTTACAACACTTTATTCCAATTGTTATTGCCAGCAACGTTTTAATTGCAATAAAATTATTTTTAATTTCATTCATAATTGGTAGGTAATGCAAAAATTTGTAGTTAAGGAGTGAATTTCATATCATTACACGCATTCGTCATATTTGTCAAGGTTGGAAACTTTTAAATTGACGATTAACTTCAGAAATGGTGATCGTTCAAAAATATATAAGTATTTGCAGTTTTGGGTCGTATTGTAAAGAAACACAAAATAATGCAACTCAATACATTTTATTTAGGGCAAATTTTTCAATCGACGAAAGATAATTTTTATTCGTGGAATAAAATTGACGTCTGACAGATTTTATAGGGAAGAACTGTCAAAAATTCAAAATTATTCCTCGGATAAAACTATCTGGCTTTGGAAAAATCAGCCCTTAGTGCTATAAATAATTCGATAATAATATCAGGCAAAAAAAAAGTTTTGTCTACAAGAGAAACCATATCAGAAAAACATGAGCTTTCCTGAAATAAGAATAAAAATTACTCAATTGATTTTGGCGTTGTCTTTTTCAATAACTAACCTCTTCTGCCGAACCTGTTCCCAACTATGTTGGGTCGTCTTCCAATCTAACCAGATGCAGCTGAATACCAGTATTTACATGGAGCGAGTGTCTATCTGACCTCCACAAACCAGTTACTGGGTAACACGATACCCCTTAGTAAGACTGGGTAATAGTAACAGTAAAATAATGAACGCGAAGTCAAATTAGACGATCACCTTTCCGATCTTAAATCAACTGCTGCCGTTATCACCCGTATGCTGACAAGTGAAGGTCAAATCTGAACCTTATTCAAAACAGTTAAGTCCAATTACAATTGCTTACCAAAAAGTAAAGTTCAAAGACGATTGACACTCCTTGCGATTAAATGTCACACTACCCATGGTAATGTATGATTAAGGTCGATTTATATTAATACGGATGTAATCGTGAGAAGGGAATTTTGGAAAAAGGTAATTTGGATACATTTAGGTATACTGCGTTCGCGATTTAGTTTCCAAACATGTAAGCAAGAACGAGTTTTAGGAAAAACAATTGTAAAATCTACACATAAGTTCCAGTTTACGCTACCACTTCATGTTTTTTTTGTTACTTTTTCAATAGTACTAATCAGTCTAAAATCAACTTAATTTATACTTGCATTATGTTGATATTTGTTTAAGTGGAAATAACAACATTTGGAAACAATGATTTGAATAGACCTTATGTATCTTATCACCAACCCGTCTTGAACAAGCATAGTGATCAATGCTCTAGCCTTCTCTGAATGAGAAGAAAGCTTAGAGGCTAGTACTATTATTAAATGTATCTTAAAAGGTTCCAAGAATAATCCAAGAATAATAGGCTGAACTATTATTAATAATGATTATGAATGAAAATTCATAACAAAACTCAGGCATAGTTTTCCGTCTATGTCCGAACAAGGCAATAAAAATACCGTAAATATTTATAATTTTCTTCCGTTTCTAGATAATTACTTTGATAGCACATTTTGTACATACATTCACGAACCCGTCATGTTTATAGCATAACAAGTAGTAGGTATGTGTTATCGAACGGAAAGGTATATGAAGATTGTATATTTTTCTAACGGAAATACGGTTAGCTATCTTCAGTACTGAAGATATTTTCAAAACTTTAAAAGTACATAATAATTATGTATGTATAAAGTTTACCTTTTTAGTAGGTATTTATAACCACCATTCATTCTACTACTCATTTATGATTAAAACTGGGATGTCTCGCCAACTCAGACAGATGGAACCTAAGGCTAGGATATTTTTTGTTTTACGATTTTACGGACTAAAAACAGCTTGAAAACCATTCGAACTCTCAACACAGAACTTAAATTAATTTTAGTACTTTTTAAATAGTTATGTTACACAACGATACACAAATAAAATATTAAAAATAACTACAGTAATAGGGACATCGATCAAGAGTAGGAAGCGATCACATAACTTTTACTTTCCATAACTGTCGGACACCTGCGATCCGACAACGTGTAGATCGCCTTTAACAACAAATAAATCACCAATTTACGTGCAAAGTGGGGAAGTGGGCAACTTATGGACTTTTTACATGTTTTCGCATAAAAATGTCAATTATATTTTGTCGATCCATAATTAAATCGATCGAAATCTCACGATCAAGATAATATGGATTGATTAATTAATTATTTATACTGGCAATTAGCGTTTCGTGTTTTATTTTTAAGGTTTTCAACCTTTTAGTTGAAAAATTGCTGCAATTTTTGATAGCATAAATTAAGGAATAATCATACGAAATTGAAGAGTTTTATCTTAAAGACACTGTAAATCAAGCCCAGAATCGGCTGCCACGTATAATAGAAGATGTCCGACATAGGAAAAACACCAAAGCTTGAAAGCAGGGTTTTCTTAAATAAAAATTCAATGAACCTATCCCGATTGGAAAATTAAAATTCCTTGAAGTGATTAAAGGATTTTCATTTGCCGATTCAGTTCCATACTACCTATTCAATGAACAACGGCTGAAATTGTGCATAACACTGCGGAATATCCCAATCAGACTGGTACTTAGTACGTTCCTATTATAGTTGGTCCTACTTAGAAATCAAATAGGCGATTATGTTCTACCTCAAGACAATACAAGACGATTATGGTGCTAACCATTTGACCTATAGCCATGAGCCACTCCTAGAACCTATAAGTAAGTATATGGTATTTGATCGTAAATGCTATCGTTTAACACCTGTGTGACCTGTTTACTTGGTCTTTTATGACGGGTGTGGGTCGATAAGTTGTCACAATTTAAACCTCTGAATGTCGGATGTATTGTGCTTCTACTCCTAAGCAATCCATTGGGGTACTGTAACACACTCCCAGTAGCAATGGCTTTCATTTTAACAGTTCAAACACATTCATTGCGTCATTTAAATAATGTTTTTGAGCAGACTTGGAACATATGAAGCAATAGATTAGCAATATTCTTCAAAATGGTTCAGATTGAGATTGATAGTGTATTACGCAATAAGGGTGCAGGTCTGTACTGCCATTTTCTGGTTATTTTATGGATTAGCTCAGCGTTACAGGGCTACCTTCGCAATAAAACCAAATGTCTGACGCAATAATAAACGAAAGAAATGTTCATCAATTATGCATACTAGACTACTAAGTAATGAAAATAATGTTTGGAATCCAAAGGATCCACAAGGGAATCAACTAATCTAATGTCAATTCCATTATTGTGGGGCTCTAGTTTATGTCAAGCTTATGTCAAGTTTTTAATTTAAGGTGCTTAAGGAGAAAGTCTTGGAAATGCAAACAGTTACTTGCATGATGAGAAAAGCGCCCAGACCCAACACCTTAGCAAAATCCTTACAACCGTAAAAACATAATCCAAATAGACGTTCCCAGACGATTTCGTTCCTTCCACTCGTGATTTCGCTCACCTCCAATAACAATTTTACGACAAGTTTCACACGAAGATGTCATTCATTCATTCCACGTACATTCGTTCGTAGTGAGAGAGACTCACAGAACTTGAACCAATACATCGAATTTTGTGATCGAACGCTGACTGAATCGTAATTATGTAAAATGTCTTTAACACATTCGTGTGGTATGTCGGCCCATTGTTTTGTGATTCTATTTCAAATATTTTCGCAACGTACAGACATGGTATGTTTTAGGTATTTTTGGTTGTGTATAAATCGAATGTTGAAAAATATTTATTTGGTAATATTTTTGGATTCAAAAACGTGCATTGTGCGGTTTCGACTGTAGCCAAGATTTTTCAATTTATAATCAAATCTTATTTTTTTCAATATCAAAACGGGAGGGAATCCTTACTTTCCCAAATTCAAAATTATTGGCTTAGAAATCATAGTTGGTAAAAAATAAACAAGGAAGAAGAAATAACTACCAAAGTTATCGAGTAAAAGCACAAAACAATAAACAACAGCTAAACGTATTTTTCCTCCACAAATCAAGACATAAACTAAACTAACAGTCCTAAACGCAATCAAACAATAAAGTTGGTATGTAAATGACTTAATAGCTTGGCCACCCAATAGGAAACGACAGAAGTCGCTAAGCCGATTAGAAGCCGCACACTACCCACTACTTCTGCGATATTCATTTGTTTGTAGTTTAATGTTTAAGCTGTAATGAAAGGCCCTGTTTTTGTGTAATCAATTGTTTCATCGATATTAATTTAGAATCTGCCAGCTACATCCAACGTCTGCATTTTTTCATTTGCTCATCACTTTCATCTCTTTGACCAATAGGTTTATTCTGAAAAATCTTCTCTTCTCTTGTCTTTTGCAAAATGTTTGTGTGATCCATGTCGGTCGAAACAAACATTTTAGCAGCATTTAGCATTTTAGAGCTTACATTAACTATTTTTACTCTCTGCTTTTGCCCTAATTTATTCAATTACTTAGTATCATCTGTGTCATCCGTCATCAGAATATTCTCTCCGTTTCTAGCCTAGATCTTTCGCCCAATCTATCCATCGTTTAGCTCACGTTGTTTATTATCTTAATTAGTGTGGTTGTTTTAAGTGCACCTTCTATTTTCAATATTTTATGTACCAAAAGCGCTAAGCCACCTGCGCCGGCGCCTCCGCCCGCGATCACTGTGATTACCGCCGATGACTATCGACAAGGACGATGTGCCGATAGTCCGCTTAGCGGCCGATGAATGTTTGTCGGAATGTTTGTCGATAGTGTGGATAGTTTGATAGTAATGTCTGATGTTTTAGGTGTCAGTGTTATGGTGTGATTATACCTTCGGATGGTCGATATACCGTTAGTTATTGGTGTGGATATGCTCGGATGTGGAGTGTTGGATTGATTTGTTGTTAGACATGGTGTTAAAGTAAGGTTTTATGATTAAATGAAATTGTTTATTCTATAAATAAGATATCGGAATCCCCTTTACACGTAATATTATTAAAAAAATAAGCTACATGAGGTCGGCGTTTCCTATCTGACTATTCGAGAAGAAAGGCCGAAACAAACTCAGAGGTCTCTTTTATAGTCCAGACATAATCTTGGCCAGATCATGTGAAGACCATGTAGATTTATGTCTGAAATGGTAATTTGATGCCCATGTTTCGATGGCTAAATATCTCATCGTGATTGGCTTGAACGAACTCTTAATTACAGTTTCATATATGTATAGCGCACTCTTGAGGGCATGATTCCTTTGACCATATCAAATTCTAGTAATTATAGTAAATTCGTCCATTTCATTTTGTATGAAGTGTTCTCCGAAGACATTAATGTCTAAAAGTGGTCATTATAATGTATTATTGTCTGATGGATCTTTGAATCATCCTATAAGATCATCGCCATGCCGATAAATAGCTTCCTAACTTCATGACATAAGGCTCTGAGCTGTTTATTAATATCTAAATAACTAGTCTGAACGTCATCAGACACTCCTAGCTAAAATATTCCACGTTTTAAAACTAAAGTTACAAAACCGTTTAAAATTCCTTGTAAATGTATATGAATCACGATGTACGTGGTAAATGTTGTACTAACTGACATTTACAATCAATACTAGACTCACTGATAACTATCGGCACTCACGTGAGGTACTTGTTACAGTACTGTTAACATAGAACAAGTCATTTCTAGCTTAGCTCCGTAAACCTATTTTTAGCTTATCTTTGATCCAATATTGTATGTCTATGATAGATTGAAAGATGACTCTCTTAAAGAAGAAATGAATGATTGGGACTTTCAGTGAAAAAGATTTAATTGAGAACAAAAAATAATAAACTGTCATTTGATAAAGTTCCTATAGCTACTCATGAAGGTATCGGCCCTACCAAGAAGGGCATTCGAGTACCCGAGTCCAAAGGTAAACAGAATCAAAATAAAGCAAACCCCGCAAAACATAGTTCTAAATTCTACTCATTTCTAGTTTCTATCATACCAAGCTCATCTTCAGTAACCAGTGCTCTTCTCAGATCCCTTTCAGATCCTTTCACTTCGCAGAACCTCGATTCAACAAACAGTTATATTCTACTCATTTCTAGTTTCTATCATACCAAGCTCATCTTCAGTAACCAGTGCTCTTCTCAGATCCCTTTCAGATCCTTTCACTTCGCAGAACCTCGATTCAACAAACAGTTATATTCTACTCATTTCTAGTTTCTATCATACCAAGCTCATCTTCAGTAACCAGTGCTCTTCTCAGATCCCTTTCAGATCCTTTCACTTCGCAGAACCTCGATTCAACAAACAGTTATATTCTACTCATTTCTAGTTTCTATCATACCAAGCTCATCTTCAGTAACCAGTGCTCTTCTCAGATCCCTTTCAGATCCTTTCACTTCGCAGAACCTCGATTCAACAAACAGTTATATTCTACTCATTTCTAGTTTCTATCATACCAAGCTCATCTTCAGTAACCAGTGCTCTTCTCAGATCCCTTTCAGATCCTTTCACTTCGCAGAACCTCGATTCAACAAACAGTTATATTCTACTCATTTCTAGTTTCTATCATACCAAGCTCATCTTCAGTAACCAGTGCTCTTCTCAGATCCCTTTCAGATCCTTTCACTTCGCAGAACCTCGATTCAACAAACAGTTATATTCTACTCATTTCTAGTTTCTATCATACCAAGCTCATCTTCAGTAACCAGTGCTCTTCTCAGATCCCTTTCAGATCCTTTCACTTCGCAGAACCTCGATTCAACAAACAGTTATATTCTACTCATTTCTAGTTTCTATCATACCAAGCTCATCTTCAGTAACCAGTGCTCTTCTCAGATCCCTTTCAGATCCTTTCACTTCGCAGAACCTCGATTCAACAAACAGTTATATTCTACTCATTTCTAGTTTCTATCATACCAAGCTCATCTTCAGTAACCAGTGCTCTTCTCAGATCCCTTTCAGATCCTTTCACTTCGCAGAACCTCGATTCAACAAACAGTTATATTCTACTCATTTCTAGTTTCTATCATACCAAGCTCATCTTCAGTAACCAGTGCTCTTCTCAGATCCCTTTCAGATCCTTTCACTTCGCAGAACCTCGATTCAACAAACAGTTATATTCTACTCATTTCTAGTTTCTATCATACCAAGCTCATCTTCAGTAACCAGTGCTCTTCTCAGATCCCTTTCAGATCCTTTCACTTCGCAGAACCTCGATTCAACAAACAGTTATATTCTACTCATTTCTAGTTTCTATCATACCAAGCTCATCTTCAGTAACCAGTGCTCTTCTCAGATCCCTTTCAGATCCTTTCACTTCGCAGAACCTCGATTCAACAAACAGTTATATTCTACTCATTTCTAGTTTCTATCATACCAAGCTCATCTTCAGTAACCAGTGCTCTTCTCAGATCCCTTTCAGATCCTTTCACTTCGCAGAACCTCGATTCAACAAACAGTTATATTCTACTCATTTCTAGTTTCTATCATACCAAGCTCATCTTCAGTAACCAGTGCTCTTCTCAGATCCCTTTCAGATCCTTTCACTTCGCAGAACCTCGATTCAACAAACAGTTATATTCTACTCATTTCTAGTTTCTATCATACCAAGCTCATCTTCAGTAACCAGTGCTCTTCTCAGATCCCTTTCAGATCCTTTCACTTCGCAGAACCTCGATTCAACAAACAGTTATATTCTACTCATTTCTAGTTTCTATCATACCAAGCTCATCTTCAGTAACCAGTGCTCTTCTCAGATCCCTTTCAGATCCTTTCACTTCGCAGAACCTCGATTCAACAAACAGTTATATTCTACTCATTTCTAGTTTCTATCATACCAAGCTCATCTTCAGTAACCAGTGCTCTTCTCAGATCCCTTTCAGATCCTTTCACTTCGCAGAACCTCGATTCAACAAACAGTTATATTCTACTCATTTCTAGTTTCTATCATACCAAGCTCATCTTCAGTAACCAGTGCTCTTCTCAGATCCCTTTCAGATCCTTTCACTTCGCAGAACCTCGATTCAACAAACAGTTATATTCTACTCATTTCTAGTTTCTATCATACCAAGCTCATCTTCAGTAACCAGTGCTCTTCTCAGATCCCTTTCAGATCCTTTCACTTCGCAGAACCTCGATTCAACAAACAGTTATATTCTACTCATTTCTAGTTTCTATCATACCAAGCTCATCTTCAGTAACCAGTGCTCTTCTCAGATCCCTTTCAGATCCTTTCACTTCGCAGAACCTCGATTCAACAAACAGTTATATTCTACTCATTTCTAGTTTCTATCATACCAAGCTCATCTTCAGTAACCAGTGCTCTTCTCAGATCCCTTTCAGATCCTTTCACTTCGCAGAACCTCGATTCAACAAACAGTTATATTCTACTCATTTCTAGTTTCTATCATACCAAGCTCATCTTCAGTAACCAGTGCTCTTCTCAGATCCCTTTCAGATCCTTTCACTTCGCAGAACCTCGATTCAACAAACAGTTATATTCTACTCATTTCTAGTTTCTATCATACCAAGCTCATCTTCAGTAACCAGTGCTCTTCTCAGATCCCTTTCAGATCCTTTCACTTCGCAGAACCTCGATTCAACAAACAGTTATATTCTACTCATTTCTAGTTTCTATCATACCAAGCTCATCTTCAGTAACCAGTGCTCTTCTCAGATCCCTTTCAGATCCTTTCACTTCGCAGAACCTCGATTCAACAAACAGTTATATTCTACTCATTTCTAGTTTCTATCATACCAAGCTCATCTTCAGTAACCAGTGCTCTTCTCAGATCCCTTTCAGATCCTTTCACTTCGCAGAACCTCGATTCAACAAACAGTTATATTCTACTCATTTCTAGTTTCTATCATACCAAGCTCATCTTCAGTAACCAGTGCTCTTCTCAGATCCCTTTCAGATCCTTTCACTTCGCAGAACCTCGATTCAACAAACAGTTATATTCTACTCATTTCTAGTTTCTATCATACCAAGCTCATCTTCAGTAACCAGTGCTCTTCTCAGATCCCTTTCAGATCCTTTCACTTCGCAGAACCTCGATTCAACAAACAGTTATATTCTACTCATTTCTAGTTTCTATCATACCAAGCTCATCTTCAGTAACCAGTGCTCTTCTCAGATCCCTTTCAGATCCTTTCACTTCGCAGAACCTCGATTCAACAAACAGTTATATTCTACTCATTTCTAGTTTCTATCATACCAAGCTCATCTTCAGTAACCAGTGCTCTTCTCAGATCCCTTTCAGATCCTTTCACTTCGCAGAACCTCGATTCAACAAACAGTTATATTCTACTCATTTCTAGTTTCTATCATACCAAGCTCATCTTCAGTAACCAGTGCTCTTCTCAGATCCCTTTCAGATCCTTTCACTTCGCAGAACCTCGATTCAACAAACAGTTATATTCTACTCATTTCTAGTTTCTATCATACCAAGCTCATCTTCAGTAACCAGTGCTCTTCTCAGATCCCTTTCAGATCCTTTCACTTCGCAGAACCTCGATTCAACAAACAGTTATATTCTACTCATTTCTAGTTTCTATCATACCAAGCTCATCTTCAGTAACCAGTGCTCTTCTCAGATCCCTTTCAGATCCTTTCACTTCGCAGAACCTCGATTCAACAAACAGTTATATTCTACTCATTTCTAGTTTCTATCATACCAAGCTCATCTTCAGTAACCAGTGCTCTTCTCAGATCCCTTTCAGATCCTTTCACTTCGCAGAACCTCGATTCAACAAACAGTTATATTCTACTCATTTCTAGTTTCTATCATACCAAGCTCATCTTCAGTAACCAGTGCTCTTCTCAGATCCCTTTCAGATCCTTTCACTTCGCAGAACCTCGATTCAACAAACAGTTATATTCTACTCATTTCTAGTTTCTATCATACCAAGCTCATCTTCAGTAACCAGTGCTCTTCTCAGATCCCTTTCAGATCCTTTCACTTCGCAGAACCTCGATTCAACAAACAGTTATATTCTACTCATTTCTAGTTTCTATCATACCAAGCTCATCTTCAGTAACCAGTGCTCTTCTCAGATCCCTTTCAGATCCTTTCACTTCGCAGAACCTCGATTCAACAAACAGTTATATTCTACTCATTTCTAGTTTCTATCATACCAAGCTCATCTTCAGTAACCAGTGCTCTTCTCAGATCCCTTTCAGATCCTTTCACTTCGCAGAACCTCGATTCAACAAACAGTTATATTCTACTCATTTCTAGTTTCTATCATACCAAGCTCATCTTCAGTAACCAGTGCTCTTCTCAGATCCCTTTCAGATCCTTTCACTTCGCAGAACCTCGATTCAACAAACAGTTATATTCTACTCATTTCTAGTTTCTATCATACCAAGCTCATCTTCAGTAACCAGTGCTCTTCTCAGATCCCTTTCAGATCCTTTCACTTCGCAGAACCTCGATTCAACAAACAGTTATATTCTACTCATTTCTAGTTTCTATCATACCAAGCTCATCTTCAGTAACCAGTGCTCTTCTCAGATCCCTTTCAGATCCTTTCACTTCGCAGAACCTCGATTCAACAAACAGTTATATTCTACTCATTTCTAGTTTCTATCATACCAAGCTCATCTTCAGTAACCAGTGCTCTTCTCAGATCCCTTTCAGATCCTTTCACTTCGCAGAACCTCGATTCAACAAACAGTTATATTCTACTCATTTCTAGTTTCTATCATACCAAGCTCATCTTCAGTAACCAGTGCTCTTCTCAGATCCCTTTCAGATCCTTTCACTTCGCAGAACCTCGATTCAACAAACAGTTATATTCTACTCATTTCTAGTTTCTATCATACCAAGCTCATCTTCAGTAACCAGTGCTCTTCTCAGATCCCTTTCAGATCCTTTCACTTCGCAGAACCTCGATTCAACAAACAGTTATATTCTACTCATTTCTAGTTTCTATCATACCAAGCTCATCTTCAGTAACCAGTGCTCTTCTCAGATCCCTTTCAGATCCTTTCACTTCGCAGAACCTCGATTCAACAAACAGTTATATTCTACTCATTTCTAGTTTCTATCATACCAAGCTCATCTTCAGTAACCAGTGCTCTTCTCAGATCCCTTTCAGATCCTTTCACTTCGCAGAACCTCGATTCAACAAACAGTTATATTCTACTCATTTCTAGTTTCTATCATACCAAGCTCATCTTCAGTAACCAGTGCTCTTCTCAGATCCCTTTCAGATCCTTTCACTTCGCAGAACCTCGATTCAACAAACAGTTATATTCTACTCATTTCTAGTTTCTATCATACCAAGCTCATCTTCAGTAACCAGTGCTCTTCTCAGATCCCTTTCAGATCCTTTCACTTCGCAGAACCTCGATTCAACAAACAGTTATATTCTACTCATTTCTAGTTTCTATCATACCAAGCTCATCTTCAGTAACCAGTGCTCTTCTCAGATCCCTTTCAGATCCTTTCACTTCGCAGAACCTCGATTCAACAAACAGTTATATTCTACTCATTTCTAGTTTCTATCATACCAAGCTCATCTTCAGTAACCAGTGCTCTTCTCAGATCCCTTTCAGATCCTTTCACTTCGCAGAACCTCGATTCAACAAACAGTTATATTCTACTCATTTCTAGTTTCTATCATACCAAGCTCATCTTCAGTAACCAGTGCTCTTCTCAGATCCCTTTCAGATCCTTTCACTTCGCAGAACCTCGATTCAACAAACAGTTATATTCTACTCATTTCTAGTTTCTATCATACCAAGCTCATCTTCAGTAACCAGTGCTCTTCTCAGATCCCTTTCAGATCCTTTCACTTCGCAGAACCTCGATTCAACAAACAGTTATATTCTACTCATTTCTAGTTTCTATCATACCAAGCTCATCTTCAGTAACCAGTGCTCTTCTCAGATCCCTTTCAGATCCTTTCACTTCGCAGAACCTCGATTCAACAAACAGTTATATTCTACTCATTTCTAGTTTCTATCATACCAAGCTCATCTTCAGTAACCAGTGCTCTTCTCAGATCCCTTTCAGATCCTTTCACTTCGCAGAACCTCGATTCAACAAACAGTTATATTCTACTCATTTCTAGTTTCTATCATACCAAGCTCATCTTCAGTAACCAGTGCTCTTCTCAGATCCCTTTCAGATCCTTTCACTTCGCAGAACCTCGATTCAACAAACAGTTATATTCTACTCATTTCTAGTTTCTATCATACCAAGCTCATCTTCAGTAACCAGTGCTCTTCTCAGATCCCTTTCAGATCCTTTCACTTCGCAGAACCTCGATTCAACAAACAGTTATATTCTACTCATTTCTAGTTTCTATCATACCAAGCTCATCTTCAGTAACCAGTGCTCTTCTCAGATCCCTTTCAGATCCTTTCACTTCGCAGAACCTCGATTCAACAAACAGTTATATTCTACTCATTTCTAGTTTCTATCATACCAAGCTCATCTTCAGTAACCAGTGCTCTTCTCAGATCCCTTTCAGATCCTTTCACTTCGCAGAACCTCGATTCAACAAACAGTTATATCTCAGATTTGGCTATCAGCATGAACTTAGATCCTGAGATAAACATTTTATGTATTTCTATTGTGGAATAATGATTAGGTTTTTATTATCTGACCTCGATTGTAATGCCAATAGACTGTATTGATGTTATTAGCATTAGTACCTATTTAAAATATCTGTCTGTGTGCGGTACAATTCCTTTATTTACTCTTAGCTTTTGCTCGTGGCTTCGCCTACGTGGAGTTCATAAGTTATTCCACGGGAACGTACTGCCGGGATAAAAAATGTCTTAAGTCCTAACCCAGGTAATGTTTTTCCGTATGCCAAATTTAATTCGATTCCATTCAGCAGATTTTGCCTGATTGGGTTACAATACAAACATCAAGACATACAAACTTTCACATTTATAATATTAATTATACAGGCTGTTTTTTTAAAGACCAGCCAAATTTAAGGATGTGGTACAGACCATCAAACTGAACAACTTTCTCCATGGGACCAACGTCGTAATCGCGAATAAAAATTCAGCCGTCCCATACATTTAGGTCGAGTAGGTATTGAATTTTTCTATGGGACAGTTGATAAAATTTTCGCGATTACGCTATTTGTCCCATGGAGAAAGTTGTTCAGTTTGATGGTCTGTACCACATCCTTAAATTTGGCTGGTCTTTGAAAAATCAGCCTGTATAGTTGGATCGTTTATTTTTTCAAGGATTCCAGAACTGTCGCATATATCCTTTGCGATTGATTTCTGTGAACCATAAAATACTTGAATTCACGCTTTAATTTTTTTTAATTGTTTTTAAATGATGCTATGGTTTTAGCAACATCATCATCATCATTATTATCTTGTACTCTAGTCTCATGTTCAACATGTTCTCCATCATTGAGTATATTAGGCTATTTCTTAAGTTCTGTCTTCCGTGTGCAACCATCTTTCTTCATCAATGATCTTTTGAAATTAAATGGCAATTCCAACACACTATATTTTACATGTTTAAACAGGCATGGATCCTATTCCGTCATAAATATAGTAATATCCCTTTTACTCCACCGATCCGCCTGTATCGTGCAACAAGCTAGCTAGTTTTCAATTAAACCTTACTTAAGAATACATTAAAGGAAATTATTACCTTTAACAAATTACACAGTTTAACTGAAGACCGTAAAATTTGGCCCAATGTAAGCCTAAAATATGACGTCATTATTGAAGATATCTTCTTAGAAGCCATTAATTTTGCATTAAAGGCTGAGGCATGGGGTTTCTTGACAGCATACATTTTAATGATAAGTTTTGAATTTATAAGGACAAGGTTATGGTGACCTACAGTGTCGTAAGACGCGAGTAATCAACTATCGATGTAGCAGCGTTTACCAAACAAACCGTCTAAATATAAAACCATCCTATCATCCTATATGAACGTAATTGAAGCAAAAGGAGTATGTAAGGATCGTAGAAGGTGGCGTTCATTGTTTCTGCCTACCCCTTGGGAAGAAGGCGTGATTTTATGTATGTATCCACTGGTGAAGAAACAAAAGTTACAATCGAAAGAATAGAAAGTTCAAAATGAGATAAATTAAATATATTAAAATAAAAAAATATTATTTAAATTAATTAATTAAATTTACATATTTATGTTCTGTAATTTATATGGTGTACATAACAATTCTATTCTATTATATTAATTTATACAAACGGTCGCAGCTATTTAATAAAATCAATGAAAAAGACGAAACAGAAAGTCACAACAATCATGAAAAAGATTCTGATTCAGAACACCAACTCGGACCTGAAGACATACTGAATCACCCTCATCCACATTACAGTTCAATTAATAACAAAGATTCATTCACTCTTAAAAACAATACTTATCAAACACATGCTCTTACAATTACTAGGCCGGAAGTTTTGAGTGACTGCCACATGACTAACAGCTTAGACTGAAATCGTCGAAACTCGACCAAAGTGAGTGAATCATGAGCTTAAATAAAGGGGTTTATGAAACAGTTCCATTCATGATTCTCTTTAGCGGTGTGAATAATCCCGGGTTTAAAAACAAAAATATACAGGGTTTTGAAACACTAGTATTGCTTCATAATACATTTTGTTTTATTTGTGTCCATTTCTGGGCAAAGCTTGTATGGGACAAAAATCCATCTCCTTTGAACAAAATCAAATTAATTCGGGTCACTCTTTGAGATTGTGTTTAAATCAGCCATACAATTTAACCCTTTTGTATCTTTGTGAATCTACTTGGACCCTCAAAAAACTTGGAGCCTTTGATCCTTTAATAATATTTACAAGTAAAATTGCCTTGTCCTTTCAAAGAATCAGTTAAGAGTTACTGAAGATTCATTGAAAGATTTTGATATTTGAAATTATTTTTTATTTGTATTTCCTCTGTATCTACTAAGTCCACCAATTTATTTTGTTTAACCATTTCAAAATAAAATCTTGTATTGGATCATTCTACTTCGTTCGCAGAATAATGATTATTCTGCGAGCCTCTCACAAAATAACACTAACGGTAAAATAATGACAATTTCTATACATTTTTGCGAAATTCCTTCAAGCATAGAGGTGTGCCTCGAAGGTTACTTGCGACAAACACAGCCAGATGGTAAGACTTGCTAATGAGGTGTCACAACACTACTCTTGACCACTCAAGGTCTTGAAGTATGGATGCGTTTGCAAATATTTACTACTTTTGAGATAATTATTATTTTCAAAAATGTTAGAACTACTATTTTTTACTTTTTTGCATGGAAGCAAGTTATGTGGAAATCGGATGTCATGTTATGCGCATGTGATGCGGAGGAGTGACGAAAATGTTGTGAGGAAAGTTTTGGTAAAACGGAAAAAAGGGAGACCAAAGAAACGATAGATCGACTGTGTGAAAGATGATAATTATGGCTAGAAGGGGAGTGATTACCGAGAGGACGACTAACAGAGAAGTGTGGAAGAAAATACATGTTGCGCAAAAGGGCGTTAATGATGACTTTTGCATGGAACAACACTGCATCTTTTGTATCCGGAAAAGGGTGTTGCTAGCTGCGCTACAGTTTTTAGTTTTACTGCTATCATTGTTTCAATTTGTTCATTGTACAGTCACGAGCAAAAGTATGTATACACTCGGCTTTATTCAAAAGCGATTTACTCCTTTATTTTTTAAAGAAATTTTATGTTATTACGAACATAGCATTTACGAACCCATAGGTTTATGTAATGTGTCGTATTTCAACGTTGCATTCGTTATTTCTCGAAAAAATTGCAACTGAAAGTGGCCAAGTGTTGACATATTGGTGCTCGTGACTGTATTGTTGTTATCTTTCTGTTTTTTATTTATCTTAGTTATATGGCAAGATTCTTCTCTTCCGAGACTAATGTTAGGAGCAGCTCAAATATCAACTCAGCCTTTCGCAGTCCGCTGCTAGGCATAGGCCTTTTTGACGGCGCAACACCTGGGCCTCCGCCTTCCGCATCCAGGCTGTCCCAGCTGCGTCTTTAAGGTATTTAGTCCATCTAACTGGGCGACTTCTCAATAGCTTTGGTTAAAATATGCGAATATGAAATTTCTTTAGTTGACGTTTGATCCAATTTCACAGGAATTATTTAGGTATTGGGAATTTTACAGTAAAATGAAATGATGAGTAACATTTCAATAAACAGGAAAATAAATAGCTTACGCTTTAGTCACTATATGACTAGAGTTTCATAGTATTTTGTCATTTGCGACTCATTCAATAGACATGTCAGTCTGTAACTTAAAGTCATTTCAATGAAACAATTTACAGGCACTTTTGGATTATGAAAAGAGTCGGTCAGTTAGAAAGATGAAGCTAGTGGCCGATACCCATGGAGAAGAAGATATACACAATACAACCAATCTGCCTAGCCTTTTCCAAACTATGTATGTTGGGGTCAGCTTCCAGTCTAACCGGATGCAGCTAAATACCAGTATTTTATATGGAGCGACTGCCTATCTGACCTCCACAACCCAGTTAGTAAGTAACACGATACCCCGTGGTAAGACTGGTTGATCATCTTGTCGCCATTGTTTTTTCAAAACATAATTTTAGACACTTATAAGTGTCTATTTAATCAAGTAAGTAGGTATACTGTTTTATGTAACTGATAATTTATTTTTAAATGCTCTATAGGTGTGTATGTAGGTTTATTTTTAGAATGTATTACTGTAGTAATGTTTTATCGAGCCGATAACTTATCTGAAGTAATTTGGGCAACAGGACGTACAGTACATAATGTTTTTAACTTTTTCCTGTTAAGATAACCTGTATTAATTACAGCTTGTATTTAGATGGCCATATTATAAGCCATCTGGTGTGTTGCTAGCCTTTTGGTGGCGCCAAAGGTGATTTATAGAATACGTAGCTGTGTCTGACCCTGACTTTCCTGTGCCTCGTCTACGTGTCTAAAGAGGCGCAAACGACTTGCAAGCATGTACTACGTGTCTTGCAAGCATGTAAGCGTCTTGCAAACATGTTAGTGTCTTGCAAACATGATGATTACGTGCCCGCAAGCCCAAGGATGGTAATTATGATAATTTCGCTATAATAAAGTGATTCGCGGTGATTCTTTTGTGCCCTATGTCTTACGATGCAATTTTTAGGCTAAATTAAATTGATAAAGAATTAACAAAACTGTCAAAATATTCAAGGTAGGTACCTAATGCAGGTATTTTCCGTTTCTGAGTTTACCTAAATGGAAACTTTATACCGATAATAATTTATATTATATTAATTAATAATTAACAAGTGCAGTTACAAATAGGGTTAATCTTAATTCGTGACTAAGTTGTTATTCGATTTTGTAAGCTAACCTTGAATTTCAAAATAACTGTGGGTTGACATTAATTTATTAATTCCTTAAAGCTAATTGTTAAGTTTCTATTGTTGTAATGCAGATAAAATCGGCTAATTTATTTATTAAAAGGTTGTTGTGACAATTGAAAGTTTTAATTCATCTAACTAACTCACGATTTCTTTTACAATGTAAAAGCTACTGAACTAAGCCTCGACTAACACCTTAAGTGTTAGTGGGTCGTGGTTAAGCAGCTGGTTCAAGGGCTTTATTCAAAAAGCGGGTAGGTATTCCTGCCAATCTATTCTGTGAAAATATCACCATGAAAACGTAGGTGAAGTGAGCTTCCTCTTGATGATGCTAGGGAGTGACACTATTGACAGCTCACTTCACATAAGTTATCACGATGGACACTATTCGTGTTGTTAGAAGGTTCCTCCTCTCTCTGGAGCCCAGAAAAAAAGAAACCAAGGTCTGAAGTACTGCTGGTACTTCAGACCTTGGTTTCTTTTTTTCTGGTAGCCACCTACTGCTTGCCTAAGTATCTAATTAATACTTAAACGGTGTTTCACAACAATGTAATGAATTAAATGAATTTTATAACCATTACTATGTCAGACGCTAATCTGACATGCAGTTTAGTGACACTGATGTAATTATTAATCTTGATTGGCGTTACAGTATTGTTTAACTATGTCACTGCAAACCATAGAATTCTCATACCGTACAGAAACAAGAAGGGATCCTCATGAATGCTTACCGCGTATTTGCGCGATATTTTTTCGAGCACTGGATTTTGAGCATACTGCTTAGTGCCGAGAGTTGAAAATCCAACAATGTATTTTTTTGACGCGCTGGTGTGCGGTCTGTTGGATTCTCAATGCTCGGCTCAACACCGAGAGTTGAAAATCCAATGCGCGATAAAATCCCGCCGCGATATTTTTACGTGTGTACGAATGTGGTCTTTATCTGCCAAATGTATGTAGGTCAGGGAAATTAATTGTTAAGCAAATTGACTATCAACTTAAACTATCCGTACATTTAAACCATAGCGGTAATTTTTATACAGTTGTATGAAACGGCTGGTACACGACAAATTGACGAAAGGTGTCAACTTGTTTAAAACAATGAATTTCATAGTATTAAAGTTGATAATGTAAATACTTACTATCAAATTGGATTGTATGGAGAATAAATGATTTTTATTGTTATTATTATAAGCGTTTTCTTCCTCCAAACAAATATTAATTATTCCTCTATTGATATTTTTCCTTCACTAAATTATCAGACGTTTTGAAATACAAATGTAGGTACTTAAGTAGATGATATTGAATTACGTACGCACAACGACATATCAAGCTATACATTTCCAGTATAAACTGACTTCTCATTGTTCGAAAAACCTATACAATGCGAGGTCAGCTAAAACTGGAAAAGTATCTTGACGTGTCGTCGTGTGTACTATGCAGGCAGACGAACACTTAAGTTCAGGTAGTCGGTCAGTCTGTACTCTCCTAATCTTATCAATTGTCTGATAACGTTCTGTTTACCTACCTATACCTACCAGTAACGATCGGTAACCGACGACAACGCGGTTGGGAAAAACATGTTTATATTTTACCTAAACAAATGCATAATATTAATTAAGACGTCACCTTGTAGTGTGGTGATTAAGTAATTAAAACTTAGCTTCAACTTATGGCCTTTGATAGCTAGGGTAATAAGTTTAGAGGGTTTATGTCCATGTCCAACCGGTCTATTCTGTAAAAATCTCACCGTTAAACTAGTTGAAGTGAGCTCGAAGTGAGCTGTCACCCTACCTGCCGCTATAAATTGACAGCTCACTCGGAGCTCACTTCACCTAAAATTTCACAGTCCAGTTTTTACAGAATAGCCCTTTAGCCACGTACTGCTAAATACTGATGATAGATGATGATACGGTATGAGTTTGTGAGTTGATCAGCTTATGATTACATGTATGTAGAGGCTCCTTTCTACTCCGAATCTAGCCCAGTTTCCCGGAAGATATAAACGAAACCAAAAATTGTAACCTCCACAAAAATGACCGTTTATGAAGTCCGTGTAATAGGGGGCGAGTCTATTGCCATCAACCGGGCACTAATGTAGACACACTTCTAAGAAATTCCAGATAGCACTTTACCCAACCCGGGAAGCGAAACCAGGACCTCATGCTCAGCAGTAATACTTGCGACCGAACGAAGCAGTATATTTAAATTCTTATATAAGTATTCACAATCTGTCCGTTTCTTATCACGACCACATCAATCTAGCGACCATGAGAACTGAACTAAAAACTGCGGAAAGTATACAAAAATATAAATAAAAGTAAAAAAGCCGCGAAATAATCTGTCAAACAAGTTTGTTGCAGTGATAAGTTGCTATCCTTTCAGTACCGTGTCGTACGGTCACTGAACCCCAGACGAAACTTTGTTGTGGACTTTATTATAAACTGTTTTGAAGGATGTTCAGTGAATCTTTCGCTTTTATAACAGCAGTTTTTGCAAACGAATATGTCGAAAAATCTTTTAGTTTGAACATTTGAATTTAGTTCCCTTATTAATATTTTCACCATCATCATCCTCAGCCTACAGCAGTCCACTGCCTCTCCTATTGCACGCCATTCAGCTCGATGCTCAGCAACTCTCATCCAGCCACCCTGCGATGATCGTCGCTCCACCTAGCCTGCAGGCGTCCTACCTTACGTTTACCGATTCGCGGTCCCCACTCAAGAACACGTCTACCCCAACGGTCATCGCTTCGACGGCTAATATGGCCGGCCTATTGCCACTTCAGTCTGCTTATTCTGTGAGCTATGTCGACAACTTTGGACGACCACTTTTATTAAAACATTTTACAATAATATACTCATTTCGATTTAAACATCTTTAAGATTTAGACCAAATGGATAAATCAAGTTAATAGGCTATTTTCCTAAAAAATTCTAATTAGTCCGTCAGTTAGATTATCAAAACATATTGAACCCGTATTATTTCTTTTGTCAATTATATAAAAAATTATGAAGATATCACCCGTTAAAGTTCCGCGTGACGTCACTTGCCTGCGATATTTTTGCAAGCAAGTGACGTCACGACCCCACTCCCAAATTTTGACGCGCTTTATCTTTGTCATTTTTTGTTTGATTGACAAAAGAAAAAATACATGTCCATTATTTTTCGATAATCTAACTGACGGACTAAATATAATAATTTTTATTTTTTTTACCCAGGCAACTGCCCTATTAGAAGCAGAAAAATACTTTATATCTCATTCTCGTAGGTAAATAGGTATGTACCTACTTTTTTGAAGCTTTTGAATCTTTTCAGGAAACTTTCGAGTTTTCAGAATATTACCGAAAAAGTTTCCTTTCCATCAGAATAGCGACAGAAATATACGTAGTTAATGTAATATTCATGCAGTATATATCTTCATATTAGTTTACAAAGGTAATCTGAAGTATTCAGCGCTGATAATAAATTATTGGCCTCTTTGCTACGATAATATTTCAGGAAGTTATTCGTTATTAGTTTTACCTATTGGTGACGCAAAAAATGTAATGATATTACGTACCTACCGTACTCGAGTAGGATTTTAGTCACAGACAAATGTCTCCGACCTTCATGGTATAGACAGAGTACCTACGTAGGGGACAAACAATAGACAAGAGAGAGGACCCAGAGGCATCTAAAAGCCAAAAAGAAGATATATAAAATAACAATAGGCGTATGCTAAAATGGCCATATTTCCCCGACAACGTGCCATAAACAATCGTCCTTCTTTTCTACATAATCATCTGGGTACAACTATTCTCTCTGATCGCAATGCAAAATCTGTCAGACGTCAATTTTATTCCACGAATAAAAATTATCGGTCGATTGAGAAGTCAGCCCTAAATGTGATAAATATTGATTTCTGTAAGTACGTTTGTACAAATACTTTTACACTGCGATCATATTTTTTAAAATCATGAGATCATCGTTTAAAGATATTAGCGACCCGCCCCTGCTTCGCTCGATTTTTACAACTTGACAAAATATCGGGATTTCTTTACTATAATAAATCATAAATTAAAAATAATAAATTCTCTAAGTTATGATGAAAACCGCATCAAAATCCGTTGCGTAGTTATAAAGAACAACGTGGTCACACAGACAGACACGAAAATAATAAAGTATAGATGTATACACATATATTATGTCAAATATAATGATGATATCATAATTTGCATAGACTCCAGCACCTACTCTGGATGTTTGTGCACGTGGTTTGTTTACTTATCCTATGTAATAGTCCCTGATGGTGCAGGATATCCTGACGGGTTATGAGTACGAAGAGCTACATTATTTGTATTTCTTCCTGTATAAGGAGGGAATAGCATCTATAACATCTATTCACTACTAGACAAAGAAAATAATGAATTTAGGTACCTTCCATTAAAGAATAGTCTAGAGAGACGTTGCCCAAAAGGTTGACCAGCGGGGTAATTGCCTAACACACTATCAGTGGCAATGCGTTTCATTTTGACAGCTCAACAACATTCACTGTGTTATTTACATAGTTGAGCAGACAACTTTTCCGAACATATGAAGCAATGGATTAGCAATATCTTTCAAAATGATTCAGATTGAGATTGATAGTACTTTACGCAATTAGGGTGCAGTAACGTAATACGTGGAATTCAACAGCTCGTAATCATCCTGGATAACATTAATGTCCCAAATAAAAACCTAGTTCGTGTCAAACTTGACTCTGAAGTGCGCTACTCGCTGCGCAGTACCACACCCCTCACCCCCACTGACAGGTGAATTTGTTACTGCGCAGCGACTCGCCTCATGTTCCGAGCCAACATACATTTTGAATCGGGCTATGATAATATTGCCTATAGTGTCCGAATTCGAGTTACAATTTTCGAAATCATGATGTTCGAAGCAATAGTTTCAAATCAAGATAAACAAAAGGTTTGGTGACCGCAAAGATGCAATCAGCATCGTTCAAAGTCACATAATATTTATATCAATGACGTAAAGGAACTATTGAAGTTTAATAATACCTATGCACTACAAATAAATATTAATCCACCACCATTCTTAGAACTGCTACAAACAGGTAAAATCCTAATTTATTCGGAAACTTAGGTAAACACAAATGTCAACATACTTAATGTTTTACTAATCTAATAAAAATAGCTGTTAAATTCTTCTACATATTTATCTTTCTACAAGTCATCGGCCAAATCTAACTCCATGTGGGTCCCAGAAAACGTCCGGCGACATCGAGGCAGGCCCAGGAGAAGATGGTAGTATGACGCCTACAAACGGCCTTTGCCCTGAAATGGGACAACATGGGCTAAAATATAATAATATATCTGCACATACTACATATAAAATATACTCGCTTTCAGTGTCTCTCTGTGTAACCGCGTTGTTCTTCCAAACTACTCAGGATACTTCGGATTTTGAAGCGGTTTTCACCATCATTAGGAAAATGTATTCCGGAAGGTATAGGTTGTATAATAAATTTATATTTAACTTACATTATTAAAGAAGGCAGTGATAACAGCCGCACGGGTCGATCGATCAGGTTAAGCTACGCTTGCCGCGGTTGGTCCGTGGACGGGTGACCATATTTACATAGGTACCAAGACCCCTTCGTGCCTCGGAAATCACGTTAAGCTGTTGGTCTCGGCTGTCATTCGTGGATCTTTGATAGTCGTTACGGGGCGTCAGAAGCCCGAAAGTCTGACAACCAATCTTACAAAGGGTTATCGTATTCCCCAGTAACTAGGTTGTGGAGGTCAGATAGGCAGTCGCTCCATGTAAAATACAGATATTTAGCTGCATCCGGTTAGACTGGAAGCCGGCCCCAACACAGTTAGGAAAAGGCTAGGCAAATGATGGTGATATTAAAGAAGGCTCCATGATTTGTTAAGTCGTAAAAACCGTGTGAAGTAGGGGCGGGTCGCTAGTCTATTACTAATCTAATAAAAATTGCTGTCAACGAAATTCTTCTGCACCTAATAAGTCTATTATATAAGCTTGTAACAATTTGTCGTATTGTTTTGTGATAAAACTACTTATTTAATTCACATATTTTGTCGCGTCTGTGTTATCTTAATCTTTGATGTTAAAAAGACAATTACGTCCTGTTGACTTAAGTTCGTTAGCTGGCGCCAATTATAGCTTTAAATACGCAAATAGCAAAAAAGTCGCTATGTTTGAGCGTATGGGCAAAGTTCGACCGCATAATTATTTTTTGACATCGCCACCCCGTTTTGCAAAGTTTTCAAACAAATTAATGTCAAAAGTTTTAAGCTACATAATGTCTGACACTAGCCAATCTATTCTTCAAAAATCTTACTGTGTAAACTTAGGCGAAGTGTGCTGTCATTCCACCTGACGCTAGGGATTGACACTATTGACAGCTCACTTCATTTAATTTTTCACGGTGATATTTTTACAGAATAGATCGGCAGATATAGAGAACGTAAATCACTTGACTAAATCCAAAGTCTAGTCCCTAACCTAAGTATTCCAACAATTCTGGCCTAAATAAAAAACATAATATTAAGTAAGTTTAAATGAAGAAAAAGGTCTTAGAAACTTACCCTGCATAAAGCGACACCTGTGTCCAGCCTATCCAGGAAGTTATCAGCAGTAATCCTGAGTTCTGGGTAGAGGACAGTCAGCCACTCGGCCAGGTCCTCCTTCATCGCGTACAGGTACTCCTCTGAGGACTTGAAAGGCCTGAAAGGCCGGGCCTCCAGGAGGACTGCGCCTGCGCTCGCCATTGTGGAAGGATTCAGGGCTAGATGGACATTACTGGTCTGTAACAAAAGGAAATTGGAGTTAGTTGAATGCGTACGCTCTTCTTTTGTTTATAGTGGTTAAAGTCCATTTTTATTTAGTTTGATGCAAAATTATTTGATTTTCGATCCATAATTTATTAACTATTTTTTTTTAAGATAGGTATTTTATTTTTTTAAAGATAACTATAATATTTCAGTAAGGAGTCGAATGATACGAAAAGGAGAAGTATGTCAACTTCCTATTTGTTGATCAATTTTGTTGGTTATCATCATTAGCTAATAATGGAAAACTAACGGTCTCGAGTTCTGTACTGTCAATGTCGTCTTAAATCGTGCTCAAGTCATTAAATTTGTGATAACTATCTCAAAAATTGCTCTGTCAATCGAAAGAGCCCATAAAAATATTAACCTATTAACCCCGGACATAAAACAAACATACAATTTTTTTTTATCCCAATTACAGATTTTGTAACTATGACAAATGTTCTAAATGTCAGCTCATTCATACATGATGACCAATAAAGCATGAACTGTCAAAGTGGCGCCACTGCTGAACGCAAATATCAACTAGACGTCAGTCAAATCAGTACGTTGTAAATTAGTTCCGTATTCTGCCGCTGTCAGCATGTTTTGGTGATGCAGAATTTTTTAAATACTATATCCTTGGCTGTCGGCAAGTTATTTGACAGGCAACAGGCAATTGTTTGTAATTAGCCAGGCGACTCCATTTGATCCTGTCAGGAATCTGACTTGTCTAGACGGATGTTTTAAAGAGTAAAACGTATGATTTTGATGCGAGCATTAATCTTTGTGAAATTAATTGAAATGGTTTGTGATTTTTTGTCATTGACCTTTTTGGTGATGTCTTTTAGAAAGGTCAATTGCGTACGCGTCGCGTGAATGAAATGATGCGGTAGGTTCGTACATGAAAATAATAAACATTGCGGTATAATAATACATAGTCAACCTTTGTGCCAATTACCATGGAAAAGGGACATTTAGAATTACGTAGTCTTATCCTGTATTGTTTGGTCCAAGTACGTTACTTGGACTAAAAAACTCAGGATAGGATTACAACTTGGAATTAAAACTTAGATTGGAAAATTGGATTAAGAAGTTTAATAAATTGAATGAACTTGACCAAAATTAATAATGATACTCACAGTTTCTAATTAATATAAATAGCCTTATTTCTGTTTATAAGAAATTAATAAGAATGCTAATCTAGCTGCTAAAAACTAAGCTGCTTAGTCCTTGATGAGTTTTAGGAGCAAAAAAAACGAATTGATAATATCGTAAGTACATATTTTGATCTGATCTGATGGTCGTAGTCATTTATTATACAGATTGATTACACTATTTCCGACATACAAATATAAGACATTCAGACATAGCCAAATAAAACGATTGGCAGAGGCAATAACAACTCAAATCCGTTATTCTTGATCTTAGCGTGGCTATGGCAATCTCAATGGACTCGGCCCAGAATTCTGCTACGTGTTTGGCGACATCACTAGCGCCCATCAGTTCCTGTAACGTGCATCTGACAGGACACGCAGGACATGATATATTAAGTGTCCCATCGTTTGTGAAACAGCACCACATTTACACTCCAAGGCGGAGTCGTCTATGAATCTCCACCTCAACAGGATTTCCTTGCGTTGGCCAACCTGGGTCTGAGTCTGTTTATAGGTTTCCAGGTTATACAAGGCCAATATTCAGGTTTTCCAGCGGTTGGAACGAATCCGCTATTGTTTGACCATTAGTTTATCACCTTAAAGCCACCATAAATATTCAACGACCCAAACACAACAATTAAGGTTTTATGACATCCTATATTCTAAATGGCCAGTTACACAGCCAACTATCTCCACTAGTGGCGACTAGTGGTGATCGATCACCATCAGTCGTGTACACAGTGGGGACACAGTTCATTTACCCACACGCTCGGTCGCACTCCGCGGCTCAGTGCTTGCTTTCGCGGGTTCCACTCCCGAGCCGAGTAAATACTAGTTCGGACTGTGTCTGTTGTTTTGTCGATGGTTAGTGTTTGTGGCTATGGTGTAGGAGAAATTCTAGGTCTTTAAGAATATAATTTTGTGGTAGTACCGCATGTGAAAGGGTTTTCAGGGGTAATTTATAACAACAAGTAAGCCAAGCAAAGGTTCTTTCACGTTGGGAGGATGAATGAAAGGCGACTAACAAAAGGAATTTAGAAGGCAGATGTGAGTGGAAACGCCGGGAGGGTGGAACGCCCTAGAAAAGGTCAGGTGCGTAGTACTCGAAACCGGTATAGGTGTGTGACCAGAAGGCCAATTCTCGTAATTAAAAACGTTCAAAATCTAGTCGCAATCTGATCTCAGCGACAATCAATGTCAAAAACGTAGGGAAATTAGAGGTATTTTTGACAGACTGAGACTGAGATCTGACTGTGAGCGTAATTAGAATTACGAGAAATGTCTCTCAGATGTATGAACGTAAACGAAGCAAAAAGAGTATGTAAGGATCGTAGCAGGTGACGTTCCGTTGATTCTGCCTACCCTTAAGTGGAGAAGGCGTGAGTTTATAACGATTGTCATGCGTGTGGAAAGTGCTGGAGATATTATAAGTGTGTATCAGGTTGGAGGTCGGTTTTCAGCAGCCTCTCCTCGCCAATTATTTATTTACAGAGACGCATAGACTTGCTAATATTTTAGTCCTTTACGGTTTTTTTTTTTTTAGTTTTTAGTAGTGGGTATGATTAGCGTATCAATTAGTGGATTAGGGTACAGGCGATTAGTACAACTATTTGGACAACATCTACCGTATCGTTTTCGAATCAAAATTGGCGCCTTCTACGGTCTCATCCATCATCATTTGTTGTGTCGATGAACAGAATGCTATCTGCAAGTACCCTTACAGACCAATATGCAACAAACTCGGCGCCAACCAGTCTAGCCACACTTCGAACATACAACTCTTACAGCTAATCACCTCATCATCATACATAATCGTTACTCGCGCATATCTCTCGCCTCATTACTCACACAAGAACACGATAGTTCTGTGAAAACTGTAATTATCAGACCGTTGACGATCTAATGTATTGATAATCGATTATGATGAATTTTTATTAGTCTAGTGCATTTCATTAAGAGCGCTCATGAGTAACGATACTTAAGTAAGCAAAATACACTCTGGAAAATCAGGTACGCCATTTACTTAGCTTGCTGTCTAGGTGACCTCTGTTTCAAAGGGTACGAACACAAGCTCATCCTCAAAGCATATATTTCAATTAAATCTTATAGTCAAGGAGTTGGTGAGTCAGAAAGATGAAGCTAGTAGCCCATTCCGAAGCGTAGGTTGATATATTTCAAGCAAGAAAAAGACTGCTAAATCAATGATTTTTTATTTATCATTACACGCACTCTGACTTGAACTGCCTTCCCTAAGAGTGGCCATCACACTTTAGTTTTACTAGAGATGGGAATCGTATATCAACAGTCGAAAAACACGACAGTCAATTATGGTAAGTATAAAATGAGCGAAGGAATTTCATAAGAATGAATGAATTAATCCGTAGACTTAAAAATAAAAAAATAAAATCCATAAACCTATTAGGATAACTGACGTCTAATCTCGACCTCAAAATCAAACTTAGACAGTTAAAACCCATATAATCCAGTAGGTAATCTAACACAGAATGGGCCCATCGAAAGCCTAAGTTAATCACGCAATAGGAACGCGAACTATTCAGGTTTAGTCAGTCATCCTATATAGTTAACCTAGATGTTTGTGACGTGACCTAGGCACTGGTGATACTACAAGGAATTTGTTCGCGTCATTCATGGTGGAATAAAAACCAGTCTGTAAGGTCCCACTGCAGGGAAAATGCCTCTTCTCGTATAGGGAATGAGGCTTTTATGTTTTAATACAAAAAAAGTCCTTGTTTACAAAAATCATTATGAGATTAGATGAGTGAAGAGTTTTCTGAGTAGAGATTTTATTAGGCTTTCATTCAGTTAGACAGGCTATATGTAGATATTTATAACGATCAGACGAAGAATTTGGTATGAAATCGATAGGATTTCTAAATACACTTCAACACTCATAGATACACTTTTCCAACATACATACACAAAATGCATGACAGATGTTCTCATACATTTATTCTCTCATCTAACTCGAAGACGCCCATAAATTTTAAAAGCAGGCCAAATAGCAATTGTGCCTAAATCAAAACAATACCCGCTGCATGCACGTGTGTATAAACATCGCGGTAGGGTCAGCATCGACAAGACAATGGCAGATCCGCCGCGGTTGCGCAAGCGCACGCTCTGTTGACTTCCGTTGTCGCCGCGTTGTAGCGACGGCAGATAAAAGGAAATATTTTGTCAGACATTTGTAAAAAAAAACTTATTTTAAGCAACTTAAAATAAGATAAGAATGGGATGTCTTCGAAAAAAAAACGTGTTTTTTTTTTTGTTGTTCATTGTCAATTTTTTGAGCACGTAATAGGTAAGCAAAATAAAAGATAAATGATAAAGATTAAAGAATTATCAGACATTCCGTTATTATTATTGCGCGTAATATAGTAATATATTATTTTAATCGGTCAGCAGTAATTCTTTTACGACATCAATTTAAGACCTGTAAACATGACTACTTACAGGTTAAGTAAAAAAATCGTTTGTTTATTGTATAGCAACAAAAAATGAGTGGTTAAAATGTGTGAGATTTTTATTTGCTCTCGTAGGCTGGGCAAACTTTTAAGTACATGCATATTTACAAAGACCAGTACATTTGTTGTATTACTTCTCTACTTTAAAAGTATAATCATCATCATTAGCCTATAGCAGTCTACTGCTGGACATAGGCCTCTCCTATTGCACGCAAAAGTATAATACATGGTAATATATGGCCAAAAAAAGCATGGTAGATTAAAAAGGTATTCATAACCACACTGTTGTTTGTTTTGCTGCCACTACATTTAGTAGGCTAATCTGTTTACAGCGCATCACACGCGTCGCCGCAGTATTTATTTCGAGTTTACCACTCAACATGTATTTCGTATGACTTGACTTATATTTTTGGTGGTTGACTTACAGGTTAGACAAAACTTTCAGCAGTTTTATTGGAACATTAGAATATTTTACTATAATGATCATCAAAAAGATAGTGAGAAAAGTTCGTAAATTAATCACGGTGCTAGGTCTAATTTCTATTATGGTGAATCATCTAGTTTTACTTTAATTCAAGTGTGTCGAAAACTAACACACTCTTTGCCACCCACAGACGTGTGAGGCTCGAGTGACAGTAATTTCACCATCAGTCTTGATAAACAGACATATACATATATATAATAAATAATATGGAATGGAATATATCTAGCATGCTACTGTCATAAAAAATGTGATATTTTATTTATAAGGGAATTCAAACAGTAGTATAATAACAAATAAATGGAAATAACTTAACAATAAACTTAACAAATATTCTACCGACTACATTTTCCACAGATTACAACTTAGCTATGTCATATCTACTATCTATGGTGAAGGAAAACATCGTGAGGAAACCGGCACGTCCTAGAACCAAAAATTCGAAGACATGTGACATCTACCAACCCGCACTGGGTCTGCGTGGTGGATTACGGCCCACTCTCTCTCACAGAGAGGAGGCCTGTGTCCTAGCAGTTTGAACGTTATAGGTTGAGTATATATGTCATATCAAGCAGTGGCAGAGACGATGCTCAACAGATTCGAACTTTTCTTTAAACTACCTGTGCCATTTTTACGGCTGGCAACTACATCATGGTTAATAGCACGTCTCTGAACGAAACCTAAAGAGTACAAAGCTACTATTGAACTTCATGTAAATGCCAATGCTTCCTTGTTTACCGATAGTGTTAACTCCTAGGACATGAGAGTGACGCAGCCTTGTAGCGCGGAAGTGACACGGCCTCGAACACACAAGATAAATTGATAGCAATGATTATCGATGTGTAATTGACGATATATAGCTCATTTGTCAATTTGAGAGCGAGAAATATAGCGAAATTAAAAGACCTCGTGTAGAAGATTCAGATGTTTTTGAAATCATTGATGATGATAACAACATCACTAAAATTGCAGAAGCTCTACCTAAGCAAAAAAGGTAAAAGGTTGTCTTTAAAAGATCGCTCTTAGCGATAAGACCGCCCATTGTGTCACCCTTTGTAAAATTTTAAATATGTATTTATGTTCTGTAATTTGTATGGTGTACAATAAAGAGTATTCTATTCTATTCTATTTTTAGCACGACATCCGTAGTTTGGCCGAAGTTACGGGCGGTTCCCACTCCATATCACATACGGACATAAGATTATTTTGGCACCCGACCTAAGAATGAATGACACCACGATTTGACAGTTGTCCCTACACCCGATGTATTTTTGCCCGTTCAAAAACGATGTAAGGTTCACCCCGAAATTTCGAACTACTTTCGGAAGGGCGCGTATCTTCGTCGACGGCCTTAAGAGTAGGCCCCAGATCATAGGCACCAAATGACGACAACGATGAAAGAGACAAAATGATTGACAAAGTGGATTTTACAAAAGGCTTGAATAATTTGTATACAATTTCACTAAGAATGACACAACCATTTTCTTTATAGGTGTTCCTATCATTCTTGTAATCGATACGGCTGGACGACGAATTTATGACCAACACTAGAAACCACGGATCTGTCTCCCAAACGACTTTCTTAATTGACTTATGAGGAGTTTTCGGTAATTATAAATGATTCACTGTTTCCACATAAATTAAAGTGATTTAGTGTTAAGTTTTTTATCTACAAAGTGTTATTCCGGTGTTCTCGGTAAGAATTAGTGGACCATGAGAAATGGGTTGGGTTCGTGTTACACTGATACTGTCTTTCTTTTTATCTTCATTATCTTTTTCGTCTGATAGCGTTTAGTTTAGATTGTTGATATTCAAATCATCTTTTACAGCATCCAGTCAATGCTTTTTGTATTTACTAAATTTTCTAGTACCCAATTCAAAGAAAACTAGCATCGTATTAATATCAGTATCGATATATTATTCAATATCGTCTCCACGTAACTGAGTTCTCCTTGACCAAAAGTCACATCTAAGTTAAAATGATGAAAAGAAAACCATTAAGACTATCATGAAGCAGTACAATAAGGGCCTAACTAAGACCAACAATCATAGGAATAGAAATTTCGTAGCTAAATCTCAATTTTCAAACAGCAGCGTAGATAATTATCTTGAAAATCCGAGACATCATATCAATAATATTGACGGAGCACGAAGTGAAAATAATACGAGAGTAATATACAAATAACAATGCCTTTCTACCGTAGCCGAAGATAAGAGCTATCGGGTCGATACCAAGTTTTATATCGATAACAAGGAAAAGTCATAAAAATCTATCACGGTATTTTTCACTTTAGAATGAAGAATGAAGAAGATTATAAAAGAAATGGTCTTTAATGATTTACTTTTGAGTATGAGCATTCCGATTCATCACTTGAAGTAACGATGGTAAATGCTTTGCTTTATTGTATTTGATTGTGTTAGCCAGTACCATTCAAAGTAACGTCAGCAAAAAAACGAACCAAAAGTTAATTAAAACCTGCGTTCTCTGTTTCGTTTAAAAATACGGACATTTATATAAATAAACATTTGCCAAAACGCGAATTTTATAACGGTCCATCGATTTCTGCAAATAAAATCATTAATTTTGACTAAAAACCGGAAAGCGTACGTTTTTCGGTTCAGTAATTTCGTAATTGCTTAGTTTTACAGCATACGTGTAGGTGAAGGATTTTGGTCGTAATGTACTAAAATTGCGCAGGTTTTAGAATTCTTCATTAATTGTTCCTAGACTTTTGGTAATTATTGGTGATGTCAGTGTTGGCTTAAATGTTTTAAAATTGACGGTACTTACTGTAAACCTTGGACCAATCAGGGTAATGGTTTTTTTTTGGCACACATAACTGTTAAGATTGGTGATCAAAACATCAGTAGTAAAATAGTTAAGCCAATGTTCACAGATTTTTTACACCGTTCACACTCGTAAAAATTATATATAAGCTCCATAAACTATATAGATTCGTCTGATTTCCATAAATGACCAAGGTTGGACCGTAGTCGACCGATCTATTTAAAAAAAGATCAATTTTATATTTAATCACAGCATTTACAATTTTTCATAAATTCTGTTTCCGATAATCTGAATCGGACAATAGTCCTAACATTAAACAAAGAAGTTCTCATACCAATAAAAGCAAACATGAACTGGCACGCGCAACATGTGTGCGTATTCCTTCTTTTAATGTAGAACAAATTAGCATCTTAATCCATTTGAACTTAACTCCCACGCGTGGTGTTATAAATATGTTTCTCAAAGCCCTAACTAAGGAACAACTTGTTAACATAAACAAAGATTCTACTGACTATAATAATTTGGATGACCTAAATGTTAAAACTTAAGACAATTTTAATTTTGGAAAACAAGCAACTTTTAATGTTGAATCTAAAAACTTGGAACATGTCAACGACTTTTGGAGAAATACTGAAATGTAACATTCTGAACACGTAGACAGACATATGCTCTTAAAATAACATTGAAGAGTCTTAATGCTCTCCTTTGACTACCAAGGGAAGCGACTTTCGAGATATTTCAGTGCGCATACCACTTGAAGTTGTTGCTTTTCTTCTTATTTTTAATTATTTAACATCTGCCTGTTTTATCCGCAGTCTGACCAGGCTTAAGTATTTGTAAAGACACCGCTTCATTAATGGTTGTTGTTATATTTCTTTTTGAACTTGATTCTGGGAAGTGGTTAGAATTTTGTTCTTCTCCAAATTAATTGTCTTTGGGAGGTACTGTTTATAATATATACTAGCTTCTGACCATAGCTTCGCTCGCGTGGATGTCGGAATCTTCTTGGGTTCAATTTTTTTTTTTGCGCGGACCCTTTCTTAATCGGTTCAGCCATTTTAGAGATAACCCGAAACCAACAGAAAGATAGACAGACAGAATTTATTGTTATAAGTATGGTATATACTTTCATATACATTTGATAAAAAGCTGTTATTTTGACATTAAAAACAGACACTACAATTTTATGTATTTGTATAGATATAGATATTTCTTGTAGACAGTCTATCTACTTCTTATTGATTTAGTAAGGTGTAAGTAAGTTAGATGTTACTTTTCAATTCTTTTTCTTGTTTTAGGCGTATACTACTGATTAAATCAGTGTAACCTTTTGAACTGAGATTTCGAGATACCAAAAATATTTTAAACATTAACCTTTTCATCTAATCCGTTCCAATTATTCGCTTTTACAACTGCAAGAATTATTTACATATAAATGGTAAAAGGTTCTAAATGCATTGAAAAACAAGTTTTCAATTGCATATCAAATGAGTTATATGGACTTATAAATAGTTTTTATGTTCTTGTTTTCCTTAATTACATATTGAGCGTATAACATTAATATTGAGACCATGTAATTAAATAATACAGTAGGTATGTAATGGTTATAAAATACTATAGTTTTTTTTCTTCTGGCCGTACGATCGTATATAAAAACGTTTGATTTATAATGTGTCAAACGCAGTATTGTCATTTGACATTTTTATTAAGTCACTTTCATTTTTTTGCTTTACAAATAGTTTTACTTAGTTTTAACTTTATTTTGTTTGTCTTCAAAGTCTCGTGTTTGTGATGATATATATAGAAACAGCAGTTTAAAATTTGACTTAATTTTTCGTAAAACTTTCTTGTTCATCTTAGGGCTTGTCTAAAAAACCTACTATTTAATATCACCTACTATACAACTAGAAAAATACTATTACAAATGAGTCCGCAAGTGTTTGTGAAATGATAACATAAATCCCAAGACTTCATTACGAGTATCGGGCAGTCCACAGGGATGATCAACGTTTACTGCTCGTTTATCGACACTCGATGATAATGCAGTACGTCACTACACGCAAATACTATCGATAAGACGCTATCGACAAATAAATATTACCGTGTAAATGTACTATAAAACTGTCCAATTGTATTTAAGTAGATTATCGTTTTTTAAGATAACGATATTAATTAGACGTCATTGTTTTTTGATAATAATTTGATACATCACAATGTGAAAGGCATTACAGGTGCATTATACCGGACTTTATCGATATTATAATTTTTGCGCATTTTTGTCTAATCGATATGTTGTGCATTTATATAATTAACCTTTTTAGAATTCATTTATTCCAAAAATCAATTAAAGTTGGTCAAGTGTTATTTTAATAAGTCATTAAAAAATGTAATTAGAATTTACAAATGAATGAATACCTACTGAATATAAGTATTCAATCAAATTAATGGAAACTTAAACCGTAACCTTCTTTGCAGACGTTACTAATAAAAAAAAAGGTTATATTCTTACAAACTAATAAAATAATTGTATAATTAAAGACCACAGTAAAAAAACCGTTACCAATAAAAAACGAACCTTAACAGAAAAAAAACCTCGCCTCGTCCAAGTCGTCACACCACTATTTTTATAACAAAATCCTTTTTTCGCCAAAAAAAAATAACACTACACTGGTTATCGTATTGATCGCGGGCTGCGCTGTGCTATCGATGCGTCGATAGGCCGCGAGCGAGCGCGTCTGACTTCCACGGGGGTGGCGGATCGACTGACGCCCGACGCATCGCCGCGCGCGGTCTTCGATGCGCAGCCGCACCGTACCGTCAGCAACGCAACCTTGAATGCAATTTCGAGATTTATCTTAAATTGTTCCTTTTCCCATTTATGATAATTATTTAGTCTGAGTATTTACATAGATGGCCATTGGTTAAGTCAGTTCTTAAAAGTGCTGAAAGATTTCAATTAATTTTATTTCTAGCCTAAATAATCTTGTATAATTCATCTCACCACAGATTACAACGCTGCCCTTCTTTGTGAAATAAGATAAAAATAAACAACAAATAAACAGATGCTTGATTTATTTTTAAATTCAGAAATGCTTACTTTTACTTTAAGGATTCATTTGGTTTTCGTCAGAATCAAAAGTTTGACAATGTCTTGTTCAGTGTTTATTTATCTTGTGTGTTTACACATAAGATAACATCACGCCGATTATCCCTGAAGGGTTAGGCAGAGGTGGACATTCATTTCGTCGGTTATTTTTACGGCCCATGTAAAAGGGGACGAGCTTTTGCCATCGACCTGGCACAAATCCAGCCTCCAGGCTGCTACTAACAAATTCCAGATACAAAAACCCAATAAGACTTTGCCCGACCTCAGCATCGATCCCAGGGCTTCATGCTCAGGAGTAGCGCTTGCGACCACTAGACCAACGAAGTATTTTTTTTTAATTCTTGACTTTTACGACCGAAAAGGAGAAAGAAAGAAAGAAAATGCATTTATTAAATGCGTGTGGCACTCCCATCGTACCCTAAATACATACTGGTACTGATCACATTTGTGCCATGAACCTGAACAGACTCTTCGCATCATCCCCATTTAATTAAGACAGAATTTTATGGAATGTACCCATATAAAGTCGCTTCAACCTCAAGACCCCAAACAGATAATATTATTATTCATCTAATGTGTTTACACATGCACCATAGATATAACAATATGGCGGAACAACATGAGTGAGCATGCCCCCCTGCCCTGACGCACGAGAGATAAGAGGTTGATACACTTTGTGCTATCACATCACACAGTGACATGAACATAAAATACAGCAGTAAGATAGTGGGAACCCATGAGTTTTTGTTATGATAAACTTTGGGCGTATGTTTGAGGAAATGTGGTTGTTCTGTAAAGAAACAACCGATCAATACAAGGTGACCCAACATGGACGCACAACCTGTTACCATGGATTCAGTAGATGATTCTGAACCTGCGTTATAATTTTCCGAAGGTTATTAAAAACAACATTGCTGTTCCATACTTTTTGACGCGTAGGTATTGCAGTTTTATAGCAAACAGCAGATTTTTTTAAATAACCGACGAATGTGTTAATTATTGTCGTTAAAAAAATAATAGTTGTGGTTGCCATAAACCAAAATGCATAAACCAAATTTTCGATTCAAAAAGTTCGAATTTACGTTACGTTTACTTTGCGCGTCAGTGCATGGCGTCGGAACACAGAAACGCTGATAACCGGCGGAAATGTACGTGGTGGTAGTATTTCAGTTATGCTCTTTCACAAAGAGCTCTTCTACTAATTTTGCAGCCGGCTTTTACGCTCCCCCTCTATGGTGGTCTAGTCTATGCCGAGAACACACAGGACCGTAAACTAGATAACTACAACAGTAAACATTTTCTAGTAATTTCTACAGTTCTGCTAAAACACATAACCATAAGATTTCCTTTTCCCAGCGAACGATTTTCCCCACTGACGCGACGTATTGAAAACAATAACGCGACATGACTTTCCCGAAAGTAAGGCGGGGGTCAGACTGACAGCGGGGGATAAACTGCCATGTTATGGGGCAACAATACAGGTTTCATCGACGCGCTAACTGTAACCATGAATTCAGCAAATGATTCGAGCCCCCAGCGTAGAAATTATCGTCGGTAATAAAAAAAACAACGGCTGTTTCATAGAAAAGTGCAATAGCTACGCGGCCAAAATGTGTGCCAGCTTTTTTTTATAATTACCTACCAAAAATGTTAAGGCCGGTGTTCAGAATCACTAAATCCATGGTAACAGGTTGCGCGTCGATGTCCCGCCGCCCTATATAAAATATATTCACTACAAGGCTACTAAATCAACCAATCGTCGTTTCAAAGATTATTATCAGGTAGATGAGTTTTCCGTGTGGTTACTGGCATGTGTCATTTTCGATACGACAACTTGTGGAACAGTTGTGAATAGCTATGAATAGCTATGTAGGGGAGTACTTTAAGGGTCAGCAACATCCTAACCTATGCTGCCAAGCGTGACAATTATGGCAATATTTCCACTGACCAATAATTTTGATGTCAGCAGGGATCATCTAAGGATTTGTATGATAATAACATGCACAACACAAGAAGACATGACATAATGTCACTTGGCATTGCATCTTCCATAATACTTAGGATTACGGAGTGGTTCCTTATCAGCTACTTAATATATAACTCATCGACCAACATCAATAAACTAGCATTACGTCAAACCGAAAAACAATAATGCAGATAATTATAATTAATTAACATTCACCGCACCTCGATCCTAAGATCCTGAGCATCTTATGTGTGCATGGTACAAGTACCAGAGGTACAATAATAATTAGTGCCAATGTCAAAGAATTTATTAAGACGCTGTCCAAAAGTAGATATCGTAAAACTCTCAATTTTTTTGTCATACTAATAGGCGTATTGGTACATATTACAAGCCAGAAATTGAGTGTATATTGTCAAATGTTAAAGAAAATATTTCATAAAAATAAAATACTATCATAAAGCAGAGCTATGAATATATTTTATGCCAAAAAAAACATCAAACCAAATTAACTAAGTCACCCGCTAATCAGTACTCAAATGTCAATTTTTTTTCACAATCAACCCCTCCTCCCATACTTAGAAATATCAAGTATCCTAAATATTTTTTAAGCCTATCACTTCGATAAAAATAAGATCATTATCTAATTTCATTCTAACTTCGTAAAATAAAATTTGTAAGTGCGGATTTCACCAATGCAACCGAACGCATCAAAGCACATCTAAACCGTGTTCAAGAGCAGTCAGTATCAATATACATAGATGTGTTGAAAGCGTTAAGCTTCATTGCTAAAATGCGCCCTAAGTCTTCCCGCTGATCGCTTCCACTGCGACCGGTCCCAACAGATCAGCACATAACCAGTGATTATGTTGTTAGCAACAAGCCAACAGGCTTTTACCATTGTTATCGATTAGAAAACATTACAAATGTGGGAACTTCATTAGCTCGACAAATGTTCAGCTTTTTATATGTTACCGCTAACACATAACAGCATGTGAAGCTGTTAGTGTTATGTGGTGATGCTGTTATAAATGTTGTAAGATTATAATAATAGATAATGGTTGTTTATGCAAGAGTTTTTCCGGAAGAATGCTTATACATAAGCATGATAGCGCCGCTAAGCAGAGTTGCTATATTCCGGGGTGTCGGTAAATTTTCGGGCACATGAAATATTTTATTTTAGGTAAACTTTGCAAACAAAAATATCTTTAAGCTAGTATAGTTTGTAATCACTTTTTACCAATTCATCAATTCAAATCGATCAATCAACTCAGCGTATTGCAGTCCACTGCTGGACACAGGCCTCTGCCAGGCTGCGCCACAACACCCTGTCCTCCGCATCTTTCTTTTCCGAATAATTTCATTTCTGATTTTATCCTTCAAAGAGACTCCGAGCGCGCTATGGAGCGAGCTGCTCCATAGCGCGCTGAGCGACCTTGAATTTGTGCACCAGCCCGACCGTCAGTGTCTACGTTTCGGCGTCATATGTCATGACGGGCAGGACGCACTGGTTGAAGACCTTAGTCTTCATCAATTCATCCATACTATAATTATATGCTAAATGCTAAAGTAACTCTGCTTGTTTGTCCCACGAAACGAATCGTTAGAAAACTTGATAGATAGGTAACCTGGAGAAGGACATAGGCTACTGTTTATCCTAGATCTCCGACAACAGCTAGTCATTATACATATTTATATAAACCTGTCCATTGCAAAGAATATTATTATATATTTGAACAGTTCTGCGAGTTATAACTTCTAATTTTGGCTCACAAGGTCAAGGCTTTGTTCTTGATCTTAACTTCAAGCACCATAGACAAATAACTCCATCATTTACCTTTTCAAGTATTCATGAATAACATGGCGTGGGAATCCTGAAGGTTGTCACAAGTTCTGTGCTCGGGTGAGTCAAACCGAGGCTTTCACGGAATTCGGCGAGTACTTGTTACATGTGTAATGCTGTTATTTTGGTTATCATCGGGGTATTTACAATGTTATTGCTATATTTGGTTATGGAGATTGAAGACAGACGTGTTCAGGAATGTTCGGAGGAAAGGTGACTAATTGTTATGTTGAGAGGGTTGCGATCAATGTCGGAAACATGGGCATTTATAATTCTTTATTTATTAAATAAAGCATCTGCTCTAAAGAATTATATAACAAATAAAGACATCGAATCAGACAGAGAGTTGTCTAATAGAGCAGTCAGTAGTGGCCCAGTGATAACGGCACGGATCTGCGAGTTATAGATCGTGGGTTCGAACCCAGGCTGGCGCTTCACTTTGTGTAAATTATTTCATCACCACTGCTCTCAAAACGGTGAAGGAAAACATCGTGAGGAAACCGGCATGTCCTAGAACCAAAAATTCGAAGACATGTGACATCCACCAACCCGCATGAAATGATGATGATGGCCCGTTATAATATACTTTCTTCTTCTTCTCCACCGTTAAAAAAAAAAGATTTATTTCAGACATGTTACAGTCCATAGAATGTTAGTAATAAGTTAGTAACAATTTGTGCTTATCTGCTATGTTAGTAGACAACTCTGATTTTATTTACCGTATTAAACCTAAAGCCACCTCCAACAGGTGCCTCTGCATGAGACAGTCTGATCTCGCAACAATCATTTTCAGGATGCCATTCCGACTGTTACGTAAACGTTGTAGTAAGGATGCTGCTTTCTTACGCATAATGGCATGAAAGCCATCCGCATGTACTTCCGGAACATGCCTGACGCACTACAACGCCACGGCAGCCGCAATACCATCCTGAAGGCGTTGTTATATTGCACACGCAGGATGTTGTAGGCTCGGTTCGTGTATGATACCCACAGACCCCGCTCGAGTAAAAAGACTGGCAGAACGCCCTAAATAAACTCACTTTAACGTCTACCGTGCATCGAGCGAACCTGCGGGCAAGCATATTGCCTCTAACTGCCAACACCCTGCGTTCGCGCTCTATGTCGTCATCATCCCGAAGGTCACCCGTGACAACGTGGCCCCAGTACTTGATCTTATCGACTACTTTGAGTACTGCGCCGTTGAGATATACCAAAGGTACATGGCGAGGCCGTTGTTTAGGCGCTCTGAACACCAAGAGCTCACTCTTTTTTGAGTTGTAATTAAAGCCGTGCACCTCTGCATACATCTCGCAGGTCGACAGTAACTCTTTCAACCCACTTGTCGACGGATTGAGTAGCACCATCTCATCCGCGTCACTTAATGTTATTAACACAGGTGCGGTCAATGTGGCAGCCGACACGTGCGCTGCTCACTGCTCGGTGAGCTGGTTCATATATAAATTAAATAACAAAGGCGAGCTTAACCCTCTCTGCCTTACACCGCTTTCCATCCTGTACTCATCCGACATTGTACGGATCCATCTCACTTGGTTTGTCTGGTGAGCATACCAGTATCTGAGAAGGGCTATATACCCCGCCGGCACACCCGCGGTCCTCAATTTGTCCCATAGCACATCGTAGACGACGAGATCAAACGCTTTCGGCAAGTCAAGAAAACACGCGTACACCGGCGTTTTTCTCGCGGTATAGTACTTGACGGTGTGTTTTAGGCTAAAGATGGCGCTCTCCGTCGACACTCCCGCAACTCCCCGAACTGCGCGTCGTGCACCGTCACGTGCTCTGAAAGGCTGTCATAGAACAAGATAGAATTAAAGTTTTTCACAAATTGGACTCCTACTTTACAAGTATTTGTCGTAATAACATAATCAGCCTCTAGTGTGTCCACTGCTGGGACACAGGCCTCCTATCGGTGAGAGGATGTGGGCCATAATCCACCACACGGGTCCAATGCGGGTTGGTTCTAGAACATGCCGGCCGGTTTCCTCCACAGTTTTGAGAGCAGTGGTGATCAAATAATTTGCACAAAGTCTAGCGCCTATCCGAATTCGAACCTACGTCCCACAACTCGTAAGTCCCGGCCGTTACCACTGGGCCACCAGTGCTCGAGTAATAAGTAGTATGAGATGAAGTAGATAAAATACTATTTATTGCATAGAAAATATAGGGAAAAGCAAATGATTTTTTTCAAAACGGGTGACACAATGGACGGTTTCCTGCCAGGTAACGTTTGTCTTCAGATATCATTAGGTACATAATATCACTGAGATTTCGAGACATATTGGTAGAAAACCCGTGACGTGACACATCTCACCAAACTACACACTAGAAACCGCTGGTTATCGTGTGAGAGCTATCATGACTAAAACAAAAGGGAATAAGCAGAAGAGATAACAACAGGGCGTGTTACCGCGGTACACAAAGTAGGTATCTACATTCTGATAACAAAACGGAACTAGATAGTTTACACGTGACAAGTTTACACAACCATTGTAAACAGCTTATAGGGGGGATAATTTATGAAGCACCTGTCGTTATCATTGTTCTTTCATTTTGCTTGTTTTACGATACTTTACTGGTTTAGATGATTTAGGCCTCATTTACGAAGACGCGGGGCGCCGCGCGTCGCGTGCGGCGTGGCGTCTCGCGGCGCGTCGTACGATTTTCTGTTTACGGAGCGGCGACGCGTCAAGCGGCACTTATCATCGCAAGCGTAAACACAAACGTATGGCAATATAAGACGTTGTTCATAGAGACGCGGGGCGGGAAGCGTGGCGGTGCCCGCCGCTGCGCCCGCGGCGAATCCTCAAGCGTGTAGCAAAGCACGCGTCGGGCAACGCTGCGGCGCACGCGGGATACTCAATCAAACCGACCAGTTTTAGGTTAGCGGAAGATGGGAGCGCAAATTAAATTAATTAGTAATTACTAATAATTAATTGCGTTCTGCAATTTCCAAATATGACTGGCAGAAGATTCCGCTGCGGGCATCGCTTCATCGAGAATTGCCGCTGCGTGTGCCGCCGCGATAAACGCGGCGTGAGACGCGGCGGTGCCAGCCGCGGGCTCGTCCGCAAAAAAACGCTCCATTTCTAGCAAACGCGTCTAAAATCGCTTCTCCGTAAACGCCCTCATACAACGCCATATGTTTGAATTTAGTGCGGGCCGCGCCGCACATCGCGACGCGCGACGCCCCGCGTCTCCGTAAATGAGCACTAAAGGTTTCACCAACACGATCAACACCTCTCAACAGTGTTCAATAGTTGTCAGTGTCAATATTCCTCACCAATGATGACACTGACGGCTCTTGAACTGTTGGCTGTTTAGATAATATGCTGATTGTGTTCAGTTTCATTGGTGAAATTCGCCCTTAGTGCATATTGAGGATACAATCACTAAAGACACTTCTTGAATTCACCTTGCTGACTAGCTAGTCCGTTCACCACAGCAGTCTTATGGTTTGGGAGGATTGTTAAAGGGAGTGTTATTAAACAAATTAGTAGATATATTTTATTTTCAGTAATTAACAGCAACGCAACAAACACAACAACGAAATCACTGAAACATCTAGTGGCGGTCTCAATCATTTTTAAATAAATACACAGTCATTATCATTAGAGTTTGGGAATTCCCGACAATTTCAAAGTCCCGGGACACGAGACAGCCTACAATCAAAGTCCCGGGATTTCGAGGCTTTTATGAAAAATAAATTATTTGTTTTTTTAAGAGGGGTAAGCCTTTTTTTTTGAATTTTAATTGAGTTAATTTCTGGTGAAACGTTTAAAAAAAAGGGATATGTTTGTAAAAATTTACATTTATTAAACAGAAAATTAAATCTTAATAACTTTAACGTTAATTTCAGTCTTAATAATTGCTTTGTTTATTTATTATAATCACACACAGATTCACTTTTATGCAGTTAAATCTTATAGTTATAAAACGAACTTAGTTAAAAATCATACTAATTCTTAATAACTTTACTATTATCTAGTAATTCTAGTATTTAATCTAACAATTTCGACAATCTTGTCTCGTCTCGACTCTCGACCCGAAAGTCCCGGGACTCGAGACAACTAAAATTACGAAAAGTCCGCGACACGAGACGTCCCAAGACACAAACCCTAATTATCATTCTCCTGCCCTTATCCTAATTTATCTCGTGTCGGCGCAACATGACTTTCTTCCATACTTCTCTATTAATCGCCATCTCGGTAGTCACCCCCTTTCTAACCATATATCATCATCCACACAGTCCATCCATCGTTTCTTTGGTCTTCCCCTACTCTTATAGCCATCGACACAAAGAAGAAATACACAGTACCTTGAGAATTAAGGCCACGGACACATTTTCCTTTGTCTCGAAACTCTAACAAGGACACTACTTAACTAGAAGGACAACTACAGAACAACCGAGTCTAAGAACTAGAAAATCGATTAAATACTAATTAAAAGAAAGCTGTTGTTAAACATTTATACGATGAATGTTCTTGGTAATAAGTAGGGCGGGCGGGCGGTCGGTGAGTAATACACAGAACTCGGTGGGCGGGCGGACATACCGACGTCGCGACGCCAAATGTATTAAAAAGTTCTGGGTAATGTCGGAATGTAACTTAGTTTGTGAAAAGAAAAGCTTGGTTTAAGAAAAGTTTTTTGTATATTCAAGGATATTTGTAAGTGAAAGAATGAATGTGTGTTAATGTGAAAGTTCAACGTTAAGAACTTCGTGCAATTTTAACCTTTACAAGTATTTTTCAGTCAAGCCCTTTCGGTGTGTACGACGATCTCTTAAACGTGTTGTGCCGACCCCAAGTAACATGGGAAAAGTTAAGGAAGATTATATGAACGATCTCTTGAGACACACTAGGATAGTCTAAACATACCTGCTGGTGGTAGGGAATCATCAAATAAGTTCACTGCTTAATATAAGCTTTCTCAAAGGTTGCACACTTTACTTCTAAAACACCTGAAAATCGAAATCGGCTTCTATTCTGTTACTAATTGCTAAATACTAGAAATAGCAGATTAAACACAACCCTTCCTATTAGCACTGCGGTCGGGAAACTATTAATTTGCACCTAACAGGCACATCACATTGCATGTGAACTGTGAAAGGAGTGGCCAGCCTACTAATGAATTGGGCGCAGCGCACGGAAGCGCGAAATTATAATTATACCTCAACCCAAGTCAACTCAAAGCATTTATTTCAAGCTGTGCTCGCAACTTCGTTCGTCGCGTACCAATAAAGTGTCGCTCAGAGAAGGTGTAGGTACTACTGCTCCATTGAAAAGAAAGAATCTTTATTCTCTTTTTAGGTTTTTTTTTTTTCAGTCCTGGATTTGTGCCGGGGTTGGTGGCAAGAGGACCCCTGGCCCCTTGCCCCTTCTTATATGGGACTTAAATAACTGGCGAAATGTGAGTGTACTATTAATACCTGCACCTCTGCCTAACCCTTCGGCAAATGCAGGCGTGTTATCACATTCAAGCACTGCTTGGCTAAATAAAACTAGCTCTCTAAATATTAAATCATGTTTCACGTCAACTATTACTATTGGCATAATTTGGATAAACTTCTATTAAAATAAAAATATGATATGCTAACATAGCTAAAACTATTATCAAACTAAAATATGGCGACGAAATATTCCTCCGCATCGCTGTCGACTGGCAATGTACCAAAAAAACTGGCGGCATTGCCTCGTTGTATGGCAATGCTTAGCCTCAGGCCAAGGTAAAAGGCAGCCCTTGGATCACGGGAAGTGTCAACCAGCCGTTTGGAGATTTCATTGAACAAGATATGTAGTCGTTCTATTTTGACATCACACCATAATTAGAATATGTAATCATCAATACGCTATAACGTGAACGAAAGGTGGGGGAAGTCGCACGCAATGCCGTAAAACTAATAACTCCATAGCTTCAGTGAGCATTTCCGTGAAACCTCACACTCACTCACACACACGCTCGCTCTATGACTCACTTTCCCGCGGATTTCCCCATTACTATCGAATTCTCTTATCTATTAGATGATTTTAACTATGTTTTTTACTAATAGTTATGTGTTAGTTTTAAGTGCTTCATAGAATATTGCTTATCTTCATATTTGAATATTAAATCAGATAGTAATTTCCACTTCTGAACACAAGACAAATACTGCTGTTTTTAACCGACGTCAAAAAGGGAAGTGATTTTTAATGTTTGTTCGGGCATAACTCCGTCATATAATAATAATAATAATAAGTTTATTGATTTAAAAAAAACAAGTGTTACATATAGGTTTGGCACTAGACCCCGCACTATCCGTTTATATAAATATATAAACGGACTTGCAAAATTCTTTTTTTAATGGATAATGTATGCCTCAGGGGTGAAAAAAAAAAATCGGGCCTGCGGGCGGAGAGCAATGGGTAGCTCTCCGTCCGATCAGGACCAGGCCCGTGCCGGACGGCGCGTAAGTGTTCCACGTGCGCCTCAAAGAGATGTCAGCATAGATGACGGGGCCCGACAGGGCCGAAGCCTGCCGAGGTAGCGGGATCGTCCGAAAGGGTTACCGCTGCCCTGGTACATAAAGGGCTAAGGAAGGAACACGGGTGGGTTTTAGTCAGTAAGAGTCTGACACTCCCTTCTGCTCCACCCAGAGCGGGAGGGGTCATTTGATGATTTCCCATCCTGAAAAAAAAAAAAAAAAGGGGTGAAAATAAAATAATTTCGGAAGTGCGTGTCGTTTGTTCCGCATTTTCGTTTTTTGACACCGCCTTCCGAAATCAAAGTAATTTTTCACTTTGTACTTTTTTTTTTTGGAAGTCGGTTGTTTTTTTTTTTTTTTTGTTAAAACGTTTTTGTACAATACTGCTAAGAGCGGTATAAAATATTGCCTTCGTACTTACACTTGGCAAGAACTAAGAGCACTCGACTTTTCAGCGTCTGAAAAAGGCGTTTGGGTTTATAGCATTATTTTTTATCTAAGAAATACTGTGTAAAGAAATTAATGCAGAAAAATAAGGTATATATTACTTATATAGTAAACAAAGTTAATGGCGCCGATTCCCTTATTTACAAACAGATCAAAATTTAAGTTCAGTGCATCTTTTTCTTTCTATTACATTAAGAAAAGGACAGAAGATAGTTTAGTCAATAATTAAAATACTCCATAGCAAGTTTAGACGTGATTAAAAACATGACGACTAAAAATACGTCAATTTACGTCAGGCGCTGACTAATTTGACTGGACTAAACAGATATTTATCTTCTTTTCTTTTCTTAATGAAATAGAAAGAAACAGATGCACTGAACTTAAATTAAGTTTAGCGTGTGAACAAGGGAATCGGCGCCAATACCCTCGATAAGAAAGGAAATAGAATATTTTTTTTTTTTAGAGAAAGCAGGATATTGTGTCTCTATTTTCATGTTATTTTAAGTCCCTAAGACTAGGTGTTGTGCAATCAGAATGATCTGTTATACCAGCCTGCCACCACTGCAGGGCACAGGCTTCTCCTCGTACAGAGAAGGCACGAGCATTGCTCCCCAAGCTTGCTCAAGGCAGATTGGCGATTTTTAACTAAAATTAATACTGAGGGGGACGCCCTGCAGAAGAAGGACATATATAGTGACCTTATTGGTGATGTTCTTCTGAAAGGTCAGGTGCGTAGTACTCACAAACGGCGTGCGTGTATGACCTAAGGGGCCATTCTCGTAATTTCAAGAATGTTCACAGTCTGATCTCAGTCTCAATCTGTCAAAAAATACTTCTAATTTCCCTACATTTTGACAAGTTTTTGACATTTGTTTTCCGCCGAGATGAGTCTGCGACTAGATTTTGAACGTTTTAAATTACGAGAAATAGCCGTCAGATGTACGAATGTAAACGAAACGAAAGAAGCGTGTAAGGATCGGAGCAGGTGTCATTCTGTAGTTTCTGTCCATGGGAGAAAGGCATGAATTTATGTACGTATTACTACAAATATTTGTCGTGCAGGGTTGTCACACAAGACCCACTGAAATCACTTGAAATAACCCCGTGCATCACACCCGTCAGCCACAACAGTTAATTGCATAACAGCCGGTCATTGGCCGAGCGCTAGCGCGTAACGTGCATGCCTCGCACCTCGTTACTAACACCTGGCCCACTGCCAACCCTGCTTTAGATACTGCCGTGAAGACTGGTAATGATGTGTTTTCTGACGAAGAGATGACTATGCAGTGCTACTAATAAATAAGATTCTGATGGGTTACTCGAACAGTGGTCCCAGCAAAGAAAATAACCTATTTATCAATGGGTTCCGTATGAGAGTTATATTTACGAGGATGGGCGAGGATGAAACTTCTTCCTACAATGACTGCTAATAGAATCACGATCGCCAATCCAACGGCCATCATGACACATGATGACATGACACCCCCTTAATGAATGGCATGTGGTATATAACACCCATATTTTACACTAGTAAAATACCCCGCTACCAAAGGATACCCGCTACAAAAGGATATAAGTAACCGGTCGTCAGATATAGTTGAAATGTAAGAAACCGAAGAATGTTTTGAAAATTTAATTCAATTAATAGAAAACAAACGGTCCATTTATCAAATTAAATTTCATTCAAAAATATCAATAGGATTCTTATGAAACTTCAACTATATCCGACAACCCTGGTTACTTATCTCTTTTGGTGACTGTAATTGGGAGTGAGCACCTTCTATTACTACCATCTGGGCCCTGGGCACACATCCAGAGCACAAGCCATCACTGAGAAGTTCTTTTCTAAAATATGGTCCGGAAAAAGAAAGGGAGTTTCACAACGACGATTACGAGCCCGCACTGGGCCGCGTGGTGGATTACAGCCCACTCCCTCTCACTGAGACGAGGCCTGTCCCAGCACTGGGAACATTATAATATGCTACGCTGATTATAATATGCTACTGAACTAAGATGACCTCAAAGATGAAAGAATCAAAATATGTATATGCTAAAAATAAAACTAATAAATGAATTTAGTTTTTAGCGCAGTTTCAACTGGCAACATTAACAAAGATTGGAACACTGTTTCTGATAAGTCATGTTGGCCCTACCTACAGTTCCTTCACGGTGGGAATCTCCTAACATGAGCCGCTTCGTTGACCGTTTAGTATTTATGATATGCGCGCACGCCTAGCGCTCTTGTTTAGCGCCTGAGACCTGGCGATCTGCCAACCATCTGAGTACCTGTCCTGACTTGTTCATGGGACCATCAGATAGGAGTTTTGTAAGTATTTCAGACATTGATTTAGATGTCTGCGGTTTCAAGGTCTTGGGTAACTAAATCTGTTTGTTCTTATTCTCGGAGTTTCTTTGAGGGTTAATTGGATCGGTTCCCAAATTTATTATTATATGTTCAGATGTTTTATTTCTCGTGAAAGATGCAGAATGAAAGGCAAAAACATGAAGCATCTGATATCCACTTTAACATAATATTGTCAAAAAACGCGTCTAATCACCCGTCATACTTCCCAAAAATTGCAACTGACCTATCTCAACTCCTAGACATAATAGGAGTCATTGACCATTTAATGTACCAGCATACTCGACATAGCGCCGCTGACCTGGCTCTCTGCCAGCCCCATTAATACCTGTCGTAATGTTCACGCGATATCATTGATGTGGTGTGTGAGTTAAATGGCTACTACGGTCGGTTTCAGAGGTTAAGCTGTGCTTGGTCCGGTTAGAACGGGGATGAGGACTGCTTTTTGTCACAATGTCATAGTTTTATTCTGAGTACTTTCTTTATCAACATACTGTTACTACTCTTATGGTTTCCAAGGGTAGTGTATTTCATGATTGAAATAATTATGCGTTTTTTAACTTCTCTTTGAAGTCCATTGTCAGCATTTGCAATAGGTATATTTGGAGTTCATCCATGGAGTTTCTTGCCCGTTTTTCTCTATTGGATCCTACTATTTGGAACTAGTTTCGACTTTCTGTGTGACCAACTCCTAGATATGTAATTCAAAAGTGCCTGTAAATGGTGGTTTATTAAAATGGTCGTTTTGACTTTGAGTTATAGTATGAGCAGTAGAAATTTGCGCTCTGATAAGAGTGAAAGTCGTAGGAACCAGTTGGATGCGAGAAACACAGAACCGATCGAAGTGGAGGTGCTTGGGGGAGGCTTATGTCCAGCAGTGGACGCCTTTCGGCTGAAATGATGAAGAGTGACATGGTCCCACCCCAAGTGGCAACTATGACGGTTAATTTTATAGACGGCAGGAGGAGCTGACTAAAAAACAAAAGATTGATGACAGTTCATGCTTTTGCCCGAATATTCGAAACCGGATTTGTGAAATTATACATAATATACTCGTAAATTAAACTCGTTTTTCGTGTGTGTCTGTGTGACCGCGTTGATCTTCTAACCTCCGAAACGAATTTTGATGCGGTTTTCACCATTTCTTAGAGAATTTAGTCAGAAAGGTTTAAAGGTCGGTACAATACATTAATATTAACTTACATACAATAAAGAAATCTTGATGTTTTGTCAAGTCGTAAAAACCGGGCGAAACAGGGACGTGTCACTAGTATGTAAAGTTATAATAAATAAATTGCTGTTTATATATTATGTTTTCATATATATAGGGGCTTGTGGCTAAGTAATAACAGCCGCACGGGTCGATCGTACAGGTTAAGCTACGCTTGCCGCAGTTGGTCCGTGGATGGGTGACCATCTTTACATACCAAGACCCCTCCGTGCCTCGGAACGTCGGTCCCGGCTGTCATTCGTGGATCTTTGACAGTCGTTACGGGTCGTTCGAAGCCCTAAAGTCTGACAACCAGTCTTACCAAGGGGTTCTGTATTATCCAGAAACTGGGTTGTGGAGGTCAGATAGGCAGTTGCTACATGTAAAATCCTGGTACTCAGCTGCATCCGGTTAGACTGGAAGCCGACCCCAACATAGTTGGAAGAAGGCCAGGCAGATGATGATGATATTCACTATGTTTTCATAAAGCAAGTATGTGGTACGTGTGCCATGTAAATGTAAATATTCGTGTAATAAGGCAAGTACTTCCTTGCCGTACATAGCGCCACTCCCGTCACACCGACCTGGCTGTCTGCCAGCCCCATTAATACCTGTCGCGTGGCGCACATTAACGCGACTTCCTTGCAGTCCGATATTCGTTCAGCCTGGACTGCAGTAAGGCATGTCAGTTCTGATGCTATTCATATTTCTGCAGGGTGCTTTAAAATAGCCTTCAGGAATGGCGGTACTAAAGAGTAGTCATACGAGTACATACATCCGGATGAAGTTGGGCAGTTAAAGTCTTATAGCAGTTTATTTTGGCACTTCAATTCCGTACTGTTTTTAGTCTGAAGGCATATATTGGCAAACCGGCCGATGAAAAATAGTAACCATTCTTTATGTTTCCAATTGATGTTATTTCAAGTTAAAAAAATAACATCTTTATTTCAGAGGTAATTAAGTGGATTTCAGAGTGACTAGCACTATTGAAAAAGTTATAAAAATGTTTGAAGTTGTAGCGTAAACTGAACTTTATTGTGTAAGAATTAAAGTTATATTTCCAAAAACTCATGTTTGTTTACATGTTTGGCAACTAAATCGCGAACGCAGTATTACCTATGTTGGGTTTTCCGATGTGTTAAAATGTAAACTTCTCACAGGTTTAGAACCTTTACTGCGGTGTAATTGCGCAAAACACTATCAGTAGCAATGGGTTTTATTTTTACAGTTCGACAACATTCATTGCGCTATTTACGTTGTTAAGCAGAAACATTTTTTGAGCATATGAAGCAATGGGTTAGCAACATCCATCAAAATGATTCAGATTGAAATTGATATTGTGTTACACAATTAGGCTGCGAGTGCCTTTTGTAATGCTTGTGGCTCATCAGCCATGCCTATTTCTGTCTGGCGGTGGAAGATATTTCCTGAAGAACTACAACAAAGCAACGGTTGATCAGGTTTTTGGATTTTGTAGTGCCCGCGTACGCGTAGCATTGCACATGTTTATAGTGGTTAGCACCATTTTGTGGGTTCAAAACCTAGAAAACACAGTGACACTTCCAAGGTAAAGAAAACAATGTCAAGGCGACAATTTTTCTGCATTACACAACTTTTACCTTTCGCCTACGCAGTGAGCCCACGAAATGTACGCAGAATTTACCGTTAGATACACTTACTATTTAATATCTTAATGCAATATACCACAGTGAAATATTGATATATCTCGATAAACTTATGTGATCAATCAAATAGTAATTTCGCGCAATGGCCGCCCGGGGCGATTGTGCGCAATACCACTTTTACCAAACCGTTATTAATAGGACTTTTGTCAAAACAACATTATTAATTTTACGAATTTTCGCGTAGATATAACACCCGGATTAGAAATAATTGAGACGTAAAAGAGTTCTTTGTTATTTTTCGTGACATTTTAGTTTGTTACGTAAGTGTTAATCTATCTTCATAATTCTATGACAAGAATATGTTGTTAAAGTTTAATAAAATTAATGAGTTTAACATCCGCTTCAAAGGCATCAGACTACTCATCCTAAATACCACCCCGTTTTTATCCTACTACAGGGAAATACCCCAGGGATCAGATAGGCAGTCGCATTATGCAAAATACTGGTGCTCAGCTCAGCTGGTATTCGCACCCGGTAAGACTGGAAGCCGACCCAAACATACTTGGGGAAAGGCTAGGCTTGGGATGATGAGAGAAACTGCCTATGTCACGGAGCATGCATGAGGAAATCCCGCACCTCTCATTGTAGCAGTAGGAAACCTGTGGTGGGATTTTGGACTCTGACATAAATTTCTGTGTTCTCCAGACGGAGGACATCCATGAGGATTATCCTACGCAAAAGATAACCCTCAAAACTACACATGAAATTGAGAAACTCATTGCAGTAGACTGATTTGGACCTCCAAACGCCACACCGTCGTAAATCTCCTGCCTACGTCGACCGCTAAACAAAATCAGTCCACATTAACATGTAAACAGTCACTAGAAATGTCAAGACATTCCATTCAGCACCTGAACCCCACCTTCAAGATAATACGGCTTAAGAATACATTAAGCATTCATTCTTAAGATAGCCGTCACGACAATAGAACGGACTAAACGAAATAATTGCAACCGTTCCCACGGGTCGAGTACCAGCGGGGCTTTAGTCAAAAGTTTAGGATTAATTTAGATTTTGACCCACCTGGTGGTGGACTAGAGTTTGGGTTCCATTACGTGTTTGTTTTGAAAGGGATCGCAAGTGATTTGTTGCTATACATTTTCTTTGCGTTTCTGAAGAATACAGCCTTATTATAGGAATTAAATTCTCTGACAGATAACGCACAGCCTAAATCGCTGACTAACTGAGAATCATGAAATTTTGCACAAGAGTTCTTTAATGACGACGGTGAGCACTACGGATCGATTTTTTTTAAATTAAGAGGCTACCCTTTAAGGGTTTGAATGGAAACTCTTAAGTTTTGCCTATGGAAAATCGTATCGGGCACACGGCTTGTCAACTTATAAAAAAGCGGCCAAGTACGACTCGGACTCGCACACGTAGGGTACCCACCCTACACAGTAAAACGCGGAAAAAATCAACGTTCGATTTGCTGGGCTTTTTACGTTGCCCTTGTTATTCTGCATATAAATACTCCAGCTTAAACAATTTTCCACTAAGTAAATGAAATCATAAACATAGGAGGTAGAAAAAAATATTGGAAAAACTTTCAACTAAAAAATACTTTGAATTAAAATGTTAGCTGAACGTTTTTCTATGAAACCTTTCCTACCAACTGGCCAACCACTCTGAACCCGTATGTAAACTACCCTAGCAACTGAATCACTCTACATCAAGTAAAGCCCAATATTTTGACCGGAATATGAATCACTTCACGTGAGTCACAGTCGTTTGCTTTGTCATAACACTTGTAACTTATTACAATGGCGTGTTAGCTCAATATTTGTTTTACAGAATGCAGTCCATATTATGTACAGTCAAACAGACATAATCAGCCTGTAATGTTCCCACTGCTGGGATACAGGCCTCCTCTCTGTGAGAGGAAGTGGGCTGTAATCCATTACGCGGGTAGACGGCGCATGTCTTCGAGTTTTTGGTTCTAGGACATGCCTGCATGCATGACATGCATGAATACTTTTAAATGTAATTTGATAGATGTTGGTTTTATTCAAAGTACTTTATCCGAGCCTCTTTCTAACGCAGCTATCTTTGTTTATAAAATAGTGAGTAACGTTTTAGAGGCCTAATCGTTTATAAGGTGTGTAGCTTCACTTGTATTAGGTTACGATGGGGCTGGCATGGTCTTATTGTGACCAAAAGCCCCTAAATCTATAAAAGACAATAAAAAAATAAAAAAATAAAAATGACATACCGGTTTCCTCACGATGTCCTTCACCGTTTTGAGAGCAGTGGTGATGAAATAATTTACACAAAGTAAAGCGACTGTCTGGGTTTGAACCTACTACCTAATTAAGTCGCGGCTGTTACCACAGGGCCACCATAGCTCCAGTCAGTCACCTACCAACACGTACCTACGAAAATCGCCCTTTAATCAATCTGCCTGCCTTTTCCCAACTATGTTGGGGTCGGCTTCCAGTCTAACCGGATGTAGCTGAATTCTAGTATTTTACATAGAGCGACTGCCTCTGATTTCTAGAACCCAGTTACTGGGTAACACAACACCCCTTGATAGTTGTCAGAGTTGTGTGTTTCGGTTTTCTCTCTTTCGGGTTTCTGACAACTGTCAAAGATCTACGAAAGACAGCCGGGACCTCGAGGCACGGAGGGGTCTCGATATGTAATGGATGGGTACCGATTTCTCTCTCTACGATATATTTCGCCACGAACCACAAGCCCCTCAAATATCGCAAATTGCCCTTACTCCTGGGAAATAAAGATGCTGTCAATGTCAAACTGGTGGTACCTTAGAACAGAGGTTGAGTGTACACCAGCTGAATACAGTTGCAGTCTTATTTGAATATTTCTGTTAATTACTTATACTTGAAGCAATTAAATAAATCATAATCGTAAATCGTTAAATCAATTATAATCACATAAACTAGCCCGGCTTAGCTTAAAGGGAGTTGAAAAACAAGAGGCATTGAAATTAGTTTACCGAGCTGTGTGGAGAGGGCTTTTATTCTGCGGTCTGCAAATGTTTTCACGACTTTCTTCTGCCCGCGACTTCGTTCATGTGGAAGTCGGAAGGTGAGCCACAATTTTGTAAAACTTTTTCGGCCCCTGACAAACCTCGTCGCATCGCATCGCCTGCCCGCGCTATAACTTCGTTTTCGCTCGGCGTTCTTTCTGACTTTTTTTTATTTTGCTCGGCTCCTAATTAGCCTAGCGTGATGTAAAGCCTTCCTGAAGAATTGTGCTATCAAATGCAAGAAGATTTTTTCAAATCCAACTGGGAGTTCCAGAGATTAGCGCGTTCAAACAAACAAAAAAACAAACAAGCACTTCAGCTTTATTTTTACACCTATAAGGAAGTTTTTTTTTTACCAGCGAATTTATTTCGGAGCACCAAGCAATGTTTAAAAAAAAAAATCAGTTATAAAATAATCTGAGTGACTGGTTTGTAGTTTTTTTTTTTTAATGGTGCTTCGCATTCTTCCTGGATATTAAACTAAGAGCCGATTTTTCAATCATCTGATAACTTTATGCGAGGACTCATTTTAAAATTTTGACAGTTCTTCCATACAAAAACTGTCAGAAACCAATTTTATTCCACGAATAAAAATTATCCGTCCATTGAAAAATCAACCCTAATACAACAAACAAGCACCGTATTCTTTTTCTCTTTGCTTTTCGATAGCAATAGCAATAGCAACTGTCACCTCCCACACGTAATTGGACCACATATCAGTGAAAATACCTCTTCTCATCCATCAGGCGTGCATAGCATCTCAAATAGAAAGTGAGCTATTACCATTGTCGCAACCGATCTGTAACATATGACCTATGACTTATCTAGTGGATAGTAATGAGCTGGTATCATTCAATCGGTTTGCAATCGTACTATTTGATAGATATGCTAATGTATGGAGGTATGCGAGAAGGAGATTTGTAAAGGTCGACTTGTGTATATGTAATTAAGTAGGTACTGACCTAAAATTTCTAGGTATTTGTGTCAAGTAATTGAACGGTAGTGTTCAAATTAATTTAGAGTCCTTTTACTCTCTCCATGTATGAGAGAGTAAAGGGACTCTAAATTAATTTTGAATATTTCTTGAGGAAAGTTTTGAGTATGAATGTCGATGGCTATAAGAGTAGGGGGAGACCAAAGAAACGATGGATGGACTGTGTGGATGATGATATGGTTAGAAAGGAGGTGACTACCGAGATGACGACTGATAGAGAAGTGTGGAAGAAGAAGACATGTTGCGCTGACCACGAATACATTGGGATAAGGGGAGGAGAATGATGGTGATGATGATGATGATCATGATCTCCTGTAAAAGGACTGTACATTAATGTTGAAAAAATTATCTTTATTTAAAGAATAAGGATGGAAGGTGGCTACTATCTTTTCTATTAGTCAAATCACGGGAAAATCAACGAAAAAAACGAACGGAACGAAAATAGAACTAATAATCGATTAAGATACAATAAAATAATAGTCAGTCTTCTCTTAAAAAGTCTGTTCCAACTATCACTAAAAGATCGTCAAAAAATGCATGGAGGTCGATAGTTTCTGCATAGAATTATAATCTTAATTATGTAAGTACACTATATAAATTATAGATACAAATGTAGAAATTTTACATAGTGTGATACAAAATGGGCGGTCATATCTCTAAAAGCGATCTTTTAAAGACAACCTTTAAATAATAATAAAATTAAAATAAAAAGGTTTATTGCTGATACTTGTACAACTTTTACAGTAAATCTTACATAGGGACCTCCTTTTGAGTAAAAGGTATACTTGTGCTAGAAGGCCCCGCTCTTCAATGGATCCTTTGGATTGATTAAAAGGATATCCTGTTAGAAAAATGAACTTATGTATAAAGTATATATGATTTATTCGCAGTTTTACACAGCAACATTAATTGGCCAGTTTGTCAAAGAATCAGAAAACAAACATGTTAAAAGTGCTCAAACAAAACACTGTTTTAGCCAAACGACATGTTCTAGACAATATGTGACATGTTTGTTTGTCGGCGAGTGCAAATTGAGTGGACATTAGCAATACAAGTGGCACAACTGTACTTTGTTAGGATGAGGTGGCACTGTCAGCGATTACAAAAGCATAGGCCATCTACGGTCCGATAGGAGTTGCACGTCTTCCGGATCTGGCTAATCAAAAAAATGAAAAATCGCAATGACAGTATAAAAACGAAAGTATCCCAAAGGGTCCCAAAAGGTCCCTTTTATTAAAGTGTATAAAATCGTCGTGCAATAGTGGCCTATGTCCAGCAGTGGACTGCTGAACACAGCACATGCGGCATGCTGTAGATGATGATCAAAGTGTGTGGTTGAAATTAAATGACTTAATAACTCCTTCTATAAATGGTTTCAGCATACAATCACTTTATTAGAAACAACAGGACGTCTGGAATGGTGAAATAATAAGTTAAACTTATCGCAAAATACGCCTTTTGAACGTGAAGTTGCGGACTCGCCCGAAATACAATACAAGTTAAAGTTAGTTGTAGTTTATGGTAGCTACCTACCTAGCAACCACGTAAAAGAGCAGAGCTGTCAGTCTCAATATTCCACAACAACAATGAGGCCACTAGTAGATCTTGACACCTTTGGTTTCGTTAGTGGAATTCGCCCTAAGAAGGTAACTTTCATCGTGCTTTTATCGACCAAAAGATATCCTTTCCCGCTAATCGCCAATTCTATCGCCATAGCCTCTCAGTCCTTGAACCGTTAACTAACGTGACCGGCAGTAAGTCCTTTGGTCTGCAAACAAATAACTATGAGGTTAAGTACACGTTCAATCTTCACAATTCTTGTATTTCTTGTATGTCCGACTTTTACACAATTTATCGCACTTTTTTATGTGTAAAGAGGATTTTAAAGACGTTCATTTTGTAAATAGTATTTGACATGAATAAAATAAGTGAGTTGATGATGATGACTTGTTTTGTGGCATCCATTAGACACAAAACCACTTGATTTTTCCATCGATGTTACAGAAAAAAATTCCTTGTTTATCACCTAAAACCTTACTTACTGTTATTTACAGAACATGGATAAAATGACCGAGAAAATACAGAAAGAACATAGGACGTCCTGCAGTGCAGCATGACGAGTTGATGACTTCAAACGTATCGCGGAATACCAGGATACGACTGGCACAGGCCGAGGTAAGTGCATGCAAATGCAAAATACCAATCCCTTAAATTGTTATGGACCAGGTGGTAGTTCAGTATTACGATGATGACAAACCTGAAATCAGCTGCTCCCTACAATTTCTCAATGTAAGGGCTGGTCTCATAGTAAAAGTTGTTCATAATGATGAGTATAATCACCCCTTTTCAGTTTTTTTATTACATATTGTGGATCAGTGTCAATAACAATGAAAAATCGCGGTGTCTTTCAATAACTTCAATAATTTAAAGCTGTGGCCTGAAGTCTTAAATCTTTTGCCACCAAATCTCACCCTTATCACTATTTGTTATCTTTCTTACCTAAGTTTACATTACAATTATCCAAGCGCACCGTTCAGCACCACACAGTCGCCCACGCTGGCCCACTATAAGTTACACGATGGCCGACTTATTGTGATATAAACGTAATCGGGTCTAGGTCGCAGTTTATAGCTTTTTTGTTACTAATATTTATTATCTGGGTGTATGGAATATTTTTGAAGGGAACCGTGAAATTTTTCTTAATTATTTTTTGACGAACCTCAGCTACCCTGAATCTGCACACGTGCTTAACAGTATTTTATGAAATACAAAACATATTATTATTATTTTAAGACTGTTAGTTTAATATATAACATAACATCACGCCTGTAATCCTCGAAGAGTTAGGCAGATGTGTACCTATATTACACCCACATTATGCCAGTTATGTTTAAGTCGCATGTATTAGGGGCAGGCCCATTGCCGTCAACCGGACTCAAATCCAGGCTCTGGATTGCTTCTGAGAAATTCCAGATGAAAAAACCTAATAACACGTTGCCCGACCCGGGAATCGAACATTGCTCTCAGCAGTACCGCTTGCGACCATTAGACCAACGAGGCAGTCGTTAGCTAGTTATCCGTTAGCTTATATATGTATAATGCAAATATCTTGTTTGAAAATATTTAAAGAAACAAAAATATAGCTAAAACAAATTATTTTCTCGTATCATCACAACAAATTGTTAGAAAGATACACTCGCATACTTGTACAAATCACTTCATTGGTACTCAACACAGTAAAATAGCAATTGTAACTCGTGACCACTTTCATCATCTCTAGCTGAGAGAAAAAGCAATTTTCACCTTTCCCGCCGTTTTTCATCAAGTCATCTATGGGTTGCCACAACTCAAAAGCATCAAATGTTAAAAATGACAATGTTGCAACGCACAAATAATATTAGTTAAATAGTCGATTATTGTGTATGCAAACACTATGATTAAGTATGAGAATAAGTAATAGAACAGAATAAATAAGCCAGTCAGCAAAATGAAGGTGCTATACCTTCTCAGTACGTCTTAGATGTATTAAATGAAGGTGCTATACCTTCTCAGTACGTCTTAGATGTATTAAATGAAGGTGCTATACCTTCTCAGTACGTCTTAGATGTATTAAATGAAGGTGCTATACCTTCTCAGTACGTCTTAGATGTATTAAATGAAGGTGCTATACCTTCTCAGTACGTCTTAGATGTATTAAATGAAGGTGCTATACCTTCTCAGTACGTCTTAGATGTATTAAATGAAGGTGCTATACCTTCTCAGTACGTCTTAGATGTATTAAATGAAGGTGCTATACCTTCTCAGTACGTCTTAGATGTATTAAATGAAGGTGCTATACCTTCTCAGTACGTCTTAGATGTATTAAATGAAGGTGCTATACCTTCTCAGTACGTCTTAGATGTATTAAATGAAGGTGCTATACCTTCTCAGTACGTCTTAGATGTATTAAATGAAGGTGCTATACCTTCTCAGTACGTCTTAGATGTATTAAATGAAGGTGCTATACCTTCTCAGTACGTCTTAGATGTATTAAATGAAGGTGCTATACCTTCTCAGTACGTCTTAGATGTATTAAATGAAGGTGCTATACCTTCTCAGTACGTCTTAGATGTATTAAATGAAGGTGCTATACCTTCTCAGTACGTCTTAGATGTATTAAATGAAGGTGCTATACCTTCTCAGTACGTCTTAGATGTATTAAATGAAGGTGCTATACCTTCTCAGTACGTCTTAGATGTATTAAATGAAGGTGCTATACCTTCTCAGTACGTCTTAGATGTATTAAATGAAGGTGCTATACCTTCTCAGTACGTCTTAGATGTATTAAAAGAATCTATCTCCCTATGTTCAGATTACCAGGTTTGCAAACTTTTTTTCCAATAAAACCGTTGACTTGATCCTTTAGTGGGACATACTATTATTATGATCAGCCATTTGTGTCCCACGGCGGGGCAAAGGCCCCTTAGAAAGAAAGAAAAAAGAAAATACATTTATTTGCAGTAATAATGACGCAAAGATTACAAACACAAAAAAGAACAAGTTTTGGGAAAATATGCGTCACATCACGCTAATCAGGCGTTCCGGCCTTTCCCTCCTTCCACTTATACACAGTTGTTTGTGGCCAATCCTTAAGAAATTAGTCGAGTTCATCTTCTTGTTTTGTATACCTACGTAAGAATATTTTTTCCCCATCTGACTTCTTGAACCCGTGTCAAACTTTTGATGCTCAACAAGTATTGTGAAGAGGGTCTTCAAAAGATGCCGAGAGAGACAAAAACTATTCTAACACCTTATTTATCGACCTTGACATTTTAAGTTAGGTGCCTACTTTTTGAGTTTGTTTTGATATACTTATTTAAACTAAAAATTACTTAAATAAGCGTCATTACTTGCAGAGTGACACGCTTGCCCAAAAATTACACGACGATATTTTCAAATTACGCGACGAACGTTACAAATTATATAATTTTTAAAAGCGTAAACACGCCGAACTCCAGTCGCGTAAGTTTTGAAAGAAGGTCGTTACGCTAAGCACTGTCGGAAAATATTGTTCTGACAGCATTTGTAACATTAGGTACGCGGGTTTCCTCCATTCGTGATATTATAACCATTTCCTGGTGCAAAAACAATGTCTATCAAATCCAAAATCATGTTAAATCAAGCACAACACAGCACACGCTTGTAACGACGATGATGTGATCAAATGATGACACTGCGCACAAAAAAGCGCTTATTTCAAGAAGGTCATAAGGCCATTGTCAGTTCGGCTCGGTCTTAAGGTAGATGGGAAACTGTTTGTGTGTTTGTCTGTAAATCCATTGCAAACCTGCTAGGCTCGAAAAAATTGTAAGTCACTGAAATATTATTTTGTTCTGTGTGGATAGCGGGATGTGTCATTTACAAAAACCACCGACCCACCCTATACCAGAGAACCCCAAATACTACAGAATACCAAAGGGATTGGCGTTTCCATTTCCGAAACTTAGCTGAAATGTATACCGGTATCCTCATCAAACTGAAACACAGAAACGCTGCTTAGCGGCAGGCTGAAAAAGCTGCTACCTACATCCGTTTCCCTCTCGCATGATATTGGGTCATCATCATCAGCAGATTGCAGGACCGACTTGACGCTCCATCGAGTTGAGTGAAAAAAGGAAACGGAGGCCTTTGCCCTGCGACAATACAGGCTGATTGTGTATTGTATCATCATCAGCCTGCAACAGTCCACTGCTGAACATAGGCCTCTCCAATTCTACGACATTCAACTCAATTGTCGGCAACCCTCACCCAGCTAGACTGCCTTTCATCTTAGTGGCTAAATTAATAAGGCTGGCTCATAAATAAACCCACGCCGTCTTCCCATGTGGGCAGGCAGCGATCCTTACATACGTACTCCTTTTTTGCTTCGTTTACGTTGATACAAGTTCATCTGGTCATACGAGCGCGCCAGTTGCGAGTACTACGCACCTGACCTTTCTGAAGTACATCATACGGCTGGAAAAAAATGAATACCTCAACGGGGCTATTATTAATCTTCTTCAAACTGACAAGTCCTGCCACATGATAAGCCTAGTTTCATATTTGACAGACAGCCGAAATATCTAAGACACGGGAAGGTGGATGTAATGATGTCATGCGCCGGTTAATGCACATATTGAGTGCAAAAACTAGATTGATTCTTTTGAGTAACGCTCCACAAAAAATATCAGTATTGTTATGTACATAAAAGGTATTATTAGAGTTAGATATTAATAATTTATCATTTTGTTTCTATTGTTGTAAGGTAAGAAGGATAAAATCAGAAATAAAACCAAGACCGGAGTTTCGCGACATAGCTTGCAGAGTAAGCAGATTTAAGTGGCAGTGGGCTGGCCATGTTTGTCGAAGGACTGGTGGGTGGTGGAGTAGACGAGTCCTGGAGTGAAGACCGCGTATTGGCAAGCGTAGTGTGGGACGCCCCCAGCTAGATGGACTGACGACCTTAAGAAGGTGGCTGGGACGGACTGGATGAGAAAGGCGGAGGACAGTGCGTTGTGGCGCAGCCTGAAGTGGCCTATGTCCAGCAGTGGACTACGATAAGCTGAGTTGATTGTTTTAAGGTTTAGATTAAAATGGCATCTTGTTAGCCTATGCCCGTTTTTCATAAGGTATATTTTCAGTTTCAAAGGAAGTCAGATTGTTTTTATATTTCAGTAAGTGTCAGAGCAATACTGTAATACTTGGCTCTTCTAACTTAACAGACAGCTGTGCTGCTGGGGAGTTTTTTTGCGCCACTTCTTCTTCCCAGCTAACTAAATCTGTAGGAAATGGTGAAGGGTGGGCGTTTGGGAGCGTACTCTGAAAAGAAAGACCGAAACAAACTTAGAGGTTACAGTCTCTATTAAAGTCCAGACATAATCTTGGTCAGATCATGTGAAGACCATGCACATTAGTGTCTGGAATGGTCTTTTGCGGAAAGAACCACACAGATTGAGTGGACCTGTCCAGGCAGTACACGCATTTTGTTCATTGTTCCGTTCGTTAATAAAGATATTTGAAAATAATCTGCCGATCTCAAACTGTAAACTACTGCATATCGTCACACATCCTAATGGAAGAATGAAGCTCTACTTCTTACTAGTCACTTACTTTAAAATCAGGTCAGAAATCAATGTCCTTTAATGAATGACTAGCTTTTATGAGCTTCGAAACTAAATCCAGGCCTAGTTTCAATACTTTTTTGCTTAACATAGGAAGCACAAGGAGATCAGTGTGTGTCCCGTTACACAAGCGGTAAGCTTTCCGAGCGACAAAGCGGGACAAGTGACAAACATCCGGTTATCAATCGCTCAATATATCGAGTGTCCCCTTTTATAACGTTCTTCGTATAGAATAGTTATAGGTAGAGGGGATATTTCTTTTGTATGTAATTTTTTTTTTTTACTTTTTAAGATGTTATTTGTGTCATTATCATAATTTCAGCCCAGAATCACCTACTGCGGGGTATAGGCCTTCCTTTTAATACTTTCCGGTTCCGTACGTCCCTAATCCAGGTGCTTCCCGGGACTTTGCCGATATCGTCAACATAAAGCGGTTTTGGACGGTCCTGGTTTCTTTGGCGTAATCTTGGCCACTATTCGGTTACAGCTTTTGGTAGTGTACCTAATAAGTACTAGCAACTCCGAAGGGTTGTGAGAAATTCTTCAATGCCTTAAGAAATGGAAGGCCAAACATGCCTTAGCATAACTTGCTTTTCTTATTATTGTGTCTAATAGTAAATAGTAATAAGAGAATAAAAGATTTCAAGACTGGAATAGGCTGACCAGATTCGAATTCAACCTCGACTGGTTTCTTCGCCACGACTTATATAAAAAGAAAAAAAAAACAAGCTTATCAATATCCCACTCCAGGGCAAAGGCCTTTTCTGAGACAGGGAAGGCACGAGCATTGATCACCACGCTTGCTCAAGACGGGTTGGCGATTTCAGACTTATATTAACTATACTAGTCCAGGTTTCCTCACGCTGTTTCCCTTCACCGATGTCAGCAGTAGCAGCAGTGTCCAAAATAAACTTAGAAAGTACAGACGCCGCACATCAAGCTACCCGAAACTGTCAAATTTTCCCAATCAACTTTGAACCTAATGCTTTAGCGATAAAGTTGAAAATCTATTAAAGAAATTTGACAAATTGTAGTAGCTTGATGTGTTGGCGTCTGGACAAATGAAATGAAAATGTCGCATTGGTACTTGCCCGGATTGACACATAATTAGTTGTGTTTACAGTTTCTTAATTACTCCTTACGACACACACGGAAGAGCTTGAGTGGTCTATTCCTGGCCACCAGCGGCGCCACAACTTGTCTCAATAAATAACTAAAATTCTAGCACATTTATTTTATCATTAAAAGTGCATGACAGATATATACTATCCCTTTATTAATCCAGAGGTTTAAGTTTGGCATATACTCCGAATCTTATCTATACTAATAATAAAGCTGAAGAGTTGGTTTGTTTGTTTGAAAGCGCTAATCTCAAAAACTCCCAGTCGGATTTGAATTTTTTTTTTTGCATTTGATAGCCCAATTCTTGAGGAAGGCTATAGGTTATTTAACATCACGCGCTGACCCTCAGGAGCTGAGCAAAAAAAAGTCAGAAAGAAACCTAATCACAAACGAAGTATTAGTGCGGGAAGGCGATATGATGCGACGGGTTGGGTTGGGGGAGAAAGAAATTTCACGCGGACCAAGTCGTAGGCAGGAGCTAGTTTAAACATCCAACTTTTTGTGTTGATGCTGAGAATTTTTTACAAGCAAAACCTCCATCCCACACTGAAGTTAGATTAAAAAATTATACTGCTATAAAAGGTGCTGGTAGGCTGCTCTTAAAACTTAAAAGGCCTGAAGAGGTGAGCTGCCAATAATGTCAATCCATAGTATCAGGTGGAATTACAGCTCACTTCACGTTAGTTTTCACGGCGGAGATTTTTACAGGGCCCTAATTCACTATGACCACTTAACGATTCCTTACCGAAACCACGTCAATTCCTAAGCTAATCCCGCCAACCTCGCGTTGATTTCGCACGGTTTCGTTTATTGTGTCATAGAGAATTACGGCCTAGAACATACCGGCTGGTTTTAAAACAATCTACTACCGGTGTTTGCAGGGCACTTTTGAATTGTGAAGGAGGCAGTTCGATAAGCCGTGTTGTTTGGGGACGGAAATAGACACGACTGTTCATTTCCCTTGATCTACACCTCACCTCTGCTTTCCCCAGCATGTGGGCTACACCACATTTTGCCCGTAATGTTAAAGGTCATCAGCTGCCCAGCCTTTTCCCAACTATGTTGGGGTCGGCTTCCAGTCTAACCGGATTCAGCTGAATACCAGTATTTTACATGGAGCGACTACAATCCAGTTACTGGGTAATACGATACCCCTTGGTAAGACTGGTTGTCAGATTTTCGGGCTTCAGACTACCCGTAACGACTGTCAAAGATCCACGAATGACAGGCGTGACCAACGGAGAGGACTCGGTATGTAAAGATGGTCACCCATCCACAGACTAACCGTGGCAAGCGTAGCTTAACCTGATCGATCAACCTGAGCGGCTGTTATTATTTAGCAACGGGCCCCTCTAATGTTAAAGGTCCCATGTAAAAATTGGCGGGTCGATTACAATAATAATAATGGTTAAATAAATAAATAATATAAAACATCTTATAACTATCATATCTACATTTTATTATATCACAGTCAACATCTGCTACTTTATCTGTGTGTACAGATATGGGTCAGACTCAGAGCCCACATGCAGGTTTATCTAATCTGATGCCGAAGTCAATGACCGGCCAAGTGGCTGACAATGCTCCTCGATTTGTTGTGTGTGGAGTTCCTGTGACCCGATTTAATAATACGAGGGGAGTTCGATAGCCCCAATGAAAGATTGCTCCACATACGTCGGGGGCTAGACTTTTTTGTGAGTTGCCTAATTTGGAAAATCGGAGCAGTTTTTTGTGATGTCTGGTTTTTGTAAGCAAAGGATTGAAGTTTATCTTAAGCTCTCCTGAACTAATTTTATTCTAAGTCATTCCATCATCTGCCTTGCGTTTTCCCAAGGGGTCGGCTTCCAGTCCCACCGGATGCAGCTGAATACCATTATCTATTTATTTATTTATTTATCCTCACACTGGAACGCCATACGACAATTACACCAACGGAGCAAAAAATCACTTCATGTGCTGCTTTCCATCCAACCTGTGCGCGATGGACATCGAATGAGTGGCGATGGATCACGGTACGCTCACGCAGCGTGAATAAATGAATGAAACGAAAAATATTAAAATGAATTATATTACATGAAGCGACTATCTGGCCTCCACAGCCCAGTTACTGGGTAATACGATACCCTTGGTAAGACTGGTTGTCAGACTTTCTGAGGACCCGTAACGACTGCCAAAGATCCACGAATGACAGCCAGGACCAAAACGTGCTTTCCGAGCCACGCAGGTGTTTCGATATGTAATAATAGATGATCACCCATCCATAAACGGACCGCGGCAAGCGTAACTTAAGCTTCGATCGACCAGTGCGGCTGTTATTATGTAGCCAATCCTAATGAATGAAGAAGCAAATTATTTATTGATTATTTGTTTGACTACACTAAAATGCGCCGGTTCTACTGTTCTTACTTAGATAATTCATCATCAGCATTACGATCATCAGCCTCATAGGCCTCTCCAACGACATTCAGCTCGGATTATTTATTATCTATTGCTAAATAATTAAATAAATATGTATCCAATTGTTGGTAGTGTATTGACACTACCAACAATTGCCCAACATTCTTCGAGTGCATGCGCTTGAGTCGCTCCACGCATGCGCGTTACACTTTGATGATAACAATAACTAGAATATTACCCTTTCCTAACCTATTAGGACACCCTTCTTATGTCGCACGTGGCTTACTTACAAACATTTCCAGAGCATTTTGAACTTTATTAAGCAAAACATAGAGTAAAAAATAAGTTATTAAGTTATTCAAAGAACATCTTAACTTCTACGCAGTTTAGTAATTGTAAAGAATTTTAAATCTTAGTGTTGTGAAAATAAAGTTGTAATTTGAAGAGAGCTACAAAATTTTAATTGAAGTGATATTTGTTATGAAAAGCATAAAAGACGAAAACTTATTACGCAGCTTTTATTAAATTAACAAACCATTTTCAACCCAATTTTCTTTGAGTTACAGTTAGAAATTCATTAACACTACAATCTTATACAGGTTGATGGGAAATTAAACATTAACCTTGAAGACATAAGGTGTAAGTTCGAGTGACAGCGTTTAGATGCGTACACGCACATGTTCTCCTAAAAACAACACGTGTTTGTTTGTCACTAAGTTTGTAACGATGCGGGCGATGCCCGGCGGCTGCATAAGTATGATCGAATACACAAGTGTAATGTAATGGCTGTTACAAAAACTTCATAGTTTTCATTCAACAATATTTACGCTGAAAGAAAGAAGCGTTCACACATTATTTTAAGCTAACCTGCTCTGACAGATGTCTTGAATATTTATAATGATATGAAATGGAAATTGTTTGTTCTGTAAATAGGACATCGCATGACTTTTACACGACACATTATAAAAAAAAAGCTAGTTGACGTAGGGATTTCCTATCTGACTACTCTGAGAAAAAAAGGCTGAAACAAACTCAGAGGTTACAGGTCACAGTCTCTTTTAAAGTCCAGATATAATCTTGACCACAGAACTGTTAGAAGAGGTACCTTGACCACGTAGGTTAATGTCTGAAATGGTCTTTTGAAGAAAGTACCACACAGATATGGGCTACTACCGCACAGGCGCACATATATTAGTAGAATGGTTTATGTAGGCTACTTCTTACAGTAATTTCTTATCAGTAATATTCAGTCTGATCTGTAAAATATTCAGTAAAGATTAGGAGCCACCTTTAAACCAGTCCAAGAGAGAATATCGCCATTTCCAAATGTTTGGCAGGTAACTAAGAAGTGTCTACGGGTAATTACATGCCGAAAATGCCTCACTGCGATACCGCTACCTCGATGTCACCTCCATGTAAAACAAATATAGGCTAATAGACATGCACGCACATGCCGAAGGATACCACATTGCGAAATATCGCAGGATCCTCAATATCGATTTATGTACTTCGATGCCCTCAAAAAAACAAAATAATTATTTTGTTTTCACATCGCGGTCGACGGAAAATGTCATCTATGTGATCTCGTGGCTCGTGATTGATTAAATTGGTACAACTTGTTCTTCTGGAGTAGATAAAGTACAGCACAAACACATGACTGAGCAACTGAGCTTTCAGGTGCGACTGAACCGACTTGTTCACAACGCAATCCATGTAGCAAATCGAGGTATCGAGATATCGACCGCGATCGCGAGCTTCTTCGGCATGTAATTACCTTAAGAACTTAAACTAGGAGATGACAGCTGCATGAAAGATAAAGAAGAACTGTAAAACAAATTACTTTCACAGCATAAAAACTTACATTATTTTATAAGCACTCTTTAAACCCCGATGGTGCCCGACTGTACCCGATCTATTTGTCGAGGGTTCGGGTGGTCTCGGGGGCAACTAAGTTAATTCCGTACAAGATTTTTATTGGGTAATAAAACATTAACCCCCTGTTTGTTGACGTATTATAGGGATACGACGAGTAAGGCGGTATGGTGATGTTTATGAACAGTGTTTTTATGAATGGCTTCTAAGTAGGTACTACTTCTATCTACAACTCTTGTTTTGGTCTCTAAACTTTGACAAACAGTTGCTTCGTAGCATTAAATAAGCGAATGACCCACTGCTGCGGAAATACAGACTAAACCCAGTCAATATGGTAGTCGTAACCTATTTTAAATTACTGCAATTAAAACTAGACAGGTGTACTAGTAATTTCAGTTTGTTCTCTGAAGTACCTTCAGTTAGCAGTATTATTAATCAATCACCAATTTGCTATGGTAAGAACTAAGCTAGATGTAACATTAAAGAGAAATAATGACTTTAATAATAGACTGCACAAATCAACAAACTACCTATTTATATAGAACACGGCAGCTTTAAGAATTTCCTGAACTCGGTAATCTGTACGTCCTGCAGCATCTTTCTAATTTAGAAGAAAATTAAGTGACGCATAACAACTCTTCAGCATTGGCGTAGCTAGGGATTTTGTCTAGGGAAGGCAGCCGTCCAGCTGTACTAACCACAGTCAATTAATGAGAGATCATAACTGACGTCTAGAAATAAATAATCCCAACTAAATCATTTCATATAAAGTAGGTTGCCAAGACTTAAATAACGCTTTCACTGTTAAAAAGTTATCAGATCTAATGTAGAGCCCAGCCCCCAACTCTACAAGGCCTATTTCTACAAACCTTATAACTTGTCAAATGTACGGCTTGCCCATTTCGCGGCCGTCGCACGGACACTCTAATGGGCTTATAGTAAGAAATTAAGTCACTGGTATTTTGTATATTGTGTCATGCGATAGTTCAAACCCTAATAAAAGCAATTAAACAGTGAGTAATTCTTCAATACTGTCGATTTTTCTAGGGTGGGAAAAGAAGTTACTCGGGTGGGTATTGTTCACCCTTACCCCCCGAGCTACGCCCATGCAGCTCTTCACCAACAAGTCACTAGATCCACTCCATGTCTCCTCTCTACTGGTTAATTCTATACTGTATCTTATCGTTTGTTTTGTCTGATGTATATATCTGGTGTATTGTGTGTCTTTTAGTTTGTGCCAAATAAATGTATTTTCTTTCTTTCTTTCTTTCTTTACACCACGTCAGTGTTGGTAGAGTTCATAAGAGACTACAAATAAAAAATCCGTCTATCACAATTAGCGTTCTTAGGATGGTTATAATCACCACCCTTGGCAACAGAACCGATGATTCACATCCAAAACATTCGCCCATACATCACAAGCCGATCGAGCTGATCACAACAAAGGAAGTCGATCAGATAATGATCATGTAGGCAAGTCATCGGTATGTGGTCAGTGCGCATAGTTGACCCGCTGACTGGCGCCGGCGGCTGGTGACGTGCACAGGTGATCGGCAGAAGGGTAGGTAGTGGCTTGACATTGGCACATGTCATAGTTGACAACAAGTTGGATTTACTGAGCAGATTAATTAAAAGTGAGGTTCAGAGAACATTAGTTATGCTCTGGATGAGTGGCCATTTTAACGCAGCAACGCGTACTTGAGAGTGTGCGTTGAGTAATCAACCGTTATTGTAAGAAGAAAATACCGTGAGGATCGGAAAGCAAACCTAGCCAACTCCAGACATCTCCTCTCTGTGAAGAGAGGAGATGTCTTGAGTCTGCTAGGTTGCGATGACGCTTTGGTGGTCACCAACCTTTGGGAGTTGTTAAGGTGAGCTGGCAGTCGCTCCACGTCATCATCTGCATCTGCCTAGCCTTTTCCCAACTATGTTAGGGTCGGCTTCCAGTCTAACCGGATGCAGCTGAATACCAGTATTTTACATGGAGAGATTGCCTACCTGACCTCCACAACCCAGTTACTGGGTGTTGCGATACCCCTTGGTAAGACTGGTTGTCAGACTTTCGGGCTTCTGACGACCCGTAACGGCTGTCAATGATCCACGAATGACAGCCGGGACCAACGTCTTAACGTGCTTTTCGAAGCACGGCGGGGTGTCAGCATGTGAAGATGGTCACCCATCCACGGACCAACCGCGGTAAGCGTAGCTTAACCTGATCGACCGACCCGCACGGCTGTTATTACTTAGCTACAAGCTAAAGAAAACTGAACACTCGACCATAGGATCAACTACATACATCAAAGAGTCGAGTCTATCGAGAGTGATTGGCACTGCCATCCACAACATCCATTTTAACATCACTGTAGTCCGGTGGTCTTATAATTGCCGATTCTTGTGAGAAAAAAAATGCACACAGAATATAAATGTGCATCAAGAACTAAATGGAACTTCTCACTATCCTGCACACTAACATCCGCTGTGACCCACAAGTTGACATCGCCATCCATATACAGACTCCTCGACTATTTATAACTCACCTTATCCAGCGGATAACTGACTGATCTCAACTGAGACAGGCTAAAATTGTGCGCTAATTACATTCCTGTACACATAGAATGTATTTATTCGTATATCGACGGATGTTGACTGGAATAAACGCACGATAACGTTGGAGGTGTTTGTGTGAGAGAACGTTATTTATATTTGATCTTGGGGCAAAAAGATAATGGATCTTGGTATTGTGAGTCTCTTAATCTATTGTTTTATTAAAGTTATAAAGAACATTCATGCAAAAACTAACGCCTCCTTCCCACGGGGGTAGGCAGATACTACAGAAAACCACCAACTACGATCGTGTCATACTTCTTTTGCTGCACGTTCATACATCTGGTCATACACGCCCGCCGGTTGCAAGTGCTACGCACCTGACCTTTCTGAAGAACATCACCGATAAAGAATACGTCTTTCTAGCTAGGGCGTCCCCTCCCGGCGTTTTCACTCACACCTGCCCTGTAAATACCTTTTTTTAGTCGCCTTTCTTTTAGGATTGGGTGTGTATAACTTTTATACTAGTAGGGCTCGGAGGAGGTGCAGAGCTTGACTTCGGGGAGGTGGAAATGGAAAAATAAAGATTTTTTTTAACATTTGTGAAAAAAAATTGACCCAGTAGCAATCAAAATGTAGAACGGGCAAAGTATATTTCACAAAAATAAAACAGTTTTGCGGCTAAAGCACAAAACCGGTCGAAGTGGAGGTGCTTGGCATATACATAGTTAGTATCAGTGTGATAAGACTAACATCCCTGGAGCTCGTTGCTAAGTGATAACAGCCGCACGGGTCGATCGGTTCGCGGATGGGTGATCACGGTGCCTCGGTAAGCACGTAAAGACGTTGGTTCCGACTCTCATTCGTAGATCTTTGACAGTCGTTACGGGTAGTTAGAAGTCCAAAAGTCTAACAACCAGTCTTACCAAGGGGTATTGTGTAGCCCAGGAACTGGGTTGTGGAGGTCAGATAGCCAGTCGCTCCATGTAAAATACTGATATTCAGCTGCATCCGCTTAGACTGGAAGCCAGCCCCAAAATAGTTGGGAAAAGGCTAGGAAAATTGATTGAAGTCTAGCATTCTTGTCTCATTCCGAAGCCGTTTTCATGAACCCTTCAGACATTGAAAGTGTCAAGTGCGTTCATTAATCCACCACACACTATGCGCAAGAGAATGCGTGCGCGAGTGACTCACGGGCGGGTAGGATGGCCTGCGCGCGCGCTGGGTCAAGGTGCAGCGCTGACCTTCCGTGTGTCACTACACTACTGCTATCTAACGACCGGCCGAGAATAATAGCGGTTACTGGGGTTATTTTAAATCATATGGCTGGTGAGTTTTAATTAAAAATATTAAGTTATTAGCTTCTGTCCGCGAATTCATTCGCATTGTAAGACACCACAATAATCAAATAACCATGCTTCTTTCTTTACAAAAAATTTAGAAAATAGGAATGCAAATGATGTTAAATTATTCCTTAGTGGTGGACTGGAGGCCGACGGAGTTTTATAAAATTGTGGCTGTTATTTTAGTATACTGTTTATCTTACAACTTCCACACGAACGAAGTCGCTAGTTGTTAATAAATAAAATGGCCTTACGTAAAAATTCTCAATAATAGAAATTCCATGGATTCTAAAACAATGCGAAACCTCGACGAATTCTCAAAAAGTATGACTACTTAAAAATAGTTCCAATTAACAGAATTGTTACGTAGCTACTATACAGGACTAACGTGAATCAATACGAAGCTAATGAATCGAATGCCGTCACTAACGATGTTAGTTCATTACGTCAGCCTCGGTATTTTTCTGTAGGTCTAGGTGCCTAGATATTGCAAATTGAGTACCCATTGAAAATCGTTTTTTTAATAACGGTCGTCGTGACCCCCAAAAAAATACATATATTCGTTTTGTCGTTTTTCGTGTGTTTAAAAAATATAGAAAAACGCAGGAGCTCATTGGGCATCCAAAAATTCGTCCGCACATTATATATTATCAACATCTCTCTTATTATTCTGAAAATTACTATCAATCAATTTTACCAATCTCACCCAAGCCTGAAGCCTCCATAATAGAAAACCTTTATTTACATGCGCATTAAGAAATCTTAAATACAATTATGCAACGTAACTCTAAAATATATATTTTATGTACCAACACGTATGCGAGCATAACGGAAAAAAAAGGGATGAGCATCAAAATATTAGCCGGCATCGCTGTCAATGGGAAAACTGCCCAAAAAGCTGGCAGCGTTGCCACGTTGTATGGTAATGCTGATTCTTTGACCTAAAAATAGGCCAGCCCTGGGGCTGCAGTCTCGACATTCATAGCGATCGCTTTACGACCGAATGCGGTCGCAAAGTCCCGGATTGACAGGTGTAATGTATGGAGTGACAGGACTTTGCGACCGAATTCGGTCGTAAAGCGATCGCTATGAATGTCGAGACTGCAGCCCCTGGTCACATGAAGAGTCGACTAACCGCTTGGCGATGTCCCGAAATTCTCGATGAGCCCTCGGACGCCACAACCCTAGCATTTCCACCCCCAATGGCTCAAGCATATAGCTCCCATATAATTAAATCACTATCATAACAATTTCCTACTACGTTTCATTCCAAGACCCCTCCCCCCCACCGCTTTCTGTCCCCGCGACCTAATTAGTCAATTGTTTACAGTAATCCAATTGATTAAGCCTAACTGTACTGTAAGTACTACAGCAGGTACCTGCTGTCCACCGTGAGTCACGTGCCGACTGTTTTATGTAATTAGAGTGGGTTCGGGCGTAACGAACATGTGCTGTGTGTCAAAGGAAAAGGGAAATGAGATTTTGAAATATGGAAGTTATGATTTGTGAAAGCCAGAATTAAATGAAAACTGGGAAAATAATGAATTTAATTAGGAATCTGCTGACGAGAACAAAAGAGGACGGGATTGCTATATAATGTGTGTGATACGATTTATACGACACACTGAGAATGCGAAACTATCTAATGATCATCACAATAATAACCAAATCAAATCTCTCTTGCACGATACATATCGCACGATACATAGCGTCAACTAGGTATGTTCTACTAAAGGCCCGCAATTTTATATATTTATTTATTATTAATAATATCCGTTCATATCCCACTGCTGGGCAAAGGCCTGTCTACTCTCTTTCCACCTCTCTCTCTGTCCAGAGCAAAACTAACAATTAAAAATTGTCAAGACTGAATAGTAATGTCGATAATTGATAGAGTCAAAACTAACAAAAAAACAAATCAAACTAAAATAAATTGGACACAGAAAGTACCACCACCACCACCTGCATCTGTTTTTAAACTCAGATAATCACGACAACAGCTGATGACAATAATAATGTAGTATGAGCTTCAAAACAAAACTAACAAAAATGTTTTGGCTTGCACTACTACTAGTTCTTGGCTACTTCGTGCTTCAAACTGATTCAGAATAATGAAAACTGAAAAACTTCTTAGAGCAATGAGAACACCCAATCGTGCTGATCCGCATTTCCCATGCTCCCCCGTAAACTGTACAGCTGCCACCAAACGGAGCAACTCTAACGTGCGTAGGAGTCTCAGATACGACACACTGATAACATACTTCACTGTACTTCATTTAGACAGACAACGTACAGTCAACCTCAATCGTACACAACACTGACAGCGCCTTTATGTCCTAGCAGTAAGGGTGATTTTCGTAGTTCAAGTGTGGTTGAGTGTACATCATTTAGGCGGAATGCGTGCCGCAAGTAAATTTGGAAACTTGTACCGATTTAGGGTGACATTTCGCAAGGAAATGTAGGTCAACGGATTTGGCAGTATCAGTGTAAGGATTAATATGAGGAAAGTTGTTTTTTTTTTTACAGGTTTCATTCTGTAGAACCTTCCTCTGTTTCTCTCGTACGCCGCATGAACTCAAACTAAAACTCAAATCATTTATTTCTATTAAACCATTTACAGGCACTTTCAATTGTCAAAATTAAATAGTCGGTCAGCTAGTCAGAAAGTTGAAGCTAGTTGCCCATTCCAAAACGTATCTCTCTCTAAGAACGGGCAAGGAACTTCAAGGACAATCTTTTAAATTAAGATATTATGAACGTAATACTAAAAACTTAAACTGCTGTCTAGACAGTGGTCGCAAGCACTACTGCTTAGCATGAGGTCCTGGGTTCGTTTCCCGGATCGGGCCAAATATTACTGGATTTTCCATCTAGAATTTATTTTAGAGTTTTTACATACGGAACTCATGCATCTTCTAGACCCAGCGGTTTAGGCTGTGCGTTGTTTGACAGCAGAGCCAACACAATGGTAGTTGTACGTCGTGGGTTCAAACCCAATCAGGCGCGTTACTTTGTGTAATTTATTGCATCACCTCTGCTCTCAAAACGGTGAAGGCAAACATCGTGAGGAAACCGGCACGTTCTAGAACAAAAAATTCGAAGACATGTGACATCTATCAACCTGCACTGGGCCTGCTTACAGCCCAATCCCTCTCAAAATGGAAGACGCCGGTGTCCCAGCTGTGGGAACATGAACATTTTAGGCTGATTATGTTGTTTGTTCATTTTTGTTAAGTAGATAGCTTAAACTGTTTCAAGTTAGCTCCAGAGCTTGCGGGAGGTGAGTGGCCGAGGTCAACGCTCGTTAGATTTGATAAGATTCGGCAGTTCCGCGAAACAACGGCCCGTATGTGACAGACCGGTACACGTGTGATACTACCTGTGTTAGAGTAGGTATAGTCCTTATCAGTGGCGTAGCTATCGGAGGGCTAGGCTGTGCCGTGCACCGGGGCCCCCAAGCTCAGGGGGCCCCTCGGCCTCTGACCAGCGAACCTCGAACTGAGTTAGCAAAAAATTTCTGCCACACACCTTCAGAACATAAATATAATACATTCTTTCTGTTGTGTTATGTAAATTCTTGTGTTTAGCCACTTCAACCAATCGGCTGTTGTGCGACCAATTTATGAATACTAGCTTACTCTACCGATATTAGTAATGAACTGCACTCCTTTTTTTGACAAAAAAAGCTAGGTTTCTGGAGGTGGCCCTCAACAAGTCGGAGGCCATGGTTACACTCGTTTTTCATGGCCCCCGGCGGGCGCCGCCACATAGATCGCACATCGTGATCGGGGCGGCTTGAAACGCTGTCGAGTCCACCATGAAGTACCTGGGATTGGTGCTCCACAGCCGGTGGGATTTCGACCCCCACTTCCGGTGGCTGGCGTTCAAGTTGTTGGGCGTGACTAGGTCGCTATCAATGCTGCTTCATCTGGGGGGCCATATAAATCGCATGATCTCCTATGAGGCGACTTGTGGACTGGGACCTCGAGGTGAAAGTATTCATGGACGTCACTCCCCCTAACCCGAGTCGGGGGTTGCAGAAGGATCGTACGTTCGCGTGACCCCCGGTGTAGGCGTGAGATGGAACACCGGGGTGGTTTTTAGTCAGTAAAGGTCTGACATACACCTCCCCCCCCCCCCTTCCCCATCCCTCCCAGGGCGGAGGACATCCATGAGGATTTACAAACCCGGAACAAAAAATACTTAATTTAGAGGTTAGTTTAGAAAAAATAATACCTAACCAGTTTAGATAGAGCCCAACTTTTTTTTCGCATCGGGGCCCCTGGTCACGTACCTACGCCAGTCCTTATTTGCAGAAATAAACAAGCTTTGATGTAAAGATTACGTGTCTAAGTACTGAATTAGAAAATGGCTGAATAATTTAATGGAAATATAAATCATGGTGGAATAACAAAAAACAGGAGAAATTAGTATAGTTACAGGAAAGGAAGTCATAATAATAAAGGAAAGGAAGGAAAGAGGGAAATAATAATTAACTGTGTCCCTCGATTACGACACAGAAAAATACAGCGTAGACATCTTTTTTACAACCTCCATATTGTACAACCAATTTCGGTAATGGCGACCAATCTCAACGGAGACTACTAGGACTTCTGCGCGTACTAGTGCACACCTGGTGCATTCCCTCTTCCCTCACTCTCATAGTCCGATGGGACGGCAATACGACACGACCGGAGAGAGATCAGTCACAGGACCAACGGCTTGATGTGCTTCCCGAGGCACAGTTCCAAACTCCGGGCTGGTACCTACTAAGAAATTCCAATGGAAAAACTCAATAACACTTTGCCCGACCCGGGAATCAAACCCACGACTACACGCTCAGCAGTCGCGCTTGAGAATAGGGGGCCGACTCCGAAGTGCAAAGTGCGAATGTTCAGATCGGACGAATATTATTGAAAAACGCGAACAAATTTCCGATCGGCTCAGTTGGGTCGGCACCATAGTCAATATTCGAAAGAGTGTAGGAGTGTAGGCTCGGAACCGACCAAACCAAATAGTAACTTCGTAGCAGGAAACGGCCGAACATTCTGCCGATACTACTTCGAAGTAGACCCCTACCTAGGAGACCAACGGGGCATCGATAATAAGGTCCTAAACAGGCCTCACAGTTTGTAGATAATAAGGCTTCGTAGCAGCTCAAAAAATATTTATTTGATATCAGCATATATTATAAAAGCAACTCTTAAATACTAAAGCAGTATTTAGACATGCCGTATTAATGTATAATCCTAACTAATGCCATGTCGTCGGCGCGGCGCTGTCACTGAACTGACCATATGCGCACGCGCCGCTCGTAAACGAGTAATATTTGTCACACTTGACGCGCTCCTTTTGGCACCGGAATTTAATGAAGTTTATATTTCACAAGCTTCTCCCCGCAACTTCGTCCGCGTACAATTTCTTGTTGACCTATCTCGTCGCATCGCATCGCCTGCCTGCATTTCTTCTCTTTGCTCGGCGCCTAAGGGTCCTAGCGTGATAATAAATGGCCAATTCCTTGCGTTCCGCTCAAGAATTGGACTATCAAATGAAAAAAGTTTTTTTTCATATCCGACTGATAGTTCCAGAGGTTTGCGCGTTCAAACAAACAAACAAACTCTTCAGCTTTATTATTATTAGTATAGATTTAACTGTTTTGAAGTATTTTGCATACTTTGGTTTCAGCACCCACTAAACCACACTGTGCTCGTGAGGCCCTCGGTCCACTCCCTGTTACGGAAAGGATTCCTGAGTCTCGGTAGTGAGAATAGATCAATGAATGTTATAATTAATGAAATTATGCAGTTAGGGAAAATAATTGTTATGCAAATTGACAACCTACATCAATTGACCGTGTTATAGCCATTTCATATAACTGTCAAAGAATTACAGTTGTGATTTGAATATACGAACAATTTTAGTCGTTAAGAAATAGTTTATCTGTCTTTACATAGATACTATTAAGGCAGGTACGGTCACCAAAAGAGATAAGTAACCAGGGTCATCGGACACATCGCTGAAATTTTGTATGAAACCGATGAATGTTTTCGAATAAATTAAATTAAATTAATAGAAAGAAACAGTTCATTTATCAAATTAAATTTCATTCGAAAACATCTATCGGTTTCTTACTAAATTTCAACTATATCCGATGACCCAGGTTACTTATCTCTTTTGGTGACTGTACCTATCCACAGTGAGAATATGATGCTGTAAGGAAGCTGATCTTCCTAGAAAAAAAAACACTCCAAAAAAGGTCCAGTACAGATCAAAGAGGAACCTTCACAGAAGTTAAATGTCTACAATCAAAGGTGCTGGCCGAATAGCACGGAAGTGGCCGAGCTTTGCCGAGCGATGCCGAGCGGTCACGGCCCTTAGTTAGCTGTTCGCGGGCTACTATGTTTGGGCATCAAGTGCTGTGTGACTCAGAGTGGGCAATTAAACTTGACGGGCGAGGAAAACTTTAGGGAAGGAGTTCTGGGCATGTTTTGACTAGCCTTTTTGGTGGATAGGAAAAGTTTTTGAGGGTTAAACTTCCTTCTAGAGATACATACTAACATTATAACAGACAATTTATGATTTGATTGTAAATCTACTTTTCATTGACTCGTTGGTCTAGAGGTCGCCAGCACTATTAATGAGCTTGAGGTCCTGGGTTCGATTCTCGGGTCAAGTAAAGTGTTATTGAATTTTTTCTATGTGGGATTTCTCAATGGCAGCCTGGAGTCTGGATTTATGCCGGGTTAATGGCAATAGGCTCGCTCCCTATTACATGAGACTTGAACATAACTGGCGAAATGAGGGTGTACTATAGGTGCATCTTTGCCTAATCCATCGGGAAAAACAGGCGTTATGTTATAATTATGTATTATCAATAAAGAACTGATCACTGAGTCACTGATCCCTTTCCAAAGGATGATGAACGTCAGAACATAGTCCCCTTTATTCATAAACATTGCTTAAAGTTAGGTAGCGATTGTTTAACCATATATTTTTGACGTTTAAAAGTCACTTAACTTTAATCATCGTTTATAAATAAACCCCTCTATGTTTATCACATCCCGGCGCCAAGACTCAAGGTACGAACATAAATGTAGTGTTACGAGTATGATTGGAGGTCACAAGTTATCATAAGCGGTCACCTGAAGAAGGCCAGGTTCACAAATATTTGCGGAAGGGCCTTAAACACAGCTGTTTATTAGTTCTTCACGGTATGACCATATTAGAGCATCAGAATGCCCGTGATTCACTTCATAAAGTGTCTTATTCATTACCGAGTAATGGTTTGTACCAGGTCGAATTCTTCTGAGTGTAAAACCCTATTGGACTTGGCTTGTTAACCAAAATATAAATACGAAAAAAATATCAACATCAAAATATTTTATTTCACATAAACCTACATGGGCACTTATGAAACGTTAGAAGCTAGGTAACATAACCATAACCAGCCTATAATGTTCCCACTGCTGGGACACAGGCCTACTCTCGGTGAGCGGGAGTGGGTCGAGGAAGAAGCAGAAGCTAGGTGCGCGGTACTTACCAATTCGTCGTTTCCTATGGAGAAGAACCGGTAAGAAACTCCACGGTTACTTTATACTGCACCCTAATAGCGTAACACACTTTCAATCTCAATCTGAATCATTTTGAAGGATATTGCTAATCCATTGCTTTATATGTTCGCAAAATATGTCTGCTCGACAACATAATTAACGTAATGAATGTTGTTGAACTGTCAAAATGAAAGCTATTGCTACTGTTGGTGTGTTACAACAATTACGCAGCCGGTATGAATAAATTCGGGCACTATTATGGAAATGGTTTCTTTTTTCTTAGTTCCGACTACCATTATTCCCAGCTTAAACCAGTTTAGTTAGTTTTCAGTTTCAGTTGGTCGAAACTACTTTTAAGTCACTACTCAAAAGTAGTTTCGACCAACTGAAACTGAAAGACGATATTTAGGCCCGTCGTCCACGACACTTCGTGGACGACGGGCCTACATGTCGTAGTTCCAAAATCTGGATCTGCAAGAAAGCTTTCATTAATGCAGAATGGAGTAATCAGGGTACTAAGGAACTTATTTGAGCCTTAAAATGTGAATCGTTGTCTTTAATGAATAAATATTATTTTTATATTTTCTGAAAACTTTTCAGTCTGCTTTACAGCAAAAAAGCAGTCAGAGAGAGAGATCCTAATTTTCCCCAATCTTATCGACTTCTAGCAAAGATATTGACATTGACATGTAATGTTCAACACAGTGTAAATTCTATAAGAATAAATGAAATGAAATAAAAAGGTGAATCTCTGCCTACCCTCAGAAGAACTAGCCAACACGCCAGTTACAAGACACATCTATGTTTGGGCATCAGTATGCATGCACATGATTCATCAGTTCGAGCGTACGAAGTGTCGCACTCATTACGAGAATACGAAACCCAATGGTCACATTCCTTAGAACTGATGACTTGCTGGGACTGTTTACTATTAAGGTAAGACCTTGATTGATAGAATAGACACAGTTCTTTGAAAGTATGTTTACGTTGTTGAGTTTGTAGAAATTGTTTAGATTTGCGGTGAATTTTATAGCTATTTTCAAATAGTGATGTCGTCGTGGGGTAAGACAAATAAAACTTCATACTTTCCTTAATCTAGGGATTGAAGAAGATGGGAAACATCCTTACTTTCCTGAAAAGACCATTTCAGACATTAATCTTCATGGTCTCCACGTTTCTATTATATATAGCCCTGTATTTGGTTAATTGTGCTTATAGCGATATCTGTTTGCCAATTCTGACACTTATACTTAAAAAACGTTCAAATTCAAGTCGCAATCTCATCTCAGCGACAATCAATGTCAAATCTTGTCAAAAATGTACGGTAATTGATTATATTTGTTGTTTATATTTGTTTGACAGGCCTGTTGGTCTAGTGGTTAGTGACCCTGACTGCTATGCCGGAGGTCGTGGGTTCGATTCCTACCCAGGACAAATGTTTGTGTAATCATCATTTGTTCTGTGTCTGGGTGTAATTTATCTATAATATTTATATATTTAGAAATATATAAGTATGTTTATCAGTTGTCTAGTACCCATAACACAAGCTCTGCTTAGCTTGGGACTAGATGGCGTTGTGTGATAGTTGTGGAATATTTATTTATTTATTTTTGACAGAATTAGATCGAAAATACGGGAATTGCCCCTCAGATGTGGCAAATGTCAAAAGACTCAATTTCAACACTGCAAACCATCAAAAGGACTGATCCTCATGTTTTTGGTTTTCCTCTGCAATTGTGAATTTGCATCATTTGCGTACATATCGGTACAAATTGCGAACGTTGCGATAGCTGCTGGAAATCAAAACGTTTTCGGAAACTATCAAAATGGTATGTTGTGCACACGACACACTGAGCGGCGAGAGGTGACCGTGTGGTAGGAATTTTCTTGGATTTTACGGAATTCGTTTTTAATGTTTCATAGAAGCCTTCGGCCCGCTGAGATAAAGTGCTTGGCTATTATTTCTCTGGCACCTCTAACCAGCAATGCAGCTCCCTAATTGCGTAACACACTATCAATCACAATCTGAATCGTTTTGAAGCATATGCAGCAATGGATTATTGCTGCATATGTTCGAAAGCTTTGTCTGCTTATCAACTTTAATAACGCAATGAATGTAGTTGAACTGTCAAGATGAAAATGTCGAAACTGTTAATGTGTTACGCAAGTACCCCGCTGCTTAGCGATAAAAGTACGTATGGCGGTTACACTTCTCTGCTTTTCACAAGAACCTTTAATCATATTCAACTATTGTGTTCTGTCCTATGTTAACTATCAAGATGGCGTTCCTAGTAAAGCTCATCGTATCTTGCCGATCGTCACGTGCGGACAAGTAAACAGAGTATTATGGGTGCGCCGAGGATATTAGGGCGCCCACTGGAACCACTGATATGGTCACAACGGACTGCCAGCGTCGGGTAAGAGGCAGTAGGTAAACGTACGAACGAACGAACGATGTTTGAAGATATGTAATAGGTTTATGCTGGATGAAGGAGGGATTTGTGGTGGTGCTAGAAATCAACTATTAGGCGCAACACCCACTACAACGCGCCACGCGACGGGACGCAAATAACGCGCCTCCGCGCGTGATTTTTTACATACAAATTCAACAAAAACGCGCTTTCACGCGTGGAATTGGCCTCCGTTTCCCGCGCCCCGTTGCGTGGCGCGTTGTAGTGTGTGATGCGCCTTAGATTTAGATATTTATTTTGTAGTCGTAAAATATTATTAGAAAGGTGGTGCAAAATAATTGTGGCGGCCTATAATGACTCTGATCTGGAGAGCCATTCAGTTACTAAGGTCGAAGCCAAGTCAAGGAATATGCTGCGTGCTAGGTGATATGCTCCTAGCCCGAGATAATTGCGTCAATATTCCTAACAAACCAAGGCATGGTTCTACTATAAATACACTGACCACGGACGCTTGGTGCCTAATGACTAATTTGTCACTACACTTCTATCAAACAAAATCCCTAGGTACGTGCCCTCGGCTTAATACAATCCCTGCTTATAGTAGGGTAATAAATGGTTACGATCAAGCTCAGTCAAAATCACTCATTTAAACTTCTCCATCTCCCCTGCATGGTGACAAATCCCCGTGGGTGTCTCGATGGCATTCTTGCGGTTTCGTAAGCTGTCCGGTAACAGGCTGCGCGCTTGATCTAGCCGAGATACTGGCAGCGTGGAGGACATCTTCATTATCATAGCATTTGGAAATGCTGGTATTAAGATTGCCTATTTGTGTGCTGCAATAGTTGTTGTTAGAATTGTTAGAAATAGTTGAAGTCCTTGTGAATGATACTACCCGTCTTATACCATTCCTATATCTGCAGTGAAATTACGTTACATGTGGCGTTTCTTATTTAACTGTAACGCTAGCAACGCCTTGCCAAGTTGCTTCTAATTTCAATTTTTATATTATCATTATTTTTTATTTCAATTATTGTTTTTATTCTTAACTTTTTCTTCATGTTTATTACCCATCTTACTTACTTCAGTCTGTTTTAGTTTAGCTTAATATACTTTTCAAGGCAGCAAGATATATAATCAATGCTATGTACGCCGAAATTGTCATGTACATTAGTCCTTTAGTTATTAAGATTATTTTAGCATAAGTTTAATGTACGTGATGTGGCTGTGCTTTTCTTAAATAAATAAATAAATAGCAACGCCTTGGCAATTCCTTTCGTAATCACCGAAAGAATTGTTAATGCTTTGCCATATAATCTCGCTCATATAATGTATTGCCTAATAATCTGTTCATACTCAGTGCTGCCATTTTCGCAGTAAACGCCTATCATAGATAACCTTATGCTAGTTATAGTCAGACTCTTCGTATTGCTTTTTTCAAAATGTTCCTACACCTTTATACAACTAATTGCCTACATGTAATGTCGATGTATGTATGAAAGACGACTAGCAACGGAATAGAGTCGACGTTTCAAGAAAGAGATCCTTGCAGCTTAAACTAAGGAGAAGTGTTAAAGACGTTTTCCTATCAGAAAAAACAGCCATTTAATCTATAGAGGTATGAGGAACAGGGCGTAAAGTTCACTCATCTTCCAAAGAAAAGGGAGGATCATCCGACCAGACGTGTGTCGTACCTACCTGGTGGGCAACTGCTTGATGATTTCGGGATGTTGTAAATATGCTAGTTGCGCGGTAAACTCTGCTTGCGCGATGCAGGATTTTGCGTGACGGCAGTGTAATGCGTATTTCGCATGTGGCGCTATAGATGCCGCCACAAATCTGTTTATAATAAAGACGCCCGCAGATCAGAACAGCGCTCGTTAATTAACTGAATCATCTAAGTCCTATTCATTACAATAACATAAACATAATTAAAATAAAGCTCTTAATGACCGCGTGCGCACGATAAATATTAATATAAATAATTAGCTGAGTGTCGCATAAGGAAGTGTTTACACTAGCCGCGGCGCGTGGACCGTCTCGCGTTGTGCGCGCCACTATTAATTATTTTATTTATAAGTGTTATGCAGAATAGAAGCAACACATAAATATTAATTTATATACACATATTATACGTACATAACATCACGCCTGTGTTCCCCGAAGGGTTAGGCAAAGGTCTATCCCTACCTATTAGTACACTCACATTTCGCCAGTTATGTCGGTTAGGTACAATATAAATGGGGGCTGAGCCTATCAACCGGGTAAAACTACAGACTCCGAAATTCCTGATGAAAAACGCAATACTTTGCCCGACCCGGGAATCAAACCCAGGACCTCATACTCAGCAGTAGAGCTTGCTACCACTATACCAACGAAGCGCCTATTAGATATTCTTAGTAAAAACACATATTTGAGTAGGTACTGTTGACTGATAGGTACGACTTACCCATGCAACTTTTCAACGCATCTGTGTTTCTCAATGCTTAGCATTATGAACTGGCTTACCTGCAAAAAAAAGCACGTTGAAAAACCAGTAAACGCCATTTTTTTAAGTTTTCCAGGATAAAAGAAAAAATATGGTGATGGTTTTATTAAGAATAAAAAAAAACGAAAAACACGGTGAAGGAAAACATCGTGAGGAAGCCGGCATATCCTAGAACCAAAAGTTCGAAAACTTGCGACATCCGCCAACTGGGCCCGCGTGGTGTATTGTATTACAGCCCACTCCCTCTCACAGAGGAGGCCGCCTATCTGCCAGCATTGGGAACATTATAGGCAAATTATGCTTTATGCTATACTTATGGTTGGCTTGTCCTCCTTGATAGGTTGGTATGCATTAACAATACTAGCAACACATCACATATCACCATCCTCTCTCCACAAAGGGGTCGTCTCCCACTCTAAGTTTTTGCGCGTCGCCTGCGCACCCACGCGGCATGGCTAACTAGTAACTACTCATTTATGTACTAATGGACTTGTTCGCAATTAGGTACCTGCACGGTTCGTCTTTGGTTGGACATGTTTCTTTTTGTAGAACCTGTTTTTTTTGGCGGTTTTTTACTATCGTAATGTTAATTTCATATACAAGTTGGAAGGGACATCGACGCGCAACCTGTAACCATGGATTCAGTACATGATACTGCATTGAAATTACAACAATATTTATTCGTTCAAGACTTAAACTTATTTACATACTATTTTGTACCTTAAATTAGACTGTAACTTAGTGGCAAGATACTAGACATGTGCAACTGTGCTTAAACTAGGAGGACTCCTGTGCTATAAGCACCAGTTACTTCCGTCACCACCGTGATCGAGCTGCCATTACAAATGTGGTGCGGAGCAAATGTAAGTACTACAATATTAATACATATATATATTAAGTATGTAATTAATTTATTCATTACTATAATTGATCGTCGGTTTTTTTTTTCGTAAGCCTATATTGTGCCCCACTGTTGGGCAAAGGCCTCTCCTTTTTCCTTCCCAATCTCCGTGTCTTGAGCGATCTCTGGCCATGTTGGCCCTGCAAACCTCGCTATATCGTCACACCACCTTCTTAGAGATCTATCGTCGGTTATTTAAAAAAAAAACCATTGCTGTTCCATACATTTTGACCGCGTAGGTATTGCAATTTTCTGTTTTTTATTTTCGATAACCGGCATAAAATTTCAATCATGTGCTGAATTCATGGTTACAGTTTGCGCCTCGATGTCCCTGCCATCCTGTAAAGGTATTTATTTGTCCGGGTTGGATAGCTGTACCCTAATTGCGTAACACATTATCAATCTAAATCTGGATCATTTTGAAGAATTTTGCTAATTCATTGCTTCTTATGTTCGAAAAATTTGTCTACTCAACAACGCAAATAACGCAATGATTGTTTTTGAACTGCCAAAATGAAAGCCAGTTCGCAGTTACCCCACTGGTCAATTCCAATGTGATTTTTCTAATTTGATAACGTTGGTGGTAGTAAGTTAATGTAGCAAAACACAGATTTTCGATGAAGGAAAATATCTTGAGGAAATCTAAACAGCGTAGAAGTCAAGGTGGGCATGTGCCCACCTTGACTTCTCCTCAAATTATGGTCAGTTTAATTATTTTATTAAGAACTGTTTCTTAATAAAATAATCAAACTGACCATAATTTTGGCAATGGTGTACTTTTGTTTTGATTAAAATGCGTCTTGGTTATTCCTGATGACCTGTTCTGTAACCAATGATTAAGGAAAGTTGAAAATTCAAAAACCGATTCAAATTCGGTTAATTAGAATTGAATGCAAGTTCCGAATTTAGGAGCAGTTAGACTTGTAAGGTCAGCCACAGACGTGATGATGACAATATGTGCAAAATACATCAATATTTATATCAGTGTGTAACTACCCCACCGCAGGATAAAAATCTGCTGTCAGGTTACGGCCCCGGCTTACGAGCTGTAAGTCATAGGTTCGAACCCAGACAGGCGCTATACTTTGTATAAATTATATCATCACCACTGATCTTAAAATGGTGAAAGAAAACATCGTGAAGAAACCGGCATGCCCTATAAACAAAAATTCGAAGACATGTGACATCTACCAACACGAACTGGGCCCGCTTGGTGGATTACGGCCCACTCCCTCTCACAAAGAGACGGCCTGTGTCCCAACAGTGGGAACGTTATTGACTAATTATGCAACCACCCACAGACAATATATGGCCACCTTCCATCCTGACCCGAATTCCCTGAGCACTTGATGGCCTTAGTTATGACTGCGTTAGTGAGCGGAGTTCGCGTAGCTGAATTGTGAGCCAAACATGTTTGAACTATTTGCCATCGATAAGCTAAGAAGAAAACCACTAAAAGTTAAGACTCTGTCACGTCTTTGCATTGAAATAGAATAAAAAGAATAAAAAAGTAAATAGAAATAAAATAAAAAGTCTACGATATATTCATAGGTAGAACGCGTCGCGGCAGACCCCGTAGAAGATGGCGGGACGAGCTGGAGAAAACAAACGACCAGTGGTCCATTTTAGCCCTGGATCGAAAGAGCTGGAAGTCATGGGGAGAGGCATTTGCCCAGCAGTAGGATGATGCGGGCTAACAGTAACAGTAACGATATATTCAAAACCGAGTAATAATCCCAAAATTCCAAGTTTTATGCACCCTAAAGCACCTGCTAGAGAGCATCATAGAACAACAATCTGTAGACCAAATAAATATCATACCACAATCACTGCTCTGACCGTACCATGAAAGTTGCTCGCAATAAAACCAAGACAACATCAATATGTTCAGCAAAACAAACAACATTTTAATTGAAACAATACAAAACACATCAGGACAGTTCCAGGACCCATTCATTACAATATACGTCGCCGCCGCGGCGCCTGCGGCCATACGTCCTCATACAAACCTCATACATCCTCATACAACTGCATACATTACGACCCGTGTGATTTGTCGCACAATTGTGTGAGTAACTGTTATCTGAGAATCTGCTAAACAGATGAGGTCACACGGGGTTGGAAATATTCCTTAATTCCTGCATGTTTTTCTAGCTGGAGTCTGTTTATGCAAGTCACAAGTGTAGTGTGTAGTATGAGTTGTTACGGTAAAAAAGATGCAGCTCTCTGCCAGGCAGACAGACGGACTGACAGGCGGCCTAGGCTTAATAATAGTCTCCCTTTTTAACACTTTGGGTAAGGAACACCATCATCTGACCAGCCTTTTCCTAACTCTGTTGGAGTCGGCTTCCAGTCTAACCATATGCAGCTGAATACCAGTATTGTACATGGAGCGACCTCTACAACCCAGTACTGGTTAATACAATACCCCTTGGTAAAACTGGTTGTCAGACTTTCGGGCTTCTGACAACCCGTAACGACTGTCTAACATCCACGAATAACAGCCGGGACCAACGGCTTAATGTGCTTTCCGAGCCACGGAGGCGTCATCGTACGTGACGATGGTCACCCATCCACGGACCAACCGCGGCAAGCGTAGCTTAACCTGATCGATCGACCCGTGCGGCTGTTATTACTTAGCCACAAGCTCAAGTAAGGAACACTAAAAACTAGATATCAATCGCTTAATGGTCTGAAATTTTAAGCCTTGATTAAAAAACTAACCAAAAATGGCAAGAATCAATGCGCCCGCATGGCTAAAAAACTGGTGACCACAGCAAAAACGAAATGAGCTACTTATCCTGACATTGGTGCCAATTCCCTTGTTCACAAACGTTTAGTCCTGTCAAATTAGTCTTCACCTGACGTAAATTGACGTATTTAATAGCCATGTTTTCAATCACGTCTAAACTGTCTATGGAGTATCTTCATTTGACAGGACTAAACTAATATTTATATTCTTTCCTTTTCTTAATGAAATAGAAAGAAAAAGATGCACTGAACTTAAATTTAGTTTAGTTTGTGAACAAGCGAATCGGCATCATTGTCCTTATTCGACCTACGTTAAAAGAAGGGACAGCCTACTTGTTCTTGACTTCTGTTACATAATTACCCAGTGACGTCGGCCATATGAATTTGCATGAGAACTCAACAACTGCACATCCTCGTTGCAACTGCATACAATTAAGAGTAATTGAGATATCTGACACATGTTAAGTAAACAGATGAGATCAGACGTACGGTTGTGTGGCGCCCTTTACAGATAGTGCCTGTACTCCTTGACTTTGATCTTGAGTGGTTTTTAATTGATTTGGAATAGAGCTTCTTTATGCGTAGTAGAATGTGTATGATGCTTTTTATTAATGGATCAGAGATATTTGATAAGCTTAATGGGACTTGACTTGACTTAAGCTGAAGGCTGGCGTGAATCTGCCAGTAGGTAATACGTAATACAGGCTGGTAACCACAACTCCACATCAATGCGCGTATTTGGCGTACGGGTGGGAAAATCGATTATTCGATCCACCCCAGCTCCTCAAGGAAGGCCAGCAACGCTATGATGTTACTGCGCGTCTCACGGAAGGTACGTACCCCAGGTACTCTCCGCGAGACAGTCACGGTATCCGCCGTGAGACAACCACCGGGCAGTTTAGAAGCACATGAACTGCTGTCTGGTCGTCCTCCTTGCATGCCCTGCATGCATAACATTTTTACTATCAACTAGCTTATGCCCGGACTCCGCCCAGGTGGAGGTCGGAAATTATCTCACGGAAACTACGTTTAATAGATCTTTTTAATAATCCATAATACATCGCATAATTCCATAATACATTGTTTTCATATAATTATATTGGTTAACGCGGCGCACGCCAGTAAAGCTCCCAGTCGGCATGATATTTCCGACAACTTCAACATTCATCATCATATTCCAGTCAATTTTCACAAAACCTTAATGAATTATACACCTAAACCTTCCTCTTGAATCAGTCCACCCAAGTCCACCCAATGGTGAAACCCGCATGAAATAATTTTTGAGTTTATCGCGTTCAGACAGACGCGGCGATGGGACCTTGTTTTATTATTAGTAGTAATAGTGATTGTTAGATTAGTAAGTATATTATAATAACAAGCAATTTGTTATAATTAAAAGAGTCACATTAATTGGAAGTCCCAAGCTTCTATAGTACTTCTAGAAAAATCCAATTATGAAGATCATCTGCAATGCAAACCCAGCCAATCGGAATGCATTCATATAAATCTGTCTGTTAATTACACTTGATTGGTAATTAACATTTGTATCAACTGCGCGTGCGCGGCTGCACGTGATCTATCATTCAATCGGTTAATTAATTAATTAAAAGGTTTGTTGTACAGTAGTTTTAATGTATACGTTGATTAAAATGTGTTTAATCTTTTGTAGTACTTACAAGTAAAGCTCTGCTGCACATGACACTATATATATATATATCCACTAGCAAGATTTATTGTACTAATTGATGATAACAACTGACGACAAAAAACTGCCTGGTGGGTTTATGGTCGCAGGCGCTACTACTGAGCATGAGGTCCTGCCGATATATTCTGTAAAAATCTCACCGTGAGAACTTAGGTGAAGTGAGCTTTAAGGGAGCTGTCAATAGTATCAATCCCCAGCATCAGGTGGAATGACAGCTCCGCACTTCAATCTCACTTCACCTTAGCATTCACGGGGAGATTTTTACAGAATGGACCGGCTGGGTCAGGCAAATTGTTAACCCATTCTCATCATCATTCACCCATTCTAAATAGCAGCACGTGTCGATGGCAATGGGCTCGCCCCCTATTATATAAGACTTAACATAACTGGCAAAATCTAATCTTAAAGGGAAAACAGAGGCGAGAGATATTAAGTTTATATAATGACAAAACAACTATGCTAAAGTCTTGTCCAGCTGGACTCCTTCAACAAAAACTGGTGCCAGCAGTTTTGAACAGAGAGAAGTGGAAAGAGAGTAGGGAGCCCTTTGTCCTGCAGTGGTACATACGCCAGCAGGTCAAGCTACCCGAAACTGTAAAATTTTCCCAATCCACCTTGAACCTTAATGCTTTAGCGATAAAGTTGAAAATCAATTAAAGAAATTTGACAGATTGTAGTAGCTTGATGTGCTGACGTCTGTACATCACAGGTTAATATAATATAATAAAGTCTGGTGCAATTTAACTTTATAGTTTTATAGAACTTTTCAGATAATGCTTTTTCTTTCTTCTTAAATCATTTACCGCGCAATTTCCGACATGGACTTGGTCATCCATCACTTTCCTATGACTATCGTAGAATACTTGTGGAAGGAAGAGTGTAGCAACATTCTTCTAAATACTCGTACACCATAAGTACTGCCATCACCAATCTGCCTGTGGTAATTTTTCATGATTGTTCCCTTCTTTGTAATGATCTAATAGAAGGTCCATTTTCCTCAAAGAAAAACGTTGATTTGTGAACCTTTTTCGCTCAAATAAAGGGGTCTCTCTAAGTCCGTCAACGAAAATACGGAAATAGATGATCCGACAATGCAAGTGCCAAATTAAATTTTTCTGATGGGGAAAAACACACTGAGATTAGGGGCAACTGGCAAATATTGTATTATCATTCATTCTTAGTTCGGGCCCCATATTAATCTTACCTCCGTAAGTGATACGGGGTATTAAATGCCCATAACTTGGGCCGAAACTGGAAATTTCGTGCTTAGGGAGTGCCAGCCCCCAGGTCTGGAAGAAATTCACAAAAGTCCTACTCACGATTCTCTCGAAGACCTACATAAGATTCTCGAATGAAGTCGTGGTATGTACCTATTGATAACCTGTACGTTTATTACGACTGACCAGGTATATTACCGCGCCTGCCACAGGCATGGAATGGCATTTCAGTTATATTTACATAAGTCACCGCGTTATCGGGGCCTGATGACTGGCCCAGGAATGTACTGGTAGGTGCAGAAATTACATCGTGAGATGGGTGATTGAATTTCAACAACATCATGGATCTTTTGGGGCTCGAATGACGTTGACAGGGGGCCGATGTTGGTAAACATTTGTGCAATTGTTTTGTGACATGTCACTTGAAATGTATTCAAAAGGCAAGATGGCTGAGTTAGTTCCGATTTTGGCCACGCGCAAAATAAGTTTGTAGCGCTATATAATGCTGATCATGGGTGAACCGGTAGCATAGCAGGAGCGGGAAGGATCTAAAACAAAATAGCATCGGGCTTGGATAATGCAACTTTGTCAATACTTTGTGGCTGTCACGTTAAAAGCAGCGACATTAGTAACTTTGGCACAGGAGGGGCAATGCGGCAAATTCTATTGGAGATCGGCCAACGTGTGATTTCAGTCTAACACAATTTTAAAAAAAAGTTTTCAACACATTTTGAGATACGGTAGTAAAAGGAGTATATAAGGATCGTAGCAGGTGGCGTTATGTAGCTTCTGAATATCCCTAAGAGAAAATGGCGTGACTTTATGTATGGCTGTGTTATAAATAAGGTGCGTAAGCTTAGGAAAATAAAAAGTTGAAAGGAGCAACAATGTTAAAATATCATGGTTAGAGCCAGGGTGCACAAAAGTGCATCATCTTCAAATAGTGACCATCTTCTTTTGCCACCAGAACCAGTTAAAGTTGTCTACAACCTCGATTCCGAGAATTTCTTACCTTAGCATAATCAGGCTATAATGTTCCCACTGCTGGGACACAGGCCTCCTCTCTGTGAGAGCGAGTAGGCTGTGATCCACCACGCGGGTCCAGTGCGGGTTGGTAGAAATCATAGATCTTTGAACTTTTGGTTCTAGGTCATGCCGGTTTTTTCACGATGTTTTCCTTCACCGTTTTGAGAGCAGTGGTGATGAAATTATTTACACAAAGTAAAGTGCCTGGCTGAGCTTGAGTCGGGGCCACAACTGTTCACGTTACCCAACATCATGTAACACTTGTGCCTCCACCTGTACCGGCCCCAGCGGCATGGCGGCATAGGTAACGTTGTACAAGTACATACTATCGCTGATAAGCTATCGATCCGTCAACTGGACACAATTATACCAAGTTTATACCGACGCAGGTGCATTCATCATAATGCGAAGAGATCGGGTTACAACGTGGAATAATTTTAATATTAATCTAGGCTTTGAAATGCCTAAAACGAGATTGGAGCAACTTGAAAATCCCTTTAACGAAGAGTACTATTATTATAAATCTGTGATTCTCCAATTTCATACATGAAATCACGCCTGTAATCCCCAAAGGTTAAGCAGAGGTGTACCCTTTTGTGCAGCCACATTTGGCCAGTTATGTTTTTAAGTCCCATATAAAAAGGGGCGAGCCTACTGACATCAGACGGGCACCAATCCAGGCTGCTACTGAGAAATTCTCAACTCCTTTTCGGCTAAATTATTTTCTGATTAATTTCGTTGCTGGTCCAAGACAGTTGAAATATTTCTGTAAGTCCAGTGAGCTTCATTGTCTCACCGCTATTCTGAAAGCCACACAATGAACTTGTCATGTAAAACTGCTACATTTTTCATTTGTAAACTGTTCATGGAAAAAGAATTTCCAGTTTTATCTTTGTCTCTCAACCAATGTTCACAACTCATTTGCCAACAGCTGTTTTTCTTCCATTCTAAGAACCCATACTTCCACAATGATGAACTAGCCGAAGTTTTCGTGAAATGAATCACAAAACAATAACATTCTTGTAGATACTATCGGGCGATGTGGAGAACTCAACACACAGAATGACAAACAATGTTTATTTATTATATTACCTCGTATCTCACATGCTTGGTGGACAATGAACAGGAATAGATGCATTACTGTATGTGTATAGTGTGTGTGTTTCTTTAGATCTCTAACCGTATTGTGACTTCAAATCTGACAGCTCGTCTGGGCTAGGCGGGTTTTTTAATGAGCTAAAAACACATTGATTCATATTAGTGCAAACGGAATAAGAAGAGAAGTGTCCGGATAGCTAGCATTATTATTTATTCATTATTTTTAGCCCATGTGGCCTCACTGCAGGGCAAGGGCCTCCCTTTCCTCTTTCTACTTCTTTCTGTTTTGAGCTAGTGTGGACCTATCCTGTCTGTAGGAGTCAAGCTTATCCCGCCAGCTAAAATTGAGCTAAGTTAAATGGTGTAGCACGAGCTAGGGGAGGTTTGCCGTAAATGGTCCAAGGCGTGGGGCTCGAACTCTTGCCCTGTGATCACCAGTTCACGCCTAAACCGTTGGATTACAGCTGCATAATTTTTTTAAAGCTAAACAAGGATCAGGTTCAATTTTAACTGCGCTTGGCATCGTCCTCCTACCCTTGGGTAGGTATAGTCAATAACACGTTAGGGTGCACTCAACAGAGGTCTCAACGAGTTCTATATACTAACACACTGAACAGGCAACCTGAACTTATCACAAAACGTAGTGGAAACGTATCATCAAGGAAAATCGACACACCTTAACCACACGACAGTTCTTCGAAATCATGATTTCCAAAAAGATCACAATACGATAACACTCCGACACATAAAGGGAATACTAATGAATATCCAGGAAAACCTGCACTTTCCATGGTACTCCAAATCTGATGGAAAAACACGTGCACACTCATTTAAAATGTTAACAAGTTGCGCAATGTGAGCTTGTGTTATCTCATTGTTTTACATACTGAGACAAACAACTGATGCAATACATTTAAATGTATTCGTGACATGTTCATTAAAAGCTTAAAGACTGTTGAAGGTATATCACCTCCATGTACCGACACTGCACTGGCTAGAGAAAAAACTGTCTAGGTAAAAATTTAACACGTGTATTTTTTGTACGATACACCATTTTTCCAGTTTTGTTCTTAGATACCTTCCAAATAAATGCTTAACATTATTTCCTGTGTTTTCGCTCCACTGACCTCCACAAAAAATACCAACAGCTTCTTTGTGACCTTATCTCTGTGGTCACAACCCAAGTAAGAGAAAGGGGGCTGCTGCTGCACCGCGTCTGATCCTGGTCTTCGAAAGGAGAAGGTTTTGAAAAAAAGTACGAACGCAGGCTTGTGAGCGCCCTTCGACTTACTAGACCAACTCTTCCAAAATATTGACATCTTTGGCTGTTCCAGATGAATTTAAAGGCATTTTTAATTAAACTATTTAATAATATTTTTACTCTAAATTTAATATATTTTTGTTTTTCTGATTTATTTGCTTGCCTGTATATTTTTATGAAATTGTATTGGATTCTTAGCGCACGTCGCAATCGTTTTATAATATGCGGATAATGTCGTTGGTCATTACCTCACTCTGTAGCAAAAAAAATGTGTAATACTGCAATGTATAACCGTCTATTTATCCAAATAAATAAAATAAAACTGAGAAAAGATACACCATCAGGATGCTGCATCTCATCATCAGAATACATCATCCTTATTTTCATCAAGTTTTAATCAATCATTCATTACTTCAATATTATTGTTAAGCATACATAACAAAGATGCGTATAGAAGTAATTAGAAAAACAAATCACTAATGGAATCAATACATTATCTGTACGTCAGTCTGTCTGTCACAAACTACTTTATGCGTGTACCTAATGTAGTAAATATTTCCACACTTAGCTTTGGTTTTATTTCAAAGTCAGTCCAAACTCCCAGACGTAATTTGGAATTCCCAGCGTCTTGAAGAAACAGTTAGATTTCCGACAGAAAAACAAAATGTCAGACAGTTACGAGTATATCTGAAGATTTATTTCCTGAGGGAGTGGACCTTTCGCTCCTCATTTCACAAAGAACAAGTCCAATATTTGTACATTTTTTCATGTATCTTCTCCATCAATCAACTTAGCCTATCGCAGTCCGCTGCTAGACACGAGCCTCTGCCAGGCTGCGCCACAACACCCTGTTCTCAGCCTTCCTCATCCAGTCTGTCCCAGCCACTTTCTTAAGGACGAGGTTGTTTCTTCTATTCTATGTGTAAGTATTATTATGAAATTTATTTAGATACAATCACCTTATCCACCATACCACCCATAAGTACAATTGTAGTCTTTTGGATTTAAAAGAGTGTCCATGGAGTTTCTTTCCCGTTCTTCTCCCTAAGGACTTTTTACGCTTTGGAATGGGCAACTAGCTGCATATTTCTGACTGACCGACTACTTGACAATGCAGAAGTGCCTGTAAATGGTTTGATTTAAATAAATGCTTTGAATTAGCCCATACTAAAGTAAGCTGGCACAAATCGCTGGATCCGATAAGACCGTCCATCGTATCACCCTTTTCGTAATATCCGTTTGTTTTTCCTTTCATTTCATTTGCAATACACAGTATTACATCTATGTACCTGCACATGTAACTAAGCACTGAAGGTTCTGGTTTTCTCATACTGTCTCTCTCATTTTAAAGCGTATTGAAGCTGCAGATAGACTTTCTAGAATGTCTCAAAGTTACACAGTTTTTGACTATGCGGGGGTATGATTGATAAACGTGGAGAGTAGGCAGAAGTCCCGCCCTTTCATTGTCCCTGCACGTGCCTACACTCCTCCCACAGTCACTACAATTAGCCATACTAAAAATATCAACAAGTTGTCGTGGACAGATGAATTTTAATTGTGATTTAAGTCATTGGGGGAGCAACATAGGAGAGCATTAACTTTTATTTCAGGCAGATTTTTAGATTTACGTATTAAATAAGTATTTATCGATATGACAAATTGGTGCATGAAGAGCTGGTGGCCCAGTGGTAACGGCCTCGACCTACGAGTTAGGTATATGTCGTGGGCACTGCTCTCAAAACGAAGCCAAACATTCTAAGACATGTGACATCTACCAACCCGCACGGGGCCCGCGTGGTAGATTACGGCCCGCTCCCTCTCACAGAGAGGAGGCCGATGTCCTAGCAGTAGGAACACATTCACTGATTATTAGGCTGTGATACAAGGTTTTATCCTGCAAATAGGAAGAAACGAGTTGGTAGAGTGCCAACACCATCCACCACCATATTATTATTTTTTGTACGAATACCAATACAATAAGAAGATCCTGTCCTGTGACCATGTGCGTGTGTCCTGTGAAATTAAACCATTCCTTTGGTAATCGTAAACCACGAAAACGATATCCTTTTCAAAACCTTCACCAAATTAGCTTAACAACCACTGCAAGCCATCAAACATGGGTGTAAAGTAAAGCCCATGGCACCCCCCTTACTATGGGGACGTGTGTGTGTACAGAAATACATCGCCATCTGCACGCCATAACATGTTGTGTAACAAGATACTGTATCAGGGCTGGCTGTTGTCACTTGGAGAATGTAAATAAAGGGCGAGATTTTTATACAAAGCTACTTAATAAGTAATCATAATATGTTTTCTCCTCAGAAGGATCCATGTATACAAGGTTAAATTAAATTAGCTAGCGAAACTCCGCAGACGTGATGGGTGTCGATGTCTAAACACGACAAAATAAAATAGTTTTAGGGGTCCACGACCACTGGTATGTTGTTACTTGAAATATGAGTTGGGAAAATCAGTTTTTTTTTGTGCTTTATCATGTTGAGGTATCTCATCACGTCTGTGAAGTTTACACAAAGAAAATAGATTTCCTCAGTTTGTTTGTACGGCCGGCGAGGGCTATTTCCAAGTTGGCTATTTAGTATTGACGCAAGGTGCGATCCGTAGCATACAAGTTTGATACAAGCGGTGTGCAGTGCATTATTTACATTCATTGCGTTATTTACGTTGCGGAACAGACAAACTTTTCGAACATATAAAGCAATGGATTAGCAATATCTTTCAAAATTATTCAGATTGAGATTGTGAGTGTGTTACGCAATTGGGGGGCTGTTCACAATTTCTCGGTTTGCCATGGACAGATTATACCTAAACTGTCGAAAAATAATGAGTTAAATTGTAAATGCTTTGGTTGCAGTTGACAATTTTTCGATAGTTTATAATCTCGCGAGATATGAACTAACAAGTACATCTTTTGTATTGAAAGAATAAGCAGAAGTATATTTATTGCCCAGTAGCGAAACTGTATGGTCAAATATAAAACCTTCATAAAAAACGTTATAATCACGAGCAGCCCTACGATCGACATCTGCCTTTTAAGGCGTTCCGAATGCACATCACATGGGGCAAGCATGATTCTTTTATAACGTAATGTGGTACTTTTAGTGCCAGTGCATCCTGCCCGTTGCGACATGGTACCGAGAGTACCGACCAAAATATTAGGAAAGAACGAACCAAACGTTTCCGATGTAGCATTTTGTCTGGATTTGGGTTTTATTAAGCACTTCACCGAGGATGAACCGCAGATAACCATCGCTGATACTAATCCTATTTAGCTAATAGTTAAATATCATTGAGAGCAGTGGTGCTTACGGCCACGAATTACGAATTGTAGGAGGTCGTAGATTCGAACCCAAATAGGCGTTTTACTTTGTGTAAATTATTTCATCACCACTGCTCTCAAAACGGTGAAGGAAAACATCGTGAGGGAACCGAAAATTCGAAGACATGTGATATCTAACAACCCGCACTGGGCCCGCGTGGTGGATTATGGCCTACTCCCTCTCATCGAGAGGAGGCCTGTGTCCCAGCAGTGGGAACACTATAGGCTGATTATACTAAGTATTATCACTTTATTGACGAAGTAGAATTTTCTAGAAAGGCAGCTCTACTTGAAATTAGCCTTTCAAATCGCATGTCCAGGTGCTTCCCTACCAGCCTTCTGGCAGTGAAACACCTGGACATGCGATCCTGGACATGCGAGGGGCAATTCTCATAATTTTAAGAACGTTCACAGTCTGATCTCAGTCTCAATCTGTCAGAAATACTTCTAATTTACCTACATTTTTGACCAGTTTTTTACATTGATTGTCGCTGAGATGAGATTGCGACTAGATTTTGAACGTTTTTAATTATGGGAATTAGCCTTCTGATCTTGGGTTCAAAACCCTTGTTGAAGACGAAAAATTAGTAAGAAGCGCAAACACTTAGCAAGGAAGCTCGATCATTGCTGATCAATGTTCTGAATGCCTTGTCTGTATGAAAGTGAACTTTATACAGCAATGGGTCACAAGGTGATATTATTAGATGTTATAGTAATCCCAGAATAGTGATTATTATCGTAAACTTGTTGTATTCGAAAAGGTCAGGATCACGCTGAGATGAACATAAACATGAATCAAGTACTTAAAACAAATATTTTGATCCCAAAAAAGCTATTACAAAATATACTTAGCCGGGGGATTTTTGTCAAGATAAACACTATAAACAGCCTATGAACAACACTTCCTCACAACACAGAACAAAAGGACGTAAACGCCAACAAACACAAACAAGCCAGGTATGTGGTTTTGTTACAAAATCAAACACATTTACAGTATCTGAAAATAGAGACCAAACTACTACCCAAATTCTACCTTAATACTTTCAATTTAAAGTTGAATTTAGGTTGTGACGTATCCTGAAAATTACCTATCCTAAGACATTCAAAATTACATCTTAGGATTTGTGAACTAAAGTTCAGTTTCAATTGTAAGTGAGACTGTTTGTAGAAAATAATGTTTAACGGCTTTTGGTGAAGGATGGAGGATATTGAATGGTCCCAATTTGGTGTGAATCGTATTTCTTCCTTACAGGATACATGGGGGTATAAATAACGTGAAGTTACGGTGGTCCAGCTGAGATTAGACTTGCAGGAAAACAAATGAAAAAATATTGAAACAATGATTGATTACTTTTCCACTTTTTTTGTTTTTTTCTTCTAAATAACGACATTAAGTTCAAAAATAGCCCATTGTACCATGAAAAAAAATCGATTGTAAAAAAATGGACTTATTAGTCGATTCGCACGAATTGACTTGCCCGAAAGTGCATAAAATCCTACTAATATTATAAACGCGAAAGTTTGTATGGATGGATGGATGTTTGTTACGCTTTCACGCAAAAACTACTGAACGGATTTGGGTGAAATTTGGCACACAAATAGTTTATAACCAGGATTAACACATAGGATACCTTTTATTCCGATATGTCCAAGGGATCGAAACTTATGCGGGTGAAACCGCGGGGCGCAGCTAGCTCATAAATAAATTCACTTCGAGCGAAGAGCCTATAGAAAAAATTATATTATTTAAAAGCGACAATTTGCACGTTTCGGGCGAATAAATTCGTGCGAAACCACTAATGAGCCAAAAAAAATTGCTTCTTACAGGAAACATTTTTGAGTATCAGTCAAAATGGCGTTACGAGTCCATAGGATAAAAGGTTTTAATTAATTATAAGTACCTAGACCAACACAATAAATCTAAATAAAATTGTAAAAATTAAGCATCTTTTTTAAACCTTGCACGTTGCATACACAATTGTAGAATGGAACTGTATACAGTGTCGGAAAAAACACCACACCCATTTAGAATTCCCTTTAAAATTCCATCTTGCCCCGTGCAAAAACACGATAACACCGTACCAAGTTACCAAAACCACTTCAACATTCAACAGTAAACCATTATTAAATCTATATTTACCATAGCTATTACACATAGTTTCTATCTACCCTCTATTTGCGACGAAAGCTAATAAAGATCGGAACACACGATGTGATTCATTGCGAGATGTGCTAGAAGCGACGAGCGACGACGAGACGCATCCCCTGTGTACACACGGTAGGGATGGAACATCGTTGTTTTTTATGATGTCGATAAAAATTAAAAATATACCTACTACTGTTTTCGGAATTAGTGAAAATGTAACCTAGATATAGGAATGAATAGTGTTTAACTTTAAATGTATTGATTACTCATTGAATAAATGTTACTTTGTTCGTAAATTAGCTTTATGAACTAAATTAGTTCGTTCTATAAAAAGCAGCAATACTTTTTTTTAAATCATACTTAACTAGGTCTTAAATGACAAATAATATTTATTTTTGTAAATTGGTTAAAAAAAACACTTTTACACTTCAAAACAGTTCACTTTACATTGTATCGTAAATTTTCATTTTAGAGGCGGTCCTAGTGAAAAAATAGCCGTCGTTAAAAGTAACCTCACACACTTATTTTGGCTGACAAGCAGCAATTCAGTTCCGTTTTAAATAGTAGATTAGTCCTTGAAGAGTTTGTTTAACTTTACCTCCAAAATTCACACTTCAATCACAGTACGACGTTCTATTTGCCAATCCATACCCTAAAAAAGATATCACAGCTGAGGTCAAATCACACACCATTAAAAAATACCGACATCATTAAGGCCTGGCTACACCTACTACTCAACAAGACAAATATTACGAAACATCGCAATCACTCATTACTCTAATAGTTACTTATTACCAAACTGAAATTACTGATTGATTTTATCGGTGATCTCCGAATCAATCGAGTCTTGCAATCGAATCAACGCTGACAGGTACTGATGATTGATTTGCATATCACTTGCCTTGTGAGGTGACGAAATGTCAGATAGTTAAGTATGTGCTCACTTGACTGGAGGTCGCTTTAAGTTATTAATAAGTAATTGTAGTTGTATGAAGATAAAATACTCATTGAATCATTATTGTAACTATTTACACTAGGTGCTAAATGAAATGACTAACTAACTAGATATACAAATACATACAAAAACAAAAGGACTCTTTTTTTTTTTTTTTTCAGGATGGGAAATCATCAAATGACTCCTCCCGCTCTGGGTGGAGCAGAAGGGAGTGTCAGACTCTTACTGACTAAAACCCACCCGTGTTCCTTCCTTAGCCCTTTACGTACCAGGGCAGCGGTAACCCTTTCGGACGATCCCGCTACCCCGGCAGGCTTCGGCCCTGTCGGGCCCCGTCAACTACGCTGACATCTCTTTGAGGCGCGCGTGGAACACATACACGCCGTCCGGCACGGGCCTGGTCCTGATCGGACGGAGAGCTACCCATTGCTCTCCGCCCGCAGGCCCGCGCCTACGGTGGCCGGGAGTCGTCACGCGGCTCCCGACGCCCGGAGCGTCTCCCTCGGCGGCTGAGGCGTGAGGATCTTTCCCTCGCCCATCCCGCCACCTCCTTCGCTAGCATGACTGCTTCGCAGAAGGAGGTGACCGCCTCCCACTCCCTCTCGCCCCGGACCATGGCTTGCACCAGGGCCGGGCGCGAGAGGTCGCCGCCGCTGCCGATCGCCTCTACGAGGACACGGCGGTGCTCTGCCCAAGCGGGGCAGACCTCCACCGTATGCTCCACCGTGTCCTCTGGGCGATCCTCGCAGTGGTGACACCCGGGCGTCTCCTCCCGCCTGATGATGTGCAGGAACCTCCCGAAACATCCGTGTCCGGAGAGGACCTGCGTCAGGCGGTAGGTGAGAGCGCCGTGACGCCTCTCTAGCCACTCCTCAAAGAGGGGTCTTATCGCCGCTATCGTGGCGTGCCCTGCGCTGGGTTGCGATAGTCGCGCCTTCCATTCCACCATGAGACCGCGCCGGAGGTCCGTCCGCTCCGCAGCGATTTGCCGCGGGTGCAGAGTTTCCCCCCGACGTAGTGCCTCCGCGCGCCAGTCATACAGGCGCGCGAGGACTATCGCCTCCAGATCCCATGGTGGCAGTCCGGCAAGGAGGCTTGCTGCCTCGCGCGAGATCGTGCGGTACCCCCGGATCAGCCTTACGGCTACCACCTTTTGGGGCGCGTTCAGGTAGTGTGCGGCTCGAAGCCGCAGTGAACGCGCCCATACCGGGGCCCCATATAGGGCCATGGACCGCACGACCCCCGCGTAAAGCCTCCGGCAGGAGGCGTTTGGCCCCCTCAGGTTGGGCAGGAGCCGCCTTAAGGCGGCCCCGGTCCGTTCCAGTTTTGGGGCCAAACGTCGGAAGTGCTCGACGAAGTTCCACCGGCTGTCGAGGACGAGACCCAGGTATCTCATCGTCTTCTCGACGCCGATGTGAACCCCTCCTACCATCAGTTGGGATCCCGAAGGTGGCCCGTACCGGGGCCCATGAAAAGACATGGCCTCGGACTTGTGCAATGCCACCTCGAGACCCAACTGCCGGATCCTTTCCACGACTATCGCAACCCCGCGTGTCATCGCGTCAGCCGCCGCCTGATGCGACCTCCCCTGCGCCAGGACCAGCGTGTCGTCAGCGTAGCAAACTACGCTGACGCCATCAGGGAGGTCGGCCCGCAGCACCCAGTCGTAACCGATGTCCCACAGGAGCGGCCCCAGAACCGATCCCTGTGGGACACCGCACGACATCTCTCGCCGGTTCCAGTTCCCAACAAAAGGACTCTTAGGCGTTGAAGTACTCGTCGGCATCGCTGTCATCCGTAAACGTGCCCAGAAGACTGGCAGCATTGCCACGTTGAATGGCAATGCTAATTCTTTGGCCAAAGAACGACCCAGCCCTCCGGTCACGTGAAGTGTCGACCGCCGCGCGCCGGCGAGAAAATTCCTTAAAAAGGAGACGCGCACTCGGGCTCCATGACCCGAGCGTTTCGACCCCAAACGGCTCAAAACTGTAGTTACCCAAAAATAAACCTGTAGTTAGCTTTATTGAATTGTTGTGATATTAATAGAAATATTGACAATTACAGAATTGGATTTAAGGCTGGTTCGGCTCAGTCTGGAATTCCGTTTTAAAACTAGATTTGAGTTGAGATAAGTTATGAAATCTGGCATTTCAGAATACAGGTCTAGAACTAATAAATATACGCGTTAATTGAGGTTTAAAGTCAACCTTAAGATAGGTACACTCGGCTACATATCAAGCTATACATATCCAGTTTTAGGTGACCTCGCATTGTATAGGTTTTTCGTACAATGAAAAGTCAGCTTATATTGGAAAGGTATAACTTGATGCGTAGCCGTGCGTACAAAGGTGGGAAATATATAATTCGAAGCATTCAAAATTCAATTAGCTGCATATTAAATCACATATATCACTCTTCCTAAAATCTGAATGCATTAAATGGGTGTATCATAATTGCTACCGTGACGTCTGTGACGAACATTATATTTATTTATTTTAAGCATTGTTCCTTTGTCTTTTTAGAGAATAAATATCCTTAAACCTAAATAGTTTAAGTAAAAATGACCAACAATAATTGGTACAGTGAGCTTCTTTCTGTCGTGCCTAAATAAAGAGTCGATCAAAATAATTGTGCAAAAAATTTATTGACTACTTATCAAAAACCCAAGCTATAATTAAGCATTTATTGCGCTTGAATAGACTCACAATCGATATCTAAACTTTTAGTCAAATGATTTGCATTTCTGTCACCTTGCAAGGTGATACTGTTAGGAACGTGTCACACTCGCTGCAGTTACAACCAATACAATTGAACTTTACGAAATAAGATCTTGTAACTTTGTAGTCAGAAAACAGAGGGCAATTCCCTTTATTTTTAAGAACGTTTTCATTTTAATCTCTTTCTCAATCTGTCAGAAATACCTTACCACTTTCTCTACATTTAGACAAGTTTTCGACATTGATTGTCGCTGAGATGAGATTACAACAACATTTTGAAGTTTTTTATTAGAAAGAAAAGACAGAACGAAAGAAAAATATGTGTATTTGTCACAGAAACACGTGTAAGTATACAAAAAGATAAGCTAATTACGGAACTTGGATTTCAGTTGTAGCCTGATAGTCTTGTTATTATAAAATGCTTTAAAACAGGCCAGCGACACTGAGCTCGTAAGCCATTTCAAACATGAAATGTTTCCACTGTGTGAGACAGCAGACGACACATTCAGTAACAAATTGATTCTACATATCCCTACAGAATAAAGACTCATCCAGCCCTTATCCCAATTTATTTATTTTTAAGGTCGGCAAAACAAGCCTTATTCATCCATACTTCTCTATTAATCGTCATCTTGGTAGTCAATCCCTTTCTAGCCATATCTTTCACACAGTCCATCGTTTCTTTGGCCTTTCCTACTTCCCGATAAATACAGAAGAAAGACTATGTAAAATAAATTCCCAAAGGGTTACAAAATATTACAATTCAAAAGCTGTCAAAAGCACAACAATACATCAATGAGAAATGGAAGTGTCAGAATGCTTTCGGCGATAGCTACCGTCCTTAATAAAACCCGATAGGCCCTATCCAGCAGTCACTTTTATCAACGTTGCGTGAATTGGTGGCAGTCGTTTATAACTCTTACCTTTTATATCAATTGCAATCAATATACTAAAAGCTTTGATTGAGAAATGAGGGCCCATGTTTATGAGCTACTGAATGCATTATGTTTTATGAAATTCTTGATTGTTATAGTTTAAGATAGCGGGCTGTAGAATGTGTCGAATGTTTATCCTAGTCTTATGAGTCTATGTAAACATTATACGTATGAAACATTTGTAACCATTAATGAATCACACAACATGCTTTACTTTCGAGAGTCGTGTTGTGTATTTAGAAGGAGTTATTATTATTAACCATGCCTTAAGTAAACATCATTAAAAATAAAAATCTCATTCAAAATATATCACGAGTCCAAGACATTTAATTGACTGTTGACATAGTAACAAAAAGATGGAATTTGACCAAAATTTAAGGGTCAAAATCTCAAACATGGTAATCGCAAAAAAAATATCAGCCGTGCAAAACTTCAATATTTTTTTCATAACACATTTCTGATACATGCTGTGTAGTTCTAACTTTATTAGTAACGGCTTCCCACCTGGACTTTCTTCAGAATCAATACTCTGACGAACTCTATGAAGAGCCAATTTTTCAACTGATAGATTACTTTCATAGCACAAAAGTTTTCAAAACATTCCTTTTATATAAGCTATAAAATCTGAAACAATTGACAAATACAAACGGACAGCACTATACAGATCAACAAACAATATCACTATTGTAAAAGCCCCTTAACAAATCCTGTCACAAACGTAGGCCGTTCTAGAAGCATTAACGAGTCGACAATGAAATGCCTCGCGTGGGTGGCGCCGGCCAGCGGTACAGTTACCAAGCAGCCGTTTGAACACACACTTTAATTATTAAATGGAATCATAATTGAATATCTAATCGTGTTACTGTCAAGTTGACGTTTTGTGTAACATCAAGTTGTTTTAAAGTAATGATCCACGCGTACTAGCGACTTATGTTTAGTTTACAAGGGATTGCTAAATGCTACGAGTACCTACTATTACTACGTACGTTGTATTATCTGTGATTATAGAGAAATGTCATGTCCTAAGTCGTTACATTCGGTTACACTGTTACAAGGATCTTTTGACGCCCAAATGACGTTGATGGGGGGCGCTGTTGGTAAACATTTGTGCTTTTTTTTTGTGAAAAAACAAGACGGCGGCGTTAGTTCCGATTTTGGCCACGCACCAAATAATCTTTGTACAGCTATTTAATTAACAAGCCTTGTTATATTGAATAAATACCATAATTGGTAATTAACAGAACATAACTTTATAACGGATATTACGTTCAGAATTGTGACTTTCATATCAACTCGATTTTATAGCCCTTGGGTGGTCCCAAGGGCTATAAAATCCTATTACAAAACAAATATAAGTACCTACCTAGGCCAATATCGAGATAACCAATACCAACACTTAAAGTCGATCAATGTATCATGATATGCGACAATGTCTACGTCATTCATCTTGTCATTGAAATAAGCCACAAACCAAACGCTAATCCAGTCAAATACGTATGTAAATCTGTTTAGAACTGTCACCTGACATACAAGCTCGCCCCGCCGCTTCCCCTGTCACTCAGAAGGTAATTATCATTGATTAACATAAACTTGTCTTCCTGTCCGCCCGCTTCCGCATCCGGTATTAATATAATATAATAATTATGATAAAGGACAACCTTTTCTTAACTAGGAAAGTTCATTGCTTTACATTTTATTTAATTGGGTTTAAAAGATTTCATACTTATAATTTTTACACTAGTATTAATTTTTGTTCAATTATGGACCTAGTGACTACTGTAAGTATCTTATAAATCTCTACTTATATAGCTAAAACTGTTTGCATGCCTTTATTAAGTTAGTTAGTATTAGGATTATTTTAAACTTAACATCTGTAACTTGTACCTACTTTCTACGCCAATAAAGAAGTATTCTATTCTATTCCAAGACGACCTTTTTATCCGAAATTATTTCTTCTTCATGCTACGTATACTAATCTTTAAATCAATTATCATAATCATAAATCTGTAATATCTTAATATCATATTACAGGCACTGAATAACAAAAAAAACTCAAAACGTCCTTCATTTTCTGATGTAAACATTGAAATATTTTAAGACTCATGAGTCACTCAAATATCAGTGATTAAATATTTTAACAGTCGTTATCAATATTTATATCTGCAACAAATCTATCGATACATCAAAAGTCGCAAGTCCCGTCCCTATTGCTAGTAAAACAGACGTTAATGAACTTGGTCTGTTTGAAAATAGAACGGCGCAGGCGCTGATGCGGTGCACGCATCATAATAGAACTGCATTACAAGCATTGATTTTATGTTGAATATGCATTTTGATGCAGTTTCAGGAAGCTGAAAACGTGTGTCTGTTTTACAGTCGAAAATAATTGCCCTTAGGACTGTGAATTCTTGTACTGTGTACTCTTTATCATAGCAGACTTTAAACCCTGGCAAAGGGCAAAAGTATTTAGTAGTAAAATTTCTATGATTTTTTCAAAGGGCTCGTGGCTAAATTAACAGCCGCACGGGTCGATCAAAGGTTAAGCTACGCTTGCCGCGGTCGGTTCCTAGATGGGTGACCATCCATCATATATCGAGACCCTCCAAGTCTATCGAGTCCCTCGGAAAGCACGTTAAGCTTTCGGCTGTCATTCGTAGATTTTTGACAGTCGTTACCAGAAGCCTAAAAGTCTTACTACCAGTCTTACCAAGGGGTATGTGTTATTCAGTTACTGGATTGTGGAGGTCAGATAGGCAGTCGCTTCATGTAAAATACTGGTGGTCTAGTAGCTGCATCCGGTTAAACTGGAAGCCGACCCCAACATAGTTGGGAAAAGGCTCGGCGGACTGATTTAAGACTTTTTTTAAAAGATATGTGTACCGCTTTCCACGTCCAGTTAGGATGTGGAAAGCGGAGATCCGGGTGCTGCAGCGCAACGTGGAAGAGGCCTATGTCCAGCAGTGGACTGCGATAGACCGAGTGGATAATACCGGCGAAGGTAAACCTCGTAAAGCATCTCAGACGCATCCTTTCCCTTAATTTTTCTAATCGGGGAAAATTTTAAGATTTTTAATTTTTCGGGAATCCCTCGTTTTTCCACCAAATCTCTTCGTGGCAACATGTGTGTTGTCCTATGTGCTTACCAGCACGTAGACCCACAATTAGTGAGCAGATAGTGAAATTATCGCTATTTTATAATATACCACTTATTTTCGGCAAAGTTATCGATAGCGATAGTATAGTTATCTGCACAATGACTTATGTGTTAATTTCGCTAAAGAAACGAAATTAGGAACTAAGTTCTGGCTTAGCAGACTTATAGGCTGCACTTTTTAAGTAGATAACAGCTAAGGAATCAAATGATAGCTCCAAGATTTCAACACCAGGGATGTCCAAAATATAGCTTGAAATTAAAACGACTTGGCTTTAACTCAGAAAATCAAAGAAACAAATGACTTGCGGTGAAGGAAAGAAAATATCGTGCAAAAATTGGTAATTGCTTGCTAACAATTTCATACATTTAAAAGTATGATATTGTTAACAAGACCAATTGACCAATTTAGTGATCAATGCTTGATTCTTTCTAAAAAAAAAAATCTCACGTTACATTTTTTCCGTGTACTAAGTGCAATCTTTACTGCCTTTCCCATCTTATGACCGTGCTAGTCTTTAGTTTCATGGCCTAGTCTTAGCCTTTTTCAAGTAGTCAGTCTGTTTTATATGCCCCAGCGCCACCTATCACGTTGATAACGTAAACAGTGATAAGGATACGTAATCAGATGTCATTCATGTACTCCCAAATCACCTATTTATCGGACATAATGTAGTGCAAATGGTTTATAACACAAATCCTTGTGGTATCTTGTTCTTTATCTCCTGTTCCCAAACAAAAGAAGAATTTAATTGCATTTTTTGATGATTATAATGATTGTTTTTGTTATAGTAGTTATTTGACTCTGTACTACTCTCTTACGTCCTCATATCATGGGGAACAGATAGAACAGTGTGATATTTCGTGTGGTTTTACCTGCATTCTAGGATCTACATCAAGTAGCTTTATAAAAAGCATCCTATATGTTAATTTAAGACGTGGTCTATGTATGTGCCAATTATTTTCTGCATCGGAACAGTACGTCAATACGTGATTGAGAAACAAACATACAAATATCCAAACATTTATCACAAACAATATTTATGGGATAGTCATCTTTATTTTTTGCACTGGTCATAATTTACTTTACGTCGACGACGCAGTATTTCTTCTTCTCCCATACTGCCTTATAAGTCGTCATCACAGTAATCACCCCTTTCTAGCCATAACATATATCACACAGTCCATCCATCGTTTCTTCGGTCTTCCCCTACCCTTATTTATGGGATAGCATTCAAAATAAACTTTCTTTGCTGTTTTTTACTAAATAACCTAAACTAATAAAAATTAAATTAAAAATTAAAAACAACCCCCGACAACGTGAAACCCTATAAAAAGAAAAAAATAACCTTGAAATTATGACCCTACGTAAGTACGTATGAAATTTTTTGATTAAATGTTGTCCCGTCGGGGGACCGCTCTAATTATTAGCCAAACGTTCTGTTAAAGTTTAAAATAGTAGCGGTCCCCCGACAGGACAATATTTATTCAAAAAATTTCATACGTACTTACGTAGGGTCATAATTTCAAGGTTATTTTTTTCTTTTTATAGGGTTTCACGTTGTCGGGGTTTTTTTTAAATTTGTAATTTAATTTTTTATTTTATGCTTTATGTAGGGACTCCTTGTTATTTCATTTCTTTTATTGTCTTGCGTTTTAAGATTCAGCTAATTTAGTATTTAATCAGGTGTTTTGTAATTCAACATTTTGTGGTAGTGGCCATCTTCGATTTTAAATTTGTCATAGTGTATAGTATTCTACTAGTCAAGCCCTTTCATTTCATACCCATATAGTGGGAGTTGTGAAAAAAAAAAATGTAATTCGCTATTTTGTGGTGGCGGCCATCTTGGATTTGAAATTTATCATAGTGTATAGTATTCTACTAGTCAAACCCTTTCATTTGATACCCATATTGAGGAGGTTGTGAAAAAATATGTAATCCGCCATTTTGTGGCGGCGGCCATCTTGGATCGATTTTCATCAAACATAACTATGAACACTCCCGACAAATTCACCTTTCAAACAAAAAAAAACAAAATTAAAATCGGTTCATCCGTTCGGGAGCTCAAACTTATAACACCCCGTCGTTTTTGCGTTGGGGGTTAAAAAGTACGAACTTTACAAACTATACAGAGTGGCAAGGATATCGACGCGCAAATTGTAACCATGGATTCAGTACATGAATCTGAACCCGCTGAGTTGTTCCCGTCGGTTGTTTTGAAAAATTGGTGTTTCATATATTTTGACCGCGCAGGTATTGCGCGCACACTTTTCCATAAAACAGCAGTTTTTTTTTTTTGTCATAACCAACGAAAAATTTCTACGTTATTATTTTATTTGTCTTGAATCATGTCGATGTCCCTACTACCCTGTATAACTTCGACTTTTTATTAATATTTAAGTAGGTCAAAAGTTAATAACACTAGTACACGAAGGAAAATTCCCAACTAATTTATGCACACTGAAATACTATTTACATTCCTGCATTACAGTGTGTCCAGTATATTCATACAGTTAATAGGTTGCTGCTTACGAAAGCAAATGAAAATTTAAATTCAGTTTCTTACCACCTCCGCCTGGTGCCAAGAAATACGGAAAACTTTGTAATGCCTGTAATGAAACTAATGTTTCACTAGACAGCTCTACTTTTTAATTTAGTCTTATTTTACTTAGTATATTGCAGTTTTCTTCTTGTTTTAGGTTGGTAAGGAAAATGGAATTGTGGAGAAAATCCCGCTTGCTTTTCGTTCATACATTAATGTAATGGAAATAGTAATCCAGCAGAACAATTTCCTTTATTATTTTACGGGATTTACGAGGACGTTACTAATGACAATGGCATAAGCAGAACTTCCTCTCGGTGAGAGAGAGTGGGCCGTAATCCACCACGTGGGCCCAGTGCGGGTTGGTGGATGACACATGTCTTCGAATTTTTGGTTTTAGGACATGCCGGTTTCCTCAAGACGTTTTCCTTCACCGTTATGAAAATGGAATTGATGTTAAGGAAAATATAACTACTGATAATGCTGTTCGAACATTATGTACCGTATTATATATCACTGTTAGGAATAATGTAGTAAATCAGGTGGTTATTGTTCCGTGAGCAGTAAATCTGATTCTGCCTGAAAGGAATTGATTATTCAGGTGCCCGCAAACAATGGCAATCTGTAACTGTTACTGAATACCATACAAATGGAGTTCTAACGCAAGCACATATTTTCGCTCAATGTCTTAACTAAGTAGGTAGGTATATATTTTGCTACGATTTTAATCCAACCTCATGGGGCCTACCACCCCTCCTTAAAGCACAATTTCCCGAAATATATTTACGATCTACGAATCATAAAGTTGCTTGTGAAGAATTAATTTTAATAAAATCTGAAAAAAAATACTAAACCGGGCTAAGGGTGTGTGCTACCGGAAACTGCTGAATGAGTCAGATTCAGAGATTCTTTGCCAAAGCACAATAATTTAATGACGAACATGTAAACGTGGCACTTGGAAAAGATGGCGCAGTACCTCGATTTCACTCAATGATTTAGTACCACACTAGCGAGCACTTCATTTCGTTTCTTCTCCGTGGCCATCATTATGTATAGCATTTTCCATTGATATAAAAGGCTTAACCGATACATCGTGCAATCTTTGATAACCTTTCCTGTGTTTTGTACCAAAGTTGGTAAAACTAAACGGTATGGAAGCAAAACCTTTGATGGGTTTTGGCTAGTTTAGAAGAAATCGTGATACGTCACGTTAACCTTTTTGCAAAGGTCCTCTAATTTCCATCCCTTGCCGCATGTGGTTTCTATTAGTACTTAATCACAATACCTATATTCAAATTTTATTTATGTTTCAAATTGACGTTATTTCAAGTTAAACAAATATCAACTTTGTTTTAATGGTAAGTTGATTTCAGAGTGATTAGCGCTATTGAAAAAGTTATAAAAATGTTTGAAGTTGTAGCGTAAACTGAACTTTATTGTGTAGGAATTAAAGTTATTTTTCCATAAACTCATATTTGTTTACATTTTTTGCGAATATGTCGCAATTTTATTTTAGATTCGTTTAGACGTTTCAACAATAGGTATCCATTGTGTAGACTTTCCGAAATTATTTTCAAATATCTAACCAGAATCAAACTAATATTTGTAGACCCCTCCATTTAAGAGAAAAATGATAAATTATTTAATGTTAGTACATATATGTTATTTGTTGATGGCAGCCCAAATGAAACCTCCCACACACTTTGACAATGTCTTAATTGACAGATGGATTCTATTCATCTGTCAAATATGACAAAGTGTTGACCGTCAATAAGTACATACAGGATTTTGTTTAACCAGTGCGCATGCTGTATTTATGAATTCAGCATAATTATGACATGACTAGAGCGTAGAAATTTTTCGTTGATTATAAAAAAATATTAATTGTTCCATACATTTTGACCGCGTAGGTGTTGCACTTCTATGAAACAGCTGGTATTATTTTTGACAGCTAACGATGATTTTTTTACGCTGGAATCATATGCTGAATTCCTGGTTACAGTTTGCGCACTGGTTGATAAATAAATGATTTTATTTATTATTTATTTTTACAGAACACATTTACACAGCAAACATATTTTAAAAACTACATGAGGTCGGCGTTTCCTATCTGACTACTCTGAGAAGAAAGGCCGAAACAAACTCAGAGGTCACAGTCTCTTATAAAGTCCAGACATAATTTTGGTCAGATCGTGTGAAGACCACCAATCTACCAAGATCTTGGTAGATTGGTGTCTGAAATGGTTAACTTTTTTTGCTGTATGAAGCAACGGCTACTTATTTACAAAATGAAAGCTACATCTACAGATACTTATTAAGATTTATTTTGTTTGTATACCACTAAAATATCCCACGACTCACATAATTATAATTCCTTATACAAAACACATTGTAGTAAAAGGTACGACTGCAGCTGCAACACTCCACATACATGACCCCACTATTAAATACTTGAAACTCAAATCAATTAAATATTACCCCATAGATCTCCCCCATTGGTTCAGTTAACAGCTTAATTATTGAATGGCCCGCATCCCCCATGTCGGGGTACCAATAATAATTAATTTGGATGAATTAACTATGACCAAACACATTTTGTAATAGGTACCTACGTCGATACCTTGACAATTCAAAAGTGCCTGTAATTGGTTTATTTAAAATAAATGTTTTGAATTTGATAAAAGTAAGGAAATTGGGGGCAATTTCTTCCTTGAAAGGCAACTACATAACTTTTCTTTGTGATTAAAAAGAGTGTCCGTGGAGTTTCTTGTCCGTTCTTCTCCATAGGTATTTAGTACGCTTTGGAACGGGCAACTAGCTTCTGATTTCTGACTGACCGACCCTTTGACAGTTCAAAAGTGCCTGTAATTTGTTTATTCAAAATAAGTGTTTTGAGTGTGAGTATTTGAGTTTGAGTTCTACAGCTCGGTCTTGACTCGGGCAAATTGCAAAGAATTTGTCTATTACCTATTTGATGAAAGAAAGTATAAACAAACCCTGTGCAGCGGGGTAATCGCGTAACACACTAACAGTAGCAGTGGGTTTCATTTTGACAGTTCAACAACATTCATTGCGTTATTTACGTTGTTGAGCAGACAAATTTTTCGAACTTATGAAGAAATGTATTAGCAATATCCTTCAAAATGATTCAGACTGTGATTGATTATGTATTACGCAATTAGGGTGCAGTTTAAATTCATACGCAATCTCTTACTAAAGGTAATTAGTGATGCATTCATTATATGTTATTAGTATTTAAAAGGTTTCAACTTTATATCTCACCACTTTTTCCAACAATTATTGTTGGAATAAATTGCTATTGAGGAATGATCGACGAAAACTGAGCTTATAATAATTAACCTTATTGAGAATGAAAAACATGTTTAAAGTGATAAAAAATTTGAATTTCCGGATTAAGTATTTACATAGTCAAATCAAAGCACTCCTTTAGTGAGTGGCACAAAAAATTGACATCATTACATTTCCGTTTTCTAATCAACTTGTTTACCTTTTTATCAGACACTTTTGGAACAAACTATAGGTAGGTAAGTTGCGCCCGCGCTACCACATTCACATCCAGTCTGATACAATCTACTGTCTCTTAACAGCATAAAATCAATCAACTCTCTGACCCAACATCTCCCCTATTTATTGAACAAATCAGATCCAAACAATAATATAAGTTAATAAGTAAATCGCCTGCATCCCCCGTCCTGTCTGTACCACACTGTTGTACACTTGAGCTCAGTTGACCCGGCGCCCATTGAGATGAATTCACTGCTTCCGATTGAGTTGGGACACTATCGACCTGTTAATATCGATAATCGTAGAAATATACTTAAGATGAATGTCTGTCAATCAGTCGTACCAAGGGAAATCGTGTTACCCAGTAACTGGGTTGTTGTGGTCAGATAGACAGTCACTCCATGTTAAATACTGATATTTAGCTGCATCCAGTTAGACTAGAAACTAATGCCAACGTTGTTATGAAAAGGCTAAGCAGATGATGATGATGAATATCAGCAATATACTTGGGTACCAATGCAATGTACAATATTCTAGCCACCTACCTACCCACCTCTCGGCCATAGGTACGTAAGATAAGTAAATGGCTGCCCTTAAAAGTAGGTAGAAAGTAAGTATCATAAACTAAATAAATACACTTGTAGCTACATAATAACATGTCTACCTGCTAATATGGACAACGCTTAAATAAGATCGCTAAACAAAATCATAATACATAATAAAGGAGTATAAGGTAGTGCAGTGTGTGTGTGTGTGTGTAGTACAGGTGGTTTGGTGCTAATTAATCCTCAAAATTAGGCCGCCGAAATTTGCTAGATGCGAAAAGCACAGAACCAGTCGAAGTGGCGATGCTTGGAGGAGGCCTATGTCCAGCAGTAGACGTCTTTTGGCTGAAATTATAATGATGTTGATGAATTCTCAATATCTGGTGCAACTGATACAAAATATAACTGTTCAAATGCATCGACATGATAAAGCACAACACTTCTCAATCAAGCGGGCTGGGCGCAGCGGAAATGCGCGTATGAATGCATTAACGTGCTTAACATGCACTGTTGTACTGCAGCACTGTACTCGTGTAGGAACAGTCTGTACTTGTGTAGGTACAGTGTCTCCTCTTGTACTCAACTACAGACGCCAGCACATCAAGCTACCCGAAACTGTCAAATTTTCCTAATCAACCATGAACCTAATGCTTTGGCAATAAAGTTGAAAATCTATTAAAGAAATTTGATAGATTGTAGTAGTTTGATGTGCTCTGTACAGTTTGTATTGAGCATAGTCACCGTATGAAACATTGTTTGTAACAGTTATCCTACACAAATGCAATGACACAGTAAAGACCATGTCTGAAGTGGACGATTAAGCAATGAGTTTGAACACTACCATAGATAAGTTGAGCAGTGGTGGCCTAGTAGGAAAGGAAAGTGACTACCGAGTTGTAGGCCGTAGGTTCGATCCCAGAGAGGCGCTTTACTTTGTGTAAATTAATTCATCACTACTGCTCTCACAACGGTGAAGGAAAATATCTTGAGGAAACCGGCATGTTCTAGAACCAAAAATTCGAGGACATGTGACATCAAGCAACCTGCACTGGGCCCGCATGGTGGATTACAGCCCACTCTCTCTCACCGAGAGGAGGCATGTGGCCCAGCAGTGGGACCATTATAGGTTGATTATCTTCTTCGTTGGCACGACTGTATTTTAAAAGGTGTTTTCCCAAAACTGTGCCATTTCCACGGCGTTAACGGTGGCAGCGCAGAGGTCACTTGACTGCATATTTTTGGGACACAGAGGGCAGGATGGCATGGTTTGTAGTTGTGGCTGATTATGATAGATATATTGAAGTGACTATGAGACTCAATTACTCGTTTAGCTTTCTTTCTAGTTACTAAAAAGTATTTATGTAGAACCGTGTGATGTTCCAAGCTGCGTAATAAACTCATAATTCTCTTTTTTTTTTAGATAAACCGTACTAAGAAATTAACTCTTATGGCTTTATGCCTTATTTTAAACTTAAAATTGACGATATTTCAATACAAGAACGTACTCTTTATAAAGTTGTTTCACCCCCGCCGTCACATCAATTTCATATTCCCTTATTCGTCGTAAAATCTGAAGCTCAACTTTTGAATCGTTCATATAGGTAAGTTTGAAAATCCTCAAATTTTATATTCGCGTGTAATGCCAAATGGTATTGAAAACGATTTTGCATTTCCGAGGGATCTTTGTTCTTACGCAGGTGTGAATCACAATTGAATTCCTAAACTTAAGAAGAAAGCGCCAAGGTATTGATATTTCATGAAATTGACATTCAATAGGATTAAATCAACTTAGAGGGTTGTATTGATGATTTTAATGATTACTATTCTGTAAATACATACTTATTACGCTCATGAATCGTATTTTCTTCAACATGCGACCAGACACTGATGCGTAAATTGCAAAAAACTTAACATTTGAATTTCGCAGGCTACCTGAGCGCATTCCTCTTAAACGAACATTTTCACCAGAAACCCCGTTATAAATGGATTTTCTGATGGAATTGAATTCTTTACATCTAAATCGAGCACATTTAAATATTTTATCGATAAAGAAGGGCCGAGTCAGTGTTGTCGATAAAAAGTTATCAAGAAAGTAATATAAGTTATCATGTAAATTAAGTTACAAAGTTCAAAGTGATGAAATGGCGGAAATACGTTTGCTATTCAAGAAACTTATCGCTCTTCGATCTTTTGGACTACTTCTTTAGTCTCGTTGTCGTAAACATGACTGCTGGTCCGCGCTGCACTGTACACAGTAGCAATGCCTTCCATTTTGACAGTTCAATAACATTAATTGCGATATTTATGTTGTTGAGCACACAAGTTTTTCGAACATATGAAGCAATGGATTAGCAATATCCTTCAAAATGATTTAAATTGTGATTGATAGTGTGTTACGCAATCAGGGTGCAGGATACGGTCCTCGGGTAAAGTTTTATGGGATTTCTCATGAGCAATAGGCTATTTTCCTAAAAAATTCTAATTAGTCCGTCAGTTAGATTATCAAAAAATATTGAACCCGTATTTTTTCTTTTGTCAATTATATAAAAAATTATGAAGATATCGCCCGTTAAAGTTCCGCGTGACGTCACTTGCTTGCGAAATTTTTGCAAGCAAGTGACGTCACGACCCCCCACTCCCAAATTTTGACGTGCTTTATCTTTGTCAGTTTTGGTTTGATTGACAAAATAAAAAATACGTGTCCATTATTTTTCGATAATCTAACTGACGGACTAAATATCATTATTATTATTTTTTCATAAAATAAATAAGTAAATACCCTATTCCTCAGTAATAGCCCGGTGTCTAGATTTATGCTCAATGTATGCCAATAGGTTTGCTCCCTATTATTTGGTAATTAAAACAAAATTATGTAGCCAAATGTGGGTGTAGGTAGCTATTATAGTTTTCTTCCTTCGCCTTCGGGGAATACGTGTCTAATTCTATGAAATATATAATAAAGAAAACCCCACCTACTTCCTTGAAGATTTTCATCCCACCAATAACACATATACAAAATATAAAGAGTCCTAATACCCCTAATTTAACCCTAAACAACCCGTTACATTCAAGTCCCAACTAACCCAAGTTACTCTGTAGCACACAAATGAAATGAAAAGAAATAATCCGATTCGCAGAAGGCTGCAAGCTTCACAGAACAGTCTGCTGGTTCTTTTTGTTCTAAATTAAATGAGCACGACTCTAAATGAATTTGAATTCGTTAAGACTGTGTCGGAGATGCTAACGAAGCGATGAGATTATATAGATTGTAGAAATATCGTTTAGAGTTCATACAAAGTTACAATTATTGAGAGTCATTTAGCTGACGCCTGTCAGTACATTTTTCACCCTCATCTATTTAACGCCACGCCTGTATTCCATCAAGGGTTTGTCAGAGGTGTACCTATAGTACCACACACATTTCGCCAGTTATGTTTTAGAAATGGGAAAGGGAAAGCCGATCTTAACTCTAAAATAAACTTATTTAGAAAAAACGAAAATTTAATCAGCCTAGGGTAAATTAGGAACAGTCACATGACTGATCCTCAAGCGCTTGCTTCACCACCAGACCAACAAAAGTGTCATATTTCGCCCTTGGCGTAGGATAATATCTATAGATACTGATGCTCCTGTTGCAATCAGGAATTTATCTGCTAACCGTAGTGACTATAACAAAATAAATCATTTATTCTATGGCTATTTGATAGAACATGTATTATCTTAAACAGCTTTTAAACGCCATTTTACACCTTCTGAAAATATCTGGAGACTACGTCATAGACTACGTGAATATTTAATCTAAAAGCTGGAAGGCTTGATCGAACGGCCTTGGACTCATAAATATCTAAGCCTGATCAATATTCTATCGCAAATTCAGAGCTCTGAGGAGGTTAGGAATATTTTAGTTCGACATCAGAACCCCACTAAATAGCTTATCTTAATCTTACGTTTTAAATAAATATAAGTCATCATCTGCCTGCCTTTTCCTAGTCTAACCGGATGCAACTGAATACCAGTTCATGGACCAACTGCCTATCTGACCTCCATAACCCAATTACTTACTGGGTAACATGATACCTATTGGTTTGAAACAAGTATCACTGTTCTATGTGTTTAACTACTCTTGTGTTTTTATTTTAATTAAGAATTTCTATATGTTGTCACACTATCATTTTATTTTTATCTGTGTGTGGGGGTGTGTGTGTGGGGGGGGTGTGGGGGTGTGTGCATGTGTGTGTACTATGTACTAACGCTACTCGTCTTCACGCACAAATTCACAACGTGTTTGTACTCTAAGTTAACACAAGTAAAGCGCGTGTCGCTTCGTAAGATAAAAATACTGTTACTTGGTAATGCACTCATTACTTTAATTAGGCTCATTTTCTCTTTGACCTCTTTTAGTTATTTCTCCTGATTTTCCTTTTTTCTAGTAAGACGATTTTGTTCCATGTTTAACAGTCATCGTTCACTTACTAGGTGATGATAATTTCACAAATGAAATGTGAAGGTAAAAAGGGTTTTTCTAGTAAGACGATTTTGTTCCATGTTTAACAGTCATCGTTCACTTACTAAGGTGATAAAAATTTCACAAATGAAATGTAAAAAGGATTTGCTTTTAAAAGCCATGTTAAAATCAATTTAATTTCGGCCTGAGTGCTCTCCTTAATTACATTAAACTCAAAAGACGACACTTTAGGACATTTTATCACTCTAGGAAGTCACTCACAAAAATATATATTCAAATGCTCTTATACAATTTCCTAAATTAACTCCATATTATGTTTACCAAACATCCCAAAACACTACTTTACGACATTTTCCTCAAAGGGGAGTGATCATAAACAGTCAGCACTGTTCCCCTTCTAAAGCCGGCAATACACGTCATGCACAATGGCATGCAAGTCCGGGGTAGTAATACCACAGACCACAGTTTTACAATCCACTGCTACTAAATCTACACTATCTTTTGCCGTCAAGCAGCGTTGCTGTGTTGGATATTACAGGCGCAAGTGACATTTTAGCTGGGATGGCTACCTGACGGTAGATGTCCATGGGCGGTGGAACGTCCAGCAGTAGCCCCGGTAGTGTTCAACCAACAATACAAAAATATTGCATGCCTTTTGGTATGCCTGTAAAAACTTCTAAGAGAAAATAAAATGAAGAGTGAAGCATCCATTAAGGTGCTTGATGAGAACATCTCAGACTCAATCGGAAAAAAAAAACTGTAAATTACGTACATTTAAACTAATATTATAAATAAAGAGAAAAGATTAGATTTTTTGTATGTTTCTTTGTGACGCTTTCACGCTAAAACGGCTGAACGGATTTGGATGAAAGGATATGGCACATGGGTAGACCCTGACCTCGATTAAGACATAGGATACTAAGTATCTCATGACTTAATCTTGTTCCCGTGAGAACACCGGGATAAGAAGTCTTCTTGTCCCGGTGTTCTCACGGGATCGACACTTATGGGGATGAATAAGCGGGGCGCCGCTTTTAATATTGGCTGTCGCTGAGATGAGATTGCAACTTGAATATGAACGTTTTGTAAGTACGAGAGTAAACCTCCTGATGGATGATACGATTTGGCATCCTTGCTAGCAAATGTACAAAGTACTAGCTCGTGTATTCCCAGCTTTATGCGGCAGTCGTGAACAAACAACACTAGACTCAAGCGACACTCAGACGTTCATAGTGACGCAGTGTTGCAGACGACGATTGCGTGTGTAACCCGCCCTCGCCACGCAGGTTGACTCATGAAAAAATACTGTATGGTTGGCAGATATAGGTACCGGTACGACCTAGACAGGCACATTAATTGGCATTCGCGTTAACATAATCACTTTTTGATTGGCTTTACCGACTGCTCCTTGCCTAAGGGGCCGTCTCCACGGGCGAGAGAATCGCGGCGATAGTCTCGCCGTGCCATCAAATTCTCGCCGCGATGATATCGCCGTGTGGAGACACGTTCTAAGAGAGTGTATAGAAATACGTGGCACGACGATAATATCGCCGCGATTCTCACGCTCGTGGAGACGTCCCCTAAGGGCTGATTTTACCAAACTCTGATATCTTTATCCGTGGAATTAAATTGACGTTTGTTCTAGTATGGAAAAACTGTCAAAAATTCAAAATTTATTCTCACGATAAGACTTATTTTTGGTCAATTTAATTTTGATTTTAATTTTTTTTAATTCTGATTTTTAATTTTTGTTTTTAATTTAATTTATAATTTTGAGTGTGATTATTTTATTTTAATTTTATTCTATTTTGTACTTTCAACTATAAGTGTTAAATTTACCTATAGATATTTATCTGAAATAAATGATTTGATTGATTGATTGATTTGGTACACAAGTTTCGTGAAATTCGCCATAAGTGTTCCTTAAGTGGCCTCAATACGAGTACCTAACGATTTTAACTAACTTCGACTAAATCTACACCTTGGTAAAAAATACGATTATTGCATGAGAATATTCTTGTTTACATCATCATTCTCTCTTGCCCTTATCCTAATGTATTCGCGGTCGGCTCAACATGTATTTCTCTTCCATACTTCTCTACTAGCTGCGCCCCGCATAAGTTTCGATCCCGTGGGAATATCGGGATAAAAAGTATCCTATATGTTAATCCTAGTTATAAACCATCTGTGTGCCAAATTTCATCCAAATCTGTTCAGTAGTTTTTTCGTGACAGAGTAACAAACATCCATCCATCCATCCATCCATACAAACTTTCACATTTATAATATTAGTAGGATAGCATTAGTCGTCATCTCGGTAGTCACCCCATTTTTTGCCATATAAAAGACTTGCTTCTGTCCGCGACTTCGTCCGTGTAAAATGTCTTGTTCTCCGCCCCATCCCGTCGCATCGCATCGCCTGCCTGCGTTATTACTTCGTTTTCGCTTAGCGCTCTTTCTGACTGTTTGCTCAGCTCCTAAGCTATAGACGGCTATAGGCTATTTGAGAACAAGCTAGGACCTAGCGTGATGTTAAATAGCCTAAAGCCGTCCTTAAAAATTGTGCCATCAAACGCAAAAAGAATATTTCAATTTTTTTTTTTTAATAAGTACATCTGAAAGTTGTAAAGATTAGCGCGTTCAAACAAACAAACTCTTCAGCTTAATTATTAGTATAGTATTAGTAATGAAGATTTCACACAGTCCAAAGCCAATTAAAAGAACATACTACAAGAGTAAAACTAACTTGAAAAAGTCTACAGAAAAGTAAAAGTACAAACACAGACCAATAACCCCCACAGTGCGTTCGAGTGGCGCTCCACAGCCGCCGACAGCCGCAGACAGACTCGATGCGTGCCAGACACAATATGACATGTGTACAATCGATTCAATGAAAACGATAAGTACCAGACAGATTTATCACGCGGGAAAACCACAATGGAGCGCTTTAACTAATGCCAAAAAATACTTTATATGTGTAGTAAAATGCAAGCATAAATATGTAATATTTTATTATGAATCTGAATCAGCATTGCCAATTAGAATAACAAAAGCCATATTAGTTTTGCATGTGGCAAAGGTTTTTTTTTTTAATTTTATTCGGCGTATTTCTCAGTTTGATGGCCAGAAGATCATTACCTATACGGGGCCATATTGGTGACCGTAACAGTTAGTTACGAGAAAACCTTATCCGTTAGTATCAGGGGCAAAGAGTAGTCAGTCCCCAAAGTTTCATGAGGAAGTGACGGCCTGATATCCTTCAGTATCATTCACCCTGACTCCTGGCGATTTGATTTAAATCCGAACCCGAATTTCTTATCGTTGATGTTTTTCCTTTGACTATAGAGGTCAATAATAAGAGTATGCTTACAAGGTTTGATCATGAATTACAGAAGAATAGAACCTTTTATTTTACAAAATCACAGATTTTTTTTAAATTGCTAAGCTGAATACAGAAAGTATTCAACAAACACACATGCAGACCAACAAACACTTAGTTCAAGTGTTTCTCTCAGCCGCAGACGGTCGCGTGTCTACCGCCCGCGCTGTGTGCCGCCCGCCCTACTTGCCCGCCCGCCGTAGCCATACAATCAATGCAGTAAACGACGACTGCATTAACCGATAAAAAAAGCTTAATAATCTTTCTCCAAAGTTGTAGTTGAAAATAACAGTTTTGCTGGACTGAGGTCGTATTATGATGCAGTAGGAATTATTTAATGCCTGTTTGTCAACAAGTCCAATTCCTTGATAATGAGGTAAAAATATGCAGATATGCTGCTAAGTATTATAAACTCAGGGAAATTGCTTATTTATCAAATTGATCACGTGGACACTGACGGTCGGGTTGGTCCACAAATGCAAGGTCGCTCAGCGCTCTATGGAGCGAGCTATGCTCGGAATCTCTTTGAAGGATAAAATCAGGAATGATATTATCCGGAAAAGAACCGGAGTTACCGACATAACTTGCATAGTAAGCCAACTGAAGTGGCAGTGGGCTGGTCATGTTTGTCGAAGGACCGATGGCCGGTGGAGCAGACGAGTCCTGGAGTGGAGACCGTGTCGGTCATCGGCGAGCGTAGTGTGGGACGCCCCCCAGCTAGATGGACGGACGACCTTAAGAAGCCTAGGTTGCTGCGTCGGACTGGATGCGGAAGGCGGAGGACAGGGTGTTGTGGCGCAGCCTGGGAGAGGCCTATGTCCAGCAGTGGACTGTGATAGGCTGAGTTGATTGTTTGGTTGAATATTATTCACAATATGAGTAGCAATGGCTTGCACATTGACAGTTCAACAACATTCATTGCGTTATTTACGTTGTTGAGCAGACAAATTTATCGAACATATGAAGCAATGGATTAGTAATATCCTTTAAAATGATTCAGATTGTGATTGATTGCGGCAAATTGACGTAATGTGTCAATTTGAGAAACAATTTCCCTGACTGTACCTATTTACGAAGACCTATCTGAAGGAAAAGTGTTTCTGGAAGTAAAATTATGACGAAAACACAACTCGAACATCGTAATCATTTCGCAAACTACGTAATAAATGGTTTAAAAAAAAACGGATTGCGCTCCGGGAGTGCCGGCAGAAGTGAAAACTTGAATATTAACGTTGTGCATTTTTGATATTTTGGAATGCGGTCTACTCTCCCTCCGTCTTACGAATTTTCGATCAGGTCACGTGTCCTGACGCGAGCTCCGTCTTATGAATTTTCGATCAGGGCACGTGTCCTGACGCGAGTTTAACATTTTTTACCCATCACAAAAAAAGTGCACCAGACCGCTAAAGAAGTTTTCACTTCAAAAAAAGTTGCAACTTTTAAAAGCTTATTTTAAATGAACTAAATTAAACTCTATTCGAACGTAGTCTATGAAAGTAAAAGTTACTCAAACTTTGCATGGTATTTCTGCCCTAGACGGTCTCGCGTGCCACCCGCCTTAGAGAGCCCGCCGTAAAGCGATCGATGTCACAAACGTCGCGACGATATAATTACCTTCATAAGTTTGACGTCGGGTTTTTTATAATTTTTTGACAGATTCATTGCATGTTGCATGTTTGTGACTTTTAAAATAGTCGAAATAATTATAGCATTCTTTGTTTTTGGTAATTTGGAATCCCTTTCATTTGGTCAGGTTAACTTATAAATTGTATTGCATTATAATGTAAAAAAAAACATGTGAAAATGTAATTAAGAAGATATAAGTCATACTTACTTAAATAAAAAAACTCCTTTTTTTAAATAACACACTTATGTATGTTTCAAATCATATTTATTTAGTTATTACCAGAAAATACATAGCAAAAAAAATACATTGACATACGACAGTGATTGGGTAGACATAGAAATGGGGTTGTCTTTGGTGCAAAATAACTATAGATACAATAATCTATAATAGACACATTGATAAACAAATATATAAAAGCTATACAAGGTCAAATTAAATTAGCTAGCGAAACTCTGCAGACGGAATGAGTATCGATATCTAAATAATATGACCAAATAAAAATAAAAAATATACTTACTTTTTTTTTGAGTAACCTACCCTTAAAAAAATAACATCATTCACAACCGCTAGTAGTTTGTTACTTGACTTTTGACCTGAGAAAATCTGTTATCTTTTGTTTTATCGAAACCCGTGTGGCGTCAGGTCTGTGAAGCTGACACAAAAAATAAACAGATATTTCAAGTGACTACACTAACTGCGGTTGATGACCCACACAAAACAAAAACATAATACCTACTTATTAATTTATTTTTTGTTTTATCAAGTTTAGACATCGATACCCATCACGTCTGCAGAGTTTCGCTGGCTAATTTAATCTAAACCTCTATAATAGATACATAAATACATACTTACTTACATATAAATATAATAACTATAAGCAACGAAAATAAATCTCGACTATAGACGATTATAAACTGTTAATTAAGGTTTATGTTAATTAGTGCTGTAAATATTGCTGTTTATCAAGTAATTATTATTATATTTTCATCGTTCTACCTTCCTATAAACACATAATTTGTATCACAGAATATAGATACTGCATGAATAATGACTCAACCATGAACCACTATAATGAATTCTAATTTTATCTGTACCACAGATAACAAGATGACGTCACGCGGCAAACTAACAAAAAAACAACACATCTCCAAGCGTTCTAGTTGTCTTATGAATATAGTCGATAAATTCAATACCTCTTGCAACTGGCCTTGTGGCGCAACGGATAACGCGTCTGACTACGGATCAGAAGATTCCAGGTTCGAATCCTGGCAAGGTCGCAGAAACACTTTTTGTTGTTTTTTTTTTTTTTAATTTTCGAAAATAATCTTAAACATTGCCGTGTAAGATTTTTGAGATTAGCGCATAAAAAGTCGCAATTTACCTGAAATCGAATCATTTCCTGAATTCCCAACAGAACATTTTAACAATTCCTTCAATATTCATAAAATGGTGACACTTATTACCTGAACCATACTCAATTATTCAACAGATCATATTCGGGGTAAACATTGCTGTATTCAATAAAAATAACATTAAAGATTATGATAAGATCAGATATTCAATTCGCAACGTTACTCCCTTAGTCCGTAGCCACAGCGGAGAGTATCGCTTGGTAAATAGCGTAGCTCGAACAACTGACCAAAATAGTCACACAGCTTACTAAACATCAGTGTGGCCATCGCAACAGTAAAACTGTTTTTTTTTTCACTAGTACTAGGAGACACCACAATGAATGCATAAATAAAAGCGCGCTGCTGGATTTTCAACTCTCGGCCGAGTACCGAATGTTGAAAATCCACCAGCGCTCTTTTATTGTTAGTGAAAACGGACATAAGCTTTGGTTCGATAGGAGTATCACACAGTGTAGCTCTAAGCGAAGTACCTAACTGTAAGGTTTCCAACTAAGTGTTGCAGGCGCCTAAACGTGGCAGTGACAAGGTGGCGCCGTGAAGGTAAAACATGACTGTGATCCTTTCTGCAATGTACTGTATAACATCGTGCATTTGTGTGTGCATACTCATGTTTCTGACAAATAAATGAACTCTGAAGAACATCCCAGGTCTCTCCATTGTAAGTTTTTGACGGATTTGCCACACAAAATCTGTAAAAAAAAAAACTCACAATGGAAAGACCATTACAGCGTTTGTAAATTAATAGACCTCCCCTGTTCTCATTCTCCTGCCCAAATCCCTAGTTATTTGGGGTCGGCGCTTACATGTATTTTTCTTCAATACTTCTCTAATAGCCGTCATCTCAGTATTATAATATAAAACCACCTTTCTAGCCATATCATCTTGCACGCAGTCAGTCCATTGTTTCTTTGGACTTTCCTCCCTATTTAGCTCCAAAATAAACAACCGTATTGCCCAGATTGAGAGACCTAACCTTAATTCGACCTAATATTCCAACAATAAATAGCATAAGGTCGCCATTCACATAAATAAGGTCCTATTATGAAAATCGATAGTCACCCCAAATCATGGCGTTAGGATAATTGCCCCTAGACTAGGTATACGTAAGGATGAATTATAGCTTTTATGGGATTAAGATGGCTTATGCAGTGAATTGTGATGGTAGAATTAAAGCCAGGATTATACCTATTGTGGGATAATTAGATTTTGTTTGAAGGGGTGCCTATTTATTGACAAAATAGGGTTAAGAATTGAAATGAATTAAGGTTTTGCAGATCTTAATGGTGACCAAAGAGTCAGACTCGCTATTAAACATTGTTAACCGTTTTTATATGTTTACCACGGCATGCCATGAGAAATTCTCAAATAGTTCGTTTATTTTATTTCGTATCGATACTAGTAATGAAGAAGTAATAATGTTGTTCTAGAAAATGGCTTAGAGTGCTCGACTACATACAATGGCCTCCAAAAGTTAGTTGTAATCTTTCCACTTCAGCTGTGACACACCACAGTTCAACTAGGTACCTTTGACGTATCATAAAAAATAATCAAGTAATCCCTTAGAAGTACTTGATTATTGTTTTTACTTTAAATCATAATGTGGCATCACAGCTGAAGTGAAAAAATAACTACTACCTTTGGAGGGCACTGTATATCGTTCATTTGCGAGAAGCTTGATATAATTCAATAAGAGCAATTTGTAGGTATGATGATTCAAAAGTTTAAAAGCAGCGGTAAGAGCGCGACAGAGCATAAAGTTACACCTGTCTAGCTCCTTCACTTTTAGGCTTAGCGTAATGTTATTTCTATAGCAAAAATAATAACATTTGCCGCGTTCACCTGTATACTTAACTCAAAACTGCAGATTTTTTTGTCGTGTCAAACTTCTTGCCAATTAGCGAATCTTTTAGGCTATCGGCCAGTCTTCCTCCTTGCGTGTCGATGGCAATCTAAATGGACTCGGCCCAGAATTCGGCTACGTGTTTGGAGCCATCACTAGCATCCAGCCAGCACCCTAATTGCGTAAAACACTACCAATCACAATCTGAATCATTTTGAAGGATATGGCTAATCCATTGCTTCATATGTTCGAAAATTTTGTTTGCTCAACAAAGTAAATAACGCAATGAATGTTGTTGAACTGTCAAAATGAAACCCATTACTACTAATATTGTGTTACGCAACTACCCCGCAGTATACAAACCAAAATTGAATTAGATACCAATTCAACTTCAGAAATCACGACTATCGATAAAAATACAAATCGAATTGAATTTTAACTACCACATAATCAATTGTCCTCCCAAGCCTTCCACGAACAGCCTTCCATTACGAACCCATGAATACATTGAAGATACCTTGAATAGCTACCTACATGTGTGCATGGTGTTATAATGGGTTCCATATCGCCGCGGAGCCGAACAATGACAGCAAAGGTTAGAGATGCAAGGGTCTGGGACTACCTGCTTTAATGTCAGGAGCGATGAGCGGTTCGGGTCAATGGTTCCGAAGAAATAAATAAAGATCAGGTAGGTACCTAATATTCTGTTTCGTTTTTGACATAAGGTACCTAACCTGCATCCTAATTTCGTAACACACTTTCAATCACAATCTGAATCATTTTGAAGGATATTGCTAATCCATTGCTTTATATATTCGAAAAAATTGTTAGTTTTCTGCTTTCCGAAGTAGGCAGGAGCCTATGTTAGTCATATTTTATGCTGGTCGATTGTCACTCATAACAAGACTATACGCACTGATAGCTTCAGTTCCTTCCGTTAAACTTTTATAGATGTACGTACAGACTAATAAAACTTTGGAGTCAATTTTTTAATTCCAGTTTCCAGAACAACCTATTCAGCTGAAAGCTAGGTTAACCAATAACCCCATGAAACTGAAAGTAAGACCAACAAAAGGCCAAAACAATCGATTTAGATTTGTGGAATCAAACCACGTGAATAAGTAATAGAGTGTCGTTCTACACGCTACCCCATCACGTGCTTTCAAAAACGTAGTTCTCGTAGAAACACGCAAGTGAGAACGGAGGGGCAATTCCCGTAATTTTAAGAACGTTCAGTCTGCTCTCAGTCTCAATCTGTTAAAATCTTTTCTAATTTCCCTACATTTTTGACAAAGTTTTTGACATTTATTAGATTATCACTGAGGTGAGATTGCGATTCGATTTTGATCGTTTTTAATTACGGGAATTGGTCTTCGGATCTGACGTTCCAAATAATTAACTGACTATGAGTTTATACGGTTGCTGGATATCAGTAGCAACCTATATCCCCAAAATGTGTTATTTTAAATTCGTTACTTAACAAAGCGAACAAGATATTATGTAGGATAACAGCTCAACAGAACCTCGTAATTTATAGCTTTTGAGAACATCACTTGATTTCTTTGGCTTATAGCAGTTGTTAAGCGCGATTCCCAAGATTTGTCTACCAGCTACCCTTTACTTACGGAATCCTTTAGTAGCTGTTTGGCAAGGCTTTCGGAATCGGAATCACAGAATGAGTCAGGCATTTTCATTTTTCATTACATTATACTGGAAGCAATAGATCTGCGTTTTATCGAATTGGGGACGGAGGAATGTTGAGGACATGTTGGGGCTGCTTGTGACAACTCATCTTTTACCCAAGGAACCCCAAAAACCCCATCCCAGACAGGAACGTGCCATCTCGGGCGCAGATCGTCTTAAAAGTATAACAAAAAATGTAAATAATGGCCCCGTGGACCGACCAGAGAATAAATCAAGCACATTTTCTTCTATTTCTGTATGGACCTGCAGTTTTATTTGATTTCGTTAGAAGAGGTGCGAAGTTTTGCAAATTGTAATGATTTTAGGAATTTGTCTAGTCGTTGGTCGTAAGCTGATTTGATTGATTGATTATAATGAATAATGGATGGTCCAGCACCCCAATAGTGGCTGGCCATACCGCTGTTCAACCCACGATGGTTTGTGTGGTACGTTTAAAGGTTCAACAAATGCTTGTAAACTGTTTTTTGATTAATAATTAATAATAAGTTCCTATTCAAATTGAGAAATCTCAATGTTAGTTTCAAATCACGCATTGAACTACTTTAAATACATACTCGTAATTTTGTAGTCTGATTAATGTTCATTTTTGGTGGTGATGATGTTGGTGACGGTTGATGGCAGCAGGCGCACCGCCTGTTACATCAAACTCAAAGTATTTATTTCAAATAAACCAATTACAAGCACTTTTGAATTGTCAAAGGGTTCGTCAGTCAGAAAGATGAAACTAGTTGCCCATTCCAAAGCGTAGGTACCTATGGAGAAGAACGGGCAAGAAACTCCACGGACACTCTTTTAAATCATAAAATTGGACTTCTAACATAACTGGCGAAATGTGGGTGTACTATAAGTACACCTCTGCCTAACCCTTCGAGGAATTACAGTCGTGATGTTATGTTAATGTGTATGTCTAAGTAACGTAATTCATTTAAATCTCTCGTAGGTCCACCGGAAAATGGTGCCCAAACTAAGCTAAAACGTAGCCTAATACCTAATAGATAGACACCTATATAGGAAAATATATAGGTTCTTAGTAACTATCTACATATTTCAGATTCCTCGACATTATTATGACACGTAAACACGATGCATTGCAGGCTTTCATGCGGTTTTCGGTTTCCATTGTGCATAATAAAGGTATTTACGAAATTAATCAGGGATGTACCAAAATACCCTAACTACCTTCTGAATGCAATGCTTGAATATCATAAATACGTAGAAAAAAACAAATGAAATGAAATAATAAACAAACCAACATCTCTGCTCACAAAACAACAGTGTTTTGTTTTTTATTCTTTCGAAACCCTTTCAAATCATATTGTAGACATAGGTACCATCGCATACAGCCAAACTAAAAAATTAAAACATCAAAACTCACCTCCAACAAAGAAAAAACCTAAAAATCACAGCACAAAACTTGGATTGTGTTTTGTCTAGCACTCCACAGAATCGCGAACACTGATTAGCAAACCATTTAACAATATTATCACAACAGAACCGCGTTTTACCGCCAAAATGACGTCCGCAGATAATAAATGTACCATAAATTATGTATTTTCTAAATTATAACCTCTTTTTATGTTATAAATGTCGATTTATTTTATAATATTGTCGCGTTTGGACCACCCCGGCGGATGACAGCTGACTGGCGAACCGCGGTATTCGGGCGGCGGCGTCGCGCATGCGTGCTGCAAAATAAGGGGCCGTTAGGGGAATATTTCGCAGACAAGATATCAGCTGATAGGGAGACCTTCAAGCTATTGGGGTGAGCAGAAGTGTAGAAACGGAGATTCGGATCTCGTTTATTTCTTCTTTAACAACTGAGCCGATACCAGAGTCGCATCATGTGATGACTGAAGAGACTATCTGGCATTCGAGATCTCATGTAGTATATTCCAAAAGTGTTAATCATCTTCATGTCAAGCGCCTATGTAGCAAATTCGAGTTTTAAAACTGTCATGCAACTTTGAAAGGTCTTATAGCTTATTCTGACATTTCTAACCATTTATTACTACATTTATTACCTAATTCTGGAAACATGGGACCACTAGCATGGAGGTGTAGTGCTTACCTACTTACTAACCTAAGAAGCTACATAATCTCATTAGGAACAGCTCTATACCTAAGCCCAAGGCCATCGAATTTAATTATCCCCTTAGAACACGACGTCCGACCCTGTTAGTTTAATGTCTAATCTCTTCCGCGCTGTCGAGTGCGAAATTTGTGAATTATGGCTCAATCAGCCCTCGACGAAGTTTGGACGTTAACTCACTGTGAAAAGATTGTGAAAGATTATGATTTAAAGAGTTTATGAAGAGATGAAGACTATGAAGACTTGATATTATTATGATAATGAAAGAAATGTTGGAGAGGTGGAGTATATCTCTAACAGGCACCTGGCCATGGTGGACAAGACCGGGGCGTGTGGGCTTCTTACTTCACCAAAACCACCCCGGATGTTCACGTCACAACTCCAGTTACTGATCGTCATTGGTATGAATAACACTTAGCTTTAGCAAATGCAATATTAGTTGCCATAACAAAGTCATGCTTTAAAGTTTCGAAGAATTTCCCGCTGCTTTAAAGCTTAAATCCTGGATAAGTTAAACGTCACACGAGGGTCAAATTCTTATCGGTATTTCTGCAAATTTATCGTCTTATATTTAAGTTCCAGGGAGTAAACACAACATTTTGGTAGGAAACGTTCTGAAAAAAATTCGCCGACCTGTAATAAATCTACAATGTGCCATAAAAATGCCATAACGAGGGAGGGCACACCGTCAATATCGTAATATACTGTTATGACAAGGATGCTTGACTCTCAATTAGGACGTGGACGTGCTAACCGCGCAAAAATGTTATAAGCTATACATTTTTTGACAGTTGTGTTCTATCAAAATGGGCTACGGTGGCACGTCAGCACTTTCCAGAATGTCGAAACTACAATAGACAAAGCCCTTCTGCAGCCTATGAAGGAATTTAATTATGTCAGATAAAAAGTTAACATTATTATCTATTATTTGATTTATTTTCATATTATTCATTTTATTATTCTTAAAAGATTTAATAAAAGAAAGTAGAGCAGTACCTATTAAAAATAATAAAATCCTAATTAAATTACTATCATAAACAAAACAGGCGCTTTTTTTAATCTGCCAGCAAGAAATATGAATGAAAATGGCGGGCGTCTCGTGAAAAAGTAATGAAGCTTGACAGATTACACGCGACCTCCCCGACTGCCTTGTTAGTGAATGTTTGAGGGAGGCCTGTTACTGGCTTAATTAAGCACCGCTGTTGGCTTTATTACTTGATAATACACTCCTAAATTGCTGAAAATCTTTGCTGACCATATGAGTAACAGAAAGTAGTATAAAGAACATGCTGGGTACAAATCTGAGCCCTATTTTACGAGGTCACGTGTAAGTCAGGGCAGTAATTTAGGACCACTTCAATTTATAATAATGGTGAATGACTTGCCCGAGGTCGTCAGGAATGCAAAGTGCCTGTTGTTTGCTGACCATCTAAAATTGCTACTAGCTGTGAAAGAGCAAAAGGACTTGGAGCGCTTACAGGAAGACATAGACAGGGTTGTTGAATGGGGAAAGAATAATAAGTTGGTGTTTAAGTGTTCGGTAATAACTTTTAGTAGGATGAAAATGCCCAAGAAATATGACTATAGAGTGGACAACACGGTATTGAAAAGAACGGAAACGGTGAGGGATTTAGGCTGCTTTTCCACCAGAGATGTGCTATGCAGCTATGCTGCGAGAATGTGAAAGCTAAGCTACGAAACTATGCGACCGTTTCCACTAATGCTAAGCTGTGTAGCGGAGCGAGTAAGATGTGCTATGAAGATGCGCCGCCGCGAGGTAGCTGTAAGAGGCAGATGCGCAGGCCGAGCTATGCAATGCAACGTTAATAGGGAGGCACGGGGAGTACTCTTCTCTGCACATAGCTACACCACTCGCGCATCCGTAGCTCCCACCCATAGCACGCATCTTTCCATATAAAGAACATAGCTTAGTTGAGCCCGTTTCCACCAGTGATATGCTATGTGGACCAATGAATATGATTGGTGGATATCAAACGCATCCATAGCAACGTAGCATAGCACATCTCTAGTGGAAAAGCAGCCTTAGGAGTACGCCTTGACTCGGGCCTGGTATTTCGTAATCACATCGTAAATGTTTGTAAAAAAGCCTATAGGAGCCTAGGTTTCGTCCTAAGAAGAGCAGAGGGTTTTACAAGCATCGCTGCGCTAACTTCTTTGAACAATGCATTGGTAAGAAATCAGCTCGAATGTAACGCAACCATATGGGCTCCGCATGAAGCTAAATCCAGTATCATGTTGAAGCGCATACAAAATAAATTTACTAGGTTTCTGTACCTAAGGTGGTATGGTGTATATCCATTTTATCCATTGATGTATCCAACTTTGTTTGTTATAGGCATGGTGGGATACAATAAATTGGAAACAAGGAGGGACATGGCTCTTGCTACCTATATTTTTTAATTATTACGTGGCAAGACTTCAAACCCAGGTATATTAAAAGAAATAAACCTGTGTGTGCCCGACAATTATGTATTGCGAAGGTGACAGCCACGTCCATTGGCGGTGCCCAGTAGTAGAACCAATCTACTGAGTAGGTAAAGCCCCTATAACGCGCACCTTGCGTGTACTTAATGACGTAGCGGACAGCATAGATCTTTTTACTTGTTCTCTGAATGTTCACAAAAAACACGATGTACAGAATATGTTAATGTAAATAATAAAACTGTAATTATGACCACACTATGGAATTAGGAAAGTCCTGTAATGATAGTGATGTTGAGTTACTAAATAAATACTTACCTGGTTGAGACTTAAAGTTGAGACGTAAAGTTGCAATGTACAAAATAAAGTTAAAGATTCGTTTCTTCTGAAAAAATATAAGGGTGCGCTGAATTAAACCTGGTAGAATGTAGCAGATAACTACGTGTCGGTTTTCGCTTACTGTCCACGCTGCGACTTGTGAGAAACGAGCGTGGTGGTAAGTCGATAAGCAGACTAGCAAAACAGACAACATACAGTTAGTTTAATTGCTACAAGGATCCTTTGGCACTTGAACGACATTGACAGGAGGCGTTGTTTATTTATTTATTGTTGTACTTATTTTTTGTTTTTTTTTTAATTAGTGTGAAATTGTATGGAAAATCCAGATGGCGGCGTTACTTCCGATTAGATGCTTGAACGAACCATAATTTTGTTCAAATTCAAACAATTTATCTTCTCGTCGCAAACAATAGCATAATCTATTAATTCAGACAAGTTTAAAAACTATGTGACACTAGTTTGTGAGAGACTGCAGGTGTCTGCATTAAGAATACCTGCCTGTTTAGCAGATTACCAGGGTCCCACCACACTGTATGTAAACATAATCAGTTATTTAGTAATTGTGAAAGGAAAGGTGGAAGGGTGAAAGGAAGGGCATAATATAATAATCAATGATAAACTCACAGGTTAAAAACAATTAAACAAAATGAGAAGTGAGTGGAAAGAGTGGTTTGTTGCATGAGTTGCATCATTTAATTGCGCCAATAAACTGTGTCGACATGATGTCGACGGTCGGAAGGTAAAAGCTTTAACAGGCCGCAGTCCAAAGGGTGTGAAATTCTGCAGATCCAGCGTCATCTTTAGTCATGTTCACATATTAGACTGGGTCACACTGGGTTAAAAATCATGGACTAACTTCGAGTTTTTACCAGCCCAAAAACTTTGTCATTTTAATAGCGTGAGTCGGTGAAGTAAAATATTTTGTTTGTTAAATTCACAAACAAGGCTACTAATAAACAATATTAACACAAAAATGTTAACATTCAGATGTGGTAGCTTATTAGCTCGTTACATAGAATGAGGTCACGTCACATTTCTGCCTACCCTGCAAACGCGTGACAGTGAACAATAACCACGATTTACCGACAAACGTGGATAGAGACGAGGTGCGCCTGACAGCGGAATTGGTTATATACCTCAGGGTAATTACATGCCAAAGATACCTCACGGCGATTCCTCGCGGTCGCGGTTTAGCTCGCTTCCTCGATAACACCTCCATGTAAAACAAATGCATGCTAATAGATACGCAAGCACATGCCGAAGGGTACCTCACTGCGATACATCGCGGGCTGCTTGGGGGTTTACCTCGAAGCTTCGATGCATGTGCGTGCGTGTATTACCATGCATTTGTTTTACATGGAGGTGACATCGAGGTAGCGAGCTAAATTGCGATGGCGAGGTATCGCAGTGAAGTATCTTCGGAATGTAATTAACCTTATTCTAGCTTCTGTGATGATTATAATGAGAGAGGGGCCATGGTTTTTAACTGAGTGAACCATTTCATGAGTCTATGCTAGGTACTGCTGATCGAGAAGAGTTGCAAATTAGTCAGGAGGTACAAAATTATGAACTCGAAGTTAAATCATATAAAAAACAAAGGGTATTAAATCTGATTCATCCTAATTTTGTGTAAATCAGATTCTGGAACCTGGAAGGCACTCATTATTCATTACTTACCTGCGATGCGGATTTTATAGAACAACAATGTAAATGGAGAAGTGTGTCACTCCATTGTAGTTCTATAAAATCCGTATCGCTCACACTGCCACCTAGCGGCACCTATAACAAGGTGTCCGTAGACCGGCGCCGTCAGGGTCGCTTCCGGCACGCGTCACGACACGGGAACGATACCGACACGCGACAGGCTCGCTTTTGTTGCAGTGGACGTGTTCCAATGGAGTCGTGTCGATTGATAACGTGTGGACAATACAATGACTAGTTAACTGGGTACCTATTATAGGTATAGTCTATACTGTGTTGTGTTACCATTGTCTATAGAACATTTTACTAGTCACTGCCAATAATTCTAAAAGCGCGCGCAGTCATTATGATCAACAAAACGAATGTTTGTGATTAATTCATTTTGTTTTAATTGCGTCAGATGATGTTTGTGTGAAAGGTACGAATAACTGGCGATCTGTCTCATGCAAAAGCCAATTTCTTAACTAAAACGTTCTAGTCGCAATCTCATCTTAGCGATAATCAATGTCAAAAACTTGTCAACAAAAATGTAGGAAAATTAAAGGAAGTTTTGACAGATTCAGACTCAGATTAGAATGCAAACGATCTCAAAAACAAACACCCGTTCCCTTTTTTCTTTCGCCCCTCTGATCGGCAGATCGCAAATTCAGTTTCAGCCTCCTAAACTGTATCTAGCCGCCTTATTAAAGTTTATACTAAAGCACACATTTGAAACAGATTGCTAAGAGATATCTGTAAGGCGCTGAAAACGACCCGTGTTAAAAAAGAAGTTAAGGAACCCATGTTTCTTATCAATCTTTCTTTATTTCATAACTTAATGCTATATCAATTTACAATCTACTATATTATCACACACCGACACACGTGACACCAGTACACGGTTGGATAGTGTTACCAACCTCAATTTGTACGACAAAATAATCAATAAAATTAATAATCATATATTAAAGTCGTAATCGTGGAGAAAATGCGTTCCTGACACCTGTCAGTGCGACAATTCTAGTAGCTCAAATTCAAAGTAAGTAGTAGTAAGATCAAATTAGCAAAACACGTATGCGTTTGTATGAAACTAACAGGTCAGAAACGCATTCTCTTGGCTCGGACTGTAACTAATTATTCATTTTATTAGAAACTTTAGGACAGTGGGTCGTCTTAGGGGCGCACCCCAAACTTCACATGCACCCAGACCCAGACCCACCACATACATGTATGGGTACCACATTGAACTATTACCGCTTGTTATGATATCCGAGTATGTCTTCAAGTTAGGACTTCACTAGTTCCGGCAGCACTGTGTCTTCTATTTCCGGAGATATATATTGTCGATGACTGGAGTGCTCCACCTCCACCGAGCCAAATAAGGACCTGTATATTTGTTAATCAAAATCAAATTAATAAATCAAAAGTCATTTATTCAAATTAGGCTGAGAATCAGCACTTTTCGAACGTCAAAATTACAAAGACAGTCCCCCAAAAACGCCCGCCCTTCACCACTTCCTAGTGCTATCGCTGGGAAGAAGTGGCGCAACAAACTCCCCAGCAGCACAGCTGTCTGTTCAGTTGTTAAATGTTAGAAAGGAGGATAGGTGGTGCTGTTGGAGACAGGAAAAGTGAAGAAGTGTAAAGAAAAGTGGATACTTCGTACAATACATTAAGCCCAAGTAGCACGGACGTAAAAATATCGGAATTTAATGGCACACTGACTGAGCGAATTCTAGCGCGTCAAAATAACACGCTGTTGGTTTTTCAACTCTTGGCACAAAGCAGTGCGTTGAAAATCCAGTGCTTGAAAAAAAATCGCCGCGGGAAAAACGCACCCTTGCGTACCTAGGTTAATACATAACTTCACGCCTTCTTCTCACGGGGGTAGCAGAAAGTACACAACGCCACCTGCTAAGATCCATACAAGCTCCTTTTGCTTCCGTCACGTTCATTACATATGGCCATACACACACGCCGGTTACAAGTGCTACGCACCTGACCTTCCTAAAGAACGCAAAAGGTCACTATAATAATTATGTCTTTCTAGGACGTCCCCTGCCGACGTTTGGACTCACATCTGCCCTGTAAGTACCTTTAGTAAGTAGGCGACTAACATTCATTCATCCTCTCTTCTTTCTACATTACAGTTAGAATTTAACTTTCCTCGATTGTAATTAACGTAAATCATATTTTTACTTTACTTTATACTTGAATAAAAAAAATATATTTATTTATTATTATTTCTTCTTCTTACAGGGTACGATTTAGGTACCTTCAACCGTCAAGGGGATGTTTCTATAACAACTTTCGCTATGAAACACATATCCGATTCGTTCGTTCATTTCGAAAAAACAAATTCAATGCATGAATGATACGTTTTTTTTGGCTGCGCTTACCAAGTGCGAGTCGGATTCGCGCACGTCGCGTACCACCAAATCTATTAGTTTTTTTATTTATTTATTTATACTTTTCGCACAAAAAGGTACAAAGGCGGACTTAATGCCATAGGCATTCTCTACCAGTCAACCAAGGGGGGTGAAGAGATTAGATAAGCAGGTGCTTTGATTGACCAATGATAAAAAAAAACTCTTAAAACTAGGTACACAAATACATAAATAGGTTATATACACACACAGGTTTTCTTCTTAATATTTGCAGTTGTTACACGTGTTCTGTAAAAACGTCAACTGGCCAGCTGTTTCAGTTGTTAAGATACAGCCCTGTGAGAGATTACCTTCTTAGGCTTAGTAATGGGGTCCCTTTGATTATGGAACCCTAAAAAGCAATCTGGGGTTTCTCGAAAGTTCCTAGCCCGGCACAGACGAAAAGCCTTATTATGTAATGCTAATATTATAAATGCGAAAGTAACTCTGTCTGTCTGTTACCTTCTTACGCTCAAACCACCATTATGACAGAAAGGCTGGGACCTGTAGAAGGACTTACGCTACTTTTCATCCTGGATCGCTGACTAAGAGGGCGGTCATGGGCAACAGTAAGTCTGATATAAAAAACCACAGCGATTCAACAATACATTTATTCAAAATAAAATATAACAAGTTGAAGCTTAGCTACGTAATTCACATAATATAATTATACATAAATAGGTACCTACATAGTTTCATAACTAATCTATGCGATAAGAAAGCTAATTTACTTATGTCTATTGAAGTTTTGAACTTACTTATGAACAAAAGGTTAATTGCGTAAAACACTATCAGTAGCAATGGCTTTCATTTTGACAGTTCAACAATATTCATTGCGTTATTTAGGTTGCAGCGCAGACAAATTTTTCGAACATATGACGCAATGGAATAGCAATATCCTTCAAAATGATTCAGATTGTGATTGATGGTGTGTTACGCAATTAGGTAGCCGAATATTTTTTGAATGTCACCTATTAAAATAATATTGTTTTTCTTTCATTTCTAAATAAGCAGTAACTACAATATAAGATTTTACATATTTACTCGAATTACTCTATAATACACTCTAAAATTTTGGCAACATACTTTGTGCACTGACACAGTGACTTTTAAACTGTAAAAGATATGCTAAATAACAAGAACTTACTTATATTAATTTATTAAAAATGTAACTATCAAAGAAGACATTATTACTACTGCTTAACAGATTATACTAAAAACATTAAATAATATATTTAAATAAGTATCATGGCGACGGTATCTGCACAGTATTAAATAATATCAAATAGGTTGTGTACTGCTATTACTTACATATTTTTAAATAGATTTTGCTTTTAAGTTTATCAATTATCATATACACAAGTTTTCATAAGAATTAGACTAGCCTAGTACAATGGCAATATCGATTAATTTAGTTTGAGACTTAACATTGAAATTGCACAAATATTAAGTACACAAAGCAAAAAAAATTGGGCAAAAGCATTTTTACATTAGCAAAAAAAAGTTTTTGGAATTTTCTCTCTGGTGTTTACTTATATTTTCGATTGATCAATTCTTACTTAATATCTTTCATCATTCTCCTTTGCAAAAAAATAAATGTAAACTACGTACTCCGTCTTACCATAAGTTATCAATATAATTCCCATAATAAACATTCATCACTACATTCCATCCCTTATCCTCCAAAATCCCAGTTTCCACTTTACCAGAAATTCCAGACTCCACATCCACTTTTCCAAAAATTCCAGACTCCAATTCAACTTCACCAGAAATTCCAGAATCCACTTCAACCATTTCTGATTCAAGTGGATCTGGAATTTCCCAGTCCTAGCTATCTATGACTTCGTTCCTCGCGACCCACCTTTCGAAGAGGTGCAGCAGTTCGAAGCAGACCTCTGCAAGAATGAGGGCTATGACCATCCACTCTAGACGGACGTGGTGCCTGTCTGCTGCCCAGGAGGAGAGCAGTTCTAGGAGTTCTACGCAGTGGGCGAGACGCTCGTTTAGGACCTGGCGAAAAAGAGCAATTTTAGTAAAAATCCTAGCAAATCTAAATTGACTTATCACAATGTTCTTGGATCTTTGACAGTCGTTACGGGTCATCAGAAGCCCGAAAGTCTGACAACCAGTCTTACCAAGGCGTATCGTATTACCCGGTAGCTGGGTTGTCGAGGTCAGATAGGCAGTCGCTCCATGTAAAATACTGGTATTCAGCTGTATCTGGTTAGACTGGAAGCTGACTCCAACATAGTTGGGAGAAAGGCTAGGCAGTTTGATTGAATCACATCCAAATCTTTGGGAACAACCCTTAAACCAGTCAGTAAAACCTACATTTACCTTCGTCTTCTCGATTAAAATAACCAGGGGGCCTAGAAAGGCCACTTTAAGCAATACCTCTAAAAGCTATTCATTTCCAGAATTCCCAGCAGATCATTAGCAATTCCTCTAATTTTCGTAAAATTTCATTTCATATTTGGTGTAAACATTGCCGCATGAAAAAAATAAAAACCGTAATTTTATCGGTAATTTTTTTATTACAGTTTTTATTAATCAAATTGGTTTTTTATTTCTACAGTTTAAATGTCATTTCATTATGATATGAATTGCACACAGATCATAATATGAATTGTCAGTTTGTGACCATTTTACGATTTTTAATATGATTCTTATTGTTATCCTATTATGATTCTGCCAAAGTGGCCTTTTTAGTCCCCCCGTACTACCTGACTCTGCTGACTAAGATATCAAGGTAAACGTGATTTGTGTTATGAGATATCGCCTTAGCCTGGTATACCGACATGTAGTAAACTAGTTAAGTCCTTCAGATAGAATTTCGGCCATGGCGACCAATCTCAACGGAGACCAGTCTTCGGTGCGGGAGATATTATAGTGCACAAGTGAGCACACACACGTGCACTCACTCTCAACATCGCATCATCTCTCTCTCGACATGAAGTAAGTGACCATTACAACCTGTCCTTTCATGACGAACTACTCACCCTGGTCCGCCGGGAGATGGTGAAGTACGCCACAGTTGAGGAGTACAGTCGCTCCAGCTGCTCCTCCTCCCAGTAGAAGTCAGGAGTGTCCAGCAGGTCTGACTCCACGTTCAGCACGTGACGGAGAGCGAACAGCTCGCCTAGTTTACGAACTACCTGTAAATAAGATCTTTATAAGTATATAGGGCTATGAAGGCATACCTATCCGCTATTTCGTTATTTTTTTCAAAATGGCGGCCCCCATGAAACTTATAGAAATTGATAGCTGACATCAATGCAAACAGAAAACATTAAAAGACCAAACCTCGTAAAGTGTCACGTTACCGAGATATGTATTAACGTTCACAGTTGATCACGTGACATCCATATTTTTTTAACTTGGTTACAACTAGTTGTATAGATGTTTAAAATAATCAAACATCTATGCAACAAGATATACCTACGCAAGTTCAAAAAAATATGGATCAAACAGACTATACCTTGTCCATGTTATAAAACTTCTGTACGTATTTTAATACCAAGTAATCAAGTCCAACTGGCCCCCTTTGCTTTTCAAAGATCATAAAATATGTAATAGATACCTCTTTCTTTTCAACATGTATGGCGCCGTCGTGCTGCATAGAAGACGTGTGTGAGCTGACGGATGCTGCCAGTGCCTCGAGCCTCGACTCCCAAGCGCCGAGGCGGGCTGACTGGACCATGGCGTGGCTGAAAAAACATACCGTACATTTAGTTTTATTTAAAGAACTAGCTTTTGCTCGCGACTTCGACCGCGTGAAATTTCTTGTTCCTCCGGGCCTCCTCTCTTCGAGAGGGAGTGAGTAATATATACCACGCGGGTCCAGTGCGGGTTTGTAGATGTCACTTGTCTTCGAATTTTTATTTCTGGGACATGCCGGTTTCCTCACGATGTTTTGCTTCACCGTTTTGAGAGACCGTTTCGTTTTAAAGAGAGACACGAAGAACGCGATTTGATAGTTTAGTTATCTACAAAACCTACGAAATCTCTCCTTTTTTACCCAACTACAGAGAAGAAAGGAGAAGCTGAAGTGACAGTGGGCTGACCATGATTGTGGAAGGACCAATGGCCGGTGGAGCAGGTGAGTCCTGGAGATCGCGTATCTGTAAGCGTAATGTGGGACGCCCCCAGCGACGATGGAACTACTTCAAAAAGGTGTCTGGGGCAGACTGGATGCGGAAGGTGTAGGACAGGGTGTTATGGCCCAGCCTGGGAGAGCCCTATGTCCAGCAGTGGACAGCGATAGGCTGAGTTCATTGATTGATTGACAGAGAAGGATACCTAATGTTTTTTTTTTATGAAAGATGGGCAAAACCAAGAGAAAATGGCATTAAAATTTCACTCACCTAAATGTATACCTCTCCAATGAGTTATCCCTCTTTGGCACCAGCACAAATGACGAGTCCTGTAAGTGACATTTTTTCCTAAAAAAAAAGGATGAAATTAATAAAAAAAATACATGTTTCTCACTACCTTATAGAATTCATGAAATATATGGTTGAAGGTGTTGGGCACACTAAGCGGATGAAGAAAGCTTGGCTGCAGTTCCGCGTGTGTTTAGTAATAATAATTTTTATTTCGATCATTATCATCTGGATAGCTATGTTGGGGTCGGCTTCCAGTCTAACCGGAAGCAGCGGAACACCAGTATTTTACATGGAGCATGAATATTTTTTATTTCGATATTTCCAGTATTCATAATATTACTAGTACATAACTGATTGATCAGTATCATCAAAGTCTGACCGTCTTATTACGAAACGCGTTCAAACTTTAGCCTAAACATTCGAGCCAGTTATTTTATTTTGCCATTTTTTACCTGTCTGCCATTTACTTCTTTTTTTCAAAATAGCGGCCACGCATGAATGCGTGGGAGTAATGCGTGGCCGTCATTTTGAAAAAAAATGGCGGATAGGTAGGTATGCCAGGCTCCATTTAAGAAATATCTTCAATTCCCTTTAAAAATGACTCGTTGGTTTAAACCTGGGTCTAAAGATAAACCTTGTTTTGCAACAAAGTCTGATAGTACCTACCACTAGTAATCACAATAACTGCACTTTTTGCTTTGGCGACATTATTTTGCTTTCTGTTTCGGATCCACAGTGCCTTTATTATGAGCGTAATGTTTTACAATTCAATTTTAATCTATTTAAGTATTGTAATTGTAATGAATATACTTTGACATAATTTATTTGATATCTGTAATCTATTTGTTATCTGTAATTCATTTGATAATATTTTTTTCTATTTATTATTAATTAAGTTCAATATTCTATTTACTTAATTTCATTTTTTTGTTCTCATTGATTTAATGTAAATTTTTAATTAATTTCAATGTAATTTAAATTTATTTATAAATCATGTAATTTATCTATTTTTTATTCTTAACTATGTAAGTGCTGTGCACACCTATAAGTGACGAGTTGACCGCAAACTATTTCCGTACAAACCAAAATTGAAATGTAATTGTGAATAAGTCGTTGGTGTGTCAATAAATAAATAAATAAATAGTAAAATAGCACAAAAAAGGTCCAAGAAACGCTCGCGTTATTTACAGTCATCATCTGCTGAATGTGCACAGCCCCTTTAATTTTGAAAACACACACCTGCGCCCTTTAGTTGATTTAGTGACAGCACCGGATTGAGGTCCGTCCGACTTCTTAGACCGGCTTGCGTAACAAATAAGTCAGCATTTTTTATTTATTCTTAATTATAGCCAAGTTTGAGATATGGTTAGTTTTTTGTAAGAATATAAATATGAAGGTATTGGATTGAAACAGGTGGATTGAGTCAATAAATCTGTCTAGCCTTCTCCCAACTTTGTTGGGGTCGGCTTCCAGTCTAACCGGATTCAACTGAATACCATTGTTATACATAGAGCGACTGCCTATCTGACCTCCACAGCCCAGTTACTGGGTAACACAATACCCCTTCGCAAGACTGGTTGTCAGACTTTCGGGCTTCTGACTACCTACAACGACTGTCAAAGATCTACAAATTACAGCCGGGACCAACGGCTTAACGTGCTTTCCGAGGCACGGAGGTAGTCCCAATATGTAATGGATGGTCACCCATCCACGAACCGAACGCGGCAAGCGTAGCTTAACCTTAACCTTCAATCGACCCGTGCGGCTGGTATTATTTAACCACGAGCCCCTCTGGGTGACAAACAGGTGGATTGAGTAAGGGACCAATGACTGCCTCAATCCTGAATACAAAAATGACTTTTCACATCATTTTAAAACTATCTTTATGGAGGATGAGTATTTTAATGTAAGTCTGACGAATGGAACGTAACGCATGAGAGAGAGAAGGAACGACAGTGAGAGAGAGAGAGGGGAAGAATGGCGGATCAGCACTTGAAGGGAATGGTTGTCATTTTTTATGGAGAGTAAAGACGAAGATTTAATAAATTATAATTAAGAAGATATATATATAAACTGTTTTCTATCATTTTACTTGCCCCACAATCCTCATTCCACATTTATTAAAATTGTACAGGAAGCTTGGGCTAAAGTTGAGAATTTTTAAAAAGAAACCCAATTAGGTACTGTCTATAAAACACAAGCAAAGCATTTGGATAAGTGCATGCACATTATGTAGTAGATATATACTTAAAATTAGGATTAAGTTTTCAGTCGGATAAATACAAATGAGGCGACACGGGCACGAAAACATTTGTCGTATTAATCCGACTGGGGCAGTCAATAGGTTAATAGGTTAAATAGGAACCAAAACCATTAGGATTCGAATCCCACCTGGCACCACATCAAACAATAGTCACTCTCAAATACCAGCTCCCTTAGATAAACTTAAAGCGGGAGATAAGTTACCTGAGCACAGCGCGCGGTCCTACTGAAGCAAGTCCAATGGACTCAGTTGCACTCAGTTACACGCGAACCATCGTCTAAACAGCGTATGTCGATACAGCTCAATTATTTTTGTTTTTGCATATAAATACGCATCAAAATGCCTTCTTGTGTATTAAATGTTCTAAACAATCAAGAAAGAAAAAGAAGAGACAGGATTATCTTCACGCGTAAGTACAGCCAAAACTGTTAATTTGTTGAAAATTATAATTTTAATTATTCTTTGCTTCGCCATTTTTGTGAGAGTGAGATAGGCGGATATTTCAAAACTGGCGTGAGAGAGATGACGCGAAGCATCGCGCGACTCTCGTTAACCTCAATGTCATTCACAATCGTAAACATTCGGCAGCTAACACGGTTGCGTTCGCAAAACTGTGTCGAGCAGGTCATATTTCTCAATCTCCGTCCTTGTCTATCAGTAACTGTGAGTATGCAACTGTGATCACAGATGTGTGAGTTACATTGCATGTAATTGTGCACCAAGCCCAGATTTAGTGTTTGCGATGTTAGAGTGTGCCGTCTTCCGCTTTTAAGTTTATCTAAGCCAGCACCTGTTATGTGCAATCATCATAACTTCTGTATACAGTCACTTCAAACTTACAAAGCACACATTAATAATGTTTGTGATTAATAACTCACGAATTCTGGTGATAAACATAGGTCATGACTTCTCTTTCTTTCTCCACCACTTCTTTGGGGTAGCTCTCTATCTCGTAACTGAAATATACAATCAAATATTAGCAAAGCTTCCTTATTTCTTATTACAATCATGGCTGTGTTAGCAGAATATATAGGACAGAGCATATGGCCTAAGAGGCAGGCCTATGAAATGCATGTGTAGCGGCACAAGATAAGGAACATTAGTAAAGTATAGGGGAGACCTTTGCTCAGCTGTGGGTCAACATCAATTAACAAAAAAATATATTCACCTCTCGAAACTGAGAGCTATGTGAAAGGAATATTAGGTATTTTTAAAAGATATTTAGTTGTTGTGGTTAGTGAGTGTTAAGGTAATAGGTAATATGGGCTGGTGTCCACGTCTCCACGTCAAGATTAAGAGCGGACAATGAAGTTCACTTATACATACATAGTGAGTGTCATACTAACATGTGGGTGTACTATAGGTATATCTCTGCCTAATCCTTTAGGAAACACTGGCGTGATGTTATGTTAAAATAAGTAAAACACCATTCCAAATAGTTCACATTGTTAATGTGTTAGCCTTTTTTAAATAAACTTTGCACAAGAAATTTATTATTCTGCCGACCTCATCTAGTTTAAAAAAATATGATGCGACGTGTAAGTGTTTAAAATAAATCATTTACATACGGCCTCACAAAATCCAGTACATTGCTGGCTTCCATCTCGGTGCAGTTCCAGAAGACTATGCCACCTTCTCTGAAGAATATGATCTCCCTCGGTTCAGCACCAACGCTGTATACAGCATTAGCTACCACCACATCTCCTATTTCATTTGCTTTTAACCTGAAAATATAATTATTATAGAATTTCTTGATAAAATACATCACTGCTTGTATTTTTATTGACTTTGTGATCATTGTGGATTTATTGTTGTTGCAAGTTACTTCCAATTTTTTTTGTTACTAAATTTTTTTTACATTTTCTACTAAGTGTGAATAAGGTCACTATTGTTTTTCCTCTTTAGCAACTATTACATCATTTTAGTTTAGAGTCAATAATTATAAGTAAAACCACTTACGTTCCAGGTTCATACAGTTTCTGTTGAATGAGGGCTTCTTTCAGACTCTTTAGGTCATAAGAATTCGCTGTAGCGTACGCCATAGTCAGGTAGTGCCCTTCTTTGATCGTCAAATCTGACGGACTTGCCTTTTTATGAACAGTCTTCTTTTTCAACGGTATTGTGCCATTTTCTATCGGCACAGTCGGTTGTATCGCATCATGAGCATAATTCCTTACCGTTGCTATCCCTGCGATACTAAATACATCGTTTTTTGGCAACAACAATCGAGCTTTCGGCGCGACAAAACCGACAACAGAGTTCGCGGAAAAACATTTCGGTGTCGCGCACCGAATCGTGTTAAATGCAATTCTTGATAAATACACAGTCATGTTTGAATCGGGGTATTTATAAAATTAGTTAAAACGTATAATAATGCAGATAGAAATGCGCTTTAGTAATTATTACATAAAGTTTGAGGTTATGCTTAGATTTACTGTTTTGACATTTAATAGTTTTAATTTGACGTTAGATTCTACGTCTTTTGAGTTTGGATAAGAGTCTTTTTGCTGTAAATGGTCCATTGTAAGCCATTTTAGAAGAACAAGGACTCGACTACAGACAGAGCATAGGCTAGTTCTTAGATAGATTTCAGATATTAAAGTAAGATTTTTTTCCAAGTCTTACTTCCACAATAACTAATTTATCCTTATGTACAGACGCCAGCAGGTCAAGCTACCCGAAACTGTACAATTTTCTCAACCTTGAACCTTAATGCTTTAGCGATTAAGTTGAAAATCTATTAAAGAAATTTGACAGATTGTAGTAGCTTGATGTGCTGGCGTCTGTACTTCAAACAATCACATGTCTTGCATCTTACAAAGTCCCTTCTTAGCCTACAAGCTGTTAACTACAAATAAAATCCACATTAATCTTATAAGTATTTATAATTTATTAAACAATAAGATCAATTTACACATCTATCCTCCATATGCGTTCGACAAGGCATAGGCCTTCGTCGAACGCATATGGTAGACGCAACGTTACATTCGAAAGTATCATTATTCTATGACTTGGTCTACATCTGTAGCCGTGAATAACGTGTGAAGTTTCCGAGCGAACTCGGGCCCAACTCGCCGTGCTCGTGAGCCGACCACTCCTGTACGAGATACACCTATGTCAGCTAACTGGGCGATACTGCCCGATGATTGTAGGGACTGAAAACAATAAAACATACTTACTGTTAATGCTTTAGCTTAGTCCATCTCTACGTGAATTCTCGCTCTATCGCTAAAAGTAAAGTTAAAAGACGTGTGACGATTGCTATGAAACATAAAAATATATGGTTGCTAAAGATTTTCGGCCAGTTCTGCGCTTCTTGCATCCAGCGGATTTCTGCGACCTTCGACGTCTTCCAGTATGCGGTCGCCAATCGTTTCCCTACGTGATCGAATCAGAAATGGACAGGCCCGTACGAGAACCCTAGTACTGCAATATTAGCGTGCCTTATTAATTAACTAGCAACCGGCCACAGCTTCGCACGGTTTTAACGACTGGTCAAAACATCGAGATTTCTTTACATGTAAATTTAATATTAATGTTCGTACATTTTTTTTTTTTTTTCACTTTTATTTTCATGTATTATACACACAGCTTTTTATTATAAACATTCCGGAATAAACTCCCTAAATGATGGTAAACACCGCATCAAAATCCGTTGGGTACTTTAGAAGAACAACGAGTTCACACATAACACATATGAAAAGCGACTGTAATTTATAATGTGTATGTCACCGTAACATTGTGAACACTGTTAGTTTATGTTTTTCGCGAGGTTGTAAACTGTCGATAAATTGTGAACTGTACCATACTGCTTACAATATAACGTATTGATATTCGATAATTTATAATGTATCCTTGTCAAACCGTGAACGAACCTGTACTTACCGACAGGGTTCAAAATCTGTACGATTTTATCACCCGTAAAATAGTGAACCGTCCCTAATCTGTCTGTCTTGGCGGTAGCGGTATGGAGATGAGTGCGTGTATGGTGTGTAGCAGGCGGCTAGGTAGGCGTCGTCGGTGAATTTGAAAACAGCAAGAAGAACGATGGATGGTATTTAATGAGGATAGATGATAATTACAGACGTTAGAACGAAGAAAGAACGATACAGAGAGAACGGTAGAACTGAAGGTGAAGCTATATAAGACAATAGACAATAGTGATTTTACGAGCGAGTTTATAAGCACAGGCGGCTGAGTTAAAGTGGTACGTCCGTCCGCTAAGACGATTTGGGTGCACTCGCGCGGCGTCGCGCGCGCACTGGCTTCCAGGTGACCTCCGATCCTTCGCCCCGCGTGGTCCCCCGCTGTACAGGGCCGTACTCGAGGGTCCGGACTCAGGATTATGTGGATGCCACAGCGGAATTGGTCGCAGTAGCTAAGCCAGGGCACCCCGACCGACGGGTTAGGTTAGATTTGGACTGTAAACAACCGCGCGCGAGCCGAGCGAGCGAAGCGGGCGGTGCCGCAGCAGCGGCCGAAGAGTCTTACTTCCAAGTTGTCCTTATCCTTGTAGTTACTTGGTTATTTAGTATTAGTGCAGGGTGCGTTCCTACGTATGCAAGTTTGTCGGTTTTCCATGGATAGATTATAAACTATCGAAAAATAATACGTTAATTTGTAAATGGTTTGTTGCAGTTCACAATGTTCACAATGTTTTTCGACTATTGTTTCCTTTTTTTGTTTGTTTTTTTTTTAGCTGTAAGTCTTCCATGCTGTATTACAGCAATAAATATATGTTCATAATCATACAATGACATATAGTTGACGTAAGATGGTACCTCATACAACGCAAGAGGCGACTTGTACTGCGCACAAAGGGCTCGCGACGTCTCCAGACTGGATTGTGGTAATATAGCTAGCATCTGCTGCCACAGCCTGCCTACGCCGACACCTGGAAATGTATAACAGAAGATTGAAATATCATCATGTCTGTATTTAACAAGGTAGCCAGGATGTTATACCTTTTTTTTTTTTTGGTGGGAAATTATCAAATGACCCCTCCCGCTCTGGGCGGAGCAGAAGGGAGGGTCAGACTTTTACTGACTAAAACCCACCCGTGTTCCTTCAGTTGCCTGTGCCAGGGGCCACGGTATCTCTTTCGAACAACCCGCAGCCCCGGCGGCATCGGCCCTAGCGGACCCCGTCAGTTCGTGCTGACAGCTCTTTGAGGCGCGCGTGGAACACAACGCGCCGTCGACCCGGGCCTGGTCCTTACCGGGCGGCGAGCTGCCCATAGCTCGCCGCCCGCAAGCCCGCGCCTACGGTGGCCGGGAGTCGGCTGTTGACTCCCGTCCAGGGCGTCTCCTGCGGCGGCTAGGCGCGCGAGGGTGCAGCGATTGCCTCTCCCTCACGCACTCCGCCTCCTCCTTCGCGAGCATTACTGCTTCGCAGAAGGAGGTGACGGCCTCCCATTCACTCTCGCTCCGTACCATGGCCTGGATGAGGGCCGGACGCGAGAGGTCGCCGCCACCCATCGCCGCCACGAGGCCACGGCGGGGCCGCGCCCAAGCCGGGCAGACCTCCACCGTATGCTCCACCGTGTCCTCCGGGCGAGGATGTTATACCTTAGGCATGAAAAAGATGTAATATAAAAGGAACAGGGCGTATCGTACGCCCCAACTGTATGGTAATAGCGTGATTTTGAAAGCGTCCAGAGTGGTCATTTTGACATAAAAACATTGTTTATTTATTAAATTAGTTACTTATACTAATTGTGGGAAAAAAATGTGGTCACATTACAAATCTACACACGCAGAGACTCAAATTTCAAATTTATTTATGAATAAACATATTGTACAAAAATAGATTGGTTGGTGATCCCCAAACTAGACATTTGCGTGTATCTTGGGGGTTGCGATATTTTCAAAGTGAGGTCAATTTGAAAACAAAATTCCGTGCACATGATGACCACTGCTGCGTCCGTAAGTAAAACAAAAGAGGATCCTTTTTAGGTCGACTAATAATATGCGCTGCAAGCAGGAATAGTCCTTACGGTGGTCAGATATAGATTTTGGCGATAGTACAGTCACCAAAGGCGATAAGTAACCAGGGTCGTCGGATATAGTTGAAATTTAGTAAGAAACCGATGGATGTTCTCGAATGAAAAAAAATTTTTTTTTTTTGATAAAATGATCTGTTTGTTTTTCTATTAATTAAATTATTTTATCCGAAGAAATCAATCTGTTTCTTACTAAACCTCAACTATATCCGACGACCCTGGTTACTTATCTCCTTTGGTGACCGTACATAGAGATTATGTCATGACGGGAAAACCAACTAAAATCAATTAAAGTTAAGCACTTAAAATAAACATTGCCATCAGCGTGAGATCAAACAAGGCAAAATAATTTGGGTTATAACCATACCGGCGCTTAAGACCACTGAGCCATATTTTATCACTGTTACATTCTTTATGGCTGTCCCAATCATATCAAGGAGATTAAAAACACAAAAACTAATATAACTGACCATTTTTATCGACAGCAACACAGTTTTTGTTGTTACCTCTCATATAGAACTCTGCTTTGTCGTCACAAGCACGTTTCGCTTTTCTGAAAAAGAAACCACTTTATAAAGTTTTTTTTTTATAAATGTTAAAAATGTATTTTCGTATATATGATACGCTCAAAGACCAAAAACACTCATTGAGCGAAAAAACAGCTCACAACGCGTTGCAGTCACTGTAATTCACATCGCGAAATTCGTGTTATTGTTCTTATGAAAACGGTCATCTTAGACTATAAGTATGAATAGTTTTTTTTTACTAACTTAGTTGGTGCTTCGGCGATCGCTTTAGTCAGCTGCACGATAATCGAAGCCAGTTCACTTGCTGTGTTCGCAATCACTGTGTCGCAGTCAGCTGTTACCAACAGATCTGGAAAAATTAAATAAAAATTACAACAAAGAACATACTTACAGATAAAAAATAAATTTTATTTAAAAAATGTACAGGTTCAAATGAAATTTTAGCTGGCAAAACTTCATAGACGAATAACGATCAAACAAAAAAAAAACTGATTTCTAGTAACTACACTACTCGCGACCGATGGCCCCGTAATCGGCTGTAGTTACTCGAGGTATGAGCTTTTTTTTTATCCCGTTTATTTATTGATACCCAACACGTCTCTTAAGTTTCGTCAGCTAATTAAAGACCATGTAATAATATCTTCACGCCTGCAAAGAACAGGGTAAGCAGAGGTATTTTTTTGCCAGTTATTTTAAAATGAAAATAATAAAGCAAGAAATAGGCATACCTGTTATAGCTAATTCAAACTCTATTTCAGTCATCCGCGTTCGATTGCTGTTGGATGTCCTGCGCCGCGGTGACCTGTGAACAGAGGGGTCAGCACGACCTTTCTTTCTAGATCACTTGGAACAAAAGAATAATATAAAGTAAATAAAAAAAACACACAACAACAAGGACAAAAACACAAAACATAACACAAAACAAAACAAAATACTAAATTAAACTCAACTAAACTCAAAGCAAAACGACTCAAAATCAAAAGACAAAAAAAACTCTGTGACAAACAAACTAAAAAGTGATCTTATAAAGGTTTCGTTTTTCACTTTAAAAAGAACAAAATGATTAAGAAAATACTCGTGACGGATGTGAGCTGAGAGAGTATGAGCTCACCATCTCACAAAGCTCCTCCGCGCTAGTATTTATATACTAGCGCGTACTGTGTAACTCGTGTACTGTGTCATGTTATCATGACACAGTACACGAGTGGTACTCACTTGAAGTAGTCGTTGACATTAAACTCTCACGGCGTCAGCTTGCAGTCACACAGCTGTCGTATCTGCGACAGATGTGAACTGAGCGTGTGTGAGCTCACTATCTCACAGAGCTGCTCCACGCTAGTATATTATACGATACAATACATACGAGCGGTAGTCACTTGAAGTAGTTGTTCACAGTTGAACACTAACAGCGTCACCTTGCACTCCTTGCAGTCACACAGCTGTCGTATCTCTGACAGATGTGAACTGAGCATGTGTGAGCTGACCACCTCACAGGGCTCCTCCGCGCTAGTATGCTACATGATACAGTACACACAAGTAGTACTCACTTCAAATAGTCGTTCACATTGAACACTAACAACGTCAGCTTGCAGTCACACAGCTGTCGTATCTGTGACAGATGTGAACTGAGCATGTGTGAGCTTACCAACTCACAGAGCTCTTCCGCAATAGTATATGACATGATACAGTATACACAAGTAGTACTCACTTAAAATAGTCGTTCACATTGAACACTAACAGCGTCGGCTTGCAGTCACACAGCTGTCGTATCTGTGACAGATGTGAACTGACCATGTGTGAGCTTACCAACTCACAGAGCTCTTCCGCAATAGTATATGACATGATACAGTACACACAAGTAGTACTCACTTCAAATAGTCGTTCACATTGAACACTAACAACGTCAGCTTGCAGTCACACAGCTGTCGTATCTGTGACAGATGTGAACTGAGCATGTGTGAGCTTACCAACTCACAGAGCTCTTCCGCAATAGTATATGACATGATACAGTATACACAAGTAGTACTCACTTCAAATAGTCGTTCACATTGAACAGTAACAGCGTCGGCTTGCAGTCACACAGCTGTCGTATCTGTGACAGATGTGAACTGAGCATGTGTGAGCTTACCAACTCACAGAGCACTTCCGCAATAGTATATGACATGATACAGTACACACAAGTAGTACTCACTTCAAATAGTCGTTCACATTGAACACTTACAACGTCAGCTTGCAGTCACACAGCTGTCGTATCTGTGACAGATGTGAACTGAGCATGTGTGAGCTTACCAACTCACAGAGCTCTTCCGCAATAGTATATGACATGATACAGTATACACGAGTGGTACTTACTTGAAATAGTCGGTCACATTGAACACTAACAGCGTCAACTTGCAGTCACACAACTTTCGTATTTGCGACAGATGTGAACTGAGCGTGTGTGAGCTCACCATCTCACTGAGCTCCTCGGCATCGGCTACAAAGAGCGCGCGGTCGCACGGCTGTCGTATTGGACTTAGTCTAACCTGGAAAAAATATGTTCAAATAGAATGACAATGTTCATTTTTACGTACAAAATGTAATGTCACTGTTTGATTTCCCTAATAAATAAGATAGAATAACTAACCTGCCCACCCTCGTTATCCAGGGTCCTGGGTATATTCCTGGTCCACACGATGAGCGCGGGGTAACACAGCGTGTGTGCTTGTAACACATGCGCGCCGAGCTGTGACACCTCGCTCGGCACGTTCGACATGTACCAGCGCTCCCACAGGCTGGGGTGACCCTCTACGTTCATGTACTGCAGAATTACAAGGAGATTATCTATCAATCATATTTCCTAAGTGGTGTCAAATTAAATTATAATAGTGTGGAGCTGAACAATTCCTCGGTTGGGAACTTGGGAGCACTCTGGATACGGGAATAAATAATACACGTATCAACATACAGGCACAAGTATGATGACTGATTAAAATGTTACATCAACTCGACTACCTTCAATACTTTATAACAACAATATAAACTTACCCATAGTAATAACTAATTCTACATACATTACAGGAGCAAGTGAATATGTTTGTATATTTGGGGAGAGACCAGCGGTGGCCCAGTAGTAACGGCCGCGAATAACCCAGTTGTAGGTCGTAGGTTCGAACCCTGACAAGCGCTTTACTTTGTGAAAATTATTTCACCATTACTACTCTCAAAACGGAGAAAGCAAACATCGTGAGGAAACCGGCATATCCTATAATCAAAAATTCAAAGACGAAGTGACATCTACCAACCAGCACTGGGCCAGCGTGGTGGTTTACGGCCCACTCCCTCCCACTGAGAGGAGACCTGTGTCACAGCAGTGGAAACATTATAGGCCGATGATTTGAGGAGTCTGTTTACAAGAGATGGAAAGATTGATAAAGAAGAGAAAAGAAGTATGAATGCGGGAAATAAAGTGAATGGTGCTATATGTGGCGGGGTCTACCTAGGGCCGATGCCTGCCAGGGTCCCGGGTTGTTCGAAAGAGATAACGTGGCCCCTGGCACAGGCAACTGAACGCGCAGAGCGGGAGAAGTCATTTGATGATTTCCAACCAAAAAAAAAATGGTGCTATACTCGTATACCTATGCGATTGTGAGCAACCAGTCGATGTCTGTGCCTGGTGATGACGCTTATGTATGGAAGTGAACGTTGGGTGCGGCAAGAGATGCTTCTAAGCTAAAAATTCAGTGGTATAGTCGTTCACATTGAACACTAACAGCGTCAGCTTGCAGTCACACAACTGTCGTATTTGCGACAGATGTGAACTGAGCGTGTGTGAGCTCAGGTAATGTTAATGTAATGTTCATTTCACCTCGTTTTTTGCGAAGCATGTGTGATGTGACTATAAATGATAGGCTGAGGAACGATGTGATGAGGCAACGGTGCGGTTTAAAAGAAGATGTAGTGTCAGAAATTGATTTCCCAGCGCTGATTTGCTGGATTCGTTTTCTCCCCTACCGATCGTTTTTTCTGAGAGAATTCTTTTTTATATGTATGTATCTATGTATTAGTATTTTATTCTTGTATTATATAGTCATTTTGGAGCTATTTATTCCGTATGTTGCATCTGACATGTTTTGTCTCTGCATCACCCACCCTAAGGTTGACTAGTAGAAAATGCCTCAGGCCTTTGTACAGTACTTTTTTACTTGAGCATAAAGTTTTAATAAAAATAGTTTTAATAAATAATAAAAATTGAAAAGGGTATGCTAGTAGAGGATGAATGCAAGGCGACCACAAGGCAGGCTCTTATTGATATTATTCTCCACAAACGTCAGGTGCGTGGAACCGTGGAACCGTGGGTACATATGTGCGCGTAAACAAGCGATTTGGCAACCACGTCGCGCGCCCTTTTTAACCGAATTCAAAAAAGGAGGAGGTTCTCAATTAGGATGTTTTTTTTTTTTAAATATAATAATGCTACGAGCTTCGGGTTCGTGACAATAAAAACTGCCGATAAAAATTACCAAAAGTTACACTTTAATTAAACAACACTAATAACAACTCAAACACACTAATTATAAAACACAATCGCTCTTAAGTCGCACTTGAAGATCGCTTTCGATGTATTCGCTTGTATCGCAGAACCAAGTCTGATTGGTCGCGGCTAGTCCCGGCCTTATATATTGCCGCAGATAATTCCAGAAACTTCTATTGTAGAAACATCTAGAATGTTCGAACACATACCGGCCCCAACTGACCAGATGTCGACAGTTCTAGTAAGTTCCAGCACCGACATCTCTACTCGATAATAAATGGCGCCAGTGACTCTATTAGTTCAGCCATTCGATAATAGATGGCGCTAGGGACTATTAGTTCTGCTATTCGAAACTAGATGGCGCTAGTGGTAACTAATGTCACCATGTATCAGGCATTAATTGGCGCGTAACAATAATATGTTCAAACATAACTCCGTCGTATATAAACGGATTAGCAAAATTCTTTTTTTAATGGATATGTTATGCCTCAGAGGTGGTCCCATATAAATTTGATTAACTTTGCTTGGGTAGTTTTTGAATTAGCTTTAATAATACGATATTTTTCCACTTAGGTTTTATGTAGAGGGTTCTTCAGAACTACTGATCCGACTCCGAAAACTCTTTCACTAATTTGAAGGTAGTAGGTACTGTGTTGCCGAGTATCATCTAAACTAATAATAGGGGTTAAAGTATGAAATTGCCGTTTTATTGTAATAGGTACTTCGAATTGACATAGAACATTCATGGTTTGAGATTTTTGAGTGAAACTTTTTTCACATGGTACATAAGAAGTTCTTCTTTTAAAAAATGTGCAACATTTGATTATCGACTTTCCGTTGTTTTTTTTATTCAGCTTAGACAAGAAAGATGGATACTTCGAAAATTCGAGTTATTTTTGAATACGAGTTCCGACGCCGAACTAACGCGGCAGAAACAGCTCGCAATATCAATGTTGCGTTTGGAGAGGGGACTGCTAATGAACGCACCGTGCGATTTTGGTTTAAACGCTTTGGTGATGGAAACTTTGATTTGAAGAACGAACCACGTTGAAGACCGCCCACACAGGTGAATAACAATGAATTGAAAGTGATGGTGGAAGTCGATCCGAGCCAAACTACCCAGGAATTAGCGGCATGATTTAACGTTACCTTACCAACAATATTGACTCATTTGCGTCAAATCAATAAAATAAAAAATATGAGAAATGGGTGCCTCATGATTTGACTGATCTGCAGAAAGAAACGCGTGTTGAAACTTGTGTTGCCTTGTTGAATCGATACAGAAATGAAGGAATATTTGATCGAATTGTGACATGTGATGAAAAGTGGATTCTTTATGATAACCGTAAGCGAAAAATGCAATGGGTGACTCCAGGTTAAACGCCGCAAGTGTCCTAAAGCAAAGCTTAACAATAAAAAGGTAATGGTAACTGTTTGTTGGTCTCAGCATGGTGTTATTCACTATAGCTTTCTCCGATCTGGTCAAGCAATAGCGGCAGATGTCTACTGTGCCGAACTCCGAACAATGATAGCAAAACTAGCAGTGAAACAGCCCCGACTCATGAATCGATCTTCACCATTATTGCTCCATGATAACGCGAGACCTCATACAGCACTAGAAACCGTTTTAACTCTACAGGAACTGCAATTAGAAACCATTCGTCACCCTCCGTATTCGTCAGACCTTGCTCCAACGGACTACCATTTTTTTCGTGATTTGGACAATTTTCTACGTGATAAAAAGTTTTCTTCTCAGGAGGCAGTACAACATGCTTTCAAACAGTTGGTCGAATCTAGATCACGAGAGTTCTATCTCAAAGGCATAAATGACCTTCCTATTAGATGGCAGCAATGTATAGATAATAATGGTAATTATTTTGATTAAATAAATATGTTACATTTAAAAAAAAATGAATTTCAATTGTTCAGTACAAATCGGCAATTTCATACTTTAACCTCTAATATTATAAAGAAAGAAAAGATTAGATTTTTGTATGTTTGTTTGTTACGCTTTCACGCTAAAACGGCAGGACGGATTTAGATGCAATTTGGCACATGGGTAAACCATGACCTATAGTAAGACATAGAATCCTTTTTATCCCGATATTCCCACGGGATCATGACTTATGCGGGTGAAACCGCGGGGCGCGGACAGAAGCTAGTCAACCAATCAAATCAAAGGGACTTGGCATCAGTTAGCATATCAAATGTTTACCTTCAAACACTCCCCTGGCCTGTAGATCTTGTTCATTTCAGCAGCTGTCTTCTTAGCAGCATTCTCTTCTGCCAGCTTCTGCTTCTTAGCCTGTCTATCTAATGCTACGTTTGAAGTCTTCTTACCTTTGCCTTTTGGGCTACCTGAAATAAATGAACTATTTAGAAATGTTTAATTGATGGCAGTACTTGTAATATCATCACGTAAAAAAAATTATGTAAATCGTGGTTTTAATTATTCCCTGCGAAATGGATAGCGAGAAAATGCTGAGCGAAATATAATATGATAATTATTAATTAATAATATAATTGCTGTTTATAATTTCTGAAATTCGAATTGGTATTCGCTTTGTATACTTACCTACATATTTAGTTGAACGACTGTACAATTGGTAAAAAGTGTGATAGAATTTCAAAATCGATTATTTTTCTATATATTTATTTCCGATATAATAATTGACGCTTCATTAAGTTTTTATTTAAAGTTTTGCATTAACATCTGCATTTTTGTATTAAAAATAAAGATTGCATTAACACATTCATTAACACATTCAATTATTCATCTACAAAGCACACTGACTTTTATTAAAGTAACAGTTAAATAGTTATACAAAACTACACCTTTGAATTATATGTATGTGATCACAACAGGAAACGGTAAACTATACCAACCTGCACTTTTTCGCTTCGCCAGAATAAACTGTACAAACCAGAGCCTTTTCGCTGTTCTAGAATAAAATGTACCAACTTGCCTTTTTCGCTTCGCTAGAATAAACTGTACCAACCTGCACTTTTACGCTTCGCCAGAATAAACTGTGCCAACCTGAGCTTTTTCGCTTTTCTAGAATAAATTGTACCAACCTGCACTTTTTCGCTTCACTCCATTTTCTGTTGGTTCCATTTCAACATCTGGACTACTGCTGCGATCACGGGAGGCTAAATGAACCAATTCATCATAAGCTAAAAAAAACATAATTTATTATTATTATTCAAATCAAATCAAAAATGTTTATTTGTCAGAATATGGTACAATAGGTATTACAATTTTGGTTCCAGCATATCCTGCCATACTATGGCGTACAAATATTTCTATTAAAATGAAGGCTTATTTACTAATATTTGAATTAGTAAACATGAATCACTTAATAAAATATAAATATTATTGTAATAAAGATCGAAATTGTATTGTGTTTATAATAAGTCGTGTCATTAATATTGAATAACTATATCAAGAATATAATATTAAAGTTATGTAAGTGTTAGATATGGTAGAATAATTTTTATTTAATATGTTACTATTACTAGCGACTTATCCTCTAAATATTCTTTAACACTGTAATAATTTTTGTCCAATAACAGTCTCAATAACAGCCTTTTGAACAGCGACGATGGAAAATCTTGAATGTTATTTGGCAAACGGTTAAAAATAATAATTGCCATGCAGTAAATATTTCTTTTGTATAACATTAATTTTATCACATTTAAAATTTTTATTGCTACATTTAAAAAAGAAATGTCAAGAGAGACCAGAAATTATAGGTGAATTGTTTGGAAGATGATATGCATAGCACATATTGTATATTTATTGTATTTATAGTAGTAGTGGTTGGTGGTTGTTGCAGTGGCCAACTTTCAGCTGAGATGATGATAGTTGTTTCCATAAATAATGAGCCAATGGTTTATTTATAATCTAAGTATACTATAATCCATAAATAGCAGTGGTGACCCAGTAGTAACAGCTGGGATTTGCAAGTCTAGGTCATAGGTTCAAAACTTCGAACTCAGACAGGCACTTTACTTTGTGTAAATTATTTCACCATCACTGTCTTCAAACCAGAGAAGGAAAACATTGTGAGGAAACAGGCATGTCCTAAAACCAAAAATTGGAAGGCATCTACCAGTCCGCTGCCGCCGCTACGGGCCCGCATGGTGGATTACGGCCCACTCCCTCTCACTGAGAGGAGGCCTGTGTCCCAGCATTGGGAACATTATAGGCTGATCATGCTATACTATAATCCAAAAATATACTTACGAGCAATATTGTCATTCAGCTGTACCGGGTCCAGAGTAATTTCACCAACAAAGCTATTTTCTCTGACAAGGTTATACTCTCCAACTGACTTATTTTCAAGGATAGGGGTATTGTCATCGTCCATGTCAATCTCACAGGGGAGGCTCCGTCCATTGAAGTCATTGTTAGTATTTGACTCAAGATCCATTATATCAGCTGAAAAAACATTGTTACATGAACTTTTTAGATTACTTACTTTAAAATTAATGCTTTACAGGAAAATGTAGTGAAGACAGTTTTGAGTATGAATGTGGATGGCTATATGTATAAGAGATGGGAAAGACCAAACAAGACCGTGGCAACTAAAAGAGAAGTATGAAAGAAAAAGACAAGCTGCGTGTACAAATAAATTGGGATAATGGCAGGAGAATGGGATGACAAGTGGTGGGTGAAGGAACAACTTCTTTACAAAGGGCATGAGCTGCAATAGTCTGCTTGTGAACACAGTGCAATTTGGTTGGACCATCAAAATTTCACTGGGTACATACAACATACAACATTAATTAATTAAGAATAATTTTCATCTGGAATCTGATTGATTTTAATTATGTTAAAAAAGAGTTGAACTAAATGAATCTCTTTAGCTCCGGGTCTGTGTTAAATACCAAGCATTCAATTACTAGGTACTAGCTCGCTACTTTCAAAGTTTTTTATGGTGATTTTTAAGTTGTACAACAACGACTTAGATTTTGCATCCATGTCCCCAAATAGTTCATGAAAGTCTTGATGAGGTACAAACCGTCGGAATCTTCAGATGTTCTGTTGTCCCCAGCTCCTGCCAGCGGCGGTATGCCATCCAAGTCGTCATCACTCTCTCCAGAACTTGCACTGTATATTATTGACATTTTAATTACCTAACTAATTTATTTTACTTTGTCGTTGTAAGCAAAATACTCCGTATGAATTGTTTGTTTTTATTTTTCGCCGTAATTTTACCGGTCAAGCGGCTGTCACCTGTCAACTTGACTCAAAATCAATACCTAGTTAATAATGACAGTGGCGTTTTCGTTTAACAATAATTGGTTTCTCTTTTTACAAAATATTTATTTCTTTTGTAGGGGGATTTTAGACGGTCAATCTCTCAACAATCTAATCATGTCTTGATTTTGATTTATTCAAATAAATATCAGACTAGCTACCCGTCCCTGCTTCGCGAGGTTTATACCACTTAACAAAACATTGAGATCTAACCTAACCTAACCCACCCTTGAAAAATCTTCAATCATGTGACATTCAAAAGTGACTTTTGAATTAGCACAGTAAAACCCTCTCGTAAACAAACTATCGACCTTTAATTTGCTCTGTTAGGGGTCGATTTTCAAAAAAACCAACAAGTTGGACTTCGCGTGCTCTCTTTCGCACACCGCTCGGCGGCTCGCTGTACAACAGAGAGCGCGCGAAGTGTAGTCCGCGTTATCGCGACAATGTAGCCGTAACATTAAAATTCTTCCATACAAATGTATTTCCATTTTATAAGATAACACTAAAATAACAAAATAATATCCACCTTCCAAGGAAATAAAGACATGCCGTCCGGTCTCTTGCCATCGTCGCGTGCCAATCCATTGGGTTCTAATACAGCTGGAACGCCGACGGTGACAAGAGCTCGTCGAAATAGAAATACAAATTAGAACACTGCCGTGATGTGAACGATTACGGTCTTTATAATTTATTAAGATATTGTATTCGAGACGAGTTTCAAGTTTATAGATCACAAAACTATGACTAACTGAGGTCGTCTTTAAAAGATCGCTCTTAGCGATAAGACCGCCCATTGTGTCACCCTTTGTAAAATTGTATATTTATTTATGTTCTGTAATTTGTACGGTGTACAATAAAGAGTATTCGATTATATTATATCTGACTCAGTCAGTCTAATAATTTAGTTTGGATAAATTGGTGAAATGTGGGTATACCTACTATAGGTAATCGTTGTGTAGGACTGCGCGATACTACGTGTATGCTAGATTGATACAAAGTAACCATACCTACTACATTTAGATTTTCGTAAACTTATTAACTCATCATCAACTGCCTTTTCCCAACTATGTTGGGGTCGGCTTCCAGTCAAACCGAATGCAGCTGTATACCAGTATTTTACATGGAGCGACTGCCTAAATGACCTCCACAACCCAGTTACTGGGTAATACGATACCCCTTGGTAAGACTGGTTGTCAGACTTTCGGGCTGCTGACGTACCGTAACGACTGTCAAAGATCCACGAATGACAGCCGGGACCAACGGCTTAACGTGCTTTCCAAGGCAGGGAGGGGTATGTCAAGATGGTCACCAAGTCAAAAGTCAAATCATTTATTTCAAATAGGCACATAAAAGGCACTTTTGAACGTCAAAATTAAAATAAAAATAAAATTGATTCTAGTCGCCCCTTCCAAAAGTAGTTTTCGTATGGAGAAGAATGGGCAAGAAACTCCACCGTTACTCTTTTAAAATGTTTTACAATATTTTGCATACATCATTTATATAATTATATGTGAAGACGATGCACCTAAAAATAAAATTACTATACCACAATAGGTAAAAGAAGTAAAATGAATAAATGAAACCATGACATATAGAGTAACTATGTGATAGATACATGGTGCTCACATATTCACAAACATTCCAAATTAGACGATTTTCATAAATAACCACCCATCTACGGACCAACCGCGGCTAGAGTAGCTTAACCTGATCGATCGACCCGTGCGGCTGTTATTACTTAGCCACAAGCCCCTCACATAAACTTAGTTATTTTTCTGAATTTCACTCGCCATAATTATAGCGACCAATTGCGCGTCCACGGTGTGCGTCTGGTATACCTACTGTAACCGGAGGAAAAGTTATGATAAAGACACATCAGACATAAATTTTATCTCTAGTCACTGATCCTACATAACTTTAAGCACTCCAACGAACTCTTAACACGGGCCACGTTAACCCATAAAATGAACTTTACCACCCATAACTTTAATAAACTGTCTATTTGAGCATTTCCTAAACATTTCCAAAATGGCCATAAAAAAAATGCGCGCGAAACAACATACACAGATAAAAAAATGGCTGATTTGACAGCTCGACATGAACCAAACAGCCTTACATACGCCTATTGATTTCCCATAAAACGGACACATAAATCATGTTAGTAACCTTTCAGCGCTGTTTTCGCTGTAGCGCTGTGTACCGTTAGACGCTGATGGTAAGCCCATACTATTGTGGTCTTTGGGCAGGCCCTAGATTAGAGCTCGGAAGGTAGTGTTTTATAAAATAGGTAAGTTACGATAAAAATGACTACCTGTAGATTTCGATAAAACGCAATTTAAGCTGGTGGAAAAATATTACCTACGTCAGCAAATATTGTATTAATTTTTCGTAATTTTCAGTATTTTATTCGGTCGTTTCTTTATTTGAAGGTAAAGTGTGATTAAAGCAGTAAATTTCATATTTTGAGTATGCTCATAATTTAATTTTTTTTCGGAGCTCTTATTTTGTCTGCTCTATTATTTGGCGCTTTCATGTTTCCTATTAGAGATAATTGTATATATATCGTGTTTCAGAATGTGGAATGAGCTACACATAAAGAAGTAGGTAGGTTCATACACTGAGGTAATTTTCATTCCTCCTAATAGGGTCGTGTTTTTAAAAAGCAGGTGCTACCTAAGTTGGTGCCTATTTAAAATTTAAAAGCATTTGCCACCATTTATAAGCAAAAGAAACCTAATCAGAATCTTTCTACACGTGTTATTCACGAAGAAAATTCTACCTATTCCTTTTTCTCGTATTTATTCTACACAGTTTATCTTCAAGCATTAACATTCCGCTGTAGCGCTGCGCGATAAACAAACAAAACAAATTGCACATGTGTGCAAGTTGCGAAGCTTATCAATTCTTTATTTATTTGTCCCATCACTCACAGAAACGAAGTCTTAATTAAAATAAAGAAATGTAACGCAATATTTGAGCTTCGCCATGTGCAGAAAGGCTGCGATGAAATTGTATCGTGTTCGCGTTTTGTGTGTTCTTTTTGTGACTTTCATTAATTTTCTTGGTGATGGAGAGAGTTAAGTTAAAATTATTGCTGGACAAGAAACACCTGCCGGCCGAAGCGGTGGCGATGACACGAATAATGACATCATCTTGGTTACCAACTTATTATCATACAAGTACAAGTCGTGTGCCCGATGGGATCAAACATCGGCAATAAATGAAGTATTTCTTATATAACTCCTTTTAATTAGGAGATACATTTTCAATAATCCTTCCTCAGTGTTCACCTTCGTTATAAAAGGAACTCTTGTGTAAAATTTCAAGCTTCTAGAACCAGTGGTTTTGGCTTGCTTTGTCTGTCAGTGAATTTAAGATTTGTATTTAGTAGATTAGCATCCATAGATATAGGATAGAAGGAGATATGCTCTGTAGTTGACTATGTATCAGAACTCCATGTCGATCGAAGATCGAAGATCCCACTACCGCGCCACTACTACACATGTAACTAGTTCAGTAAAAGCAATAGATACAAAGTCGCGCACACACTTGCAATTAAAAAATCAGAACGTACTACACAATCAATTATAATTATAAACCTTAACTCACCAAACACAGCGTGGATTTACCATGCACCGTACAACTTACTCACACAAAAACATCTGTCGCTATCGTCGTGCTGTGCAAAAGCCATTTATTTTACATATACGCTAGTGATTGACAAATCGGAAAGTTATCGATTCTCCCATTTACTATTGTAAAAAAACTTGGGGTTCTGAAAATAAAATAAATAAAAAACGATGTCCAGAAAATATTACTTATATTTTCTGGAGGTATTACTGTAGGTCTTCTTCGGAGGACTTACATAAAAATGAGATTTTTTTAAAATGAAAACCTGTTTCATCAATTTGAATTATTATAAATCAGTAATAAACCTACCTAACTAGCACTGTGCCTAAATGGCATTTTTAGGATCCCGTAGCCAATCGGATGATGTTATAATCAACTTTCTTCCTGTCATTATTATTTACATAGCAGGTAGTGGTATTCTAATTTGTGACCGGTAGGTGCCACAACTAAAATGTGCAAAATATTTTTTTTTTTCAAAAAAAAAAATAACCGAGTTCCATAAAAAAAAACTACAATATGAAAAATAACTTTATTTCAAAATCAATAATAAAAGCAAAAAAAAATTTTATCTTCTCAAGGGTGTTCCAACCATATGTTCGAAAAATGTGTTTGCTCAACAACGTAATAATAGGGGTTAAAGTATGAAATTGCCGTTTTATTGTAATAGGTACTTCGAATTGACATAGAACCTTCATGGTTTGAGATTTTTGAGTGAAACTTTTTTCACATGGTACCAATGAAGTTCTTCTTTTAAAAAATGTGCAACATTCGATTATCGACTTTCAGTTGTTTTTTTTATTCAGCTTAGACAAGAAAGATGGATACTTCGAAAATTCGAGTTAATTTTGAATACGAGTTCCGACGCGGAACTAACGCGGCAGAAACAGCTCGCAATATCAATGTTGCGTTTGGAGAGGGGACTGCGAATGAACGCACCGTGCGATTTTGGTTTAAACGCTTTCGTGATGGAAAAGCAAAGCTTACCAATAAAAAGGTAATGGTAACTGTTTGGTGGTCTCAGCATGGTGTTATTCACTATAGCTTTCTCCGATCTGGTCAAGCAATAACGGCAGAGGTCTACTGTGCCGAACTCCGAACAATGATAGCAAAACTAGCAGTGAAACAGCCCCGACTCATGAATCGATCTTCACCATTATTGCTCCATGATAACGCGAGACCTCATACAGCACGAGAAACCGTTTTAACTCTACAGGAACTGCAATTAGAAACCATTCTTCACCCTCCGTGTTCGCCAGACCTTGCTCCAACGGACTACCATTTTTTTCGAGATTTGGACAATTTTCTACGTGTTAAAAAGTTTTCTTCTCAGGAGGCACAAAATGCTTTCACACAGTTTCTCGAATCTAGATCACGAGAGTTCTATCGCAAAGGCATAAATGACCTTCTTATTAGATGGCAGCAATGTATAGATAATAATGGTAAAAATTTTGATTAAATAAATTTGTTAAATTAAAAAAAAAAACGATTTTCAATTTTTCAGTACAAATCAGCAATTTCATACTAATATAACGCAATGAATGTTGTTGAACTGCCAAAATGAAACCCATTGCTACTGATAGCTTGTTACGCAATTAGCGTGCTGATTTAAACGTCATCTTTTTAGGTCTTCCAAGTCCAACCGGGTTAAAACGGTTGACAAATTGTAAACTTAACTACCTATATATTCATTAGGTAATCGACATTGTTGTCGATAGCCTGCGTTAGTGGATCTGCACACCCACATCACTAGCTGGCCGCAAGAAGCAGCGGTCGTACCATGCGATGCACCGCATAAATAAAGAACAGTTTTTTGATTTTACATTGCTTGTCTAGTCACTTAGCGACATACTTAAGTAGTGGTTAAGGAGCAATGTATTTAATGCGAAAATAGTACAGTCGCTGCGATATTTGAAAACAAAATTAACGTGATAAAAGCAAGAAATATTTTTCAATTTGTTGTTTTTCATGATTTTAAAGACAAATTTAGTAAAATACTTTTATTTATATATGGTAAGTGATTCCATGATTAGCAAATTTTTGGTTTTGGTTTCGGTTTTTACAAGAAACCACTCACCAACAAGGCATTCTTATATTTTTTCACGAGTCGTTCACGGTCTAAAGCGCACTAGTTCGCGGAGACGACCATTCGCCTAGTGCATAGTCATTTTGAACATGCCGCGACGACAGAGACACGCCCCCTTGCCGCTTCTCCTGTTTTTTACATTTCTATGTTAGCATCTAAAAAGAAAATACTTAGTACCTAGGTAATTTGTTATAACGATAAAGTTAGATAATAGGTACGCTCGTTCCATCATAGACCTCATCCATCGCTTTCCATCAGGCGTGATCGAGATAAAGATCAGGCCCATTCAGCAATAAAAAAAGGACTTATCTAGGTACGGTCGCCAAAGGAGATAAGTAACCAGGGTCGTTAGCTATAGTTGAAGTTTAGTAAGAAACTGATAGATAACTAAAAAAAAAATATTTAGGTCCTTTTACAAAGTAATACATTTACAAACTTTTAAATACTTAGTTAGCAGTACAAAGTTCTGAACAGATTGGCTTAAATACTAATATAAAAGCTAGCTTAATTTACACGTTTTTAATTACCTAAGCAAGGTGCGTTGGTACTGACATGACATTATAACTTGTGGCGACCTTCCTGAGCTAGGCTAATAAAGACCTGTGTTTCAGCCCATCCACATACTAAGCGATCAGCTGATTATTTGTCCATAGTTAGTTAATTTTGGAAATAATAATATCCTACTTATAGTACTTAGGAACTAAATACAAATAAAAAATTACCAATTTAATAACTAAGTACATCATTATCAGGGGCGTAGCTACCGCTGTATCAGCCATATCAACGATACGGGGCCCCCGATGTAACGTGTATACCTAAGCAAGTAAGCAAACATTTTTAAAATAATATCCAGAACCTAAAATTCTTGTTAATTAATTATATTTATTTCTGTAAATTGGTTCAGAAATGTGTTTAAAAAGGGGGTGAGTATCGAGATGACGACTAATAGAGAAGTGTGGAAGAAAACTGTGACTGCCTCATTGGTCTAGTGCTCGCAAGCGCTACTGCTGAACATGAGGTCCTAGGTTCGATTCCCGGGTCGGGCAAAGTGTTATTGGGTCTCGGCTTCCAATCTAACCGGATGCAGCTGAATGCCAGTATGTTACCTCCGGGGCGACTGGCTATCTAACCGCCACAACCCAGTTACTAGATAATACGATGTCCCTTGGTAATACTGGGTGTCAGACTTTCGGGCTTCTGACGACCCGTAACGACTGTCAAAGATCCACGAATGACAGCCGGGACCAACGGCTTATCGTGCTTTCCGAGGCACGGAGCGGTCTCGGTATGTTAAGATGGTCACCCATCCACGGACTTACCGCAGCAAGCGTAGCTTAACCTTCAATCGACTCGTGCGACTGTTATTACTTCTAAGTCAGTATGCTATAAGTATTCTTTATTTTGTAAAAACAATAACCTCTGTAGCTTCACAGTTGGATAAAAAGGGCCCCCAAAAAAATTTGATACAGGGCCCCATTAGGATGAGCTACGCCACTGATCATTATTGAAGCACTTCTAAAAGTCTTTCTGTGTCTTTGTGTGTTTTTGTTGATGTTTTCGAATAAAATTTATTTTAATCAATAGAAAACAAAGAGTTCATTTATCATAGGTACGCCAACATAGCAGCTACCTATTGTGTTGTGCACTTCAGCCGTAAGAAAAACGACGATAAAAACAGTCCAGACAGACGAAACTTTGGACATAACAATCAGAGTTCCTCCTTCTTCCGTCGTGAGAGGAACAAAACACTTAAGGATATTGGGATACGCTTTTATTATTTTCCTTCGGACTTCAATAAAGACACCACCACGAATGTGGTACACCACCAATATGGACTCACGAATCTCGATTCTATACCTACACTTGGTCCTAAAGATTTTTTTCGGAATAATAAGTGACAACAAAATTCGGAAACTATGCTGCTGCTAGAACTACTTGCGACGAAAAGGAGCAAAAACATCGAGATCTTTTTAAAAAATATATGAATATAAATGTGTGTACCCATGATTTTGGTGGTTCCGCTATGGTTGAACCCATTGATAGATTTATATTTCTATTGGTTGAACCTTAATAATAGCTATCTATTGAAATCGTCCAGATGTAAAATGCTTGTCATGTCGCGTTCAATTAAATATTCAGAACACTATATTTTTTATTAAATATTTTTTCATCCCGGAAGCTCAATCAATCATTTACAAAAAACTCAGGCATAGGACTACGTACAGGTATGGATCTAAGCCCGTTCGTACCTTTCTACATACGTATCCGAGTCAGGCCAAATTCCGGCCCCGTTGCACGCTCCTGACCGAAATCCGGATAGGTTAGAAATCGCTCGCAGTCAAATAAATTATTCAGGAGCTCATTAAGTCAGTATAGTGTCACGCACTAATCGAGCAATATCAAACAAGAATGAAAGACAGACCGTGAAATAAATTCAAAGCAAATTGAACAATTCGTGATTTAACATAACATCACGCCTGTAATCCCCGCGGGTTTAGGCAGAGATGCACCTATAGTACCTACACCCACATTTCACCTAGTTACGTTTAAGTTCCATGTAATAGATGAGGATGTGATGGTTACGTGGTGGTGGTAGTGGTGTGATGGGCTGTGTGATATCATCACTTTCTCTTTACGCTTATCTTAATTGATTCGTATATTTGTCCTCTCTACTACATCCCTGTCTACCGTCAAAGTCAAACACAAAGTCAAATCACTAGTTTCAAATACGCACATAAAAGGCACTTTTGAACGCCAACAAATAGAATTGATTCTAGTCGCCCCTCCAATTGGTAATTTCGTATGGAGAAGATAGGGGAAGAAACTCCACCGTTACTCTTTTTTTTTTTTTTTACAATATCTTATATCTATAGTATAAATAAAAATGGATCTTCGAAATGTATGTACGCCCATAACTTTCGAACGACTGCTCCAAATTGGATAATACTTTTTTTTTGTGTTTGTTATTGTCAGGACAAGGTTTGTACACATAATTGCACCCGGTAGGTGGCGCTGCTTTTTAGGATGGGATGACGTCTGCTGGTCCGCTAGGTTCTATATCAATCAATCAGCGTTTTACTTATAGGAGTAGTGTAGGAGTAGGTTAGGAGTAGGGTAGGAGTAGTGTAGGAGTAGGGTAGGAGTAGGTTAGGAGTAGTGTAGAAGTAGGGTAGAAGTAGGGTAGGAGTAGCGTAGGTGTAGGTTAGGAGTAGGGTAGGAGTAGGTTAGGAGTAGGGTAGAAGTAGGGTAGGACTAGGGTAGGAGTAGGGTAGGAGTAGTGTAGGACTAGGGTAGGAGTAGGGTAGGAGTAGGGTAGGGCTGGGGTATGGAGTAGGACACCACGCGAACGAAGTAGCGCCGGGCAGCTAGAAATAATTTATATGGCAAAACAACGTTTGCCGGGTCAGCTAGTTACGTATATGTATAATTATATGTGAAGAGGATGCATCTAGAATAAAATTACTATACCACAATAGGTAAAAATAAAGCAATGACAGGTACGACTTCATTTCAGTACCTTCATCCTCTGCCATGTCAACTGTCACACAATTCTTCCATCGTTTGGGTTTATTTAATATCAATTAAGTATGGAAATTGTATGGATTGCAAACATGTCGTTACGGGCAGGTGAACTATAGTTTTTTTTGTAGTTCTTAGGAATCAAATATAGCTGCATTGCATCATCAATGACATAACCAATCAGAATTCATTCGTAATTGTGGGATTTGTTGCTAGGTAGCTAATCAGAATGCGACCAAGTGCGAGTCGGAGTACCGCCGTACATTATACACATATAATATAATACTACATTTTTTAATACTTTAGTAAAAAGCACCAAAAAAAAATCTTTCTTGTAGGTACTTACCCCTTAAAATTTTCACTGCATTTTATTTTTATTATTTTCACGCAATATCAAGTCTACATAATTATTACGGTTCAAAAGATACAGGCCTGTGACAGACGGACGGACAGCGGAGCCTTAGTAATAGGGTCCCATTGGCACCCTTTGGGGTTACAGATCCGTAAAAAACTGGCCAAGTGCGAGTCGGACTCGCGCACCGGGAACTTTTAGTTAAGTAAATAGTTCGTTCATCGAATCGAGTTTCGAAGATTTTCCCAATAAAGCAGTCCCCAAAACGTACAAACTTAACTCTGCCGTTGGAAAACTATTGTCCCCATACATCGACATAGGTCGTGGTTAGTTCACCAACTGCAAATAAGTTTGTAATTGCAAAAGTAATATTTTTTTGTGATACAATTACAAATTTACAGTTTTTTCCTTTACTTGTGCTACATGACATTGCTTCATGCCAAATTTCATGATTCTGGGTCAATGGGAAGTACGGTGGAAGTGGTGGTTTTGATTCCCTTGCGAGTGTCAAAATATGCGGCAAAAACGGAGCATAAAAGGCCGTATCTTTTGATCGTGTCGACTTGAGAAGTTTATTTTTTTCACTGCTGCAAGGGACCACATACCTGAGTATTTGACATTAATTTCAACTTGATACCTCCACGCGTTCCTGAGAAAAAGGGTCTTGCCAGACGGACGGCCGGACAGACGGACAACGAAGTGATCCTATAAGGGTTCCGTCTTTGGTACGGAATACGGAACCGTAAAAACGACTACGTACGAAATTAGGTACCGGCCAGCATCGATTTTGTGGTATGTAGGTACGAGAGGCACCTGTGTCAGTCTGTTTAAATATTAGTTACCAACGTGAACCGTAGGTTGCATGTTGATTTTCTTTTTTTATTTAGACTAGGTTCCAACGTAGGCACGTCTGCCTACTTTGATCGCTGTGATCCGTCTCTTTTAGTGTTTTAGATCTTCTTAATCATTCAGCAGAAAGACGTCTGCTGCTGGACACGGCTCTAGGGTTTTTCCAAGCATCGCCAGCCCCGAATCTTGACTTTTTTTAGGGCGGGGCAAAAATTGCCGTCTGCCACCCCACGCCAATTCTTTAATCTTTGTTTCTAGATTAAGCCTTATTTTTTTTAATATACAATTTTTTTTGAAAATACGCACAACCTCGAATGATTTACTCTATGATACAATTAACAAATAATAATCGGCCAATAATGTTCCCACTGATGGAACAGAAGCCTCCTCTATTTTTGAGAGGGAGTGGACCGAAATCCACCACGCAGGCTCCAGTGCGGGTTGGTAGATGTCACACTCTATGATATACATAGATGAGTAAATTAACCCCTTGGAGGTTGTACGCATTTCCAAATAACACTTTATGTGGATATGTCGTACATTTATTTGAATTAGGATAAGGAGGTGAGGGTTTGAAATAAAGCAATTAAGAAATTATATTAACATTACAATTTTAGTGTCCGAGCCTTTTCTTCTGCAAACAAATCTATGGCCTTGTAATAACTAATCTGATTTGCGATCTGATTTTCTATTGCTAAGATCGCGAGACTCGACAAACGTTCCTGGCTAATCGAGGATTGCAGATAGTTTTTAATAAGTTTAAGTTTGCTAAAACTTCTCTCGCAGCTTGCTGGTGTAGTCGGAAGTGTGGAGTAAATCCTCAGCGCAATGCAAATATTGGGCACGGTACCGTGCAAATCGTGCAAATAGATCTGTTGTAAGAGATTGAAAGCGCTAGACTTTTTTATATCGCCAAATAAAAGGGGAGCTCGTTCTTTAAAAACGGCGAGTTCTTGGCAGAATTCAGCTGTGTTTAAATCTCGGTCGTATTTTTGTGCTAGATCTGATCCACGCTTCTGCAGTTCATCAGTTGACATATTCAAGATTTCATTACCATTGAGAAAAGCAAAATTTGAGTTTAGTGTGGTAGCACTGTCAAGCCTCTTTTTAATTTCTGTTATGATTCGATCAAATATCATCATGCTTTCTTCAGAGAGTTGAATAGGTTGAAGTGTCCGTGATTCGTCTTCGCACATTTCATCAAATTGTTTTTCGCGCTTGAGGATTTGTTTTATTGGCAGAATAGGATCAACGCCAAGTTTTTCGGTTACTTCTTTAGCCTCTTCTATCCAATATGCCATTGAATTTTCTCTCATTTCTTGCAAAGTGAGGACCAGGCCGTCCATTAAGGCGATAGATCGCGCAAGGATCATATCTTTCTTGTGAATTTCGACATTTACTCGATTGATTTCTTGTAGAATTGTTGACCAAATCGTCAAGTTGAGAATAAATCCAAAATTCTTTACAGCATGCAATAGATGATCTGCCTCGTACTTTGCTTCCGGAACATGAGAAATTTCTTTAAATTCTTCCAAGAATTTCACTACTTCTGGCAAATTATTTAAAACAGCTTTCACAGCAACATGTTTCGCCGACCATCTCGTCTGACTGCTTCCTTTTAAATTGGTTTTGATAATTTTTTTCATGATATCCCACCGAGCAGTGGATTCGACAAAAAAGCAATATACTTTTTGAATGACTCCAAATAGGTTTATTGCTTCCGGGCATGAGGAAGCAGAGTGGACAGCAACGAGGTTCAAGGTGTGAGCCAAACACGGTACGAACACCGCTAGCTCATTTCTTTCTGCGATACTGGCTTGCACTCTTTTGTAGGTATCGGCCATATTAGACCCGTTATCATAAGATTGGCCTCGACATTGTCCAATATCTAAACCATCAACTGTAAGGTTTTCCACAACCTGTTGATTAACATACTCTCCTGACTTTCCAGTTACTTCTATGAAGTCTATAAAACTTTCTTTTATTTCAGACACATCACCAGATTTTTTTACGTATCGAATGACCTGGCTGATTTGTTCTGTATGCGACGCATCTGGGTTACAGTGGAACAATATCGAGTAATATTTGGCTTCTTTAATGTCGTTTAAAATACTATTTCGAACTGTTTTCGCCATTATGTCAATAATTTCATTTTGTATTGTCTGGGACAGATATGATACCTGTCCCTTTTGTAGAAGTTCTAATTGGAATTTTAAAGTTGAATTATGTTTTGCGAGCAGGGAAATTAAATTCAAAAAGTTTCCTTGGCTAGGTTGAGGACAATCTCTGATGAGGTCGCTAGAGGTTTCATGGGAGTCAAGAAAAGAAAGACAGTTTGTTGATAGATACAATACAGCATCCATAACAATATGCAGGATTTGTCTCCATTTTTCTTTCTCTGCGTAAATTACCCGCTCAATGTCTTGATCAATACCCTGGCATGATTTCATTTGTTGTTTTCGAGTTTTCCACTTAATCATACAATCTCTATGCATTTGGGATTGCTCGTGCTCATATAATCTTTCTATAGCTTTTTTCCAATTAATGAATCCTGTAGAACACAACGCAGATGTCGCGGCAGGGGTAGGTTGTTTCTGGTATATCTTGCAGGGCGCACAAAAAATGGCATTTTTAGTCTTAGAATATATAAGCCAACATCTCTTGACCTTTTCGTTGTTTGCCATCGTTCTGTACCACATAGAAGGTGTCAAATGCCTGCCATCGCGTTTGGTTGACCTGAAATCTATGCTTTCTGGGTGATTTTCTGCTAATAACTCAGCTTGATTACTTAAGATGGATCTTTGCTGATCGGTAATTTTTTCCATGTCTGGCCAACTGCCTGGGTCAGCCAAATCAAGTTCAAATTTTTGCAGCTCATCTGAATCCGAATGCGTCGATTCAGATTCTTTATATTCGGACTTTATTCCCTCGAACTGCTCATTGGAAATCGATGAAGAAGATTGTGTTCTCAGATCAGCTTTCGTAGACGGTGTCGACATGGTAGATGAAAAGTCTTGGTCCGCTTGGTCATCCACAGTGCAGGAAATAAACTCTAGCTGAAGTTCATCTTGGGAAGTTGCGGTCGAGGCTGACCTAGTTCCTTTTCCGCCAAGCCACTTATTCATTTTACCCGAAATTTGTTTTCCCTGTTCGATCCTCTCTTTGGCTTTTTTTCTGTATCCCGCTCCCGAAAGCTTTTTTCTTGGCGCGCTCATAATTTGAACCTATAAAATATAAAAATAATAAAACCTTTACCCATAAGAATCAGACATTTTAATGCAGATAAAATCGTTCGTTCCCTCTAGTACCACCGAACTGTACCACCGGTGGCACTAGCGGGAAAATGTGTTTTCTATAGTACCACCATTTACTTATAGGTACTAGTGAGACTGTTTGTTCTCAACCTTTGTTCCCACTAGTACCTCCGAACTGACCCACCGGTGATACTAGCGTCACCTGTTCCATATATTTTACTATTACTTATTTTCACTATTGTATGGAACTGCTGGTTTTTTTTTGCGATTTTAGAGTTGGTCCCATACTAAAAGTTGTTTGTACACATAAGTAAATTAACTCCTTCGAGGTTGTGTGCATTTAAAAAATCAGCCTGTATATGACACAGACTATAACACAAAATCTCAATATCTAAAATAACAATGGCTTTTTTACGTCAAATGGACTTGGTGACGTTGACGGCCTTTGCGTTGTGTCACTGTCACTTAATCAATAATAATTCTTTCCCTGACAATAATTTTCTTGTTTTCTCTTCACTTGGCACGGGCGAAATCATCATTCATAGAGGTAAAAAAAAAAAACTCTTTTTTTAAATTGAATAGGACAGGCAAATTAGCAGAGCCATGTGAATATAAAATGGCGCCCGGGGCAAAGTCTCATTCTAACGTCCCTACACAAGATGAATTTTAAGACACTCTATTATTTGTATTTTAACTTTGCTGTAAGTACTTACATTTCTACTGGGTGATTGTATTGTAGGTACCTTAAAACCTAGATAAACTGTTAGTAACCCAATATCAGTGTTAATGATCATGCATGATCAAAAGCCGCTCATCAGTTCAACAAATTAAATTGTATTTGTCAAGAGTTCTACAAGACGTAACTAGATGGCGTTGGCGTCGAGTCAGATCTCGCAAGCGTTGTGTTGTACCTACATAATAATGTGTTGTTGTGTTTGTAATATGTTTCTGTTAATTTTCATTAGGCTTTTACTAATTACGGGTCTCTTTTCAAAAATAATTTAGGTTTTGTTTTTCACACGTCACGTCGGCGGTATAGCGGCGACCTTGTAGCGCTACAGACAGGGTCGCTTGTAGCTTGTGTGCCGCGTATCATTGAAACGGCTGATATGGGATAACTATTGGGTTGCAAGTATAAACAGGTAAGTCGATTCTACTAATTTACACCTTTTTATAAATAAATGTAATAAGTATCAAAATACGCGCTATTTCTGGGCGAACACTATGATTCAGGGTTGACGGTTGGCGAGCTTTAGAAAGCGAAATTTTGGTATGAGCGAAAATGTGCATTAGAAAGGTCCGAGCGATCTATCTCGAGCGATAGAAGAGGACGCAGCATTGCAGCTGCGCGCGACGCGTCCTTAGAATGAAAGAGAGTGAGTATGATATTTGCTCATACAGTTGAGAAGGATAGCGATAGTCTAGTACATACTGAGCATTATTTTGAAACAGTTAACCTCGTATTTAAATGAATGATAAAACAGACCCGGAATAATGCTTATTAATTAAAAAACTTTTTTATTATATATTATTTTTATATTTATGTTATATTATAATACAAATGCACACTACGCAATATCCTTTTTAGAGTATATAAATAAGTAAGTATTACTTACGCAAAGTTTTCCATTATTTACAAAATAGATACGGAAACAGGAAATACACAAATACAATAAGATAAAATACTACATACCTAATAGGGAAAAGCGATGAGCCGTGAGAGACGTGAATGATGCTGCGACACTAGTATTGCGTTTGGCTGATCGACCAAAACTAAACAGTCAATACACTGTTTAAAACCTAATCCGATCTTGAAAACTGACAACCAAATATAGTCTTATCTTTTTCGCACACACGCTACCTCCCTCAAATACGTGTGGTGACAGCGGCTGCGACGGTCGCTGACTGCGCGCGTTTCCCAGTATCGCCGCTCCGTCCCCCGCGCCCCCTCCCCTGTCTGCCACGCCTGAGTTGGCGCCCGGGACACAGGCCCCGTCTTACCCCTCTGGGGTCTGTGATTCTCGCATCTAGCTGGCTCCTGCGATCATCACCGGGTCATCGCAGTCCACCTTGTATTTTAGATTGATAAATTTTAAAAAGTTCCTGTACCTATCCATAGTTACCATGTTTATAACCATCAATAAGAATCCAACTTAGGTATGTAGGTACTGTACAGTCCATAGAGGAAATGGCGTAATACATTAAAAGAATGGTTTTCATTAATTGCGTTTTTTACGTTGATAAGCAGACAAATTTTTCGAACATACGGGGTCAAATTAAATTAGCTAGCGAAACTCCGCAGACGTGATGGGTATCGATATCTAAATCTGATAAAATAAAAATAAATCAATTTGATGATTTTTTTTTGTGGGGTGTTCGACCGCTGTTAGTGTATTCACTTGAATAATCAGTTTAGAAAAATGATTTTTTTTTGTTCTAATTTCACAAAATATATAATTAGTGTCGATATCTAAACACGATAAAATATAGATATTTTCTTAACTCATATTTCAAGTAACAAAACTACCAGCGGTCTTTGACTCCTAAGAAAAAATCATCAAATCTTTAATTATTTTATCCTGTTTAATACCCATCACGTCTGCGGAGTTTCACTAGCTAATTTTGTTTGACCCTGTATATGAAGCAATGAGTTAGCAATATCCTTCAAAATGATTCAAATGGAGATTAATATAGTGTGTTAAGCAACTAGGGTGCGTATTTCAGGTTTCTTCTTAAACACAAGACTCCTGAAAGACAATCAGGTGTGTCATCCCGCGGGGTAATTGCGTAACACACTAACAGTAGCAATGACTTTCATTTTGACAGTTCAACAACATTCATTGCGTTATTTACTTTGTTGAGCAGATACATTTTTCGAACATATGAAGCAATGGATTAGCAATATCCTTCAAAATTATTCAGATTGAGATTGATAGAGCGTTACGCAATTAGGGTGCAAGAAAATGAAATGATCGACTCGTTCTTCTTGAGCGACATGAAGCAGGAGCGAGCACTTGATGACGTCGCCCGCTTTCATTGCAGTAATTAGAAAATGATTCAATGAAGAAACTCAATTGCCCATTTATTACTCTCCAGGCACCACAACAACAATGCTGCAAAAGTCAGTGCACGTTTAAGTTCGTACTACACCACAGGCAGCGGTTAGAAACCGTGAAAAGAATAAAGAAAACATAAATGCTGTTTGCATTTATGTTTTCTTTATGGCCTGACTGGCCCACTAATTAAATCTACAAACAAAAATAGACCTACAGCAAGGAGGCCAGAGTCACATACCTACTCAAGACCACATCACCACTGCGTACGACTACAGGCCATATTCGAAGCAAACAAATCAGGCGACAACGCTTAGGTATTTACGTTCAAACAAAACAAATATGAACGAAGCTTTTTTTGATCTCTCGTGTCTGTTTGTTCTAAAATGTTTGCTCTATGTCTGCACTGAGGGCTACGCGTTCCCTCCACTCCAGTCCGTCTTTGTTTACGGGGGCGAGCGGGCGTTGCACCTCCCGCCTCGACGACGCGCACGCGTGACTAATTTAAAAATAAAACTAATATTCGCTGCTGCACATCCTGTGTTCCATGACTAAACTGACTTAAAACTTAGCCCCAATAACTTATTTCTATCAAAGTTTAAGTCATAACTAAGTTTGCGACCAAACAAAAAAAAGTTTTGATTCGCATTCCATTCCGGGCGTGCAAACTTGTGCTAAATATTTCAGTATTTTTTATTGCAAAGTTTATAGTGCTATGCAACCTTGTCTGCTCCGTATTGTAAATATTTGAAAGTCGAACATAGATAAATAAACAAACATTTTTTAGTGCACGCGTGTAAAAATTATGCATGTGTATCCGAATTTTTAAATCATAAAAAAGTAAATATGGATTGGCGCGAAAAACTGTTTGGAAAGGTGTTGGTCAAGTGTGAATCAGGAACTCAAAATGGGAAATTCGAGAATATATCAACATTGGAGGCTTTATCCGACTGTGTGGACGAGGGTGAGGGAGCGGTGTGCGGAATATACTTTTCTTTCGCGAATATAAGTGACACGAGTGACGATTTTGGTGTTCGTTTGGAAGAGGTCTACAAACGGGTGCATCCTCGTTTGAGAGTTGTGCAGGTGGTGTTGTGGGCACATGTTGGCACTCCTGAGGGACTGGTGGAACGGGAGGCAGGGTTCCGGAGGAGTTTGACGGGGAAGCCGTGGTTTGCTGTGCCCTTCCATGATGTTGATACAAAGGCAAGTATATACGTAGTACAGCCTTCTTGTGTCCCGTAAAGCTAGTAACGAGACTTATAGCAGCTACAACAACAGATTTGGTAGACAACGTGGAACTATGTATTTACTTTTCAGCTCAAAATATTGGCTCCAATTGACCATAAGTTACGATAAGAGCCGTTTTGGCTGAGTAGCCAATCTGGCCACACTCCAAAGTGCATACAGACATGATTCGTATAGAAATGGAACCAAACGACGTTGAAAGTCGACCACAGGAATCAGGAACCTTCAGAACCACGTAGTTAATTATATTATAGGAAATATTACTGATTTTACGGTATAACTCAGAAGAGCTGCTCTTCGTAGTTCCCATAGACCACAATAATTCCATTGCCATTCCGCCATTGCGGTTAGACTTTCATCTATATTGTTCATGCACGCGTGCAAAAATGTTTTCTAGAAATAACCAACTTTATAATGGAATCCCTACCTACCCGGTATTCTGGACAAGAACCCATAATCACGTTCCAATTTTGTGGTTTCTAAATTCTTCAAATAAGTTCTAGAAACCAACGATTCGGTCATGCCAACAAAAGCATATAGCAGATTATCTCAGACGATAATCTGCATGGTCCTTATATGGCCTGACTAAGATTATGTCTGGACTTTAAAAGAGACTGTGAACTCTGAGTTTGTTTTGTGTTTTTTTTTTCTCAGAGTAGTCAGTTAGGAAACACAGAAATCATCTAGTTTAAACAAAATAGCATTATATGACGTATAAAAATGTCGCGGCAGACCCCGTAGAAGATGGCGGAACGAGCTGAAGAAAACAAACGACCAGTGGTTCACTTTAGCCCTGCATCGAAAGCTGGAAATCATGGGGAGAGGCCTTTGCCCAACAGTGGGATGATGCAAGCTAAAAGTAACAGTAAAAGTGTTTTTGATCCAATTTACAGAAATAAATATCAAATTAAATATAGTATCGTACTCGTATGTTCATGTTCACTAATTGATGTCTTAAAACTCCAAGATGAAACGGCTAATAACCTCTTTTAATCTTCGACGGCTCAAAAAACAAACATCGGAGGCTTTCAAGAAATTAAACAAATCATAATGAAAAAGCAAAATAACTCAAACGTTAAACTGCTCACGACATCAAACGCTTGAGCCAAAACTTTGCTCAAACACTTGAGGATTTTCCTTTAATACTGTTTTAATTTAATTTATAAATGTTAACTTTGTTACATTGCCGGAGTTTGCTTGCTGGTTTTGGTAGAAGGCATGTTTGTTTGGCCTTTTTTAGCTGTTAGCAATGTTAAAATCGAAATTAAATTTCCCTTTTTATATCTTCTATAAAAAACACTAGATTACACCCGGATTTTATTTTAGTACTTATCATTGTTTTTCTGCAGAAACCATTATAATAGGTATATCTAGGAGCTAGTATTTCATAGACCCATAACCCCATCAATACTTTCAAACAATCTGAACGGTCTTACAATACAGACCAACATTCAGCTAAACTACAAGTTTCGAGCTACATCGATACCAAATCGCAAGACAGTTTTTATCACGACACAAATAAAGTCTCCACATTGCTATAAAATTCTCTAGCAATACAAAACGCAGCATATCCATACTAGAGATTGCAAACCGGGCCCGACCAGGCCGGGCCCGCCCGGGCCCGGTGCCCCTTTAGGCACCCACCGGGCCCGGCCATTCTTACCGGGCCCGGTCACCGCACCCGGTAAGTAAACCGTTATCCGTTGCATCAACTGCAACAAACATACCTTCAACTATATTATGTATATCCCACAGTAACCGATGACAATGGACATAACAATGTCATGCAGGCTCTTTGTCGGTCATTTCCATACACTCACAATTTGCCGCTACCGACGCGCGACATGCATCGCTATTACAGATTATTATGACATTTATACTATAGACTTTGTTCCTGTCGATAACAAACGTTATAAACTTATAGTTAAACAATAGTTTCTCGAATATGTCGGCGGTAATAAAGTATGATACAATGTTCGCATTCGTTATTATGTTACATTCATATATACATATTATTATTTACTAGAACTGGATAGGTTCCATTAAAACTGGAAGGAGCACGCGCAGGCTCGCGGGGATGGAGTGGAGGGAGGTTTTTGCCCAGGAATGGGACAGCGTAGGCTACTAGATAGATAAGATACTAGAACTTACATATACCTACCTACTCTTCTTCCTCTCCGTCATGTCGATGGCACTACAGTTAATGAAACTTTGTTGACCCAAACCTCGCCACTTTCACGGCGTTGACGGTGTCAGCGCAGGGGTCACTTTAGCTGCATTTTTTGGGGCACAGAGAGCAGGATAGGAGGTGGAGCATAGCTTGCGACACGGCTCCACTTCTACAGCCTGCTGCCGTTCCGTTGAACCAACTTATTAAACTTAGATAAAGACCATTGTACGATAACAAACTTTGAAATCGTTTTGAAGTTCGAGACGCAACAGGCAAATGATAACACGTATAATGATTGATGATTATGGTTACTCATTTGATTCAAACCACTTTGTCATTGATATGTTGGACTACCGAAATCAAAATTACCTACTGTTTGTTGCCTTTCAGAATAATATGACAATCCATCTCCATCCCATTAGGTAGTGGTAGATTAGTACCTACGATCAATATCTTACTCTTCTAAGTAAAGACAGGTCATTAATCACCGCCCACTTCCGCGTTCATCTGGGAGTGGAGAAATAGTCCATCAGCATCCAGCTGGTCAGTCCCACGCAAATTGTCAGTCATCGGGGAGAAACGATGGAGGTCGGCAGTAATGGATTGGGTCTGTCATTATGTAACCCGATGTCTGAAAATCGAGCACTAATTATATTTGGTAGCGATAAGATATTAATCTTTATAGATATAAAAAATTAATCAGGGAATACTTGGTAGGTGTGTCTTGAAATTGGATGACTTCGCGAAATGGATGATCAAGTTGATCAATATATCGTCATTGAAGTTCTAACATTTCAATGTCAATGGGTTCAAATCATCACAGAGTTCATTTGTATAAATAATTAAACACAATATGGCCTTAAGCGTAAGTTACATTCATTTCATAAAGTTTTTTCACTCTCCTGTAAAGTAGCAATTGTTGACCTTCGTCCTGTTAGAACTTCACTGACGATATGCCATAACACTGTATAGTAAGCATATGCAACTTATGAAGAAGGAAAATGATTATGACAGTACAGTTCCTACTAACAAGACACAATACTACGGAAACTGAATATTTTACGCACATCATTTCAAAAGTCAATGTAAAATGTATCAAGAAAGATGCAAGAACGCGAAATCCCCTCAATAACTACCAGGCGTCCATCCAAGGAATGAATACCTCGCCCACATCTGCATAACTACTTCTACCTTAGAAAGTTCCTAGGTTCATTGAAACGGGGGCCCCTAGTAATTATGGGTAAGAGCCGAGGGTTGCGTCAATGCCATGTATCACCCTAAATTACTCTCTCCACCCCACACTTTCGCTTAGAGGGGCTTTTTTACATGTACACAGGTGCATTTTGATACATTAACGTCGTTTGTTTAGATTAATCTAGCCTCTACTGGCACAGAAATAAAGCTTCTTTTGAAACAATACACTTCTTATCTTAACAAGATTACGTAGAAAAACTCATAAAACTTTTATGCAAACCTTCACTTGAATCTAATTTCGTTCCGAGAGCCACGACAAGCACGTTCTTTGTAATTTCATAGCTGTATCCATTATTTAAATTAAAAGAAACCTTTCTGAACAAGCATTTTCACTAATGCTAATAATTGTATTAACTTGGATCGGATTTACCGAGCCGATAGCCAGAAAACATTGAGGTTTTTTGCGTAAACAATCTTCTTTTTGTACTTAGGAATGTTTGTCTACCAATGTTTCAAGCAATTTCATTTCATCTACATTTTTATAGATACCAATTTGGCAACTGGCGGAGTCCTGTGAATAAATTTAACAATTCAGTCTGTTCTTTCACCCAATCGTTCCCAGGGTCTTCAATTTCGGACCCTACATAATAAAAGCTCATGTATTTTTATTCAAAGATTTCGTTCGGGCATCCCACGGACCCCATTGACCTACGAGCGCCCATTAAGTAAGGAATTTCTCGGAATCTACTCGTGAAAGAGGGTGCAAATGATACTGACCCAGCAGCTCAGCCTTTCATTGGACGGCGCAAACGATACGAGCATAAAAGATGGGATGAAATAAAAACTGATGAAAGCCACGATACTTATGATGTAAAAGTAGATGAACCTTCCGAGGAAATGAGAACTTGGGTTATACGTATTTTTTTTGCGGTAGGGAATAGCAGCGGAGCTGATTTTAACAACGATAAGATGGCTTCAAACAGGAGAGAGATAGGAAGAAAAATGTCTACCAATTTTCTCTTGAACCCATAGATTAGAGAGAATAATCTCCAAGATAGTAAACTGCCCAACCCTGACTTACTACCAATATATGCCAAAACAAACAAACAGAAATATTTTCTTCCGTAGCTTCATCATTAACGGACGATTGCTTCCCACTTTATAATCTGGAAACAGCATCAACACACCAAGATGGAACGCCCCGAAACCGGTCATACAGACCCACACATTCGCACAAACGATTAAAGTATTATAAAGGCACACGTGTTCTTGATAGCTGTTCGTATATCTATACGTAGGCTTTATTATATGGTTCAGTGGTTCAGTGAGCTTAATGTCTTTTTAGGGCTTGAAAGATATATACATTAGCGCTGCAGCGCTGCTGGAGCGAATAAGGTAATCTAGAAATCAGTTTGTAATGTTTATTGGCAAAATCGAAGACGAACAGTTATATACTAATAGGTATTATAAAGTGGTAAAATTTTGTGAGTTTGTATGTAGGGGGTATCTTCGGAATTACTGATCCGATTTCGAAAATTCTTTCACTAATGGGAAGCTACAGTTTTGCCGAGTGTCATTGGTTATATATATTGTAATTAAAAACAAAAATCACGTGGACGAAGTCACTGGCAAAAGCTAGTCGTTTATAGGTATATATTTATTTATTTAAATTACAATTATAAGACCTTTACAGGCTTATCCAAGGCGATGTTATAAGTTACAATGTAAGTAAAATTACAAAGATGTATGTACATTATGTACATAACTAATTACTCGTATATAGTATAATCAAATATCAATACAAGTATATTACAATCTATAACAGGGCGTTCTAGGGTCATAAGTTTCATATTAAGGATATTAAATGTCAAGAATTGGTACGGCTTCATTATAATATAGAATAACTACAACTAAATTGGAAGTTGTCAAATAAATTCTCATAGTTGATATACGGAACAGTTAAATAATTCACAAACAGGGTGAGAAAGCCAATAATCGATGAATGCATTGGAATGACATTGGCTATTCTCGTTATCCCTATCGAAAAGTCTTCGACAGAGCCGGACACCACTATTCACATCAGTTATCATATTAGCATAATCAGCCTGTAATGTTCCCACTGCTGGAACACAGGCCTCCTCTCTGTTACACAGGCCTCTTCTCTGTTAGAGGTGGGCCGTAATAATCCGCCGCGCTGGCCCAGTGCGGGTTGGTAGATGTTACATGTCTTCGAATTTTTGGTTCTAGGACATGCCGGTTTCCTCACAATGTTTTCCTTCACCGTTTTGAGAGCCGACATGAAATTATTTAGACAAAGTAAAGCTGTATCATATTAGCTCGAAACAAAGTCTTTATATTATCCGCGTTTAAAAAAATTCTGTAAACTCACAATCACAACCTGAACCACTGAGGACAGAAACATGTAATTTGGAAGATAATTTAAGTATGGTCTTTAAAGTGTGCAATGAAATTCTACGAGATTTTTATTCACAATCCGACTCATATCTGGAATCAACAAAATCCATAAGGATGAACTCGCAAGCAAAAGGTTACCTATTCGATATTGGTATCAAATAAAATGGTCCAACGTAAAAAGCTTTTCGATATTCCCGCCACAATTTTCTACCTTCTGTCTGCGACTTCGTCCGCGTGAGATTTCTTGCTCCCCCGACGCACCGCATCGCATTACATCGCCCGCCCGCGCTTTTACTACGTTTTCGCTTAGTGTTCTTCCTGACTTTCTTTCCTTTTGTTCCGCTGCTAAGGCTCGTAGCGTGATGTTAAATAACCTATAACCTTCCTTAAGAATTGGGCTATCAAATGCAAAAGTCATTTTTCAAACTCGACTGGGAGTTCCAGAGATTAACGCGTTCAAAGAAACAAACTCTCCAGCGCTTGGGCTCTGTCTCGTATAGGGTCTTAGCATTATGCTGAGCGATGGCCGTTTTGCATGAATGTGACGCATGTTTACCCCCAACTTGTTTTTTTTGTGTGTTTATGTCCTTTTTTCATGCGTCATGTTTGTCGCAAATAAATGCATTTTCTTTCCTTTTCTTTTTTTCTTCAGCTTACATTAGTATAGAAGTATAGATTGCGCGCAATAAAAATCAGTATCATTTTGTAACCTTCCAAAGTTAAGTGAACACTTACTGACACACGCCCGGCGTCATATCAAGCTATATTTCCAGTATATGCTGACTTCTCATTGTACGAAAAGCCTATGCAATGCGATGTCAGCTAAAACTCGAAATGTATAGCTTGATGTGTCGCCGTGGGTGCGTCCCAAACTCCCGGATTCATATTCATTGTCAGAATTTCATTTATGAAATATGCAGCCAGTGGAAAATATTTTGTTGAAACGCTATCGCTAGCCCCAAGACTAGGGATGGCGAAATGTCACTAGATTTTAGAGATATCTAGGCCTAGAGAGCTATAGAGATATATAGAGAGATATAGGCTAGGCGTCTGAAAAGGTTACTTGATCTCTCAAGGGCTTTCGACTTTGAAACTTGACCGATAATAATTTATGAAAATTCTCGGATCTTGAATCAGTTGCTATAGAAACCATCTTTAACCCTCGAGTTATCACGGAATTAGAAACCGAGAGGTATTCTGCACCCATTGTATAACACACTATCAAGTGTGTCCCAATCACAATCTGAATCATTTTGAAGGATATTGCTAATCAATTGCTTCATATGTTCGAAAAATGTGTCTGCTCAACGACGTAAATAACGCAATGATTGTTGTTGAACTGTCAAAATGAAAGCCATTCCTACTGATAGTGCGTGGCGTTTGTTTATGTCTTTTATGTCAGTTTGCCAGTCAAAGGCCTCCTCCAACATTCTCCATTCCTGTCTCTCTCTGCTCACTCTGCCCCATGATGTTGTTCTGCTTGATATTATAATCTGTAAATCACCTTTATATTTTATCACTAGGTAGCTTATGCCCGCGGCTCCCATCCCGTTGGAAAATATCCCACGGGATGTACTACCATCTACTGGGATTGTTACCAGGTTTTCATATAACTTTATTGGTCATAAAGCTCCCAGCACTTAGCAGTCCACTGCTGGACATAGACTTCTCCTATTGCACGCCATTCAATCTGATTTTAGGCAACTCTCATCCAGCTGCTACCAGCCATCCTGCGAAGATCGTCGCTCCACCTAGCCTGAGGGCGTCCCACCTTACGTTTACCGATTCGCGGTCTCCACTCAAGAACACGTCTACCCCAACGGTCATCGGTTCTAAGGCTAATATGGCCGGCTCACTGCCACTTCAGCTTGCTTATTCTTATATTTTTGGGGGACTGTCTTATGTAATTTTGACGTTCAAAACATGCTGCTACCAACCATCCGGCGAAGATCATCGCTCCAATTTTCGTAATAACTTTTAATACACCTTCCTCATCCTCCTTTCCCTTGCTCTCTTAGAGGAGAGAGGAAGGAAGAGGTCCCTTTCTCTCTTCTCTCCTTTCTCTTCCTTCCTCTGTCCGGTAGTTTTTGAGTGTATCGCGTTTAGACAGACAGACGCGGCGGGGGGACTTGGTTTTCTAATAATATGTAGTGATAAGAGCTTTTAGGCCTAATAATTTTGACCGATTAATTTATTATTTTTGCGAAAGCTCATTATTTTTTATGTTTCAACCTTTTTGCCGTTGGCATTAAATTCTTCTTTATAATGAGAAACATTCTTGTGTCTACCGTTATTGACATTCTTTTGATAATCCCTTCGGTAATTTTAAACGGGGTTTTGAGATTTATGGGAAGGTTTCTTTCATTATTTATTTTTAATTTATCAAGATTTTTATAACTTGTGAAAAGCTTTGGCTTACCATAGTAGTTTGCTATAGGACTTAGACTAATATTATAAATGCGAAAGTCTATCTGTCTGAACGGATTTAGATGTCGCACATAATTGGCTATGACCTGGGTTAGGGCATTATAATGCTTTTTAACTCGGTTGTACCTATACCTATTTACGTTCCTGTGGGACAATTTACAACCTTCCAGCAGGTGAAGCCGCGTTTAAAAGTTAGTACTTATTGCATAATTTTCCAAGCTACGAGTAATAAAAATTGTAAAGGTATGCAATATTTTACCTGTACCAACCATTACTGAAGTGAAAAGTTAACAAGTTCAAGCCGACTAGAAACGATTTTATTTTTTTGTAAATTGTGACGTTTAAAAGTGACTTTTATGCGCCTATTTCAAATAAATTATTTGACTTTGAATGATAATTTATTAGCAAAAAGTAGGTTCAAATGATTCCTTTCATAAAACCACCTCTTGTTTCGAAGCACTTACAGTCAGCCCTACTAACATGTTTACGACGCATTGTCCAAACCAGCAACACCAGCTAAGCGTTGTTTGTTGCTGCTACTTGAGCCTGCAACGATTATTTATCATTGCTTTGCAACATCACTGAACTGGAAAACAATAGCCGATGTGGGGGAAAACATTGTTGAGGAATCCACGCTCTAGTCCGCACGGCTACACATCAAGCTATGTATACATAATCAATATAAGCTGACCTCTGATTGTACGAAAACCTATACAATGCGAGGTCGGCTAAAACTGAAAATGTATAGCTTGATATGTAGCCGTGTGTACAGACGCACATCAAGCTACCCGAAACTGTCAAATTTTCCCAATCAACTTTGAACCTTATCCTTTAGCAATAAAGTTGACAAACTATTAAAGAAATTTGACAGATTGTAGTGTAGTAGCTTGATGTGCTGATGTCTGGGTCTACTTAAAATTGAAAAGAACTCGTCTTTTTCTGAGTAGATCAAAATGCCTGCCTCTTCCTAACTATTTAAAACAGACTGTGGGCTCTGAGTGGGTTTCGGTCTTTCTTCTCAGAGTACTACATACGAAACACCGACATCCTCTAACTTATTTTTTTTTTATAATATGACTAGCTGCGCCCCGTGGTTTCACCCGCATAAGTTTCGATCCTGTGGCAACATCGGGATAAAAAGTATCCTATATGTTAATCCTGGTTATAAACCATGTGTGTACCAAATTTCATCCAAATCCGTTTAGTAGTTTTTGCGTGAAAGAGTAACAAACATCCATTCATCCATACAAACTTTCACGTTTATAATATTAGTAGGACGTGTACAAAGGTGGTTCCGATATCCTATTTACAGAATAAATAATTTCATTTCTATTTTGGGGTCGGCTTCCATTCTAGCCGGATGCAGCTGAATACCAATATCTTACATGGAGCGACTGCCTATTTGACCTCCACAATCCAGTTGCTGGGTAACACAATGGTGCTGATTCTCTTGTTCACAAACTAAACTAAATTTAAGTTCAATGCATCCTTTTCTTTCTATTTAAATTAGAAAAAGACAGATGATAAATATTAGTTTAGTCCTGTCAAATTAATCAGCGCCTGACGTAAATTGACGTATTTTTAGTAGCCATGTTTTTAATCACGTCTAATCTGTCTATGAAGTATCTTAATTAGACAGGACTAAACTAATATTTTATCTTCTGTCCTTTTCTTAATGAAATAGAAAGAAAAAGATGCATGAACTTAAATTTAGTTTAGTTTGTGAACAAGGGTTCAGCGCCAATACCCATTGGTATGGCTGGTTTCTTCTTAGTTTCTAACTACCCGTAACAACAGTCAACGTACTACGAATAACAGCCGGGACCAACGGCTTAACGTGCTTTCCGAGGCGCGAAGGGGTCTCGATATGTAATGAATGATCACTATCCATCCACAAACCTACCGCGGCACGCGTAGGAAGCTTAACTTTCAATCGTCCCATGCGGCGATTATTATTAAGCCACGAGCTCTCTTTCTGAGTATTTTAAAAATAAAATTATGTTAAGTAAATCGGCTTAAAAGATAATTAAGATTAATTATCTTTTTGCAGGGCAAAGGCATGTTTTCAGTGACTTAGGCGAAGTACTTATGATGGCTAATTAGTGGAGTTCAATATTTAATTAAGATTAAATACACAAGTTATAGTGATTTTAATCATTTGAAACCTCAACTCATACTGGAGAAGCAAAAATAACTAGACCTGAAAAGACTTGAAAAGTGCTGGAGAGTTTGTTGCGCCATTTCTTCTTCCCAGCTAAAGCATTAGGAAATAGTGAAGGGTGGACGTTTTGGGGGACTCATCCTCATCATCATCACCAGCCTATAGCAATCCACTGCTGGACATAGGCCTCTCCTATTGCACGCCATTTCAACTCGATTTTCGCAACTCTCATCCAGCTGCTACCAGCCATCCTGCGAAGATCGTCGCTCCACCTAGCCTGAGGGCGTCCCACCTTACGTTTACCGATTCGCGGTCTCCACTCAAGAACACGTCTACCCCAACGGTCATCGGTTCTACGGCTAATATGGCCGGCCCACCGCCACTTCAGCTTGCTTATTCTTATATTTTTGGGGGACTGTCTTATGTCATTTTGACGTTCAAAACATGATGATTTTGTTAGTTTCATGTAATATTTTAGGGTTCCGTACCCAACGGGTGCCAACGGAACTCTAACATTAAGGCTCCGCTGTCCGTCCGTCCGTCTGGCTGTCACAGGGATGTATCTTTTTTATTTCCTGTGCGTGTTTCAAATAAAATATTTTTCTTTCTTCCTTTCTTTATTTTGATTCTCAGCCTAGTTTAATTTGATTTGAATGGTGAGAAATCAGACACTATAGGAAAAAGCTAATAGATAATGATGAAGAACATTGATGATGATAATATCATCTATCCGCCTAGCAAATGAAATGTAGGTCCTAACTTCGAACAAGAATAAATGAAAACCTAATGTAACGTTCATGCTAAATCCAATATTCCTCTCACTCCTTGTATTGAGACTGTCAGTGAAATATAGCAGAAAACTTTATTGCTTCGAACTTGGCGCTAGCATTGTTTACGTCATCAATCTACGTCACTAAGTAGTAAGCACCTACTGTGTATATTTCCCTCGAGAACCAATCACTAAAACTTTCAACCTCGACGACAGCTACCTGAAACAGTTGACTATAAGTTTTAAGTGATTGTTAATTTAAGGCTTAGCTGAAAATATGTCTTTTCACAGAATTATTGTGTAAAAGATGATGAGATGTTTGTGTTGTTACCAGTTTTGGGTCCCCTTCCCTCGGGTTTTTATTGATGAATAGAAAGGAAATTCTTTATTTCAAAAACATGATAATTTTGATGCATATAGTTATTACTATATGGATTATTACAGTATCCTATAAAGAGAACTGTATACTTTAAGTTACCTGTATAGTTTAGTTAGATTTGATATCTACATACTTTAGGTATGTAGATATCAAATCTTCCGGCATCCTTCATCATGACCTCTCTACCTATCTTGCACAATGTCTATTTACCTCATCACCACTTTACGAATTGATGTTATCGGCAGCTCGGTATGCGGGGTAATTGCGTAACACATTATCAGTAACAATGGCTTTCATTTTGATAGTTTAACAACATTCATTGCGTTGTTTACGTTGTTGAGAAGACAATTTTTTCTAACACATGAAGCAATGGATTAACAATATCCTTCAAAATGATTCAGATCGAGATTGGTAGTGTGGTACGCACTAAGGGTGCTAGTCGGCTTCCAGTCTAACCGGATATATCTCAAAACCAGAATTTCTGTCGACCTCTGCCCTGCAAATACGTCCAAATCGCCGTATTCATCTCTGTCAAAACCAAATCCTTTTTAATCTGTGCCGGGCGTCCCTGGACCGATGTTTACACACGTTCACAAAGGGCAGCAATCACTATCGCATTGTTCCCGGAGGCATTATCTCAGCCGCGACCGTATCGGAGCCCTGTGAGCCTGTGTAGCTGTGTTGCCAAACAAACTTTACATCATCATCATCTTCCTGCCCTTATCCCATGTTACTTAGGGTCGGCGCAACACGTTTTCTTCTTCCATTCTCCCCTGTCAACCGTCAGGCCATCATTCACTTCCTTCTCTTTCATATCATTCCTCACACAATCCATCCATCTTTTCTTCGGCCTTCCTCTCCCTCTCTCTAAAGAGAGCTGAGATGGGCATAGCCCATGTCTCTCGCCGGTACGCCGACTGGAGAGACCGCCAAAATCACAAAACAGATACTCAGTTTTGGTCCGACTTACTCTTAGGCCCACGGTCTCGAGTCTTTTCCACCACCTATCTAATCTGCTCTGGACCTCTGAGCCGCTCTCGGCCACCAGCACAATGTCATCGGCGAACAGCATACACCAGGGAGCCTCCAGGGAGCCAAACAAACTTTACATGCACTTTAGATAAAGCGATCGTGTATTTTTAGCTTGTTGCGGACGTATTTTTAGCAATTAGATAAAATTGTTTATTGTGTAATTAGGATACCGAAAAAACTTTTACAAAAATTGGGCTTAGCCTTTCCCAACTATGTTGGGGTCGGCTTCCAGTGTAACCGGATGCAGCTGCAAGTGTTTTAGAGTGTTTTACAAGCGACTGCCCATCAAACCTCCACAACCCAGTTACTAGGCTACACGATACCCCTTGACAAGACTGGTTGTCAGACTTTCGGGCTTCTAGAAAGAAAAATTGTTTGTTGTACACAAACAAGGCTTCTGAATCCATGACGACTATCAAAGATCTACGAATGACAGCCCGAACCAACGGCTTAACGTGCTTTCCGAGGCACGGAAGGGTCTTGATATGTAATGGATGGTCCCATCCTCGAACCGATCGCGGCAAGATTATTTATTCATATTCATATATTTATTTGCATTCCATAATGTTGTAGAGGTGTTACAAAACAACCCCAAAATCACTCACATAATCACTCCCAAAACCCAAACCCCCCCATTCAGGCCCCAATCACTTTTACAAGTCATATAAAAAGAAATAAGTTAGATGGAGTCGACATTTCCTATCTGACTACCCCTGAGAAGAAATGGCGGAACAAACTCATGGGTCAAAAGCTCTTTTAAGTTCACTTCATTTAACGTTCACGGTGAGATTTTTATCAGTTGGTTTTAGTAACTTTAACAAAAAATGATTACTTTAGGTGTAAATTCCGATAATTTTCAATTTGTTTCACAAATTCTTTCCTTTTCATTGGATTGAAACGGAATTTCAATTTCTGTTGATCAAAACCCGATTTTAAAGCAGAATAAATTCAATATTTGGACAAGATTTGAACGGTGAAATCGATTTCCTAAACCTTAATTAACTCGTACGGCAACAAGTATGTATCATCAACATCATTGATGAGCTTTTATTCAACATTTTGTAAACTTTGGATTCGTCTAAATAAACTTACTCGTTTTACCCGACTGCGCGACAGCAAAGACAGGGTTATGTTTTCATCATCAACATTCTTCAGGTTTCTTTCACATGAAAGTGCTACACATTTTTAACTAGCTCATAAGGATACAAAGTAGCCATCTTTGCTAAGCGCTTTTCGTCTGACCGACTTAAGATAAGTCCGTTCTTTCTTAATCGATATGTACATTAGGGACATTAGGTTATCCATGACATTCCTACTGCTGATACCATGTTGATAAGCTATAAGATTACCTATCTTATCAACGAGCTATCAAGCGATGACTGTCCAGGTGAGAGTAAGAGCACGGAGGCTTTTAATCTGTACTAATATTTTGTATGTAGGAGGTAATCTCCGTTACTACCCGTCGGATTTGAAAAAAACTTTTTGCATTTGATAGCGCATTTCTTGAGGAAGACTATAGGCTATATAACATCACGCTAGGGCCCTAAGGAGCCGAGCAAAAAGAAAAGATGTCAGAAAGATCGTTAATCGAAAACGGACAGGCACTGCGATGCGACGGGGTGATTCGGCGCCGAAATTTTTCGCTGACGAAGTCGAGGACAGAAGCTAAGTGAATCATAAAATTCATATACTTACCTCATACCACAGCGAAATTCAACGCCACTACCCAAAACAAGAAGCTCTTACACCAGAACCTTAATTAACTCATCCAGCACCGAAATAACCAAGATTAAGGAGCTCTTCGGCTGAGTGGCCCAAGACGGAGGGGGTGTCACGCAAGAATAGCCACCCCACGCAAATTACAAGCGATTACAACCCTTAGACAAGTAACTTTATATCTTTTGATACGCTACGATGCAGATTGGATCATTTAGGGTTATTTTTGGGTGAATGGAACAGTATCTGAAGTCTGAACAAGTTTTTATCGGTGTTAAAGTAGATGGGAACTGTAGATTGCTCTCCAGAGATGCGAATTTTATGAATTTTGTTATGCTTTCGAACAGTAATTGGAAGTTGCAGGGTTCATTCGAAACATAGTTTGAGCTTGTTTGGAGTTTGAAACAACGGGCCTGGGGAATTTTTATTACCATTGCAACTGGAATGGAAAATATTGATCTGAGATCCTAACTATAATCTTATAAAAGCGAAAGTAAGTTTGTTTTGCTTTCACGCTAAAACGGATGAACGGATTTGGATGAAATTTGGCACACAGATAGACCATGACCTGGGTAAGGACATAGGCCACTTTTCATCCTGACGAAGACATAGGCAACAGCTAGTAAAAAATAAGTAACGAAAAAAGTTATACCTAGAATTCATTGCTTGGCCCTTTGCTCTGTATTACTAGTATCTGTGGATGGAAACAATTCGAAAACTTATCAACTGATTACTTTTAATACAGGTCAGTATTAAAGTCTCTTCGGAAAAGTCCTTCAAACCTGCCAACTGCAACACACGCATATTTATAAAATCCAAGATGGCGGGTTGCGACCGCGCCATTTCCTTAGCCACAGAGTATAAAAAGCGTGTTTAAAACGGGTGTAGCGCTTGAAAGCAGTGTAAATGTCTGTAGAAAGCGCTGTAGGGCCGCTTTCAAGGGGCTTTGAGGGTCCTCGGCGTGACGACAACCTACCTCGTCTAGCTACAAGAGTAGCGAGCGCCTTGCTTCTTTTAAATGACGTTTCTATGGGATTTTCCAGGGTTCCTTTTCAGAAAATCTTGTGTGGAAAGAAAACGGTAACGGTAACTTACCAACGAGTGTTCGAAGAAAAACCATAACATTTATTGCATGAAATGATTTTAAAGTAAGATGAAAGTTATTACAAAGTACAACAACAATACTTTTTAAAGTATTAGGTACTTAGAAAAAGTTGTTTCTTGCGACTAACGGTCTTGCCTGCCACAAATGGTTAGGTACTGTGTTATAGCTCCACAGATGCTGGAAAAATATGAAACTGTCAGTCGTTACTGTGTGAGTTCTGCAGAGAATACAGGCTATTTTCCAACGAGTCCGGGTCTTGTTTTATGAGGTCTTCTTTATTTCATTACAAACTGTCCATTGTTTAACATGAGCTATAGGCGCCATTTTTCGTTTCAAGCTCGTGAAAATCGACCCTGGTCCTAGACTCTACCCATTTAATGATTCGCTGACACATCTTCCCCATCTAATTTCTTCCGGGGGCCTTATTAGCATTTCGCGCGGTTTCGTTCATTGTGTCATAGAGATGACACAATGAACGAAACCGCGCGAAATGAACGCGACATTGTTTCGAGTAAGTAGTGAATTAGGGCCCTGGTGAGAAAATAGGGCATACAGAAGTAGAACATAGTGTGTACTTGAGTATTTGCAGGATAATTAATATTATAAAACTAATTTTCTTGATCTCTTTCTTTTTTCTGTTTTTTGTAACTGTATTTAGCATGCCAAAAGGAAAAATATGGTGATACCAAGATTGTGATATTGTCGTTACATGAATGTATACTACCTACCTACATATTGTTACCCAATCTTTGCAAATAAATGATTATCACTGTGAGCCCAAATAGCACAGAACTGATGCCCTAAGGAGATAGCGGGAGATGCGGTTCCGTGAAAACTTAAAATAAGATGCGCGGGCTTTCGAAAGATAAAAGGAGTGGACAGAGGCCTCTGCCCAGAAGTGGGACAGCGTAGGACAAATTAAAAAAAAATAACATTGAGATAATAAAATGATCATTTATACAAATAACTATTGGCATTCAACTGTTTCATATTTACAGACTTATCTGTCAATAAATAACAAAAGAATTCAATTGTTGCGAATAGACAATTATTTACGGAGATAAAATTCTGAACAATGATTCACCGAATATATTTCTGATAAAAAGAACCCGTCACAATACCAAACAAAATCACTTTTCCTTTCAACAACTCCATTAAAAAGACAACCGAAACATATTTTCTACTTAAACGAAGAGGGTAGTTATTGATTTTCTTCAATACATGCCCCGGTAGTTCAGTGAACCTTGTCGTGAGTTGTGCACATAACGAGTGCGGGTGCGACGCCCCGATAGGGATGGATGATAATGAAGCTTTGTTAATTATTGGTTGCTTTACGATTGGACACAATATCTTATTGTGGAGGAGTTCTCGGCTGAGTCAGGAATTCGATACGATCGTTGAAAGATAACAGCGATCTATGAAAGTGGTGAAGGGTGGTATTTATATAATAATATCCTACCGACCGATTTCGGTCACTGTGGCCAATCTCAACGGTGAGTAGCCAGGTACGCAGGAGATATTATAGTGCACAAGTGTGTGCGTAAACACAGGTGCGCTCTCTGTTCCTTTGATCTCATAGTCCGATGGGACGGCAATCCGGCACGACCAGGGAGAGATCAGGCGCAGGACCTTTTCAGAGGCTTGCACGTGGGTATTAAACCACCAACTTCGAAACTCTGGACTGTTACTAAGAAATTCCTAATGGAAGACCTAATTACACTTTGTCCGACCTGGGAATCGAACCCAGGACCCCACGCTCACCAGTCGCGCTTGCAACCAAGAGACTAACGAGGCAGTTAAGTGAGGTATTATATGGTGTACCTACCTACTGTACATCCAATATAGAGATCTTTATGATATCCTAAATCTCTTTTAGAGTACTCGACAACTGTAAATGGGGATTGCCAAAGAAAAATATCATCCTCCTGTAGTTTCATGTACGTATCCTCCATTTCATAGTTCAACAACATTCATTGCATTATTTACGTTGTTGAGCAATCAAATCATTCAAACATATGAAGCAATGGATTAGCAATATCCGTCAAAATGATTCAGATTGTTATTGATAGTGTGTTACTGTTACGCAATAAGGGTGGATGGCGGGTGGGTGGTGGTCGCTGGATCTAGCTTAATGTAGGTTCGGACACCACACACATTTTATCGCACTGTCAAAAACCACTCAACTACGGGAGCTTGAGTAATAAACACCCAATTTTATCACTGAAACCATCAGCCCCTGTTACGTCCACTCCTCCCCCCTCCCTTCAAACATTATTATCATCAATTTTGTTCCTTTTGTCGCAATAAGATGTTTAAAGCTGTGATATAGTAATATCCCTAGGGATATAGCTATATACCGTAATATAGATAAATGAAAGCGGTTCATAACTGTCTTACTAGGAATATAACTACATATCTTACTAGACTAAACTAGTGAAATAATTATAAGTTTACATTTTCTGTGATTTGCATAAGAACAACATAATTCACATTAATAAAAACAATCGAAAAAGAGAAAGAGAAGGGAGGCCTTTGCCCAGCAGTGGGAAAGTATAGGCTAACAAGAAAAAAACAATCTGTTTTATATTAAGGCACAGAATCAACAAAAGTACCTAAGTACTTTATAAAAATCTTATACATAATGAAAAATATCGCTAGGGATATTTATATCACAGCTTTAACCATCTTACTGCGACAGGTAAAGGTATAGGTACATAGGTACCCACAACGAACCGACGAAAATATGACCACGTTGTCCTCCATGACATAACAATGGTGATATTTTGGCGAGGCGAGTGAACTCGGCCGACTGACGACGATTGTTCAAAAATGCAAGGATCGCCGGTTTGTAGTGGTGTGCCGACCGATGGCCGATGTGTGGACGTCGATATTAAAAATGGAAGACCTTTTGTAAACTCATTGCTGATTCGGGGTTTGTGAAACGAGTATCATTGCGTTGTTTTCATTAATGAATTGACGAGTACTTACATTATTTCTTTCTTCGGTGTCGATCTTGCTAGCAGTCTATCTTCTGCCGCGACTTCATCCGCGTAATATTTCGGCCCTTGAACCACCCTCGTATCGCCTGCTCGCGCCAATTCTTCGTTTTCGTTTAGCGTTCTTTCTGACTTTTTTGTTTTTGCTGGGCTCCTCAGGGTCCTAGCGTGATGTTAAGTAGCCTATAGCCTTTATCAAACATTGGGCTATCAAATGTAAAAATAATCTTTCAAATCCGGCTGGCAGTTCCAGAGATTAGAGCGTTCAAACAAACAAATAAAAATATTTAGTTTAAAACAAAAAACACGCTTTTAAAACGCACTAAAAATTTAAAAATTGGTAATTATTTTTTTTTTAGTAGTGTGGACCGCTTTATGTATTAATTATAAGTGCGCTCCACACTTTTAGAATTCAATTTAAGGCGAGGTTGTAGTACTTATTAACTTTTTTAAACGTCTGTAAATCTAACTAAATAATTTTGCGCAAAATTATAAAAATATTTTATAAATATAAATATACTTGCAAAGTTTCATTTCGATACGGCAATAATTAGAAGTAGGTTAAAATTGAATTCTAAGATTTTAATACATTGTTAGTTAGCTAGTTACAAGTGAAGCCAACAATAGCGTGATAACAAACAAACAAACTCTTCATATCCGACTGGTAGTAACAGAAATTAGAGCGTTGAAACAAACAAATTCGTCAGCTTTATTATTCACATAGAAGTAGTTACGTTAAATAAAACAATTTTATTAAGAAATCGCTTAATATTTTGTTTCAGGCAAGAGATGATTCTGCATTAAACCGTCCATTTCGGGAAGACAACTTTCCTCTTACCGTAATTAATTTAAGCAATGTCAGCTTGTAGTCAAAGCTTGTTGTCAAACCCTAATAGCGTAACACACTATCAAACAGAATCTGAATCATTTTGGAGGATATTGCTAATCCATTGCTTCATACTCGTATGTTCGAAAAATTTGTCTACTCAACAACGTAAATAACGCAATGAATGTTGTTGAACTGTCAAAATGGAAGCCATTCCTACTGATAGTGTGTTACGAAATTACCCCACTGATTATCTTGTGCCATAGACCTATTAACAATTATTATTCTCTAGAGTTTCAGACGTAATAGAATTACTGGGAAATTTTCTGAACAAAGCTTCAAAACATGTTTTTCGCTTTAGTGAAAACTTAAAATCTAAGTAAACAGGGGGAAGGAGAATACTACTTACTTTTTGTAGATCCTACAATCGGTCAAATTTTTTAGGGTTCCGTACATAGATATCCGTGGTTCCGTACCTCAAAAGGAAAAAACGGAACCGTTATACGATCACTCGTGTGTCTGTCTGTCCGTCTGTCACAGCCAATTTGCTCCGAATCTACTGGACTGATTCAAATGAAATTTGGTAAGTACACATATGAATATCTGTGACACAAACACGAACGTGTAACGTAAAGAAATAAATTTTATATATTATGTGGTTCACTTTTGGGGGACCAATTAGAAAACTAAAAACAAAAGTTTTGCAAACTGTACTGTGCGACATATCAAATGAAAGGACTTTTTGTGAGGGTCTGAAATATATTTTTTGTGTAATTTTAACCTTAACGGTTTTAAAGTTATTAAGAAAATATGTGAATAAAGACTTTTCTCAACCCTTATCTCCGAAACTACTAAGCATAGAAAAAAATACAGAAATTATTTCTTTGCTTACACATTACAGGAAAACCCATAAGAGGTCTATGGTCTTAAAATAACATGGTAAATCTTTCAATATTGAGCGTATAAACTTACAATTGCAGTTGCAATGTTTGGGAGAACATGTTTTTCAACTACAATGTTAACTTTGTTCTTGGGATAAAATCATCCCATCTACGGAACCCTTCATTGTGCGTAGTCCGACACGCGCTTGTTTTTATATAACCTACGTTTTGTAGAACGTAAGCGTTGATACATTTGATCTCTACCGTTTCATAATTATAGATGCTGCTCGTACATACAAAAATCAGCCACCGATTGAATGCCGTCTGCGAACGCTCTAATGCAACGAATAAGTAGGCACAGACGTAAGCACATCGAGCTACCTGAAACTGTCAAATTTTCCCAATCAACCTTGAACCTTAATGCTTTAGAAAGAAAGAAAAGAAAGAAAAAAAGTTTATTGGACACAGTTCGTGAAACACAAAATACAAAATTAATACTTTAGCGATAACGTTGAAAATCTATTTTTAAAAATTGACAGATTTTAGTAGCTTGATGTCCTGGCGTCTGTACAGCGATAAATATCAAGTTTGATATTTCAATGAATGCAGTGTAATACTGCACATGACGATATGGAAATGTGAGTCAACTAAGGGTTAAATGGTCAATTAGTGGACGTCCTAGATATCAGTCTAGCTTTCAGTCTTCATTGAGTACAAATGACAGGAAACAATTGAAGATCCAGAGCATAATTTGCAAGAAGCATATCCTGAAAGAGCATTGATCACTGCGTATTGGGCATTTTAGACAATTGAGTCCATGTTTTCTCCCGGTTTTTTATGTATGGTCGCCTGTATCTAATATACGTGTAGTTTCCGAACATGTAAACAAATATATATGTGTTTTTGGAAAAACAACTTTACTACCCACAAATAAAGTACAGCTTGTGCTAAAACTTTTAGGACATTTTCAGTAGTACCTACTAGTCATTCTGAAATCAGCTTAAATAACATTAGAATAAAGCTGATATTTGTTAAAGTGAAAAAAAAAATCAGTTGACCCATAGACTTATGTTCGCGTAACTCGACATAATGTATGGATCAACTGATTTTTTTTCACGATTTCAGGGTTTGTCCCGTAGTAAAAGTTGTTTATAAGTTGTTGTACAATACCCTTTTAAGGATTAAAACGATCAAAATTTTACGGTGTATATTATATATTATGGGAGTGTCGAAGCGCGTACGGTGTTGCTTAGACGTGTTTTTTGCGGTCATTAGCTAATTACATCGTTATCTATTGTGCACCTACCTACCTTGATCGGCCGCTTGGCCGAACCATCGGTTATCGCTCGCGCGAATCTACACTTTATGAGTAATGAATACGGACGAAAATCATAATGAAGAGTTAATCAACACGGTTATAATGGACGACGAAGAAAATATACATTCAGAAGACTTGACACAATTATTTGAGATAGAGGATAACGACACGTTGAAAGACAGATCGCGACCTACAAAAAGAGGGAGAGAAGATGATGAATGGAGTGAAGTTAGAAGTAAAAAACACAGGATGAGACAAGTAAGAGGGTTTACGGAATTAAGTGTTACTTGTAAAGATAAATTTCCTAAACAATTCGCCCTAGCAAAGGTATTTAAGGAACAAGGAATATTAAATATCACCAAAGTGAAACATATAAACCCGTATAAAATTATTATTGAACTTAACAACGCCGACAACGCTGAGAAATTGGTGAACTCCGTTCATTTTAGAGGTTTAGGATGGCGATTTCAACGGCCCTTTGAAGTTGGATTATCTTATGGAGTCATAAAAAATATCGACTTAGACATCTCGGAGGACGAATTACTTACATGTTTATCAAGTAGTACATGTAAGGTCGTGAATGTAAAACGCCTACAACGAAGGGACAGAGAAGCAGCCACATGGACCGATAGCGAAACATGGAGAATAGGATTTGAAGGATCATCGTTGCCACCTTATGTACTTATATACGAAATGAGAGTTTTGGTAGAACCTTACGTTTTTCCTGTTACGCAATGTCCTAGGTGCTGGAGGTATGGTCATTCAGTCAAAATGTGTCCGACAATTAAAGTTACATGTCCAAAATGTGCAGGAAAACACGATAACTGTGAAACAGGTACCTTTAAGTGTGTTAATTGCCTAAAGAATGACATGGCATTGGACAAAACCTGCCCTGTATACATAAAGGAAAGAAAAATACGCAGTATAATGAGTGAGTTTAATGTTTCATATCGAAAAGCCATGGATATGTATATACCTCCTCCAGCACCCCCCTATGAGGCAGATGTCAACACGCAGACACTACGACCGTCCTATGAGGGAGACGCAGTTACGCAAGCAACTACCTCAACTACACCTATGTCACCTATGTTACAGCCGAGAACTACTTACGCCCAAAAAACAGCACACCCTGTGCCAATTAAAGAACCTATATCTACGCTAAGAGACAATGTACCACAGACAGACAAACCACAGTCGGAGAAAGAAGAAGAAACAATTAAGAAAAATAATAAGAAAAAACAGCAGAAAAACCCACCTCACTCCGAAGCTTCCCATGCCCGGGAATGCGATATGGACATTCAAGATGATACGTGCAGGGGAGACGCTACTGAAGACGATACAAATGAGGATTCGGAAGACAATACTTCATTCGGATGGCTGGTAGATAAAATTAAATACATTTTATTTGTGAGGAATGACACTTTAAAAGACAAAATTATATCGGTTGTTCAAACTAGCGTGGAGTGGGCAATATCTTATTTCCTAAAGAAGATAATACCTAAGAGTTGTTTTTCCTTCAAAAAATATTTTCATAATGAATACTGTTAAAATAAACATTTTGCAATGGAACTCACAAAGTGTAGTACCCAAAAGGATAGATTTAGAACAAATCTTGTTTTTAGAAAAAGTTGACATTGCCGCCCTATGCGAAACGTGGCTGAATTCTAATTATAACTTTAATATAAAAGGGTATAATGTGTTTCGTTGCGACAGACCAGATTCATACGGAGGAGTTGCAATTCTGGCTCATAAATCTATCAAGGCACAACAATGTCGCAGTACTATTACAAATCCGGGTATCGAGATAGTTCATGTCAAAATTTTTAACTGTAGTTCCATTGAAAATGTTATTTCAATTTATTGCCCACCTAACGTCCGCACTACACAAAATGATTGGGAATCATTGTTTTCTATAGCTAACTCTAAAACCCTAATTTTAGGAGATTACAATGGTCATCACTCAAGTTGGTCCACTAAAACAGATCAAAGAGGTACTCAAATTTTTGACTCCTTAATTGACCATAGTTTTGTGATTTTGAATGACGGTAAGCCGACTCGAGTAAAGCTAGTTAATGGAATTGTACAAAAATCGGCACCTGATTTATCTATTGTTTCTTCAGACGTATGTTTAATGTTTGAGTGGAGCGTAACAAATGAATCCCTAGACAGTGACCACATGATAATCAAACTGAAAACGTCAGAGACTTATGTTCCACGCATCGTAAAGACAAGAAATTTCATAAAAGCCGACTGGACAGCTTATCGTAACTTTATTCAAGACGCACTAGTTGAGTATACTTTGCCTGTTAATCCCCAAGAAGCTTATAATTCTTTTTTAGATATCATCAACAGTGCAGCTGAGGTGAGCATTCCTTATTTTAAATTTAGCCAAAACCCCTGCAATACATTTAAACCAAAGACTTATTGGTCTCCGATGTTGTCTAAAGCAGTGGCGGAAAGACGATTAGCTTTAACGTGTTTTAGAAAAAACCCAACTCCAGATAATTTAGAAGTGCTACGGGACAAAACTCGTGAAGCTCAAAAATTATCTAGAAGTGCTAGTAAGGAGGGATTCCGTAAGTTCTGTTCTTCAGTAGATGAGGTCACATCGGCTAGTGATATGTGGCGACGCATGCGCTGGTTGAAGGGATATCGTTCAGCTGGACTCCATGTGGACGAGACGTTGGCTGAACAAGTCCTCTTTAATTTAGCTCCTGATTTTACATGCCCCCCACTACCTACTTTTTCCTCTCTAAATCATAAATTGAAAACAGATATAACAAGACAGGAGTTTGACAAATGTGTGAAATCTAAAGATACTGCACCGGGCTACGACGATATTTCCTTTTCGATGGTTAAAAATCTCCCTGACCTTGCTAAAAATATTTTACTACATCTTTATAATTTATTTTTTTCGTTAAATTTTGTTCCCGAACAATGGCGCCAAGTCCGCATAGTACTAATCCCCAAACCAGGTCGAGATTTGACTTCCGCTTCTGCAATGAGACCTATTGCGTTAATGTCCTGTCTATGTAAAATCTTTCATTCCGTTATTAATAAGAGAATTGAGTGGTACTTAGAAAGTAGACGATTTTTTGCTGAAGAAACTGTAGGTTTCAGGAAAGCTCGCTCATGTCTAGATAATTTAAATTTACTAACCTCCAAAATACAAATTGGTTATTCAAAAAAACTTGTGACTATCGGATGTTTCCTTGATATCGATAACGCTTACAATAACGTTGACGTCACCGCTCTTCTGTTAACCTTGGACCAACTTGGGGTGGGATCACAATACTGTAGATATCTATGGGAATTTCTTAATGAAAGGTACTTATCAATTAGTGGCATAGATAATACTGTTACTAGAATTGCCAGAATAGGCTTGGCACAGGGTGACCCCCTGTCACCATTATTATTCAATATTGCGACCATCCATATCTGTAAAGCCATACCCAGCTCCATATCTGTCTCTCAGTACGCTGACAAGCCTTTCAACGGGTGGGAGGATGTTTAGGCTCAACTGCTGCCTATTTACTAGCACCGTGTGCTACAGAAACACATTGCCTTAAAACTTTGGCAAGGCGCAATTACCGTGGCGGTGTGAGTAAAAAACTCCAAGGTACCGACCCTACAGGCTCCGTATCCGCCCTCCGGATACGGAAGCCGTGCAGGCGGAGCTGTACGAGGGGTACAGAGCGGCGAAGACCGCCCTCCGAGCGGAGATCTTGCGGGCCAGGGGGCTGGCCCGCGAGGAGTCGCTGGGGACTCTGAACAGAGACCCGTGGGGACGCCCCTACAAGATGGTGCGGGATAAACTCCGCCCATGGGCTCCCCCGCTGACGCAGAGTCTCCGGCCCCAGCTCGTGGAGGACGTGGTGAGCGCTCTGTTCCCTTCCTTCACGAGGGGAACATACTCCCCCGTCCATGGCTCCGCCTCCTGCGATGCCAGATGCGGACCACACCGAAGACGACGACGATGCTCCGGAGGTGACCGAGGTAGAGTTGAGAGTGGCGGTACGTAGGCTGAATGCCAGAAACACCGCCCCAGGATCCGACGGCTTACCTGGAAAAGCCTGGGTCCTGGCCTTGGAGGCTCTCGGGCCTCGACTAAGGGGGCTACTAAGCGCATGCTTGGAGAGGGGCCGGTTCCCACTTCGTTGGAAGACGGGGAAACTGGTCCTCATCAAGAAGCCGGGGCGCCCTGCGGACTCTCCGTCCGCTTACCGGCCCATCGTGCTGCTCGACGAGGTGGGCAAGCTCTTTGAAAGAGTAATTGCAGACCGCCTTGCCGGGCAGCTGGTGCGGGTGGGGCCGGATTTGGCGGACAGCCAGTTTGGTTTCCGCAGGGGGCGCTCTACGGTGGATGCCATCATGCGCGTACGAGCCCTCACGACGGGGGATGCTGTGGCCCGGGGTGGGGTTGTCTTGGCGGTGTCTCTAGACATCGCCAATGCCTTCAATACCCTGCCCTGGAGTTGCATCAGCGAGGCACTCGGGTATCACCAGATGCCGACCTACCTCCGTCGCATTGTCGAGGCCTATTTGACGGACAGGGCCGTCATCTACCCCGGTCACCGGGGAGAGTGGAACCGGCGAGAGATGTCGTGCGGTGTCCCACAGGGATCGGTCCTAGGGCCGCATCTGTGGGATATCGGGTACGACTGGGTGCTGCGCGCCGACCTCCCTGATGGCGTCAGCGTAGTTTGCTACGCTGACGACACGCTGGTCCTGGCGCAGGGGAGGTCGCACCAGGCGGCGGCCGAAGCAGCGACAAGCGGGGTTGCGACAATCGTCGAGAGGATCCGGCAATTGGGACTCGAGGTGGCATTGCACAAATCTGAGGCCATGTGTTTTCATGGTCCTCGGGACGCGCCACCGTCACATCGGCGTCGAGCTGACGATGAAGTACCTGGGACTCGTCCTCGACAGCCGGTGGAATTTCGTGGAGCACTTCCGACGTTTGGCTCCCAGACTGGAGCGGGCCGGGGCTGCCTTGAGGCGGCTCCTTCCCAATCTAGGGGGACCAAACGCCTCCTGCCGGAGGCTCTATGCGGGGGTCGTGCGGGCCATGGCCCTTTACGGGGCACCGGTATGGGCGCGATCTTTGAGGCAGCGACCAGCCCGCCGGTTGATCGCGTCCCAAAGGGTCATGGCTATCCGGCTCATTCGAGGATACCGCACGGTCTCCGCCGAGGCGGCAAGCCTCCTTGCCGGATTGCCGCCATGGGATCTGGAGGCCAAAGTCCTCGCCCACATATGGGAGTGGCGAGAGGAGGCAAAACGCCGGGGCGTTGCTCCGCTGCCGCGAGAAATCACGGCACAGCGGACAGAGCTCCGGCGGGATCTCATAGCGGCATGGAGAGTGCGATTGTCGCAACCCAGCGCTGGGCACGCCACAATGGCGGCGATAAGTCCCCTCTTTGAGGAGTGGCTAGAGAGGCGCCACGGCGCCCTCACCTTCCGCCTGACGCGGATCCTCACCGGACACGGTTGTTTCGGGAGGTTCCTGTTCAGGATAAAGCGGGAGGAAACGCCAGGGTGTCGCCACTGTGGAGATCGCCCGGAGGACACGGTGGAGCATACGGTGGAGGTCTGCCCGGCTTGGGCGGGGCCCCGCCGTGTCCTCTTGGCGGCGATCGGCGGCGGCGACCTCTCGCGTCCGGCCCTCATACAGGCCATGGTCCGGAGCGAGAGTGAATGGGAGGCCGTCACCTCCTTCTGCGAAGCAGTAATGCTCGCGAAGGAGGAGGCGGAGCGCGCGAGGGAGAGGCAATCGCTGCACCCTTGCGCTCCTAGCCGCCGCAGGAGACGCCCTGGACGGGAGTCAACAGCCGACTCCCGGCCACCGTAGGCGCGGGCTTGCGGGCGTGCGGGCGGCGAGCTATGGGCTCGCCGCCCGGTAAGGACCAGGCCCGGGTCGACGGCGCGTTGTGTTCCACGCGCGCCTCAAAGAGCTGTCAGCACGAACTGACGGGGTCCGCTAGGGCCGATGCCGCCGGGGCTGCGGGTTGTTCGAAAGAGATACCGTGGCCCCTGGCACAGGCAACTGAAGGAACACGGGTGGGTTTTAGTCAGTAAAAGTCTGACACTCCCTTCTGCTCCGCCTAGAGCGGGAGGAGTCATTTGATGATTTCCCACCCAGAAAAAAAAAAAAAAAAAAAAAAAAAAAAAAAAATGGTACCGACCCTACGCGTGACTTCGCAACTGGTCAACCGCACGAACAGTCGATATTTTTTGTGTCCTCTGTAATTTTTAATAAACCAAATTTCCAAAAGTTTCATTAAAGTGATCATTGAAGAAACCAAATTCCCATGATTCACTCCTTTATGTCGTAATAGACAAGCCATATGTGATGGAATTCCTGTTAACTTTTCTCCTTACTTTTCAAACTTTATACCTAAAATTAAACAGGATTGCTATTTACTTCGGAAGGAATATTTTAATAAAAGATCACAAGATAAAGGAATCTGGTACAAAACGATCCAGCCGCATCCCTTGAACTCGCCGTGGATAGATAACCAGTTGTTGAACAGATGTGACACTGTTATTGCACTAAGGCTTCTTTCCGGACACATTCCGTGTAATAAGTTCTTATACCTAATGGCAAAATCAACAACAGATAAGTGTGATTTTTGTAATAATGCCGTTGATGATGTTTATCACATATTGGCCGAGTGTGTCCGCAACGCAGAATTTAGATACAAATTAGATTGTAGGCTTAGAGAAATAGGCTACTGCAACAGTGTTCTGGCTGCGCCATTTTCTGACGCAGCTAGAGCGCTTTACAGACTAGCTATGCTAAGATATAGTTAAAGATAGCGAAACTAAGTTAAGAAAACTAACCAGGGCGGCATAATCGCATGTGAGACAAAGCCCTTTTTAAAGAATAAAAAAAAAAAAATATATATATATATTATGTTTCGTAAAAAGTCATAGAACAAAAGTTGTTGTTTATGATGTTAGTAATACAGTCCTAGAAGGTTGTTAGTGTTTTACAATAACCCTGTATTTAGTAACGTGTGGTGCAAACCGGCTTTAGGCTATAAAATCGACAAAAACCCATTTCAGAACACCGTAAAAATAAAGCTTTGGGCGATGTTAGTGACAGCTTAGTTAATATTTTGACATAACTATCCCGCTTTTCCGTTTTCGCGAATTTCCCGTTTCCGTTTCCGAGTAGTACGCATCGGGGGACATGACATGATAGCCGAGTTCAGACAATGCTGTCAGAACAATACAATGCTGACATTGCTGCACTGAGCAAAGGGGCGGAAGCAAAGGGATGTGAAATGTCCCCCGAACTACCCCTTGCTAAGACTAATTGACTGGTTTAGAACCGAACTATTGTAAATTAGTAGAGATGGAGTCGGGAGACCTCTTTTGTCTTTAATTGTCTAATTAGTAGGGCCTTAAAGCTATATGGTTTCCTAGAAGAGGGCTTCCGTCATGTTTATAACGGACGTCATACAAATCTGTCATTTTCGCCAGTATTTGACATGCATAATCAGCTTATAATGTTCCCACTGTTGGGACACAGGCCTCCTTTCAGTGAGAGGGTGTGGGCCCCAATCCACCACGCGGGCCAAGTGCGGGTTGGTAATGTCACGTGTCTTCGAATTTTTATTTCTAGAACATGCCGGTTTCCTCACGATGTTTTCCTTCACCGTTTTGAGAGCAGCGGTGATAACACCTGTCTGGGTTCGAACCTACGACTCTACTCGTAAGTCGTTGTCGTTATCACTGGGCCACCATACTGCTCTCTGTATTTGATATTAAGTTGTCAAAAACGAGAAATCTATGAATACAGTTTTGTTTCTTTTTTAAAATAAAGGAATGTTTCCTTTAAGTAAAATAATATATCTTAAGGAAGGAATATATCTGAAGTGGTTTCCCTTCAGGGCCCATTAATTTTTTCCACCCTGTATAGTAGGATAGGAAGTAAGATACCTAAGGAATTTGCGATTCCATCTCCTTATTGTGTAGGTAAATAACTCATTCAATTTCATCTCATCCGCTATCAGATCCCATCTTTCTATTTTCGTTAGGCCTCAATTTGTAAAGCTTAGGATTACGGTAACACCTTATCCATCTACCCTCATTTCACGCGGATTTTACTAAATTTATCGGTAGGTATAATCCGTCAGTGTTGCCAATTCAAATAAAAAACTTAGTGTATTTGTTGTAACGTTAAAGTAACAAGTATTAATTATTACTGTGGCTGAAATTCAATGCAGATTTGTGAAAATAGTAGAAATAAAGTACACTTTTTAATTTACCAGGATGACAAAAGTATCCTGTCCTTATCCAGATAGCCAACTATCTATCTCCTAAATACCTATATCGAGTATAATATATATATATTCTTTCGTTAAAACATACTAGAGACACCGACAGATACATAACTTTATATTCACTTTCTCAAAAGGGAAGCCTTTTGAGAATGTGAATATAAAGTTATCTAAGCTAAGTTAAGCAGGCAGGCGCGACACGACCCTAGTAGATAAAACAATTTCTATGAAGACTTCACGGAAATTATTCTAACAAAACCGCGTCACCGTCGCATCGGGTCCGTCTGCGCAAAGCCTTAACACTAGTAGGGATAGGGAACGGACAGGTTCACTCAAATCTGTGTGGTTCTTTCCTCAAAATACTATTTCAGAATTTTCAGACACTAATGCACATGGTCCTCACATGATCTGACCAAGATTACGAGTACGTCTAGACAGACGTACTCGTAATCTTGGTCAGATCATGTGAGGTTTTCAGGTGTGAGTGTTTTCACGGTGAGATTTTTACATCATAGATAGACATCTATGATGTAAAAATCTCACCGTGAAAACTTAGGTGAAGCGAGCCTGAAGTTAGCTGCCATTCCGCCTGAATCCTGATGCTAGGGATTGACACTATTGACAGCTCACTTCAAGCTAATTTCAACCATAATAAGTTTTCACCGTAGGATCTTCACAGAGTACCTAGGCCGACAGGTGTTAATCTTTTCACGAAATTTTGAAAAATGTTCTGTTTAGTGAAAAGGGTCCGAGGCTGTGGCAGACAGGCGATATATCACCACTCGACGCCCTGTCTGCGAAGTGCTCCAAGTTTCTTGCAAGTTATTTATAGTTAATTCAAGCAGTTCTTTACTTTAACAAGTAGTTAATTTACGAGATAACTAACCATGGAACACTTTTCAAATAAAATTCTATGTAATGCTTATTGATTTTCTAAGCCTTTATTGAGCGTTGGACGTGCAGATGCCGACTATTTCTGAATTCCCGTAATTAAAAACGTTCAAAATCTAGTCAAAATCTCATCTCAGCGACAATCAATGTCGAAAACGTAGGGAAATTACAGGTATTTTTGACAGATTAAGACTGAGATCAGACTGTAAACGTTTTATAACGTAACGTTTTACAGCACTAGGAAGTGGTGAAGGGCGGGCGTTTTTGGGGGACTAAATTTTGTAATTTTGACGTTTCATAAGTGCTGATTCTCAGCCTAATTTGAATGAATGACTTTTGATTTTGATTTTTGTAAATTCCGAAAAAATTGCCCTCTTTCTGTGCTCGTGTCTATAGACCTATTTTGTTTTTTTTTTCTGTTTTCTTTATTATTCGAGTTAACTTATCTTTTCTATACTTACACTTGTTTATTTGACACAGAGTAAAACTTATTTTTCTATCTTTATTTAAACTCTCAGCGCGAAATCACAACACACGAGAATTTGTTTGTGGTGGGAATGTGCGTACTCGGACTATTTAGATTGCAGTGAATAGTAAAAATAGTTGTATATCATCCGTTTCTACGGCACCAAGAGATTTGATAGAATGAAGCCACTCTCTGTTTTCCACAAAAACAAATAGTTTCTCCCAGTAGGCCAATAGGTACAGACGCCAGGGTCAAGCTATCCGAAACTGTCAAATTTTCCCAATCAACCTTGAACCTTAATGCTTTAGTGATAAAGTTAAAAATCTATTAAAGAAATTTGACAGATTGTAGTACCTTGATGTGCTGGCGTCTGTACCAGGCGGAGTAATTATGCAACACACTAACAAATTGCAATGCTTATCATTTTGACAATTCGACAACATTCATTGCGTTATTTGCGTTGTCGAGCAGACGACTTTTTCAACCGTATCAAGCAATGGATTAGGAATTTCTAAAAGTGTCTTATACAATTGGAATACAGGTTGTTTTGGTTTTGTGGTCTTTACTTTATGTCAACACAGAAATGATCTCCTCCCGACCGTCTTCGGTCACGGTGGCAATCTCAACGGAGGTTAAACAAGTACGCAGGAGACTCAATAACACTTTGCCGAACCCAACACAAAAATATATTAAGTTCCCTATCATTGCAACCAAAGGATTCCATCTCAGTTCCCTTCTAAGTTTGGGGACCAACAATGGAATTTCCCAAAGAATGCCTCGGGTTGCCTACGTGACGTGAAAACTAAGGAAGGTGTTACTTTCCCCTATTGTATGTATGGGAACTAGGTTATCAGAGAGGTGGTTGAACGTACCTTTATAACAATAATTCATTTATTTGTCAAGTAACAAGGACTCATTAATACACAGAAATTAAATATAGCACAAATCTTACACTAGAACATCCTAAATACATTATACATTACATTACAATAGGTACAACACAAAACAATAACCACACAAAACATTTTCATATTGACAGCCGACGACTGTAGGTGACGTGCAAGTCACTGCACCGTCTGATATACGGACAGTCGAGCCTACCGGCTATCATCACTAGCACGTTGTTGGAGCTGCCGCGAACTCTGCGTACCAGGGACGCGCTTCGCTTACGCATCGTTGCATAAAAGCAGTCGACGCTAGCGACGGCGAACATGCCCGAGGCACTACAATGTCGCGGCAGCCCCATCAGCGCTCTGAATGCGTTATTATATTGGATGCGGAGGGCTTCGTATGCTTTTTGAGTGTGATTTACCCACAGGCTGCACGTGTACAGAGAGGTACAATAAGCCCTGAAAAGGGTCTGCTTGACCGACCCTGAACAACGCGCAAACCTGCGAGCTATCATGTTACCTCTTACAGCCAAGGCCCTCCGCTCCCTCTCGATATCCGCATCATCTCTGAGACCGGATGTTACTACATGCCCCAAGTATTTGAAATGGTCCACCCTGACCAAGGGAACCCCGTATAGTTTGATGGGAGGTACTGCTATAGGACATTTAGAGCCGGCCTCAAAAACAATGAACTGACTTTTCGCCACATTATATTTAAGACCATGTTCTCGTGCATATGCCTCACAAATCTGTAACAATGTTCTCATGCCACAAACCGATGCGCTCAGCAGCACCATGTCGTCCGCATAGCTAAGATTATTTAGGCAAACTCCATCAATATGACAACCGACATGATGACTGCTGAGAGCAACAATCAGAGCGTTCATATATAGGTTAAAAAGTGCGGGGGAGCTCAACCCCCCCTGCCTCACCCCGCACTCCAACCCATAAGGTTCCGACAGCGACCCGGCCCACTTAACACTATTTATCTGGCCTCCATACCAACATTTAAATAAGTTTATAAGTTCTTTGGGAAAGTTAATCTCCTTCAACTTCTTCCAAAGAATGTCATAAGAGACCAGATCAAAAGCCCTGGACAAGTCGAGGAAGCACGCGTACACAGGAGTATGCCTGTCCGTATAGTACCTGACGGCATGCTTGAGACACAATATAGCACTTTCTGTGGAGAGTCCTGGCCGAAAACCAAACTGGTTATCGTGCAGATGTAGGTATTGATTTAACTGTGTGTCAAGCAAACCATCAAGCACTTTCGCAATGACAGTTGCTAATGAGATGGGCCTATAATTATTTTTATCCGACAGGTCCCCTGTTTTATTTTTAACAACTGGCACTACTACTGTTCTAACAAGGTCAGAGGGCAAAAAGGCCTTTAGAAACATTACTTGGGTATCCCTAGGTATCCCTGGGTAGTATGGCGACGTTTTTAAAACTGACTTCTAAAAGGACGAGAAATAGGCTTTTTTTCTTGCGATTCTTTATGTCCGTTTTCACTAACTCTGGGCGACACCTAAATAAAGCGCTGTTTGATTTTCAACGCTCGGCACAGCACTGAAAGTTGAAAATCCGTGGATTTATTTAGGCATTCCATTATGTGTCACCTACGAAAAGTGTTCATGAAAACTGGCAAGAGTCTTGCATCTTAGGCAGCTCATATTATTATCCTAGTTCATAATCAGCCTATAATGTTCCCACTTCTAAGACACAAGGTTCCTCTCAGTGCGTGGGAGTGAACCGTCATCCACGATCCACGATCCACGCGACCCAGTGCGGGTTGGTAGATCTTCGGGTCTTCGAATTTTTTGTTCTAAGACATGCTTTGTCAAGATGTTTTTCTTCACCGTTTTTAAAGAGCAGTGGTGATGAAATAATTTACACTAAGTAAAGCGCCTGTCTGGGTTCGAACTACTAGCACTAATAGACTACTGCTACTCGTAAGTCGTGGCCATTACCACTGGGCCACCAGTGCTGTTCCTGTGCGAGTCCCGATAAATAAATTTTCTTTCTTTCTTTTCTTTGTATGCTCGAATCAGTACATCGGTCAGATTCCATTGTTTAGTATCGTGACGACAAGAAATTACTAACCATACAATGAATTACTGCTAATTATAATCGGCCATGTGGTGGCGGTGCACGCAAGTCGTCGTGTACTACAAAATACTATGTTCGTGGAGCGTGAATTTTCAGACGACTTTCTTTTTCTGTAAGTAGTGAGAGTTTATGATTGTCGGATCATAATAGTCTCTAAGTATTTGCAGATAAATAAGTACCGGTGTCATCATCATCATCATTTCAGCCGAAAGACGTCCACTGCTAGACATAGGCCTTCCCCAAGCGCTGCCCCCACTGCTGGACGTATAGGCTTCTCTTATCTTGTGTCAATCCACACGCTCATGTGCATCTTTACTTTAAGCAATCTCAGCACTAAGAAAGGATTTTTTTATATTCGTCACCTAAAGTGGTAAAATATGGGCTGAATGGCGCCATTTTTGCCGATGGGAAATGCCATGAGGCTCACGACTTGTGTTCGCATCATACGGGCAAGCCAGCCGAGCTACCGAGCCACAGTCGTAGTTCATTAAACCATACGTCAAATGACGGAGACAGCTTTTAGCGTGATTGGCTGCCCGCATTGTCTGCTTCAATGCCCGACGCGGATTGTGATGAAAACTGAGGCTCTGTGTGCCCTGAACAGTGCGTGTGCTATGAATAGGAGGGTTTTTGGGCTAGAGGACGGAGGGACTTTTGATAAATCTAATGAAGGAGTAATGAGAAAGAAGTAATTATGCTTGTTAAATAACTGTTAAAGTCAGTAATGAAGATCCTAATACATAGACAGACATTCCTGCCTATTAGATACAGTCTCCAGCATAAATAGCAATATCAGCATAATTAGAAAGAAAGAAAGAAAGAAAAAACATTCATTTAGCACAGACTAAAGGACACACAATATACCAGATACATACAAGATAGCAAGATTCCTTACACTTCCGAAAGATTCAAAAGTGATTTTCTCCATAATAAGTATTGATAGATATTTAATGGTATTACGAACATACTTCGTATGTAAGCATTCATCATATCTAAGTTACATTAAATAAGCTAACATTTAAAATAATAATATGTACATGTGAAAAAATAAGCAAAAGAATCATAAGGAATCAAAAATTCGTCCGCATCGCTGTCAACAGGAACAATGCCCAAAAGGCTGGCAGCATTGCCACATTGTATGGCGACCCTAATTCTTAGGCCAAGAAACAGGCCAGCTCTCTGGTCACGTGAAGAGTCGACTAACCGCTTGGCGATATCTCGAAAAACCAAGTGGGCACTCGGACCCCATGGCCCTAGTGTTTAAACCCCAAACAGCTCGAACATATAACTCCGTATTATCAAAATCATACCTTTTTTTTTCAAAGCAGCAATTTTTATTTGACGAGAAATACGTTTTTCAATTATGCGTAACTGTGACTGTAAGTACATACAATGGCTACTACTAACAAATAAACCAACAGACAGACAGACAAACAGATTAAAAGCTTTTGCAATTTTTGTTTCGAACTCATTAGGCTCGTTTCCTGTGAGGGTTGCTATGTCCATAGATGGTCACCATTTTCAATCAAGGGACCCAGACTATTTGCCAACGTTTCGACATGAATAAAAACTTGTAACTTATGGACCGGTCCACATAAAGCTGAAACCTATAATAACATCTTTCCAACCCTAGCGAGCTTTTTCCTAGCTTTGCTGCGTCATACATTCCATTTACATATGTTCTTCTGCCTCGCAAAACTTTGCAGACATTTTTACGCACATAAATTTATTCAAGATAACGGCACCGATCGTGCCACGCAGGGCCCCAAAGGATATGGCTGCAGAACTATAACAAAATGCTATGTCAACAATGTTACTGTAGACTGTTCCAGGAATATCTGATAATAGCGTAAACAAAACCTGTTCAGGTTCAATTCTTATGAAATTTGACTCAGTAATGACACGGTAATAATATTTCCGTGGTAAAGAGTATTTATTAGTGACACATTCATTATGTATTTAGAAGGTTTCAACTTTATATCTAACCAGTGTTTACAAAAATTATCTATTGTTTGAATAACAATATTTAATTTTAACTAAAAATCATCAAGCTCTCAAAACGATGAAGGGAAACATCATGAGGCCGACATATTCATTATGTATTTAGAACGTTTCAACTTTATATCTAACCAGTGTTTACAAAAATTATCTATTGTTTGAATAACAATATTTAATTGTAACTAAAAATCATCAAGCTCTCAAATCGATGAAGGGAAACATCATGAGGCCGATTCCCTCGTACAGAGAGGAGGCCTGTGTCCCAGCATTGGAAACGTTATCTAGGCTGATTATGGAACGTAACTAAAAATCATCGACGAAAATTGAGGTTATAAAATTAAATTCTCAAATTAATTGTCGGTGTGTTGATTTGCTGCTGAAATGTGGGTTGTAGCTGAAAATCAGCGTGATGCGGTACACATTGTGTTGTCATCTGAAATTATGTCGAGCTGAGCCCCTTTTGGCATTATAATCATTGTTTTCTGTTTTCTTATAGTTTTAAGATGTATTTTTTCTCTTGTCTTTCTAAGTAAGTACTCGATTTTATAGTGGCACTACAAATTGACATCCAGACAGGTACGTTTTCTGATCCATTTGCTTACATTTATATCAGATACTTTTGAAACAGATCATACGACCTACGGTACGGTGCAGGAATATTTCCACGTCACCGAATTTATTTATACGTTCAACAGAGCGAACCTAAAATATCATAATCCTGCGAAAGAAAAATGTTTTCGGGTTCGAAGCTTTTAAAGTAAATGGAAGAAGAAAATAATAAAGTGCCTGAAGAAATACGATAACACGGTCAACTGCGGACATCAAAATTGCCGAAAACTGAAAGCTTTTTTTGAGAGTAAGCTGACATAAGCACCTTCTTGTTTCATCGGATTTGTGTTAATCTTTGCTTATAACTTCTTACTCAAGTAATCTAAATTAGTTATATTATCTTACCTTCTATCTATATCTATACTAATAATAAAGCTGAAGAGTTTGTTTGTTTGAACGCGCTAATCTCTGAAACTACTAGTCGGATTTGAAAAAAATATTTTGCATTTGATAGCTTAATTCTTGAGGAAGGCGGTTATTTAACATCACGCTGGGACCCTTAGTAGCCGAGTAAAATGAACGAAAGTCAGAAGGAACGGTAAGCGAAAATGAGGTAATAGTACGGACTGGCGATGCGATGTAACGGGGTAGGCAGGAAGAACAAGAAATTTGACGCGGGCAACGCTCGGGTAAAAGCTAGTATTCTATACTCGTCTTTTATCTTCGACATCACCTGCAGACATACCAGCTTAAACCTTACGTGAATAGCAATGTGTACTCGGCTGAATTACAAAATGTTTTCCGCAATGTGCACATAGCATGTACGCTTCCGCGCCACCGAGCTGATGTAGAGGGAGATCGTGCCCGATACCTTGTGTAGTTGTGTGTATATTATATGTGCAGCACCAGGATATCATACTTTGTAGAAGTTAAGAGGATTTTGTTTGTTGAATTTTCAGGTGTATTTCGAGTCGAACGGTTTTCGTCGTGAAAAGTAGATGTCTTTTTTGTGTGTAACTGAAGCGTTTGAGTGTTCGAGCTTTCGAAATTCTTCTTTCCTCAATCCATTTTCATTCGCGGTTGGCTGGGTCATTAGGTCTATCTCCGAGATTTCCTGAACACTGAATTACCAACCAGCATTTAAACTTTTAGAAATAGGACAGTAATCTTCTTAGGACTTTCGGTGTTGAAATATACAGACAACTCATAAAAGTCATCTTGTAAGTACAAAGAATTGATCATACACATTCTATCTATACAGGTTGAATTTTTCAAGTGGGCGTGGATGGCCAAATTCGAAGCTATGAGGAATAGCGAAAAGTACTAGTAAGTCAAAGGAGCCTCGTGCTCGATTTTGATGAAAACTAAAACTGCATCATTGGATTTTATAAAAATCAATATTTGTAGCCAGGAATCGAACCCTTTGATTTAAAAAAAAACACACTGTATACACACCATTCGATAGTGTCCCTAATAAGAATAAAATTTTAGGAAGTAATGACATACGGCAAACTAAAGAAAAGAGCTCATTTTTAACAAAATATTTATAATTTAATTTAATTTTTCTAATATTATACAGGATAATATTTCTTCCAAATTAGATAATAATATTCCGCCATTGTGGAACTGAAGGAAACTCCATATTATTTATTGATACTTCCAAGTGCCGGGAACTCCGGTTTCGTGTATTTCACTCACAATAATATCCTGAAAACTTTGTGGGACTTATTGCGATGGAAATTTGTACGCAAATAATAGGTACTGTTGTAGTTAATTTGCAAATAAGTATTATAAGTAACCACCTACAGTAGATTACCAGAAAAAAATTGATAGACTCCTTCTAATAAATAAAATTGAAGTGTCTCTGTGTAATTTCAAAATAACAGCTAATTACTAAATGCATATGAAAGTATATGCGGTACCTACTTAAAACACTTTTTTATTTTTAGTTTCGGCTACTCTCCGAAACGGCTGGACCGATTTTGGCGGGACCTTCACTGGCAGGTAGCTGATGTTATAAGGAGTAACTAAGGCTACTTTTATTTTAGAAAAACAATTAGAACAAAAAATTAAAACCTATGCAATCCAATTTTTTTTTTCTGACATGCACGCGATTGAAGTCGCGGGGTCAAGAAGCAAGAAGATAATAGGGGTTAAAGTATGAAATTGCCGTTTTATTGTAATAGGTACTTCGAATTGACATAGAACCTTCATGGCTTGAGATTTTTGAGTGAAACTTTTTTCACATGGTACCTATGAAGTTCTTCTTTTAAAAAATGTGCAACATTCGATTATCGACTTTCAGTTATTTTTTTTATTCAGCTTAGACAAGAAAGATGGATAGGTACTTTGAATATTCGAGTTATTTTTTAATACGAGGTCCGACGCGGAACTAACGCGGCAGAAACAGCTCGCAATATCAATGTTGCGTTTGGAGAGGGGACTGCTAATGAACGCACCGTGCAATTTTGGTTTAAACGCTTTCGTGATGGAAACTTTGATTTAAAGAACGAACCACGTGGAAGACCGCCCACACAGGTGAATAACAATGAATTGAAAGAGATGATGGAAGCCGATCCGAGCCAAACTACCCAGGAATTAGCGGCATAGTTTACCGTTACCTTACCAACAATATTGACTCATTTGCGTCAAATCAATAAAATAAAAAAATATGAGAAATGGGTGCCTCATGATTTTACTGATCTGCAGAAAGAAACGCTTGTTGAAACTTGTGTTGCCTTGTCTATATCTATCGTTGCCAATCGATACAGAAATGAAGGAATATTGGATCGAATTATGACATGTGATGAAAAGTGGATTCTTTACGATAGCCGTAAGCGAAAAATGCAATGGCTGACCCCAGGTCAAACGCCGCAACAGAGTCCTAAAGCAAAGCTTGCCAATAAAAAGGTAATGGTAACTGTTTGGTGGTCTCAGCATGGTGTTATTCACTATAGCTTTCTCCGATCTGGTCAAGCAATAACGGCAGATGTCTACTGTGCCGAACTCCGAACAATGATAGCAAAACTAGCAGTGAAACAGCCCCGACTCATGAATCGATCTTCACCATTATTGCTCCATGATAACGTGAGACCTCATACAGCACGAGAAACCGTTTTAACTCTACAGGAACTGCAGTTACAAACCATTCGTCACCCTCCGTATTCGCCAGACCTTGCTCCAACGGACTACCATTTTTTTCGTGATTTGGACAATTTTCTACGTGATAAAAAGTTTTCTTCTCAGGAGGCAGTACAAAATGCTTTCACACAGTTTGTCGAATCTAGATCACGAGAGTTCTATCGCAAAGGCATAAATGACCTTCCTATTAAATGGCAGCAATGTATAGATAATAATGGTAATTATTTTGATTAAATACATATGTTAAATTAAAAAAAAAACTAATTTCAATTTTTCAGTACAAATCGGCAATTTCATACTTTAACCCCTAATATATCCTTATGTATTTGCATTACAACATGCTGCTGTGAGATAACCATATGTTCAAAGCCAAATCGATAATTTGGCCATTAAATACGAAATTTATTTGAGTGCTTATCTTGTTAAACACACCCAGTAAGTACTCCATCAATCAGCGTGATGGACATGTTCTAAATGTTGGGTATATACTTAGGCATATTGCGTGTACCATTTAATGTATAATCAATCCACATAATGGATGTAATCTGTCGCGATGGATAACTTACTGAGTGTGTAAGCGTGGCCCGTGGGTCTAGTAGTCGTAAGCGATATTACTGAGCATGAGGTCTTGGGTTCGATCCCAATCAGTACCAATGGCTTTCATTTTGACAGTTCAACTAAATGTTGTTCAACTTTAAAAATTGACAGACAATTTTTTCGAATATGATGAAGCAATGGATGAGAAATATCCTTCAAAATGATGCAGATTGTGATTGATAGTGCGCAATTAGGGTGGTCGGGCAGAGTGCTATTGGGTTTTCCCTGTTTTTTACAAGCTTTTATTTAATTTGCGATGTATGTATGTACAGTCACGAGCACCACTATGTCAACACGTGTCAACTTTCAATTGCGATTTTTTCGTGAAATAACGAACGCAACGTTGAAAGACGACACATTACATAAACCTATGCGTTCTAAAATGCTATGTTCGTAACAACATAAAATTTCATTAAAAAATAAAGGAGTAAATCGCTTTTGCATAAGGCCGAGTGTATACATACTTTTGCTCGTGACTGTATGTCTGTATGTTCGGATATCTTCAACCGATTGAGCTGAAATTTTGCATGCATGTGTAAATCGAATGACAATGCAAAATTATTATGACATGGAGCTGATCTGATGATGGAACCGGAAGGTGGCTATAGGAACTCGGTAGTTAAACGACACAACCCCATCAAGTTTGGACTCGTTTGATCCGTCTTGAAGAGAACTTTGGTGCTTGATGGTAACTCGGGTCTGATGATGGAGCTGGAAGAGAGCCATAGGAACTCGGTAATTAAACGACACAATCCCATCGCGTTTGGGGTCGTATGGTTCGTCTTGACGAGTACTTTGTTGCTAGATGGTAACCAGGGACTAAAGATGAACAGGTAGCTTAAGTGCAGTAAACGCATATTACGGAAAAACACTGCTACGCGCTACGAACTACGCCGTAGTCAATCTCGCATCAAATATACTAAAAAGTTAAAATAAAAGAGAAAAATAAACTTTTTAAAAACGCTTTTATTAATTATTAATAAAAAGGACTAAAAAGTTAAAAATAATTTAAACCTGATAAGAAATAAATAAAAGGGTTTTACATTTTGATGGAACATTAAAGAACATTTACAACATAATGTAACGCTTTTATTTATTTCTTATCAGGATTAAATTATTTTTAACTTTTTAGTCCTTTTTATTAATCTATATATGTATATAAAAATCAATTGCTGTTCGTTTGAGTCGGTAAAACTCGAGAACGGCTGTGCCGATTTAGCTGATTTTGGTTTTTAAATGTTTGTCGTAGTCCAGGGAAGGTTTAAACGGTGAGAAAATATGGAAAAATTGCGAGGAAGATAGTAAAAACAACAATTTCATCTTCCCATATAAACTGTTCTACCTACTTTCCTGTCAAACATTTGACGTTCGTCCCTTCGGTACGGTAGACTCGGGCCCACTCGAATTGAAGCACATGTTAAATTAAGGGTTTTGAATCGACAACATACATATATCCACATTACTCGGATTATCTAGGATTAGTAGGTTAGGAGTAGGGTAGGAGTAGGGTAGGAGTAGGGTAGGAGTAGGGTAGAAGTAGGGTAGGAGTAGGGTAGGAGTAGTGTAGGAGTAGGGTAGGAGTAGGGTAGGAGTAGTGTAGGAGTAGGGTAGGAGTAGGGTAGGATTAGGGTAGGGGGTAGGACATCACGCGAACGAAGTAGCGCCGGGCAGCTAGAAATAATTTATATGGCAAAACAACGTTTGCCGGGTCAGCTAGTAAATAATAAAAGCTTGCTTTTAAAAAGTTTTTTTCTTCTTTTAATTTTTAAATATATTTCTATGGTTTTTTCCACCAGGAATTTCTAAGAGTCTGCATTTGTACCCGGTTGATGGCTCGCTCCATTACATGCGAAATGTGGGTGTACCTACTATAAGTACACTTCTGCTCAACCCTTCGGGGATTACAGCCGTGATGTTATGTTATTGTAGTAGTCTGTTAGTTACTGACATCAAAAGTTGGTTGAATGAAAAAATCGCTGAAGGACGTAGCTCTTAAAAAGCTTATATGGACTAGTAACTTCTATATTAGGTTATATGGCTTTCACTATGATTATTCGGCTTTTAATGCCATTAAGTGTGCCCACACACGATTGACACGCGTCGACGACAGAGGCAACCGTCAACGCGTGTCGGCGAGCTGCCGTCGCCAACATGTCGTTCGTGTATTTGACCACCCTACTTAAATTCGTGTGTATGCACACTTATGATGGATTTCTGACTATACAAGCATTATTATAGTTACGTCATTATGAAGTCATGCAATCAAAATAACAGCAAAAACGGACCACAAAACTAAACTCAATTATATTTCGCGATTTAACTTATCTAATACTTCGATACGAAATTAATATATTATTCGATCATTCCCCTCACGTACGTCCAACCTCGAGTGATGCTGCCTGCATACTAACCAGTGTCCGTATAAATATAAGTACATTTGTGTACAATGGGCCAATGGAGGGGAACTCCTGAAGGAACTTTTGCCTGTTAAACTTGTTACGCTTCGACGGTGATTTTTGGGGAAAAAATGTGCGTTCCGGTTGAAGAGTTTCTGGGTGGAGTACTGGATCTTTTTCGGGTTTTATTATACTTTAGGACAATCCAGGTGGACCTTCAGTTCTGACAGTTAGGCCAGCTTGCACCACAAATCACTAAATGCGTTTAATTAGTGAACTTAACTACTGATAGATATAGTTAGCCCATTCTGTTTGTAATGTCGAAATAACGGGTTTTTACTGAATGCATCATCATTATGTCCCTAGCCTTTTTCCAGCCATGTTGGGTTCGGTTTCCAGTCTAACCGGATGCAGCTGAATACCAGTATTTTACATGGAGTGACGGCCTTTTTACTAAATGCATATGAAAGTAGGTATATACGGCACCTACTTACTTAATATAACAAAAAACAATTTTGAAAATATTGGACTGTCTGTTTGTTCTGGCTAATCTCCGAAACGGCTGGACCAATTTGATTGGACTTTCACTGGCAGATAGCTGATGTTATAAGGAGTAACTTTTATTTTAGAAAAATAATTAGGACTCCGCGCATAAAAAATAAAACCCAAGAAATCTAATTCGTTTCCGACATGCACGCGAAAGAAGTCGCGGGCACAGCTAGTTTAATATAATATTATCATTCTGTCTCTGTCATCTTCAAACGATTGACATAAACAGCACTATTAAATATATAGGATATAGTTTTATATACGACATAGTTTTATATACGTTTACGGCTAAACGCGTTGATGATTTGTGGTGTAAGCGGGCCTTAGACCACTACCAACCCCAGACCGTAAACAGAAACACTAGTCCATCAAATTAATTGAGTAAGGTGTAGTCTAGGTGTTTATTATTGAACAATTTGAGGCATGGCCCATTGTTTAAACGACTTAAAACAAGGGCCACACATCTCACCACAGTTTACCATAAACTAAACGCACCTTGTTAATAATTAGTCGTCTAAATATAGCCGGCGGCGGGCACAGGAAGACGCACGTTATTCCTGACACAAGTGACAGTACCCAGGCCATTTGAGTTACTGACCTACCTCAATTACTGTGTGCTTTTTGGTTTGTTTTATTTCGAGTAGAGGTGTGAAAAATGAGGTGTGGATAATTTATGATTATTAGGAGAACATGGGGTTGATGAATAAAGTTAAGTGACGTTTAAATGTCAAAAATGTATGGTTAGACAGTCGCTACTTAACTTTAAGCAACGTTTATGAATAAAGGGGTTAGACTCTATCCTTACTGTCACAAAACAGTGCTTATCAGTTGTTTAGGTTATACACCTTTTAAACAAGACATAATTATATGGACTTTGACGTAACACTGACAATAGACACACGTTAACCAAGTGTTTAAGTTTTTATAGTAAGACCCTATCCGTCTTATTACAAGACGAGTTCTAACTTTAGACCTAGCGTAAATCTGCGAGACAGTCACTGTATTTTAAACTTTATTCCGACGAAGGTGAAATCTTAATTCGTAATTGAAATATGGCTTGATGCTTTAAACTGGGGTCTTTTAAGATAAACCTTGTTTTGATAAACGTGTTACTGCAATCTGTCTCGAAATAGATCCATCAATGGATTGCTGTACAGACACAGTTCTTAAGTTTCAACCTGTATAAATCCATATACATAGTAAAATGCCTCTTCTTAATGCAAAAACATTAGGTTTTGAAACGATAGTTGTTAATAACAAAGATGACAGATGGTCATGCTCTTGCATACTTCCTTTAGCTCTTTTTCCGGTCTTTAAGATACCCAAAAGTAAAGACTTCCTATTCCTAAAGATTGGTCCTTGGCAGCTCTGGACAGAGAGAGGTGGAAAGAAAAAACGGAGGCCTTTGCCCAGCAGTGGGACATTAACGGCAAAAAAAATCCGTAGCTGATACCTTCCGGTACTTCAGTAATTTCTATTTTCTCGTTACAGCGCCGCCTAACCCAGAAGTACAGCATCGCAGTAGGAGTCCCGACGCTGGTCGTCCGCGGCCGGCACGTGCGGGATGCCCTCCTGGACGATGCCTTAGGGGAGAAGTTCCCCTGGCCCCCGCCTCCTCTCACCGAAGTTCTGAGGGGCGTACAGCTGCAGGGAGATGGGGAGAGTCGCCTCTATGAGCAGCTACCTGCTGATGCTGTCAGGGTGTTCTACTTTGCAGCACATTGGGTAAGTTAAAGAAAAGTCAGGTTATTTCTTAAAACCTTTTGAGTGAATCTGCATTGTTAAAGGTTTTGTCAATTATTCGAACCCAAAGATTGCTTAATTTGGCCAACGGTAGGTTTTTGAATAAAATGCCTCTCGCCAGTGTTGCAGGTTGGTCTGTAGATAGTGCTATAAAGTTATGAGAATACTAGCTGCGCCCCGCGGTTTCACCCGCATAAGTTTCGATCCCGTGGGAATATCGGGATAAAAAGTATCCTATGTGTTAATCCTGATTATAAACTATCTGTGTGCCAAATTTCATCCAAATCCGTTCAATGGTTTTTGCGTGAAAGAGTAACAAACATCCATCTATCTATCTATCCATCCATCCATCCATTCATCCATCCATACAAACTTTCGCATTTTTATTATTAGTAGGAATCATTGACCTTTCCCCATCTATTCTCTTATGATGTAAACGTAACTTTCGATATTCTTATTTGATCCCTTTCTTACCGATGTTCCTTTGTTCCAGTGCCCCCCCTGCCGGTCGTTCTCACCGAGCCTGTGCGCGGCGCTGTCGGCCGTGCGCAAGCGACGCACCAAGTACGCGAACACGCAGCTCATACTGGTCTCCAGTGACAGGTAGGCACTAGACAGTTATGAATTAAAGGATTAGGTCTGGTCTGATTGACTATTTTGTTAGAGTTGAGGGTCCGAATCCAATCATGTGTAATTGACTCTTATTCTAACTAAAGCCGTAGATGCCTGACAGATCATGTGCGGTTTTGAAAACCAAATGCAGAAGTGGGTTGAGTTGGCTGCACGATATACTTTCTGCACCAATGGCAAGCTTTTGAAAACCTGTCCCGTTAAGTCACCAATCAAAAATAAACCAGATAACTGACAAAGACATAGAGTCTGTGACTGCACTGTAGAGAATAGTCTATTCAATTAGCATGTTCCCAACTTCCTAGTACAGTCATAGTCATAACTTTTAAATGAACACATATCTCCATATTCACTCGAGCACCTTGGCAAACGCCGGGGAAAATCCAGAAAAAAACCAACAAGCCTTTGAGTCTGCACGTCAACACTTTCTTAAACCTCGTTAAGAAAACTAACAAAACAAAGGAAATAAATCAGCGATCCAATCTAGTTGAGAGCAAGTCCATGTCCAAGTTTACTCAGCTATGTTGAAACAATATGGCGCCCGTGCCTCTGTGCCTCTGTTCTGTTCCTACTCTCAGGTCCCGGCAGGCTGGGGATAATTGTCGAGATCTGACTGTTTGTCGTGAGTGTTAATAATAGCAAATAAGGGTGTGGTTTGGGTAGGAATTTTAGCGAAAATCATTTATTCCTTAAAAAGTTTACGTACTAGTAAAAAATACACCGTACCTACGAAGGCGGACTCAATGCCTGAGGCAATTTTTACCAATAAACCTTAGTGCTACACATCGAGCGGCATGCGTCAACGGTAGAAGCAACTGCAGCCGCCGCCGACAGCGTGCCGCTCGTGTATTTGAGTACGGCACTCATATTTTTTAAACTCGAAGAAGAAAGGCCGAAACAAACTCAGAGGGCACAGTCTCATTTAAAGTCCAGACAATCTTGGTCAGATCATGTGAAGACCATGTAGACTGCCTAACTGAATGACTATTACAATGGACTGTCATATTGTCAAATCTTCACCCTTGTTAGACGGATTGGTGTTAGCAGTAGTAGTTATGCTTTTATAGCTTACATGAGGACACTCCTCCTCAGTGTCTTGATTACATAATCCCAGTCGTCTTTTACGACCAATCTCTCATCAATCATGGGTGGTCCTTAAGGTCCTATAGTTTTATTAGATTGAATAATTTACGTCACTGAAATATATTTTCACGGTATATTTTCTCTTCTTTATTATAAGTGATCATAAGAAAAATAGGGGGTGTGATTATGAACACACGATAGCAGTTAAAAATGATTATATTTTTCTCTTTGTGACTGATGACGACAGCAGCCGAGTATATGCGATTTAGCGTCACCGACCAACTGGAGCCGAGTATACCCGATTCAGCGTCACCGACCCGAGCGAGGTTCGGTTTCGTTCATTGTTCAGAAAGAGCTAGCTCTTTGGTATTGTTCGTCGAATCCTTGAGCTCCTTAAGATGCGTGCACTGACCAGACAGGTCCACTCAATCCGTGTGGTTCTTTCCTCAAAAGACCATTTCGGACACCAATCTACATGGTCTCCACATGATCTGGCCAAGATTATGCCTGGAATTTAAAAGAGACTGTGACCTCTGAGTTTGTTTCGGCCTTTCTTCTCAGAGTAGTCAAATAGGAAACGCCGACTCATTTAGTTTTAAAAATATGATTGACGTGTAAAAGTGTATGTACAAACCAACTAACAGAAATAAAATCATTTACCTAGCGCAAAGTGCACCTAAAGAAGTTTTCACTTCAAAAAGATGGTCCAATCTTTAACGGTGCAAGTGTTCGTCTTCATCCACGTCATGAATATTCTCCTAGAGAGATTGTTCAAGTTACTGACCATAAAACAAATATGGCGCCGCCTCTGTTCAATTTAGAGTACCTAACGAGTCTATTTGAGTTAGATCTCAATTGTCTGATCCTATTTATATCTGTTTGTTCCTAACTAATACTTCCACAATTAACCCGTCCGCCTTCAAAGCAGGAGCGAACAAGCGTCTTCTGGGCACGCTCGTTCCATCATAGACCTATTAAAGACCTATTTCATCTATTAAGCAATAAAAAATCTCTGAGATCAATGATAGATAGTACGCACGACGACTATACATAAATATCAAGCTATACATACCAGTATAAGCTGACTTCTCATTGCACGAAAAGCCTATACAATGCGAGGTCAGCCAAAACTGGATGTGCATAGCTTGGTATGTCGTCGTGTGTCACTATAGTGTCATAGAATAATAAGCTTTTAGCAAATTCTATAAGCTACATAATTTTAATATAATATGCCTTTTTAATTTTTCTGAGAGCTCTTCCATAATTAATTGCGGATTTTTACGACTTTTAGAGATTAATAACTACATTTGGGATTCGCGTTACTTCCGATCCTCTCAGCTTATTGTTAAAAGAAGTAGTTAAGCACATGGACTCCTCAGAAATTGTAATAACTGAATGCAACTACTGCAATTCTCGTAATTTTAAAAGCGTTCACAGTCTGATCTCAGTCTCAATCTGTCAAAAATACCTCTGATTTCCCTAAAACACATTTGACATTAAAAACGAAGTGGGCACTCGGACCCCATGTCCCTAGAGTTTCAACCCCAAACGGCTCGAACGCAAGTTCTAATAAAATTGGAATATTTGCGCCGTTTTCGGTTTTCCGCTTTGTTTGTACCTACATACATTGCAAATAAGTATATCTATTCTATTCTAATGCAATGCTAAAGAGAAGAAAAGTAACGTGTAGGTATTTCTTTTAAGACTACAAGATTAAAAAACAACGAAGCTCTTCTTTAATCACGAACTGAAGCTACAATTTGCCCAATAATTAAATTTGCATTATTCTCAAAGAAATAAAAATACAACTCCAGTAAAAGATAAACAGCTGACGCGTTCAATGTTTTCCTTTCTTTTTCTTTTTTCTGTCACTCGGAATAAAGAGCGACGATTTCCTTTGTTACCAATCGGAATATTTTAATTAAATTATATGAATGTTTTACCATTTCTAGACATTGAAATGGGAAATAATTTCTGTAGATTCTGAGAATTTTTATCCTTCCTAGTGCCCCGACTTACGAATTGTAGTTCGTAGGTTCGAACCTAGGCAGGCACTTCACTTTATGTAAATAATTTCATCACCACTGCTCTCAAAACGGTGAAGGAAAACATCGTGAGGAAACCGTCATGTCCTAGAAAAATTCGAAGACATGTAAAATTTACCAACCCGCACTAGGTCCGCGTGGTAGATTATGGCCCACTCCGTCTCACAGAGAGGAGGCCTGTGTCCCAGCAGTGGGAACATTATAGACTGATGATACTTATCCTTCCCATTTTATTTTGTTTCTGATAGTGCACGAGGGTAAAGTTACATAATGAGCCTATAATATTCCCACTGGTGGGACACAGACCTCTCGGTGAGAGGGAGTGGGCCGTAATCCAGAGCAGGTTGGTAGAAGTCACATGTCGTCGAATTTTTAGTTCTAGGACATGGCGGTTTAGTCTCGATGTTTTTCTTCACCGTTTTGAGAGCAGTGGTAATGAAATAATTTACACATAACAAAGCGCCTGTCTGGGTTCGAACCTACAACTCCATAGTCGCGGCCGTTCCCACAACTATTGTTACGTTACTAACAACCAAGCCTAGTAGATTTTATTTCCCATTTGAAAGTCTTGCAAAAAGTTTTCTGATGCGTTGCGAAACTTAGAACAAGCTGAAATATCTTATGTGCCAACATATTTTCACCTCTAGGAACATTTAAACTACAATGCTTCTCGACGGCTGAAATAAATATATAGGGTCAAATTAAATTAGCTAGCGAAACTCCACAGGCGAGGGTACCGATATCTAAATATGATAAAACAAACAATAAATAGATGTGATGACTTTTTTGTGGGGTCGTGGACCGCAGTTAGTGTATTCAATTGAAATACCTATCAGTTTAAAACATCCGTTTTTTTTGTGTAAACTCCACAGACGTGATTGGTATGCATATGTAATCACGATAACACATATTTTCTCAACTCATACTTCGTGTAACAACACTACCAGCGGTCATTGACCCCCACAAACCCTACTTCAATATTATTTCATTTTTATTTTATCCGGTTTAGATATCGATACCCATCACGTCTACGAAGTTTTGCTAGCTAATTCAATTTGACCCTGTATATTCTTCCCCAAACCATTTCCCAAGTACTGTAGCTACCCATCTTCTACTCCTGAAACATAAATAAGCCACTTTATGTCGGTAGGTACTCGTAGTTGTATGTAAACGTTGTTCTTCCACCTCGGGACTGAATATAAATAAACATTCGGGTATTATTTACTCCAATAAGACAGTTTGCATGCTGAATAATAAACGGAGGCTCGCCCCGGCTGCTCTCGAGTTAGATATGTATCGTTAGGGTTGCCAAGTTTTAGTTATACTTGGAAAAGATACTACACTTTTCTTCAAAAGGTCGTAGGCATTTATATTAGGTAAACAATTTGAACGCAATTAATAACATCTTTCAGTTTTTGTAAATATTAAAATTAAATACTTTGAAGTAGACAGATACTCAATCTTAATATTTGCTAAAACTGAAATCAGATTTATGTTACTTATTATTATGTTATTATTTACTTTTGGAAACTGTGCAAAATTATACAGGGTCAAATGAAATTAGCTAGCGAAACTCTCCAGACGTGATGGGTATCGATATCATCATCAACATAATGATGAAAACCCCTTTTTTTTGTTGTTGCGCGTTGTAAATCGTCATGTACTTCCTCCATCTTGGGGGTGACAGAGGGATATGACTCTTACCGGCTAAAACCACCACGGTGATCTACCTCTGCCTATGGTCGGGGATGCGGGATTCGCATAAGGATTCACCGCTCCCCCGACATGATGAAAACCCCTACAAAGCATAAAATAACGGCGGGTAGGTAACCGTCCTGAAAATGGATCCTTGATGAAAATTTATATTTTCTTGTCAAATATTTAATTGATTCATCATAATCGTTTGTTATGGCAACCCTGCTCGATGCAGTATTCATAGGTAGGACAGTGTCGTTATAACAAATTGAATCCGTTTGCTTGCTGGTCGATCGATCACGATTTTTTATACGAAACTTCTTGCGAATATTATCGCAAATCGATTAAACGAGATTTTTTACTTTACTTTTCGTATGTGAAAAATATGGAGATTTTATACGAAAGTTAGGTTTATATAGTGAAGTTATCTTCTTATAAAACTCTCCGGGCTTGCTAGAAGAGCGATGGCCGCCACATAGTGTCCAGAATTTATCGGCGAATGACGTCACTGAAACGTTATCTAAAAAAGTAAGTTCATGTATTTTCCTAGAGAGCGCGGTTTTTGGCACCGTAAAGACAAACCCCGCTGCCATCATTTTCATGACAGCCGTCACTGCGGCCGTCATTTTTAGGAAACCATAGCTTTTTCTTTTTTCTTTTGTTTCTTGTGGAGCAGGCTAGGGTCAGGGGACCATGCTGCCATCAGTTAGTTCGTATTTTTTGTAAATTCAGTTAAATTCATCAGTTTATGAAAACATATTTTAAACTTTTATTACTTGTTAATAAAAAGAACTAAAAAGTTAATAATAATTTAAACCTGATAAGAAATAAATAAGAGCGTGTTACATTGTGATTGCAAAAGAAAAATAATGAAGGTGCTAAATGTTTTTTAATGTTCCATCAAAATGTAACATGCTTTTATTTATTTCTTATCAGTTTTAAATTATTATTAACTTTTGATAATAAAATTAACAAGTAATAAAAGCTTGTTTTTAAAAAGTTTTTTTTTCTTTTAATTCTATTTTTAACTTTTTAGTATTTTTGATGCGAGATTGACTACGGCGTAGTTGGTAGCGCGTAGCAGTGTTTTTCCGTAATATGCATTTGCTGCACTTAAGCTACCTGTACACCATTAGACCCTGCTTACCATCTAGCACTAAAGTACTCGTCAAGACCAATCATACGAGTCCAAACTCGATGGGGTTGTGTCGCTTAATTACCGAGTTCCTATGGCCATCTTCCAGCTCCATCATCAGACCCTGGTTACCATCTAGCACCAAAGTACTCGTCAAGACGAATCATACGAGCTCAAAGTCGATGGGGTTGTGTCGTTTAATTACCGAGTTCCTATGGCCTTCCAGCTCCATCATCAGACCCTGGTTACCATCTAGCACCAAAGTACTCGGCAAGACGAATCAAACGAGCCCATACTCGATGGGGTTATGTCGGTTAATTACTGAGTTCCTATGGCCATCTTCCAGCTCTGTCATCATGAGGCCCTGGTTACCATCTAGCACCAAAGGACTCATCAAGACGAATCATACGAGCCCAAACTCGATAGGGTTGTGTCGTTTAATTACCGAGTTCCTATGGCCATGTTCCAGCTCCATCATCAGATCAGCTCCATGTCGTAATAATTTTGCATTGTCGTCCGATTTACACATGCATGCAAAACTTCAGCTCAATCGGTAACAGGGAAGTAGATCAAATTTAACTTGGAAGATTTGATTACAGACAAACATAGGGACAGGTGAAACTAAATAAAAGCTTATAAAAAAGGCAAGTTCGTTTTTTTCAGTTTTCCAAAAACGAGTGTGCCTTTTTATGGTTGACTATTATTGAAATGACCTATGAGTACCATATACAAGGTGTAACAGAATAAACGCTAGTCCTCAAAGTAGTTTGTTCATAATTGACTATTGAATCGATTTCAGTAACTTTTGAAATGGGTGTATTTTTCAAAAATTATGTATTTTGCCATACTGACCGCCGATTGAGCCAAAGAAAATTAAATCTTATTTCAAAACAATAAGACTGAATTTTAAATGCATAAAGTGATGCTGGAATTAACACGATGTTCTTTAAAATAATAGTTAGCTTTAAAAAAAACAAGTTTTGCTCATTGTATTATGCTTTTAACTCAATACTCTAATTGGGGTGTATGAGGTCTTGCGTTAATTATGTTACATATTGTATAGTTACATTCAAGACTTTCATTCCAAAATGCACAACGTTCAATACCACAAACCTTCAATTCCATTTCATAAATTCCAATTTTCCCACTTTAAATAAAACGGAATAGTTGAAATCAGTTTCAGTAGCAAGTCAAAGGAGTTTGGTAATTAAAATTCAGGCTGGGACGGTTGGTAGTTCTGGATTGTTCATAGAAACCCTTGCCCGCATGACCTGCGTTATATTACTTATGTTTATGCTCTTTTAGACCTAAAGGGTAAATTCATTGAGCCATTTAAACTATTAATAAGCCTTTAGAGGTAATTTTTGCGAACTAGGAAACATGCGAAATGGAAGGAAATGATGTCACGTTTGTACTTATGAAACCCGAAAGGTTGAAATCCAAGCAGTAGGCACAGTAACCCGTATTCCTTGGCTCGCTTCCAAATAGCACGAAATCATAAAGCAGAGACAATCATAAGATACTTTTTATTTAAACTTGGATCATAGGATAAAGACAGAAGGTGGCTCGTTAACGAAAGACATTTACTGAGATAAAACCACTTTTCTTTCAAAGTTCTTAAGAATTAATTTAGAAGAAAAAGAAACCACAGACAAAAGCTAAAAGCAATTGCACTCTCCCGCCAAATTAAGCTCCCCATAATCACAAAAGAATGGCATCAAAGTTTCCATTTTAAATCCTGCCCTTTTGCACAGACAGCATTTCAGCTCTAATTTCAAACATCGAACGTTGATTACTGGCATCTGCGTCGAATATTTTACAGACATATCGGTTTTAGGTCTTCTTTAGCAAATCTATTTGAAACTGGATCTCATTATGTTGTCAAAGCCTCAAAGGGGTGTGATCGTGTCGCGATTGCACTGAGCTAAGCACGTGCTTGTATGCTCTTTGATGTCACTGAAGTGTCATTATGGCATGTGCAATTTTAGTTTTTTTATTTTCTTTGGTGTGGAATGGAAATAAAAGCCAGATCGGAATTTACTGTCATTTGAATAAGGATTTATCGTTTTGGAAGACTTTTTGAATTCTGGAATTAGAGCTCTGGAGCCCATTTTCAACTGTTGCGAGCGCCAGTTCATGCAGATCCTTCCTTTTAAAAATCAACAAGAATTACCTACCAATCCCCCTATCCTACCGTAAATGTAACAATGCCTATTTAAAATATTTTATGATACCTATCATAAAATACTAATAAAAAAGCTGAAGAGTTTGTCTGTTTGAACGCGCTAATCTCTGGTAGTTCCAGCCGGATTTCAAAAATTATATTTTCATTGAGAGCCCAATTCTTGAGCAAGGGCTATAGACTATTTAACATCACGCACCGACCCTTAAGAGCCGAGCAAAAAGAAAAAAATCAGAAAGAACGCTAAGTGAAAACGAAGTATAAGTAAGTAACGATGCATCGCCCTTACTTCTAGAAAGTATATAAAAAAAAATCACGTGAACGAAGTCGCGGGAAGAAGCACTCTTTTTAAAAATAAGTGTCTTTACCCACTTATTTTATGCTCGACATAAACCGTTAGCCAGTCTAATTTTTTTTTAAATTACTTATCTTAACGCACACTGTGGTCTAAGCGGGGTCTCATTAACCCCCTCAAAGGGTCCTGATAGGCGCGTCATGATTACGTCATGCTCTGTTGGACTAGGCCCTTTGATCTTGTAGTGAAGTCACATCACTTGCATGTGACAGTTTTACTTTTTTTCTTCTGTGGCGGGCACAGGCAAAGTTGCTATACGGAACAGCTTTTTTTTATAAATCTATTTTGAAAATTACTTTTGTCGTCCGTCTTTTGAGTGTAAAAACATTATTTTATAACTCACCAAGTTTCTTTTTTCAAACAAGGTATCAATCATTTAAATAGGTATTCGTTACATGAATCTCTTATAATATAAGATAGTTTTTCTTCACTTAGGGCTGTTTTACCAAAGTCAGATATCTTTTATCTGTGGAATAAAACTGACATCTGACAGTTCTAATACTTATAAAACTGTCAAAAGTTCAAAATTTATTCTCAGCTTAAAACTTATTCTAGGTAAAGTTTCGTGAAATTCGCTTTAAAGTGGATAGCACTTTTCAGTGAAGCCATTTCTTTCCTTTTCATTATAATTCAAAGAAAAATATCAAACCGTATCTTTTACTATAGGATATAATAAAAGATACGGTTTGATATTTTTCTCGTCGTCGTCGTATCTTTACTATATTCGTTTTTTTACCCCTGTTTTTTCAATAAGAACTTTCAATCAACGTAAGCCTATTTTCTCTTCAAGATAATAACCATTCTTCTAAGACCCTCCGATGGGAAATATAAAGGTAAAATAACGAGTTCTAGTGATTCAAACAGAACGAAAATAGTCTGTATTAGCTCCTTATATTATCTAACAAATTGTACGGCACCTGAGGGAAATGAATTTGTTGTTGGAGATCGACTGGCTTGTTTAAAAGCTTTCTTTTTATGATCCTACCCGTAATAATAACGCGACCTTTATCTATATTCACATAGATTACTTATATATTTTCTTGGAGTCGACCACTAGCCACTAGGTGTTTTTTTATTCTATTTCAATTGCAGAGAGTTTAATCACAATTGATTATGCCACCCGCATCGGTACAAATTATTCCTTATGATCTAAATCCTATTTTTGCTTACTTATATTTATGAGTCTTGCATCCTTTGACAATGGGGACGCAAGAATGCTATTTAGGGGAAGCCCGGGCAAGAAGCACAGTGCGGGTAAGAATAATAACTGATTTTTTCATAAATATATAATAGATGGCGCTATGAACAATTTCCGAAGTCGTGACACGTGCGACCGGCAACGCTATGACAGTTCAACCAAAGCAATACGTGAGTGCATCTGTTGTGGAAAGAAAAAAAAGGTTTATCATTGTTTGGTTACGATTTTTGTAAAGGTTTGTATGTACATAAACTTTTTGTATTAGTCATGAGTTGCCTATATTAATATGTTTTGTTTATTCGATTGCACGTTTATATAGGTATTATTTGTGATCGTAACTTTTTGTTTACCTACTAAAAATATTTTATGTCTTGACTTGTTTCTAATATTAGCGTGTTGGGCAAAATGGATAGGGCAAAGCGGATAGGTATCCGTTTTGCCCGTTTAGTTATTTCATTATGTTCTTCTTAGGTAAGAAATATTTTAACAGGTTTTTTGACGACTAATGTTAATTATAAACATCTTCGTTTACTTAAATTTAGGTAAGTAGGTACGAAACCAGATTTTTACTATTTAGTGTGTGTTGACAAATACACTGAACCACCAGCGGAAGATTGGATTCAGTCAGTGTAATCAGTGCAAAAGTTGGGCGCATGAAGACTGCACTTCTTATGTAGGAGTTGGCAGCTACTTCTGTGATGAATGCGAAGACTGATCTAAACTAATTCTACATATCCTTTTTGCCCTTGGCGCGTATCCGTTTTGCCCGACCCTACGGGGCAAAACGGATAATTGATAGTTTTTGTTAATGCTCATAATTATTATAGAAATTGTTTAAGTTTTTTAATTTTAATGATTATTTTCCAAAGATGATTAAACATAGTACAAATTAAATTAATTAATTTACGTTGTTGAGCAGATGAATTTATTAAACCTATGAAGCAATGGTTCAGAAATATCCTTCAAAACTTTCGGATTGTGATTGAAACTGTGTAACGCCATTTTTTAGATTGTAATTACTACAAGTTTCGATTAAACCCCCGGGCTCAAAAGTCGTGTTTCATTAAATCACATGAAAAATCTTTTAAAAAAAGTATTTTATATCAAAATAAAATAACGAATAGTTTGTAGCATTTCGTAGCACATTACCTACGAACTGCTACGAAACTAAATAAAAAGAATATTCTAACATAGGTTAAACAGAAAATCTGATAGGTGATTCAATACCTACTGCTCTCAGACACAACAACTTTATTTTAATTGCGAAACACATAGTCACCAAATTATTCCATAGCCCCCAAACAAAGAATGCAAAGGACAATCAAGGGCAGACAGCTGCTAGCCGTACCGTGAGTGACAATGCTACCAACCTAACAAAACGAAAAAACAACAATACGTAAAGTACCTACCTTTTTAGAGTATGGTACGCACGGCGACATATCAAGCTACACACTTCCAGTATAAATTGACTTTGTATTATATGAAAAGCCACAATGCGAGGTCAGATTGCACTTGAAATGTATAGAAGATCGTTGCTTGATAAGTATGTCGCCGTGTGTACTCCAAATACCGGGCCTTGCAGCCTAATTGCATAACACATTTTGTTTTTGAATGCGATTCCGAAATTAAGCAAGATCCAGTAGCAATGGTTTTCCTTATTTGGTATTGTGTAAATAAAAATGATTCCAACCCAGTAGAATTTTATAGCAGTCACTCACTTTTTCTATAAAATAACTGAAATAAATGTCTTTGGTTACTATATCTAGTACCAAGAAACACATTAGAAGCGTTTTTCAATAGAAATAACAATAAGAGTCCATAAACGACTACCGCAATCATAGATAGGTTCCATTCTTTCATTGCTTAGTTATTAGGTATACAGTCTCGCGTAGACATCCACGTATCTCATACAACGGGTCAAAAGCCTCGAACCGCAAAATAGAAATCTAAATAGGAATCTGTTAAATTCTCAAAGCGGCTGATCATCAAATTGAATAAGTACCTACCTACTTAATTCCTATTCAAAAATGAGCATTTCAACACTTGAAAGCGCTTCTTCTGTAAATAAGAGTCAAATTTAACCCTTTTAACCGCGACATACCTATCTCTTAAATTCTCCATGCAACGCTGATAGAATTGCACAACAATAATTGCAAATATTCGGCACTAACTCCCCCAGTAGAATAGGGGTGGCTGACGTCACAGACGGCAGTCGCGACAGGTAGCCAGACTAATGGAAGGGTGGCGATAGGGCTGTCGAGCACCGATCGATACCAAATGTAACAAAGGATTTAAAACTTATATCCAATTTTATTGCGGCTTCTGAAGTCCTGAAGGTTATATAATTAACTAGCAGTGCCCGCGACTTCGTTCGCGTGCATGGTGGCAAACAAAATGAATTTCTTGGGTTTTAATTTTTTTGAGAGAATCCCTAATTCATTTCTAAAATAAAAGTGGCTTAAGTTACTCCTTATAACATCAACTATCTGCCAGTGAAAGTCCCGTCGAAATCGGTCCAGGGTTCAGAGAATCCTCACGCCAAATTTCATCAAAACCGGGCCAGCCGTTTCGGAGATTTTCCAGAATTACAAAAAAAATGTTATAATTACCGTATATACTTTCACATGCATTTAGTAAAAAGCTGATATTTCGACATTCACACAGACACTTCAATTTTATTTATTTATAACATGTATGGTATGTATAGATAGATTGATGTGAGGCACTTTGTTTTAAAACATATTATGATTTTAAACGTAAATTAAAGATATTGCATTTGAGAAGCTTCACTATTTTGCGTTGTATGCCAGCCAACATGTCATTGTTTATTTCCTGGGATAGTGTGTACTTATGGGTCGCTTCTCCATAATGTCGCTTGAGAATCGATATCATCGGGTCGTAGAACTCGTAGAATTATTTGTAAGCTGATGACATTGTTGTGGTGAAGATCGTATTTTTCATTAAGAGCGTTCTATATTAGACGAGACATCGATTCGTCGCTATATTACTTTTTCTTTCAACAACTAAAAAAATATTTGTTGAATGAAAAATAGAGCGCGCATAAAATATTTTTGCTTATACCCTGTCCATTAGGTAAACCGTTTTTTGACATTGACTTGATTGATACACGTAAGGTGTTATAATGTCTGTAAGAAGCCAAAAATAAAATAATTCAATAACATACGGCAATTTATATGTATATTTATTTTATTACGCATTTTAAAGTTAAGTTTTACGTAATCTGGAATATGTACGTTCTAAGACAGCTGTCAAAAAACGGTTAATCTAATGGAAAGTGCTACGAGGATCTTTTGGCGTTTGAATGACACTGACAGGGGCGCGATGTTTGAAAACATTTTGTGAAATTGTCACAGAAATTGTATTGACAAAACAAGATGGCGGCATCCTTTTCGATTTTTACCACGCGCCAAAAGACTCTTGTACCATTGTACTTGATGTTGTTGCCAACCAAAGCTGTCTAGCACATCTATGGCGGCAAGCTCACCTTCCCCCTTTCAGAAACACAGGCAAAAAGACCATGTACGTTAATTGAAAGTCGACCATTACGCAGGACAACCGTAACGCCACCTTTAATCCTTAAAAGCAATTCGCGCAAATTAATCGCTTTTGTTTCGACCCTCGCGACAGCCCTAATTAATAGGGATGTCCGTGCGTCGGTTATTAAGCTTGTAGAAAGGAAGTGTACGTTCAGCCTTGTAATTTTGTGTGGTTGGCAGAATTGTGAAATTAAATCTTGGAAAAAAATAAACGGTGAAATGCTAAAGGTGTTTTTATGACCTGGCTTTAAATTACGTAATGCCGTTTCGTTCATTTACGGCTGTAAGAGAGGCTGTTTTATTTCTTTTTACATTTTAACTGATGCACAAACCTGTGCGTATAGTCTCTGAACAATAGTCGTTAGGAAGGTAGAAAATACCATGATTTTTTGTAGATATAAAAAAAAGAAAGTAAACATATTTTGAACCAGACATTTTTACACATTTTATACTCGGAAGCCTGCCAAACAGCGTGACAGCATCTGTAGATACGTTGATAATGACATGTAGGTAACTTTACAAAAAAAACTAGGTCTCGTTGACAACGTACAACCGCTACAACACTGCTGTAGTTTTATTACATGTATAAATCAGTAATTCATCAATAGCGACGTAAAGTCCTCTTTCAACTCCATATTTAACAGTAACATGAGTAATATCAACCATTAGTCGAATTAAAAAACAATATTTGGCAAATTAAGAATTCTGCCATAGAGAAAAAATACAGCAAACCTTTTTCCAAAATGGAATACGAAATTGGCGCCTATTTGTTTTTTCATCCCATTTGTCTGTGAGTTGGCAGTGCCGGCACAATAATGGCGGCAATTGGCAAATTCTGCATCTGTTTCCCGCTAATTTACGCTGTATTCATTTTAAAATGTCGTAAAATAAGAACCCAATGCCGTTTATTTAAGTAATGAAATACATAGGTATGTATATAAGCAAATAAGTGCTGTATTTCGAATAAAGAAGACATTATTACACTTTAAATTAGACAAATAATGGTTTCCTTTAGTGGAGGCTTTTTTACTTGGCCCCACTTCAACTTGGAACTTAATTAGTTACTAAATATTAATATGTAAATTTTGTCCTACTCTATATGAGTAGACTATTCTATCATAAATGTCCTCCGGTTTTTTTTTTTTAAGTACAGAATGTTGGAAGCTGAGGAAAAGCATGCTTTCAATCAACGCAAACAAATAAACTCTACAACAAAACCAACTATAAACTAGCACCAATTTTCTTACTTTGTAGTTGTGCACGCTAAAAATGATTACCTACCTACCATAAACCAGTTTTTATCTCCACAGGACCAAACACAAAGTTTATACAGCCTTTTTCCCTCAGAAAAGATAATTTTCACATAAAAGTGAATGTCTGTAATAAACTCCGAGGATTTTCGGAGCCTGGGGACTTCGCATTTTTTTTACTTGTAACTTTTCGACCGCTCAAAATGATTCTTAGACTTAGAAGTTAAATAATTTAGTTAAAAACTCGAGCTATTTATAATTAAAAATACACTACGAGCTATTTGCGTTTGGATACAAATTATTGTTGCGGTAAAAGTTAGATTTGTTTTGTTAGTAGCATAGATACCTACCTACTTTATCTACCGCAAAAGTAATTGTCACTGAAATAAAAAAACTTTAAGAAAACTCGTCAATAATAATAAGCTCCATTGCGATATTTGGTATTATAAGAAATACATAGGTAGGTACCTAAGTAGTTTCCAAACAAAACATTTTGTTTGATTAAAGTATTGGGAAATGACTGAAAGCGTCAATATTTAAAAAATTAGAGGTCTTCACTTGATCTAAAAACGCTAATGTAAAATCCTAAACTTATTTATTCATCAAAGCCATCAAAATAAAACGCAACACGTTCTCTTTCAACAAAATCCGCTTACATTCAAAAGCGCATTCACGAAACATATTCTCACAGATCTGTATTACATTTCCATCATCCCACTACATTGCATTGGCATAATAAGCCGGCAGACGTTTGCACTTAAAAAAAAACAAAAGTCATTCAGTGAAAAGGGCGGGAATTTTGCGGGGAAAGCCGGGAACTACGCACAGTCATCGCGACAAGGCTCCTCTTCTCCCTACACAGTTATCGGCTTAATTTAATTGCGTAGCCCGTGCCCGTACTGCCATTTTGAATAGCTTTCCGCCACCGCTTCATTTGTTTGTGTTGTAAATGGAATTTGTTGTAAATACAGGCTACGTATAAACGCGACGCCACCATTTTGTACGAATGAATAGATGTTAAGTAGAGCCCTGGGGGATATGGCGTTGATTTGTTAAGGAAATTTCGTAAATTATATGTAATTGTGGAAATGGAAAATGGGCCGTAAATAAAATAGCAGTTAGGTACTCGGTTGCTTGTCTCTCATTTTAACAGAATATCGTACGCTCTTTACGTACCTAACGTATCTATGGCTCTTTTATTGGTTGCTTGTAAATAAATAACACGAAAATAATCAAGGTAGCTCCAAGCATTGCTATAGGATCCCACTAAAACTTTAGGGCTGATTTTTCCATCGCCAGATAATTTTATCCGAGGAATAATTTTGAATTTTTGACAGTTCTTTCATAGAAAATCTGTCAGACGTCAATTTTATTCCACGAATAAAAATTATCTGTCGATTGAAAAATCAGCCCATAGCCGAATAGCAAATTTGATTTGCTGAATGACGCGAAAATCAAAATTTGCCATTCTTTAACCTAAAAGGCAATTAGTTTGAAACTCGCTCAAACAAAAAATTGGTAAACCAGCTTTTAAGAGCTGAACCATCCCTAGTTCAATATACTTGTAGTTACATAAACATGCTAGCCTGCATCACGCCAGATTTAAAATACAAATGATTGTGCACAACGCCAACGGGCATCACACACCGTTCCCACGACTGAGTCGCACAAAATGCGATACGTGATATAATATCGGACTAGCACGGAAGTTATGTTCCGTGATTAATATTTGTATTGGTATGGTATGGATTTATTCCTGCAGTTGGATGCACACTAAGCCACTGGTTAGACAATGTGCTGCATTTTTGTCCCCAAGAAACATGAAAAATGCACGGGATTGGACATACTACCTACAGCTTATTTTTTTAAATCTCGCTACTTCCACCCTTTAATAAATGACATGATATCTTTTCGTCAAAATCATCACCAGCCTGGGCTTTTCCCAACTAAGTTGGGGTCGGCTTCCAGTCAACCGCATGCAGCTGAATACCAGTATTTTACATGGAGCGACTGCCCATCTGAACTCCACAACCCAATTACTGGGTAATACGATACCCCTTCGTAAGACTGGTTGTCAGACTTTCGGGCTTCTGTCTACCTGAAATAAATCTTTTTGTCAAAATATCTTCTGAAACACTAGGACCTAGTAAAAGCTGAGTGGTGCTTCCCTGACTGTAGGAGCCTAGTGTTTCTTTGATTTTACCAATACTTAATCACAATTTCCGAAACATAATTATTGGGTTTTTATATTCTGGAGTAGCGCCAAGCAATACCTTATTTGAAAACATCGATGACAATCGTTTCACAACGACTGCATTTGCAGTTTTCGAAGAGACCCGAGATAAAAATTCTCATTGATATGCCAGTATTGTCATTGTCACTACAATAAATGCACGACGTAAAGGCAACAAAAAGTTGCAACACGACAGATATTATTCGTAGAATGCTTGTTCACAAGCATGCTAACAATGAATAAAAAATATAAGCATTTTATGATGGCGTTGCGTGAGATGGTCTCTTCCAAATATATCTAATGTAGATAAAAAGAGTCGTTAAGGGCTTTAAATCCAATGAAAAGGTAAAAGAAGTCATTTTAATTTATTTAGGTAAGTAAATAATATTCTTAATCTTAACACTCTGATAGGCATTATGAAAACTAAACTAAACTTGAATAAGTCCAAAAAATCTTACTTATCTACAAAAAAATGTAGCAGCATGAAACAAAACGGAATTTGAAACCGAATCGAATTTCGAATTATATAACCTAACTCAACAAAACAGATACAGAAAACTCTATTTCCCGCGTTCTAATCTCCTCATAATATCAGAACAAGGCATAACTGTTATGTATCCAGCCAGCCCTCGAAATGATCCCAGTAAATTCTTAATTAAAACGGGATTGGTAGAACAAACAAATGTAAATTAAACACTCTAATGGTAAGAGTATACTCTGGGATTTATCTTTATTTATCTCAACGTGTAATAAAGCCAAGGCCTTTATTATGGCCCATTTTCCGGCGTTACGTTGCGGGGTAGTAAGTGTTTCAGATACAACGTGGCAAGACAGAAACGGAACGTGATTGTCCGCTTATAGAAAGAAAACTTATGGTGTTGGTCTATGCTGTAAGAATCTGACCGTGAAAACTTACGAGTAGGTGGCTGATTCTAGGGATTGCCACAGTTAACAGCTCACTTCACCTCAGTATTCACATTGAGATAGAGAGAACAGCCGGTCGATTCTGTAAAAATCTCACCGTGAAAACTCAAGTGAAGTGAGCTTGATGTGAGTTGTCAGTAGTGTCAATCCCTAGCATGATTTGGAATGACAGCTCACTCCACGCTCACTCACCTAAGTTTTCACGGTAAGATGGTTACAGAATCGCACTGCAGCCGGTCGAAATTAGGTGAAGTGAGCTGTCGTTCCATCTAATGACAGCTCACTTCACCCAAGTTATCACGGTGAGATTTTTACAGAATAGCACTACAGACCGGCAGTTTTTAATTTATTTTTAAAAGGAAATAAACAGTCATAGGTAACAGGTTCTAAATCTGAGTAACGTGTTTAACGAAAAAAGGAAATCCACGTGAAAACAGCCCAGCCCAAAACTCAAAAACTTTCCCTAAAGTGACGAATGAAATGAAATTCGTCGAATTTCACTGTTTTTGTTTTTACTGCCGATTGGGGTTCAGGCACTCCTCATTACAAAACGCCTGTGGGGAACCGATGAACCAAGGGCGGTTGGCAATTTAACCTTCAGCATAACTTAACAGTACCTAGCAAGTAAATCTGCATGAAAGGAACAGATATTGGTATGGTATATGTAGGTAGGTATTTATACCAATATCTGTATTTAGCTTTTCTTTGAACACACTCTCACCTAATGGTAAGCGATGATATGATGCCATCAGCCGGTGTACCTTCTTTAATTGGCTAGTTTTTGATACTTAGCCAAGTGTTTAACAAATATCTACCCTGTAGATACTTAAACCCTTGCTGTTACTACTCCCACATGACCAGAAACGATTGTCCTTTAAAGCCATACAGCAAATTGCCATTAAACAAACTTGGCCCTTAAGATTTATCACGGGCCCGGGTCCTAATAATGTCGGCGTGCTTATTATATCCGGGTAACCCGTTACGGGGATACCCTATTCGGTTAAAATGCCGATTACCCGCCTGTGGGGTACTGATAAACCACCCTGCCGTATAATGTGCACGTTAAGAAGAGCCACCCGTGCTGGGGACCGCGCTAATTAGCTTGGGTGCGGATCAGATGGTGTAAAATACTGATATTTTACCGCATTTGGTTAGATTGGAAACTGTCTCTAACACAAGGAAGTTTTGAGGGAGTAGATGCACTATCAATTTATCAAATATACATGAGAGACGACTCTGTATTGACATTCTCCCACAAGATGCTTTTAATATCGAGCTAAGTTCTAATAGAAAAGTCCATCTCGAGCATAAAATTACGAGCTAGAGCTAGAAATATGATGTCCTCCTTACCATAACATTGTGCAGAAAATGTTAGTATCAATCAAAGTGGCTTAAAAACCCAAACTCATTTTAGTGTTAAGCTATGTACGGAGTGGGTTTTCTCTACCCATCTACATAGTCCCTACTTTGAGCGTTATCACAGTTTTATGGCGTTAGCCCGCTCCCCAGCGCCCCCTCGTGGCAGTTCATGGATATAAACCGGTAGAAAAGGGAATCAAATTCAATGGCCGAACGCCGTGCTCGCTGACTACGTGACTATTGCAGTTTTCATCTGAGATTCTAACTGCGGGATCGTGGTCGTCGTGAATAAGGAGAGCATTTCTAGGCTACTTTTCATTGAATTTTCTTAAAAGTAAAAGCACATGGGAGGCATTCTTAATTATTGTTGTATCATGCCCTTAGTTGTTAAAGGGGAGGCGTAAAGGGTCCCCGAAACGATCAATTGCAATTGTCAATATTTACGTGATTGATACACAATTACACATTGATGCGAAATGGAATTGAAGCGATTGACAATATTACTTATAGCAATGTATACGATGGATGAGGATTCAATTAGTCAAACAAAGAACCTATAGTTATTTTCGTGAATGATAAAAAACCCGTTCTTAGAGGTAGGTACTCCCCATTTGATCTACGATAATATTAAACCTCCAAGATGAAAGGCACCATTATCAGCCACAACTCCAATACCCGCCGCTACCAAGATATCTAAGAGAAAAATCCAATTATAGCTTATTCCTTGCAGCCGCTACATCAATGAAGACCATACCAAGGTTCGCTTTCAATTTTAAATCTACTTCAATAAGTAGTAATATTGAAGCGAAATGGCACTTTTAGCGTGCCCTCTAAAAGCGTAATTTCGTCTGATATTGTTATCTAGTTAGCTAGAGGGTTCATAACTTTCGTATCTTTGAAGTTGACCCTTAGGGCAAACTGGATTTCAATTGTAAGTATGATTTCGTTGTCACCTCTACCGGGCCCTTCGCGTAAAACAGGCGTGATATTATTTTTATACTAATTTCGTTAAACAGTCGCATCTTGTAGCAAATTTGTTTTTAGCACCAATGCCTGCTGTTGTACTATAGGCTATTTTCCTAAAAAAATCTAATTAGACCGTCAGTTAGATTATCAAAAAATATTGAACCCGTATTTTTTCTTTTGTCTATTATATAAAGCATGAAGAAGATATTGACCGTTAAAGTTCCGCGTGACGTCACTTGCTTGCTACCCTTTTGCAAGCAAGTGACGTCACGACCCCCCACTCCCAAATTTTGACGCCCTTTATCTTTATCATTTTTTGTTTGATTGACAAAAGAAAAAATACGTGTCCATTATTTTTCGATAATTTAACTGACGGACTAAATCTAATTATTATTTTTTTACCCAGGAAACTACTCTACTTATTCTGTAAAAATTTCACCGTGAAAACTTAGGTGAAGTGAGCTGTCATATGCTAGGGATTAACCTATCATTACATTTACAATCATAATCGAAAAATTGCAAAAAAAAAAAAAAAACATCTGTTTTGCTGTTTTATTTAAAACAACCTCTAAATAATAGCATTGAAATAATGTAAAATGATAATGAATGATAAAAAATATGATTAAAATCTCGATTATGATTGTAAATGTAGGTGTTTAGTCTATCCCTAGCATCAGTGGGATGACACTAACTTTCACGGTGAGATTTTTACAGAATCGACTTATTTATCTTTTGACGAGGAAGTTCGTTTTTATGCCTAAAATAGTGTGTAGTAAGGAAATTTCTTGAAAGACCTTCATTATAACATCACCGAACAAACTGTTACTCCAAAATATAAGAACAATTTCCAAACACCAGCACACAGTCAAACAATAATGAACGTGGAGCTGACCATTAATTATCTGGTAACATACACCGAGTTACTAACCACAGACCGCGGGGCCACCGCCGCGCCGCGGCCGCGAATTTACAATGCGGACACTAGCTGGGTTGCTCTTACTGGGTATCAGGTATTCAGCTGGACAAGTTGGGCTCTGGGCTTACTGAATTTTGAAAACAAAATTGTAATTTATTTTAGAGTTACAAAGGTCTAAAATTATCCCACGGGAACGTACTGCCGGGATAAAAAGTATCCTATGTGTTAATCCAAGTTATAAAATATCTAAATCAGTTCAGTAATTTTTGCGTGAAAGAGTAACAAACATCCATCCATTCATCCTCACCAACTTTCGCATTTATAATATTAATAGGAAGTATGTAGGATTCCTAGCATCAGCCGGAAAGGCAACGCACGTCACGCTCACTTCACATAAGTTTCATACAAATCATTCATCACAGCCATAGATATGTCGGAGAAGGTATGTCTGTCTCTCGTTAACATCAGGCATATTTTAATTACTGTGGGCGTACCATGGGTAGTGTTGGTTATAGCACAATAGAAAAACGGTTTGCAGTTCAAGTCAGATTACAATTTACGAACAAGTTAGTCACACTAGCGAATCACACACTGTAGGTAGGTACCCAACTCAACGATACGGAACGCAGACAGTTTCTAACACATGTCCGTACCATGTTCAATGTTTCGATGATCCCGAGAGCTCTACTCACACCGTTCTTGTAGCTGTAGCTCTCGTCCACCTCCACGAACTCAGGCTAGACTCTGTTTAGCGCCACGAGATGGTGCTAGCGTTCCGAATAGTCAAACGAATGACTCCGACAGATATATAATCATAACAAACGGGTCGGTTAAGTGATGTCAGCATTAAATCATTAGGATACAGGTGGGCGTTCTGTCCATCCGTCTAGTCATAATCCCTTTGTCGTTTTCGACATAACCTAAGTAAATAGGGCTTACCCTATTTACTTCGGTTTACTTAGGTGATGAGGGTGGGTCTACATTACGAAACAGCTTACTGTTTCGTAATGTAGACCCACCCTCACCCTTGGGTAATATTAATTTTTAAAAAAAACATAATAAAGGTTAAGTTCAGTGGCATTCGAATATTGAAAATTACCAACTCACGCATGTGGAATACATAAATTGTGTAGCGTAGGTAAATATGAAGTTACAGACAAATATTTTATTGCCTGATTTGGCTTGCACAGTGAAAGAATACTCTTTGGCATGCACTCGAATACTTGTACAAATCACTTAGGATAAAATATTAAAAATGACAATGTTGCAACCCACAAATAATATTTAGTTATACATATAGACCATTATTGTGTATGCTTACAACTTACAGAACACAACCTCTTCGACTATCAGAACTTTCAGACAGACAACCAACATAAAAAACGAAATTCGAATTCAATTTTATTCCTTTCGACGAATTCCCTAACTTTCTCAACAATACTACTACATCTCAAACAAAATTTCAGTCTAACAAAAATTTAATCTAAAAGCTCCCATGGATATGCTAATCTTCTTTTATTACGAAAAAGAAGCAAACTTTCTGCACAATGTTTTATTTTGTTATGCTTATTTTCGACGGGTGCCATGGCGCCGAAACGTAATGGCGCGCAAGTGAATTATGGCGGGAAAGTATCGTCGAGATATTGTGAGAGAATATGGCTTAGGTACTTATTTAACTGGATAGATATTATGGTTGCGAATAAATTCAATTTTGGAGGGATATGTTGTTTTTTTTTTTTGAGAAATAGGATTAAGCTCGATCCGGGGTCGAATGTGTGTTGAAAACAAAAGATAAACACGTTGCATTATTTATAGTATTTCTGCGCTCTATACTAGGTACCTATACTCTTTTAAAAATCTAAAATACACTAGGTATCATTGAGCAGATTTTAGTATTATTTATAATAATAACTCAAAGTGTTACTTAATAATCCAAAGCCTGATCTCGAGAAATCCCAGACAGAACGTTTACTACCTAGAATACGTGGGTTTAGGTATATTACTTGGAAGGTTTCGAGTTTCCAAAGATTGTAACTAATCAAAGGTCTGATAGGTATAAGGGGCTCGAAATCAATATCGACATAATCTAGCAATAACAGAGTAGGTATCATGCTTCTTCTGCGGGTAATTGTGTAACACACTAACAGTATCTAGCAATGGCTTTCATTTTGACAGTTCAACAACATTCATTGCGTTATTTGCTTGGCTAAGCTGACAATTTTTTTGAACCTATGAAGCAATGGATTAGCAATATCCTTCAAAATGATTCAGATTGTGATTGACAGTGTGTTACGCAATTAGGGTGCTAACCTGCAAATCTATTACATTTTGGCCAGTTTAAAAACCGTGTCAGACAGTCCGCATTCTGTCTTCACTCCATAACTTGAAGATCAAGTAGATAAGCCGGCCTCGTCAAGAAGTCGTTTGTCTGCCTGTTCTGACAAACTTTTTACATTAAACTCAAGCGCAACAGCAGTTACAGTCATCAAGACTTTAGTTCCAACCGCGTGTTATACCTAAATGTGTTTTGTTTTAAAATATTGCTTTCTGTGGGAACTTTGAGAGCCAGGATATATTAATGTGGTCATGAAATATTATGGAGCTTGCCTTTCAACGAGTATGTAGATCTCTTATTGAAAATCTAAACCCGTTTGACGTTTCTAGTGGGGAGTTTGTTGCGCCACTTCTTTTTCCTAGCTAAGCACTAGGAAGTGGTGAAGCGGGCGTTTTGGTGGACTGAGTTATGCAATTTTGACGTTCGCTAAGTTCTGGTTCTCAGCCTCATTTAAATAAATAACTTTTGATTTTGTAGCGATACATAAACACATTTTAGCTGTTATAGGTTGCAATGGATGCATTGCAGCCTTTTATTATACAGCTACAAGCCTTTTATCAAACTTCGAGGCAAGAGCCATAGTGATAATAGTACCGATGATATTCAGCGATCGTAAAGTTTATAAAACCACAATTCATTCTCTTTGGAAAAATTTAAAGTTTTGAGAAAATCATAGTTATAGTCGATGAATGAAAGGAATTGGTGTAGACAGCATTCTCTGGTAAAAAAATTTAGTGTTCCCTCTTCCCCTTTCACTGTCGTTTTCGTCACCGGCGAGAAGACAAGGTAAAATCTATTCATCAATATAAAATAGCCACTTACCACCACCCCCTGTCGTCATAATAATAATGATCAAAGTTATATGCTCGTAAAAAAGTTGATAATGTGATCGTTAACTGCGTCCTGCTGACATGACAACGTAGAAGTAGGTTTATCGTCTTCCGTAATATAACTAACTCTATTTATTAGTTTTACTAGTTTCTTCCCGCGACTTTGTCCGCGTGAAATGTCTTGTCCCGCGACCCACCCCGTCGCGTCGCATCGCCTGCCCACGTTATTACGAGCCTGTCGTTTTGCCAAAATTATTTTGACAAAATTTCATTATCCAAACAAATTTTAGCAATATTTTATATCTACCAATGCAATAGGTATTTGGAATGATTTTAGTTCGCACATTTTCATGTGGTAAAATTTTTACTCGGCAGAATATTACCAAGGATAATTTTATTAAGGCTTTTGGTCTTTAATCAAATGATTTATTACAGCAAACAATCTTTAGACAGTAAACATTTAGGCAAATGAGTTGTTTTGAAAAAAAATATAAAGACAAAAATAAGATTTTTTGGGAATTATATAATTAAAAAATGCACTTTTATTTGATGTCATTTGCGTACTTCTTTGTAAGTTTATGTGCTTGCATTTTGTCTGAAACAAGTCAATTGGCCAATTATCACCTCCCAAACAATTTTTCGCTTAATTTCATTTGCCAAATTATTACATATCAAATAAACTCTTCACAAATAATTGTAACGCAAACCTAATGTTTAGCAAGTGAACGTCTTGCTTACCAACTAGTACTTCCGACGTTCCGGAGATTAACGCGTTCAAACTAACAAACTCTTTAGCTTTTTAAATAGTATAGATAGAAGATATAGATTAGTTAAGCTATTGAATGTGCATTTAGGTCGTAACTCTGTTTATTTATATGCGACAAATACTTAGTTTTGTGAAATTACAGGAGAATAATGAACTTAACTTTAAAGTTGGCAACACATCGGAAATCGGCCCCTTTGTTAATTTGGTAGTAAATTAGTTTTTGCGCGGAAACGGCGGCTATTCAAACTTGTATCATTCGAAGATCGGAGGAAAATTTGTAGCGTCCATATAATACAGAACGTTGCCTATACAGATACGCTGACATATCTTAAGCGATATGGTTAGGTATGGGCGAGGTTTTTGGCCCAACACACGGCTTGTGATACCATATGGACGAAGTTGCCGTACATACTTAGGAAAAATGGGAATACTCGAAACGATACGCTTGATCTGGGTACGTCATCATGAAGAAGATACCAGTGTGGACAAGACCTTAGGTGGGCGATCGGACGATCTATCATCAATTCAGCAGCTATTAAAATGAAAACATTTCTTCATCCTAGCATTTTCCCCACGATACAAACCAATACAGACTTACCTGCCTATATTTTAATCAATATCGTCAATCCCGGTATATCCCGGGATTTGTCCACCAGGCACAACACTATAGCATAAAGTTGTGTCGTAAAAAAGCAATTTGATCGTTCCCGCCTCCGCTTACAGTGCCAGTGAGTGTAATTTATTGTTTCGCCAACTAACTTGATATTTGCGTGAATGCTACCATTTATATACAGGCGCTGGCACTTATTTTCACCCTCTTCCACCCTCAGTCCCTGAGTGATGCGTGACGATACGGAACTGACCTTAGGCGGGTTTTTTATGTTATTTGTCGACAAATTCGCCTGACCAGAAGTGATCACTCAAGCAAACTGGAGTGATACCTATATGGCGGCATCTACATCGTCACATGCGAACTACGCATCATATTGACGTCACACACAATCCTGCAACGCGCAAGCGAAGTTTACCGCATAACTAGCATCTAGCATATATACAATATTCCGACATTAGTCGTCGGGCAGTAGCCCACCAGACACAACACCCTTTTGGTCGGAGGATCCTTCCGTTTCTATGGAGGATGAGTGAACTTTATATCCTATTCCTCATACCTCTATTCAGCTCTATACCTACAGGATCTTTTGGCGTCTGAAAGACATTGACTTGAGGTGTCGCTGGGTAAACATAATTGAAACATTTGTGAAATAAGAAACCGTATTGAAAAAAAACAAAATGGCGGCGTTAGTTCCGATTTTGGCCACGCACCAAAAGATCCTCGTACCCTTGCATATTTGCATTATCAGACGCATCTTACGAACGTAGATTGTGCTGTTATGCCAGAGACAACGCTGAAATCGCTCAAGTGTCCATCGTTGTGATCTGCGATAATCCCATCAGAAATTCGTATTTCGAAAAACGGCGGTCTTGTCGTTAGGATGACGAAACAAAAACGTCTTATCTTGAGGAAAAAGCAAAACAGGCTAAGATTTCCTTTAATCCTAGATCAAGAATGTACAACCAGCAATCTCGTCCTAATCCGTATTCATTGCACCCAACTCAGTCCGGGATTTACTAACACAATCCCGCACTGGGTCGGAACTCGAGAATAACAATTTATTTATGTATGTTACAATCAAGTTTCTTGCGAGACCGGCGGGAGCTTGCCTCGCACTGTTTTCTCGAGTGATTTATATATTGCCTTTTTTTCCTTAATATTGGGGAGAAATTCAAGGTTCCCGTATACATTATCGATAGTGATGATGGTATGCTCCAAAAGCGTCTAGAGGACTCCTACGATAACATTAATTAATGTTCGATACGCCCAAGATATATTCTCCGCAAGTTTAATGGTAATTCCGCCAGACTCGCATGTCTGTCTGCAGTAAAGAGCACTCATCTAAGAAAGAAGGTAAAATTTATCATGTAGAGTTGCGAACTTGCGATCCTTCTTTCAAATCGCCACGGATTATGTGTGAATACCTTTTTTTAAACCTATTTTACAACTTTTAGACCTATTTTACAACATAAGGACAAGATAAGGAAATTATCTTGTGCCTTCTCCGGCCAAACGGTGAAGTTCCCAAATCGACACGCCAGCGTTTCTTAGGCCTGCGAAACGACGTCGTCGTCCTCGTCACCGCGTGTGGTGACGAGGACGACGCTCATCTTCAGGCACCCACTGTGTGACGATCCTGGTCCATCTGCTTTGATGCATCCTATACGTATGGCCCGCCCAATCCCATTTCAGCCTCGCAGACTTATCACCAACATCAGTGATGGCTGTCTTGGAGCGTATTATAGTAACAGCTCTTGCTGTTGTGAAAGTATAGCAACTTATAAAGGTGTATGGGGCTGTTTCAAAGCCTCGAGCGTTCTGACTTGCGTCAAGGCAACGCGCGCGCTTCTCCTGTTTCCGTACTTTCCGTCGTCTCCGCGCGACGTGTCGCGCGCATGCTCTAAACCACTTCTTCCGTTTTCTCCTCAGTCGCAAGTCGCATGTCGCTTGAGAGTATAGCTCTAGACCACAAGCTAGCGGGGCTTACTGCCACTCATGGATGCTACTTTATAGCTCCCATATAAATAACGCCAGAACGAAACGTTGTATTATTTATTGGTCTCACCCTTCGATGCTATGAAGACGTCATATCTTATTTTAACGATGGAATGAAACTTTTATGGGCCATGAATACTGAAAGGGAATAAATTCGAAGGCGTTATCGTAAATAAATTACCTTTTATTTAGGTGCTTAGCAGTAGTAAAGTAAATCATAATTTGGATACAGTACGGTAATTAATAATTTATTAATTAAATTCTATGAGTAGGTGCAGACGCCAGCAGATCAAGCTACTACAATCTGTCAAATTTCTTAAATAGATTTTCAACTTTATTGCTAAATTATTAGGGATCAAGGTTGATTGGGAAAATTTGACAGTTTCGGGTAGCTTGACCTGCTGTCGTCTGTACTTCACAGCTGGGTACTAATGATAGCTTTAGGGAAGACAAATAAAACACGCTTCACTAAAATGTTTGCACTGGGCCTGCGGGGTAATTGCGTAACACACTAACAGTAGGAATGACTTTCATTTTGACAGTTCAATAACATTCATTGCGCTATTTACGTTGTTGAGCAGACAAATTTTTCTAACATATGGAGCAATGAATTATTATTAATTATTGTGATTGATAATGTGGTACGTAATTAAGGTGCTGCTTAGTTGTTCAAAGAGCCATGAAATATTAATTTGATGCTGCCGTAAGTTGTTTGGATCCGATAAAATATAACGTTATTTTTAAGGCATGATATATCTCAGGAGACCCAGCAAAAAACAGGGGTCTGTAGGCCGAACTCTTGTTGTGTCTTGTTGTGAACTCTGTTTGGACGAAAAATGGTTTTGAAATCGACCGTTTCGGATTCTTTTTTCATCGAGCAAATCACAATTTGTCGTGTTTCTAACCGTTAATTTCCCTCAAACAAACAACAAGGATGTTTGATTTTTCAGGACCTAAGCACACTAATTTGACCATTTAAAATTGATTCTAAAACAGGCAAATTCGGATAACCCCCAGTCCGATAAGTAAATCATGTAATACGTTGCGTATCACACGTCCACTTCCATTGAAATGGCAATACCACATCATAGCCACATAACAAACCGAATGCTTCAAATGCCATCTCTCTCTTTTCAGGAGTGAACAGTCCTTCAACCGCATAGTACAGTCAGTGTCCTCTGTGGGTGCCCTCTCCGTACCCTGGTCAGCGACAGACGCGCGCCTGACCATGCCGGCAGCACTCGGTGTCGCTGGCATACCAGCCCTGGTCATCACGGACGGGACTGGGAAGATCCTCACTGCGAATGGGAGGCAACATTTGTCGGCTGATCCTCTTGGCTTCGTAAGTAATTAGTATCTTATTGGATGGACTGGACTAGACGGTAGAGGCGGATGGTGTGATGCAACTTGGAAGTGGCCTATGTCCAGCAGTGAGCTGAGATAGACTGAGTCGACAGCCTGAGAAAAACTTCTATTGTGGGGAACGTTTTTCGCCAAAAGTTCCTTTTGACGTTTTTCTCATTCTCCGTCAGTCCGTCCGGGGACTTTGTGTGTCTCTTACGCAAAAAATCCAAATGAGATCGCCCTGAGCACTTGAGGAGTCAGGGATCCGGTGGGTATCTACTGTAAAATGATCTAGTATCCTTTGTTGGAAGCCGCTTTGGACTTCCCGAATATCTTCACATATAGCTGGTAAAATGACTCTTTGTATTTTCTTTGAACTAACCTTATTCTTCTATGTCGCCAGAACTTCCCATGGGCGCAGCGGCCGGTGTCGGTACTGACTGAGCAAGCGCTCCTGAAGATGGCGCGACACCCAGCAGTCGTCTTATTTATCGGTAAGATTTAAATGTTATACTAGAATACTTCATTCAGCTTAGACTGGCCGTCGGTCAATTATGGACCTTGCTAACTAACAGGCCGGCTGTGTCCTAACAACGTCATAGCGATACGATTACAAGACCAACATTAAAACTTTTTATTTTAAAGCAGCTTCTGCCGACGACTTCATCCGCATAAAATAGTTTGTTTCCCCCCACTCCTTCGCATGGCATCATCTGCCCGCGCTATCACTTCGTTTTCGCTAAGCGTTCTTTCTGACTTTTTTTCATTTTGATCGGCTCCTAAAGGTCATAGCGCGATGTCAATTAACCTATAGCCTTCCTCAAGAATTTGGGCTATCAAATGCAAAAATATTTTTTCAAATCCAACCGTAAGTTCCCGAGATTAGCGCGTTCAAACCAACTCTTCAGCTTTAGTATAGATCAGATGCATATAGGTGGTTACATTTATTTATAGTTAACCTTGGAACTTAATATAAAATCTGAAAGCCTATTGTTTTTTCTCAGAACCTATTGCACTAATCTAAATATGTAAAAATGAAACCCTATTTCCCTTGGTCACGCCATAACTTGAGAACGACTTTACCAATTTCATCCATCTTTTTTTTTTTTAAGTTTTCTAATTCTTTGTAGAAGATTCTTAAGCACATAAGAGAAAAAAAAAATAAGAATGTTGCTTCACGCGGACGAAGTCGCGGGCAGAAGCTAGTAACTCATAAAATAATCACATTCTTTTCTCCTTGCCAGATGACGAAGACTCAGAAATAGAATTCGCCGAGTCCGTGATAACACCTTCAGCGGAGTCCTACTACGATGAGTGCAGCATCCAGTTCCCTGGTTTCTGTCCCTACCAGAACTCCTCGGACGACGAGACCATGGACTTTGACTACCCGACGTCTCGGCACTCCAGGATGAAGAAGAAGCCTTTCAAACACGTCATGTTTTACATTGGCATCGATGGCACAGACAGCGCAGATATGCTAAGGGAACATATAGGGCTGGATGACGCGGTCCCCTTGCTTACCTCGATAGATTTCCCCAAACAGCGCATGGTGACCATGAAGAATGGTGATGAGATTACCACGGACTCAGTCCAGAATTTCGTTGATGCTTACTTGAGCGGCAATGCTGATTTTAAGCCGTTGAAGCCGTATAGTGAGAAGTGTTAGTTACCGTCGGTTTTTGATGGAATGATGCGACTTGGACTGGGTCAAATAGGTGTATACATCCGGCCCAGAAAGAATGTATGGACTAGCGAAACTATAGCCATTTGAAATAAGAATTTTCGATCCAAACAACCCTAGACCTTAATCGCAATTTATCCAACTATCAAACCTTTCATTTGTTTGGCTGACCCTGTAAAACAAACATTTAATCCACAACCATTCGACAGGCTATCGTATCGAAAATGACACATTTCGACAACCAACGATTTGCTTTGAAGAATAGCGGTCGTCTATTTGATTTAAACTGACAATTATTTTCGGGTTTTAGACTTGTGAACAGCGTTTGGAGGACTCCTACGATAACATTGATTGATGTTCGATACGGTACGGAAACCTATCAAGTGGTTGTGAATAGCTATTCTACTGAAATAATCATATTTGAAATAAAAAAAAACAAGGAACGTTACTAATTGGTTTGTCAAAAACTGTCAACTAACCAGACCAACCTATTCTAGATTATTCTAAATACATAGGTACCTATACCTAGACCTACAACCAATATGTCCTATAATAATGCAGCAGGAAAGAAGTACTTACAAACCCCCTTTTCTGAGATATCGTAATGTGTGAGGAGTACCCGATAAATGCAGCTGTGACGCTGTGTACGTCATACATAGCCTGCGTAGTGTTATTCTTTCGTTTTATGACATAACATTTTGCAATTCACTGAAGGCCTAGTCTATACTCTTGTCACCACTTCAAGTCGCATTTGAGAACGTTAGTTTGAACCTAGCCTTACATTTGTTATTCCAGTATTATTTCAATAGTTGTCTCCTTTAGAATTCATTGTAAAAATTGTTTTCATGAAAACTCAGTAGTGATTAGTAAGTAGGTACGTAATTATGTATTGTTTTAGTATAATTAGTAAGTAATTTGTATGAACTGTAGACAAAACCTCATACATTTTTGTATGGGTGTTTAAATTGAAAACATTGTTAAAACAAAACACTGCCTAAATTAAATAAACCATGCAATTTATTGAAAGGAGCAAAGTATTCTTAGTATTCTGGGCACACTGTATGTTTCACTGATGGCCGCCCATGCGCCACGTAAGGCCACGTTGGCCCTTCGGCTGAGATTGTGTGGTCGTCTCCAATGAAAACGATTTTATAATTAAAAAAATGTGGAAAGATCCGCTCAACTTTTACAAAAATAAATAATGTAGACACATTTCTAACTTGTTCTGATTTTTACCTAATAAAATTAAAAGAAATAAAACATAAAATCTAAAGCAACGTTTATTGTTTCATTTACTTAGATTGACTATGCTTATTTTCACCTCCTTTTTCTGATGCGGTTTCTGATACCGAAGTTGGCAAAATGTCAAATATGTTAATTTTACCTATTCAAAGGGGATCAAAACTCTCACTTGCTCACTTCAGTTGTCGCTGCTATTCAGCGTCCATGAATTTGACAGTTAGCTATCACTATCCATCCTTAAATGTTTGGTAATCAAGCGACTTCTTTTACGCATAATTATTTAATATACCCCGTACCCGTATTTTTGCAGTCAACAGCTGCGCGGGCAGCAGCTGTTGACTGCAAAAATACGGGGAAAGATGTATTTGCCAAAGATGTTAAAAGATGAAAATGTTGGGAGAAAGCTCTCCGAAAACAAATTGGACATTTGATATTTGATAGACTGTGTGCCTTTTTAAACCTGAAGACTTTTATGGGAGTAGTTCATACAGGTGATGCTCCCAAGAGAACTAAGTCCGTTTTCATTACCTGCAAAAGGCACTTTTGTTGTGATATTACGTAAATTATAGTAGAGGTGTGTGTGTGTTTATATTATCATATTAGATCAGTGTTTGTTAGAATGAATCCTCAAGTTGGTTTTAAATTCCAATCAGGTTTTTCCTGTCGTACGCCTACAGTCTTCACCAAAAAAATAACCTTCAAGTAACCAAACACAAGATAACCTATAAGTTATAAAAAATTCATAATTAATTGTACATACTTTCTACTAAAGCTGCTTATTTACCAGCGGTAGACGCTTCGCTTTTTCTTAACTCATCTTTTAATAGTGTAGCACTATTAAAAGATGAGTTAAGGAAAAGCGAGTTAAGGAAAATTCCTAGTCTCATACATACATTTATCTTGTTTTTGTTGCTATCGACACAAAAGTGAACATAAACAAAACAATGACGGCTTGTAGGCATTGAACGGTGCTGCCACCTAAGACAAGCTTTCAGTTTTTAACCCCATCACTAGACTAGAAGTTAGTGGTGATTAAAGTTGTGCGTTACCAATAAACTAGTACCAAACTCAGCTTCATTCATTATTTCAACATCTATTCGTAATCCCAAAGAATAACAATGATAATCTTAAATCAATATTTAATATTATTTTCCATTACCAAAAGCTTATTTATCATTCAATGTCGACCATTGTTTACCATCATTCACCATCATTCCATTTGGTTTAGCTTTATCATTAGGTCTATTAAAAGCACCATTTAATGAATTCTTGGGTACAACCTATTTATAATACTATATTTCGCAAACTGCTCTAAGATTTTATTTTATTTGTATGTACCTACTTTCTGAAAATAATCCATTACTGTCAGAGTGAGCCTACATAGAATAAATGTAACAGTAATACTACGGCAAAAAGCCTGGGTTTCGATTTCCAGATTATGCTTGCTTTCCAGTTTCATAAAAAAAAACATTGAAATTGACGCCAAAACCATAGCCGCCATTATTGTGAAATAAATTTTTCAAAATAAATTTCACGTGCTACTAAACGAACGCGGCTCTTAATTACCAGTTAAATTAGTAAGAAATCTATAAATCATGGCTGACAACGACGATCTTCTGGACTACGAAGACGAGGAGCAGGCAGATCAGCAAACCACTGACGGGGCGCCAGAAGCGGCGCCAAAGAAAGAGGTTAAGGGATCCTACGTATCTATTCACAGTTCTGGCTTTAGAGATTTCCTGTTAAAGCCCGAGATATTGCGCGCCATCGTCGACTGCGGTTTTGAGCATCCATCAGAAGTGCAACATGAATGTATTCCGCAAGCTGTTCTCGGTATGGATATCCTGTGTCAAGCAAAGTCCGGCATGGGAAAAACCGCTGTTTTCGTGTTGGCGACACTACAGCAGCTGGAGCCCTCGGAAAACCACGTCTACGTTCTCGTAATGTGCCACACCAGAGAATTGGCTTTCCAGATTAGCAAGGAATACGAGCGTTTCTCAAAATACATGGCCGGCGTCAGAGTATCTGTGTTTTTCGGTGGAATGCCCGTACAGAAGGACGAGGAGGTCCTCAAAACTGCATGCCCACATATCGTCGTCGGCACCCCCGGCAGGATTTTGGCGTTAGTCAACAGTAAGAAGCTGAATCTTAAGCATTTGAAGCACTTCATACTCGACGAATGTGACAAGATGCTTGAATCTCTAGACATGAGACGCGACGTCCAGGAGATATTCAGAAACACCCCTCATGGTAAGCAAGTGATGATGTTTTCCGCCACCTTGAGCAAAGAGATCAGACCGGTGTGCAAGAAGTTTATGCAGGACCCTATGGAAGTGTATGTGGATGATGAAGCCAAGCTGACACTGCATGGGTTGCAGCAGCACTATGTTAAACTTAAGGAGAATGAGAAGAATAAGAAGCTGTTTGAGCTACTTGACGTACTGGAGTTCAACCAAGTTGTTATATTTGTGAAGTCTGTCCAACGCTGCATAGCTTTAGCTCAACTGCTAACAGACCAAAACTTCCCTGCTATCGGTATACATAGGAACATGACTCAAGATGAGCGTCTTTCGCGTTACCAGCAGTTCAAGGAGTTCCAGAAGAGAATTCTAGTTGCCACCAACTTGTTTGGAAGAGGAATGGATATTGAAAGAGTGAATATTGTATTCAACTATGATATGCCTGAAGATTCAGACACATACCTGCATCGTGTGGCTCGTGCCGGCCGTTTCGGTACTAAAGGCTTAGCTATAACAATGGTATCTGATGAGAATGATGCCAAAATCCTTAACGAAGTTCAAGACCGCTTTGATGTCAACATCACGGAGCTTCCAGAAGAAATTGAACTGTCAACTTATATAGAAGGCCGATAAATTACTAGATTATTCCATTCCTTTTTACTAGTGTTCGAACTTTTTGAATGCCGTGCAACCTACTTGAACTTTGACTTAGAATTATGGTACAGAATCCAGAGCATTATTTGATTTACAATTCATATAAATGATTATATCATGCAGGTACATATATTTTTTGACATGGTAACATGCCAGGCATTCAGAAAGTACCGTTTTGTCAACACAAGTGTGTTTCAAATTATTTGACTAAGAAAATGTTCACTTTTCTGGGATGTAGTGTTTTGTGTGGTTTGTTTGAACACAGATTGCTCCTATCCAGATGATAAAGTAACTCTAGGTTAAAGATTAATTAAAGTAACATTTGATATTGTGATAAATTGGCTTTTATTTTTTTTTTACTAATATTTTTTCACACCAGAGAAAATTCATTAAAATATTGATCAAGTGGGTGTAATCAGGAACTGATATAATTGATTTAGTTGATGAAGCGTAAGACGCATTCGAGAACCCAAAGAGAGCGCTCATGCACTGTTTAGACTGCGCAAAAGATGCACAAAAACTCCCTTCTGCATGCAAGACCCATAGCATTGCAATGAAAGTTTTATTAGCATCATACCTACTGCTGCCTAGAGATGTTATATTAGGGTCATTTTTAGGTAATCCTAATATTGAATATTAATAAATATTAATTGTTAACGCATATTATGATATCATACCTATTACTGGATATTAGTCAAATATTAGTGAACAGATTCATTATAGCTAGTATAGCTACTCGAATCTAATATGCATATCTGCGTAATATCGGTAATAGTCTCCATATTAATTAATATGAAATACGAGATTCTGCACGTTTATTATTCGCGTATGCCTATTATAGAAGTGAAACTGTGATTATATTTTCCTTGGACCAAAACCTCCAACAAAAATAAATTAAATATCAACCCAATCACTAAACACTAGCAAAATAATGAATAGTTATTACTATTTATTAGTTATCAATCACTGCGTGCAGCAATAATATGGAGTCGCTGTGAGCTTTGGTCACTAGTCACCATAGGGCGCTATCAGTCGCCTCGCTATTACGCGTCCCTATTATTTGACTAATACCTGGTAACCTATTATTCTATATTCGCATATCCTATTATGAATATACATGGCTTGTATTATGATACCTGTACCTATTACGAATATATTAGTCACACCTCTACTGCTGCCTTTACCATCCAACTCTTGTTAATTTTAATTCTACTTACTCAATACGATGCCGCTTCCATTACCTACGAGTCTGAACTTGATCTTATAAACCATGCTCTACTTTTTTTTACACCTACTTACGATGCAGAATAAAGCGGCGTAAACATAAATTACGTGCAGTGCATGTATTTCCTGACAAGAATACGACTCGCGTAATTACATACTGCGATTTTCTTTCTCCCAATGTTAGCCTGCATCATCCCACTGCTGGGCAAAGGCCTCTCCACGTGACTTCCAGGGCTAAAGTGGACCACTGGTCGTTTGTTTTGTCCAGCTCGTCCTGCCATCTTCTACGGGGTCAGCCGGCTCCACGTGGTGGTTATTTTGGCCCACAGCATACCTAAAAATCGTTTTGTTTGTAACAGGGTTGAATATGAAACAAGCAACCACCATCGATGGGAATAATCAGTGATGCATTGCCAACAGTGCCACGGTGCGGTACCATCAATCTAATCTCAAATCGACGACCGTAGATAGGTACCGGAAAAACAATGCACAATAGGGTAGTTGCCTGGGTAAAAAAAAAAATTATATTTAGTCCGTCAGTTAGATTAGCGAAAAATAATGGACACGTATTTTTTCTTTTGTCAAACAAACAAAAAATGACAAAGATAAAGCGCGTCAAAATTTGGGAGTGGGGGGTCATGACGTCACTTGCTTGCAAAAGTGTCGCAAGCAAGTGAAGTAACGCGGGGGCGATATCTTCATCATTTTTTGTATAATTGATAAAAGAAAAAATATAAGTAGGTTCAATATTTTTTGATAATCTAACTGACGGAATAATTAGATTTTTTTAGGAAAATAGCCTATTCGAACCGAGGAAGAAACAGCTGTCGTGGTGGTATTGTTATTGTTTAATTTCTAAACAAGAGTAGAACCGGTAGCGGAGCTCTAACACACGGACACCTACATTGTAATAATAACATCACGGCTGTATCCCCCAGTGGGATAAGTAGAGGTAGAACGAGAAGATTTATACTATGATTGAATAGTGTTTGTCTTTTTGTCATGGAATCGAATCTTTAGTCCTAGCGTTATGTAGGTATCTCTCTGTATTATAAAAAAATAAAAAGATTTAAGTTATAAATTAGACATTTTGTTTGGCCTGCCAAAACTACCTACATATCCGAAGTTTTCGAAGTGATGGAATAATAAATAAAAGAATTTGAATAAAAAAATGTTACGATGTAGGTACCTACAATTCGTTAGCGGTATTATGTCTGTCCTCGACAATTCAAAAGTGCCTGTAATTGGTATGGTTTAAGTCCCGTGTAATTAGGAGCTAGCCAACTGCCTACGTAATGCTTAGTGTAGGTATAAGTAGTTTGAATGTTTTGTAAAAAAACTTGCAGGTCACCACGGTCAATCAAGGACATTGGTCTTGCTCTATCAACCAAAATATAAATAAAACAGAGTCGCTATTAAATAATATAAAAAATATTTATTCTTATTTTACAAAACATCGGTAACAAATACATTATCACGGATAATCTATGTACATTATAAACACAATAATTGTGCAATAACTTCCTCGTATGGTTTCAAGTTCTGAAAGCCGGTATAAACAATGACGTGACACTTTTAACAAATACTTGAATGGATCGCTTCGTATCGCACGACAGGTAACGAAATACAATAGTAGAAATTATAGACATAATGAAAAGATTGACGAGAATACAATGATGTTTACGATTAGCTAAGCGTTAGCACTATTAATTTGTGCCTTTACAAACTGTCGTGCAATTATTTAGGTAGATAGAAGATAGAGGTGTGTTTTTATAGATAGATCGAATACCTATTGTATTCTATCTAAGTATCTATAAAAACACGCCTGATGACAGTGAATTGTTCTTTGTACATAAGGTAATAAATGTAACTTATATGGATACGCAATCATGCATTTTTGCCGCCTTTGTATGAAAACAGAAAGACCAAATGAATTGGGGACAGTCCCTAAAAATGTTGTGTTCTAGATGCACAATTTATGTGTAATGTATGTTTGAATTTAAACTTAACATGATATGACATAAGTACCAGTATCCTTTTACCATCAGATCCTAGCGAGGTAGCTTGTCAATGGTGCATGTAACATGAGCATTTAAAAAGGTGTGGTGGCAAAAATCAGCCCAGTTTAATTGTTATGAGGAGTTTACACAGTTGCCAAATTTATGCATGTTACATTTACATGATTAACAAGTACCTACTCTAATAAATCCTTAACAATACTCAATTTAACCCCAAGTAGACAGCCTTATTGGGGCCATCAAAAGTTTTCTCATGAGTAAACCGGGTGATCAGATCCAGTGCCCATTTGGGCTGGTCTCCAGGCACCATGTGTCCAGCATTCCTCACCAAGATCTCCACTAGTTTGCCAGCCTGTTTCACATAGCCTGCTACCTCGCCATCCACCTTCCAAACGTACCTCTTCGCTGTCTTATATTCTTCGGCACCAGTAAAGTTGAGGTTTCTGAGGTAGTTTACAGTTAAAGGGTACGCAACAATTATGTCTAGTTGACCATTGTATATGACAATGTAGTAGTGATCGAGGAGTTCTGATATCCATGGGGCTACAGACTTCATTACATCCTGCTTCAGATGCTTCTCAACTTCTGTCCCATTGTGGAAAGTTAAGTTTCCAACGTGAATCATTTTGCGTACCGCAGTCTTCTGCAGCATTGGTCCGAAATCTTCATATTGAGTGTAGTCTTTTGTGTGTAAATAATTGAAGTAGAAATTAAAGCCGGTTAGGTTTGTGAAGATACTCTTACCGTCTATCATGTCACCGTTCAACAATGTATCAAATGTGATAAACGCATCGTCCCATTTCCCTTGTTTGATAAAGTCCTTAGTTTTGTTCTCATATTCTTCAAATACTTTAGCTCCGTTTGAATCTATGAGGCCTATTTGGTACAAGTATTTCCCATATACCAACTGATGTTCTGGGTCACTCAAACCATTGCCAATAGCAATTCCTTTCATATTAATTTTTAGTTTAGCAGTTGGATTCTTCCTATGTATGGTGTATGCTAGAGCAGGCACGTACTTCCCTCCGTAAGACTCACCGGTCACAAAGAACTTATTCTGCTGCAGTTCAGGGAATAGCTGGAAGAACTGTATCAATGTGGTGTACAACTGCTCACCAACCTGCGTCTCATCCGTGCAGTAGCCTCGGCTGTCGTTAGTGAAGCTGAACCCAGTGCCGACAGGGTTGTCTATGTATATCATGTGGTGGCTCAAAGCCCAGTTATACTTCCTCCTCTCGAATTTATTCCTACGAACTCTTATCGGACCGTTCTCCGTGAACAGACCATACAGGGAGGTCGCGCCCGGCCCGCCCTGCAGCCACACGATGACGGGCGCGTTCTTGTTATCCGGCACCATCGCAGGGAAGTACCAGAAGAACTGGTTGGAGTCGTACGTCTTGTTCACAGTGAAATATCCAGCGTAACTCTTGATACGAAGACTTTCCGTGAAAGGCACGCGGGCGAGACGCTTGCCTTCATCAATTTTTCCACTCTCGACGTACGGAGTAAGGAACAACGGAGGCCCTGGATCTCCATCGTCGCGCTCGCCAAGGTTCAATTTCGGATATCGATGGAAGAAACCCTCGGCATTGAAAAATACTTGAAATATTAGCAGAGCCCACAATGTTCGCGCCATCTCGACCCGAATCCGAATACTGACCCAGTTATTATTCGGCTTCACCTTTTTATCATGCCTTAGCGAATTTTAATAATAATAAGTTGTTGTTTAGCCAGCTTATCAATTTAGGGAAGGTACGTATTTACGCGACCAGGTTTTTATACTAGGTATTTGCTTCCAAGTACGCACACCAGCTATATATTATAAATGTACTCTGTGCACACCAGAGCTTGGAGTGGATTTGATTTTGCTCCTTATTAGTAAGAGGCTACGGAACAATTTCGTATGCAAGTATTTTTTTACTTTATTAGTTTATAAGTATTTATTTGTAAATGAAGATCCATGAAGTCATGGATCAATCATTTTCGATGCAGATAGAAAATCCTTGAAAGTATTTCGAACCCTGGCTTTAGGCCCTGGTTTTTTAAGGTGGACGTACTTGGAAGCCCTGGTACTCGATTTTGCAAGTACAACGTGTACGACCCATGTCTTATCAATGTGCTGTTCGTTGTTCCTTTTATCCCGCCATACCTGTGCGCGATACAATGACAATCATACTCGTACTCGCTTACTCGAATACTCTACTCGCGGTAATAGGGATGTTTGTAATTCATTTATCGTTAGTCGTTATTATTGTTACGTGGGACGATTCGATTTTTACGAACATAAACAATTTGCAAATTGTTAAGAATACTACATATTACATAATATGAATATATAGAACAAAATTAAAATGTTGACAACGATTGTCTACTGATTGCCACTGCGCGGTAAAAACATCCGCGCAACATTTTCGCTTTATCTAGACACAAAATAGGTTTTCATTAATAAAATTCCAAAATTGTATACTATAGTTAGGCCCACGTTCTTTAATTTTTAAGATAGACTAAATCAACAGGGGCACACAACAACACATCAAGGCCATTAAGCTATACATTTCCAACAAAAGCGAACCTCTTGTAGCTGCAATACCAACCATACTATTGTAGTCTTTGATAGAAACATACATCCGTTCGCCGCCGCTGTGCGCGGGAATAGTTTTGTCGACCTGTGCGCCACCGCACGGATTTCTGTAGGAACTATATCTCATATTCCAACTGCGTTCCTATTGGTTAATTTAATGTTGTAAGTAGGCCACGGCTTATGCGCCTAAGTTAATATAAGACATGTACATATTGGGTAGAACACACACACTATACACACGCTGTACTACCTCGTTTACTTTTAAATATACTTTCGTCGTACATCTGGAGTATTATTGCCACACACAACCTAAGCGTTACAGTGGTGACCCCGACGTGATACCGTGAAAAATCGTACGTGATTGATTACGATTGTGTGAACGTGATTACGACGCGATATTAAGAAAATACCTCCAGATCCTCAAATCAAGTTTTCATCATGGCCAACAATAGTGAACAAGAACTCTCCGGTGTGTCGACGTCGTTGCGCATTCCACCCATTTGGCGCGACAAGATTCGTTTGTGGTTCGCGCAATTTGAAGCCATCATGTCCGTACAGAAGAAAGGCGATCAAGTTATGTTCGAACTCATTATCGGACAACTTGAGCGGCAAGATCTTGATGAAATCTCAGACATCATTCTACATCCACCGGAGAAAAATCGTTACGACGCGTTGAAGAATCGATTGTTCCAAGTCTACGAGGAATCCGAGCAACGGCAAGTACAAAGGTTGCTATCAGAAATGGAACTCGGCGACATGAAGCCTTCACAGCTGCTACGTCGCATGAAAAACCTCGCCGCCGACAATATCTCCGACTCAGCGCTACGGATTATGTGGACAAACCACCTTCCACAATCCGTCCGAGCAGTACTCGCTGTCAGTGACAACATCGCGAAACACTCCGATATCCACGAGCTGGCAATGATGGCAGACAAAATCCTCGAGCAAACACAGCCACTCGGTGCAGTCGCTGCAGTCACCTCCGTTCCCGCAACGCCGCATGCATCTACATCGATTGAAGAGAAGATCGACGCGCTTATGAGAGAAATCGCAGAACTAAAGGTACGTCAGTCGAATCATCAGCAGCATCGACGCAGACCATTCGACAGACGGCGTTCAAGATCGCTTTCATCGAGCAGGAACAATCGCAGTCGCTCACATAACGACCAATCAGCGATCTGTTTTTATCATCGCAAGTTCGGCAAGGAGGCGCGAAAATGTACGCGTCCTTGTAGTTTCGAAGAACCTGCAAATTCGGGAAACTAACGCCTGCGTTGGCTGAGGCGGCAACCGACGCAAACAACACTTCTTACCGCCTATTTATAACAGACAAGAACTCGCGTTTATCGTTTTTGATCGATACTGGCGCCAACGTGTCCGTGATACCGAGAAAAAAAGGCGGGAAAACTAAACCAACCGATTTTTGCTTGTATGCAGCGAACAACACAGTCATTCCAACGTACGGTGAGAAAACATTAGAACTAGATCTCAACCTACGAAGACCATACACTTGGAGATTCATCATCGCTGCAGTCAGCAAACCCATCATCGGTGCCGACTTTCTGAAACGTCATCAACTTCTTGTCGACATAGCCGGCCGATGTCTCGTCGACAAAGTTACCAACCTGACCGTCAGGGCACCAGTCACCTATTCCGCCGAACCTACAGTCCGAAGTATCGACGTTGATCAGCCATATCACCAGCTAATCAGCAAGTTTCCTGACATCCTGCGACCGTCATGCATGAAGGATACTCCAAAGCACCGGGTAGAACATCACATTGAAACTACCGGTCCACCAGTATACAACAAGAGCCGACCACTTCCGCCACATCGGTACCTGTCCGTGAAGAAGGAATTTGAGTCAATGATGCAGCAAGGAATCTGCCGACCGAGCAAAAGCACTTGGTCCAGTCCACTACATGTCGTTCCCAAGAAAAACGGCGACATTCGCATCTGTGGTGACTACCGAAGACTCAATGACGTCACCAAACCCGACCGCTATCCAGTTCCACGTCTTAAAGATTTTACCTACCTACTTCACGGCAAGAAAATATTCACTACACTCGACCTAAATCGTGCTTACCAACAACTGCCTGTATACGAACCGGACATCGAGAAGACTGCCATCACAACTCCTTTTGGGTTATTTGAGTTTCCACGAATGTGCCCAGGTCTTAAAAATGCTGGACAGACATTCCAACGATTCATACATGAAGTACTCATCGGGTTAGACTACGCATTCCCATTCATTGACGATGTTATCGTCGCATCGGACAATGAAACAAGCCACATCGAAGATCTGCAGGAGGTGTTACGCCGATTAGACAAGTATGGCATCACCATAAATCCATCAAAGTGTGTCTTTGGCAGAGAAAATGTCAAGTTTCTAGGCTATGAAGTGTCTAGCAACGGAATCAAGCCACCACAAGACAAAATAACTGCTATCACTGCTTACCCCAAACCCGAAACAATTCAAGACCTACGTCGATTTATCGGTATGGTAAACTTTTATCGGGACAGCATACCAAACGCAGCCCACATTCAAGCACCTCTCAACGCATTCCTGCACAATTCAAAAAAACGTGATAAAACAAAAGTCGAGTGGAACACTGAAGCGTCACAAGCATTTGAGTTATGTAAAGTTAGCATACAGAACGCAGCTTTACTCGCTCACCCATCTCCATCACCAACCGACGCCATCTCCCTCATGTGCGACGCGTCGAGTACCTGCGCCGGAGCAGTACTTCAACAAGTCATAAACAAGAAATGCATACCACTTGGCTATTTCTCAAAGAAATTCTCTGAAACTCAACAACGATACAGTACATTCGACAGAGAACTGTTATCGATCTATATGGCAATCAAACACTTCAGAAAAATATTCGAAGGAAGAGAACTCATTGTTTACACCGACCACAAGCCGCTGACCTACGCTATTCGTAAAACTCCGTCCGATAACGACACTCAACGGCGCACTCGTCAACTTTTGTTTATCAGCGAGTTTACGACTGACATCCGGCACATAAGTGGAGTAAACAACGTTGTTGCCGACGCTCTCTCACGTATCGAAACCATCGAATTGCCATCACCAATCAACTACGACGAATTATTTCAAGGTCAAGCAAAGGACAGCTATATTCCGATTTTATCACAACAAACAAATATCCAACTGAAGAAAATCGTCATACCCGGTACCAACAAGCAAATATTCTGCGAAACGTCTACGCCATATGTTCGTCCATACCTACCAGCCGACTTTCGTCGCATCGCATTCAACGCCGTGCATAATTCAAGTCACCCTGGAATACGAACAACCCGAAAACTAATGCAAGAACGGTACTTTTGGCCAGCAATGAATACCAACATTGGCGAGTGGACGAAAACATGCATTTCGTGTCAATTATCCAAAGTACAACGACATAATCATAGTGACGTCACAACATTCCCACCGAGCGAACGATTTCAACACATTCACGTTGATATTGTTGGACCGCTACCTACATCTTCATGTGGACATCGATACCTACTCACTATGATCGATCGCTGTACACGATGGCCCGAAGCCGTACCCATTCAAGAAATAACCGCCGAAATCGTGGCAAGAAGGCTGTACGAAACCTGGATATGTCGTTTCGGTTGTCCTACCAGGATAACAACTGATCAAGGACGCCAGTTCGAAAGTCGACTATTCCAAGACCTCGCACAATTACTTGGAGTAGAAAAAACCCGTACTACTGCCTACCACCCGCAGAGTAATGGCATCGTCGAACGCTGGCACCGTACATTGAAAGCCGCACTCATGGCTCGACTAGAAAACAGCAATAAAAGGATCACTGAATTACCTACCGTTTTAATGGGTCTACGAGCCGCCATGCGCACCGACACCAACACAAGTGCCGCGCAGCTTACCTATGGTCAAGCGATACGCCTACCCGGCGATTTTATTTCACCATCGCCAGCCGCAACGAAAATGGACCATAACTACGTCGATCACCTGCACGACGTTATCACGAAGCTCACACCTACATACAAACTGCATTCAAACAAGCGATGTATTTTCGTGCACAACGACCTACAGACATGCAGCCACGTGTTTGTACGTGATGACACCGTCCGCAAACCGCTGCAGCATCCATACAAAGGCCCATATAAGATCACCGAACGTAACGACAAATACTTCACGATTCAACTACCAGGAAGAATTAGCAACATATCGATCGACCGCCTCAAACCGGCGTACACTATCAACATCGAAGAACAGCAAGAACATACGACTTGTGAGACACGCCAATCACCTGCAGCTACCACCGAAGATCAATCCAGCATGCTTCCAACCTCGAAAACGAAGGAACACCGTACAAGATCAGGCAGGATCGTCAAGACACCTGTACGCTTCGCTAAGGGGGGAGTACTGTAGCTGCAATACAAACCATACTATAGTAGTCTTTGATAGAAACATACATCCGTTCGCCGCCGCTGTGCGCGGGAATAGTTTTGTCGACCTGTGCGCCACCGCACGGATTTCTGTAGGAACTATATCTCATATTCCAACTGCGTTCCTATTGGTTAATTTAATGTTGTAAGTAGGCCACGGCTTATGCGCCTAAGTTAATATAAGACATGTACATATTGGGTAGAACACACACACTATACACACGCTGTACTACCTCGTTTACTTTTAAATATACTTTCGTCGTACATCTGGAGTATTATTGCCACACACAACCTAAGCGTTACACTCTCATTGTACAGAAAGCCAATACAAAGCAAGGTCAAAGAGGTACTTGGTGTGACGTATTAACATAACCTATCATCCCGCCTGAAATCCAACAAGGGTTAGCCAGAGATGTACCTATATTACAACCACATTTCGCCAGTTATGTTTAAGTCCCATGTAATAGGGGCCAGCATATAGTCATTAACCCAATAACACTGCCCGACCCAGGAATCGAACAAATATGTAAGTTTGGTAATACCTAATTTTAATGAATCAGATAAATAAATACACATAAACAATTAATGAATACTTTTGTGGTTATGATACCTAGACAATCCTCATGTCATATTTTATATATTAAAATGGAATTCTCATTTGATCCATTTCCTCAAGTCCGGCCCCCGAACCTATTTTATTGGTTAGTTATGTCTGATCTTCGTATCGTTAAAAATAAAAAAGGTGTTTCATTGTAGCATTTTTTTAAATTAATCCCCAATCGATAACGTGTTGCATGAGAGTTCGATTGGAAGCAAAAAAAACAAGCATCACTAGCTGGCGGGGTTTATAGAGTGGATCAGAAAAATATAATTTATTGAAACCTTCAAGCAGATTCCAATAAATGATATTTCTCCGTTTGAATTAATATAGTACACATTATTACAATGATTGAAATGAATAAATTGGCGAGAAATAAGACAGTTGATACAACTGTATTTGTTGTATTACTTTAGTTTACTAAAGATTTTTCAATCCCGAGCTTCCAACATTTTTCCCATTCAGGTTTTTGAATGAACTTTGACGACTTTCCCAATGACAAACCTCATAGATGATAGAAATGTCAAACGGTCATCGACATCATACCGAAATCGAATACAAACAAACAAAAAATCTAAAACTTTAAAGTCGATGTCGTCGGTTTTTTATTTGTTACTTGATAATATTACGTTTATGTGACGTCTGTGAATGTCTGGCTGTATTATTTGAATACAACATCATGAAGATACAGCGTGATTCTTGTAAAATGTGGACACTTTTACTCGCAGTGTTGAGTGCATTTTCTGTGGTAAACGCGACTTTCTTTCCAAATGTGTACCCAAGGATAAAACTGGACGCTAAATCAGAGAAAAATGCTGGTAATCCTCTCATGATCACTCCGTACCTCAAAAAAGGTGCAATAATACTCGCACAAAATCTCTCGCGGGTATCTATTACAGATAAACTAGGATTCCGAAGTCACGCCGGCTTCTTTACGATCGACAAGAACTACAACTCCAATATGTACTTTTGGTATTTCCCGCCTTTTTCTAAGAATGAGGAGGCTCCCGTCGTCGTGTGGCTACAAGGTGGACCAGGAGGAAGCTCACTTTTCGGATTATTCACCGAGCTGGGTCCTCTAATAGCAAAAAAAGAAGGTTTTGCTTTGCGGAAATATCATTGGGCTCTAAAGTATCACCTAATATTCATTGACAACCCTGTTGGTACAGGATTTAGCTTCACCGATAAAGAAGCTGCATATTGTATGGATGAAGAATGTGTAGCCAAAGGACTGCACACAACTTTATTACAGTTTTTCCAACTATTTCCACATTTGAAGAAGAATGCCTTATACTTAACAGGTGAATCTTATGCAGGAAAGTACATACCATCCCTAGGATTGTACATACATAAAGAAAATGAAAATTCTTTGGAAAAACTTAACTTACAAGGTATGGCAATTGGCAATGGATACTGTGACCCAGCAAATCAATTAGATTATGGTAACTACTTGTACCAACTTGGATTAATAGACAATAATGAGTTGAAAGTATTTATAAAGTATCAAAATGAGATTGTGGAACAAATTAAGAAAAAGAATTGGGTGCAAGCTGATACACTGGTGGACCGCTTGATGGACGGAGAGTTAACCAATTTCTCATACTTCAAATATTACACAGGCTTTAATTACTACTATAACTACTTACAATCATCGGGAGGCGAAGATGATATGACAGCGCTGACAGCCTTATTGCAAAATGACAATGTCCGGCGGAGTGTGCACGTTGGAGGATTACCATTCCACGATGGTCAACATGTGCAGGTACTTTTAGCACTTGACATGTTGAAATCTGTAGCTCCAGCCGTATCAGAACTGTTATCACATTATAGAATAATGTTTTATAACGGGCAACTTGATATAGTTGTTGCATACCCACTGACAGTAAACTTTTTATATAATTTAAAATTTTCTTCAGCTGAAGAGTATAGAACTGTGCAAAGACACATATGGACAGTTGATAATGAGGTGGCAGGGTATGTGAAGAGAGCTGGCAATCTAACTGAGGTCCTGGTAAGAAATTCTGGTCACATGGTCCCTCACGACCAACCGAAATGGGCCCTAGACTTGATCACAAGATTCATTAAGAATGATTTTAATTTTTAAACATTGTATGACGTTGTCACCTTATTACTTGGCTCATGAGTATAAGCTTGCTTTTTATTCCTAGTGTCGAAATGACATGTTGAAATTAAATCCCTAGGTAATTAACTCTCTGTCTCTCTTGTTTTTGATAATGTTTAACATTTGTACATAATCGTAAGTAGTCATAGTCTAAAAAATTGTGCTTTAAGATATTTCAAATTCTGTAGCTGTTAGTTTAACCAGTACTTGACTCGACCAAGCTAAATGCGTAAAACGATTCAAGTCTCGGTTCTACCAACATACGTAGTTGCAGAAACTGATGAGACAATGGATATTGGACACAGACATGGTCTATTTTCTCACGGAAGACCCCTCAGCCGGAGCGGGACGCGATAGATAAGACTTCAATTCTGTAAATACATATTTGTTACGGCCGCGAATCATATTTTAATCTACGTACAACTTAGTACTGACCAGCAAATTGCAAAAAACGTAAGAAAATTTGAATTTCGCGGGCTACCTGGGAGCATCCACCTTAACAGATGTATGACATCCTTAATCTGTACAATGTCGACCCCTCGACCAAACAGCAACCACGACCATCTGCGATTCCGAAGAAGACATGCAAATAACTTAGAACTCATTAGACTACCCACAGTAAATACTCTCTACGACAAACTCCTTGATCGACGTCAATATCGCTGTCACTTGAGAGTTGTCAAATTGGCTTTCACGCAGCACAGTGTTTCAGCACGATATTCCAAGGAATTCCTCTTTGGATAGTGTGGCTTACATGTATCTCATGAATGTTTTTAGACTATATATAATTGAAGAAGAAGATATATATATTTGAGAGAATAGAAGCTGCGCCAGGGGTAATAATTCTGATCATATGTTATGTTTCTCTCGATCACTGTACTCGTCTTGTTTTCGTTCGTTAACACTATGTTCTTACCCTTACTTCCGAGGTTGAAACTGGATCCAAAACCAGCTCATGAGGCAGGCGATCCACTGTTTTTATCACCCTATATTAAAGAGGGTTTAGTATCCGTCGCCCAGAGTCTATCCCGCGTGAATTTGACGAATACATCAGAAATCGAAAGTTACGCAGGTTTCCTAACAATCAACCCAAAGTACAACTCCAATCTATATTTCTGGTACTTTCCGCCATTTTCTAAGAACAAGACGGCGCCTGTCCTCCTTTGGCTTCAAGGAGGACCTGGTAGTAGCTCTCTGTATGGATTGTTCGTAGAAATAGGACCTCTCCAAGCCAAACAAGGACGATTTGTTTCAAGAAAATATCACTGGGCACTGAATTATCATCTAATTTTTATCGATAACCCAGTTGGGACCGGATTTAGCTTCACTGAAAATACCAATGGTTTCTGCACCAACCAAGAATGTATCGCCAAGGGACTGTATCAGGGTTTGCATCAGTATTTCCAAATGTTTCCACATTTGAGGAACAATGATTTCTATATAACCGGCGAATCTTATGCGGGGAAGTATATACCGTCTCTAGGAATAGAAATACACCGTGAAAATGCTAAAGGACAATTCAGAATAAATTTAAAAGGCATGGCGTTGGGTAATGCTTTTTGCGATCCTTTAAATCAATTAGGTTACGGTAACTTCTTGTATCAACATGGTTTATTGGATGGTACTGAGTTAAAAGAATTTCAGAAAACTCAGATGGATATTTACGTTGCAATCAGGAGTAAACGTTGGTTACAAGCGAACATTCTAATGGACCGGCTGATGGACGGAAGTGTGACGCATTTCTCACTATTTAAATACTACACGGGGTATGATTTGTACTACAACTATTTGCATACTAGAAAGATAGAAGATAAAATACCGTTCCTAAGCATGATACATAAGAATGACGTCAGACGAAGTATTCACGTCGGGGGCCTCGCGTTCCACGACGGAGAGGCGGCGCAACTGATGCTAGCACTCGACTTCATGCAGTCCGTAGCTCCGGCCATCTCCGAACTGCTATCACATTACCGAATGCTGTTCTATAATGGACAGTTGGACATTATTGTGGCGTATCCACTGACAGTCAACTTTTTAAATAATTTGAACTTTTCGGCGTCTGACGAGTACAGATGGGTTAGCAGAAGCATTTGGAAAGTGGGTGATCATATAGCTGGATATATGAAACGTGCGGGGAACCTTACGGAGGTGATGGTACGTAATTCTGGACACATGGTGCCGAAGGATCAACCGAAATGGGCCCTGGATTTGATCACAAGGTTTATAGATAATAATTATGCGCAGAAACTAAAGGTGATTCTCTAAAATCCGAGCGAAACCCAGAAAATTGGTGAACTAATTGGGAATGATGTGCCGATTTGCCGGTTTTGGATAATAAAACCAGTCGAGTTTGCCTCGATATGTGCTCGTGACTAAGAGCTCCGTTCAACCATGTTGGACTAGTGAAACTCGTATTGAAAAGGAAATCTGAATGATTGAATTTTATTTAATAAAAACACTGGTTAGTAGGTATGCATTTAATCATTCAGTAGTGGAATTTGAAAGTATGTAGTGTTATGAACGTAAGTGATATGAAACAATTGGCAAGGCCTTACTTCGAAAAGAATCTTAAATGAATCCCAGCGTTTTTAAGAATTTTTATTTTAGTTGTATAAAAAGCAATTGCCGTGAGTTAGTCTCGCAAAAACTCGAAAATGGCTCGACCGATTGTGATGTAACTTAAGTAAATTGTGTGCACGCCGTAGAAGGTTCATGCTTGAATGAACGTGCATGCCTTAACTAGTATTAAACACATATATATATAAGGTGCGTAGTAGGTACTCGCAACTGTATGACTAGATGTGTGAACGTAAACGAAGCAAAAGAAAAATTTAAGATCGGTGGCGTTCTGTAGTTTCTGCCTATCTATGGGAAGGTGTGAGTTTATTTATGTATGGATTTCACTATATTTATGTTAATTCAATAATAATAAAACTTTAAATTATTATACTTCGGATGGTAGGAGAGCACAGCTACAATTATTTCTAGTGCAATATTTTTTATTTATTTTATACGTAAAATGTGTTGTTATTTTTTATATCAAAGAAAATAAATATTATATTTTTTATCATCAATTGTTTTATTTCATATTGAAACTATTTCTAAATAAATATTATTAACTAAGAACTTATAATTAGAAACACGGTCACTTCAATTAACACAGATAAGAAGATGAAAGAACGGTAGTTTTATTTTTAGAGAAGTTGAATCTGAACAAATGGACTTGCAATAGTCTTACTGGATGTATGTCCATACATGAAACTGTAAGGGTGAACATGCCGAAGCTGCCTTACTGCGATACCTCGTCGCGGTTTAGCTCGCTATCTCGATGTTTACCTTTATGTAAAACAAATGCATGCTAATAGACACGCACATGCCAAGGATCGAGGTAAACCTTCAAGTGAGGCGTCTTCGGGATATTCAAGAGGCAGGCCCTACTAGGTCTACGTACAAGGCGCGGCATCACCTGTTCCGTCCGTCGCGTCGGTGACCCCCCGCATGCTCTAAAGACTAAACAATTTCTTTCGTTTTCTCGTAAGACGCGTGTCGCTTGAGGATGTAGCTCGTGGCCACGGGTATGAGGCGGAACTGAATACGTTGATCGGGTATCGTTGCCACAAGCTTTTAAGGGGAAGCGCTAGGGTAGCCCACGAAATTCAAATTTTCTTACATTTTTAGAAAGATTTGAATTTCGCGGGCTACCTAGCGCCTTAACGGTTCACTTTTATATATTTCTAGAAATTAGACTTTTTTAAGATAAAACTACAGTTCTTTTACTTCACACAACAACACATACGCTTAATAATTGTACAAAAACATATTTATCATAACTGGAAACCGATATGAAATTAGTAACATAACAAAATACAGGAAAATTATAATTATTAAATTAAGCTAACTAAGAATGACTTGTGAATATTATTAATAGCATTTTGATAAGAATTAATTTTAATTATTACTATTACTATTATTTATTTAGAGAACTAATTGACTATAATAATTATTCCATTTTAGAGGCACTTGCATTATTATTGAATCATTTAATAACTATTGTACATATAAGTAAAGGCATTTTTACTACATCAATTTGGTGATTTATGTCTGTAAACTTATTTATTTAAACCTAATTCATAAAAGACTAACTTCTGCCCACGGTTTCACCCGCGTCCTACGGGGTCAAAAAAAAAGTAAGCCTGTGTCCTTCCTCAGGATGCCATCTATATCCTTAACAAATTTTATCGAAATTTGTTCAGTACTTTAGGCGTTAAATGGTAACATACAGACAGTTACTTTCGAATTTATAATATTATATATGGATAGTTCCTGTAACAAAATGTCTGCATAACAAGAAGTTCATCAATTAAGAAAAAAACATTCCAGCTGCTTTACTTGTAACGTTTCAATGCAATGACTTAACTAATATTTACAGTAAAGCCTTTTCACACGCTTGACTTGTCAGCGTGGGGAGGCGCGCAGAGAGTAGCGCACTTCCACTTCAGGGGGCCTCTTCCTTATGCCCGATTTCTGTAGTTACGGCCGTAAGATTAGTTAAGGGCCTGACCAAAGAATGATTGGCACCACGTCAGTTTGACAGTTGTCCCTACTCCCGATGTGTTTTTACCCGTCCAACAAAGTTAATCAATCGGGTGTAGGATTCACTTAGATCTCGGGCCCGTATCTTCGTTGACGGAGTTAGAAAGTAGACCCTCAGAGCCGTCATAAAGTTTGAATTGGGCTGTACGCAGTCGTAACGTGTAAAAAGGCAGCGTCCTAAACAAAAAAAAAAATTATACATTGTTCACAACATTCACATTTGTCTGTCATGTCCTGTGATCATCATCAGTCAAGCGCACATCGATGGCAACACTGACACTACGACAACTTTACTGCTACGAGTGACTGTACGTTGACGCTATTTTCCTAATGCCATTTGGCGTTTTTGTCCAAATATTCGAATTGCTTGGGTAATACAAATTATACCCTATCAGCATTGGAATAAAGTTAATTTTGTATTAGTGAAATAACACGAATATTTGCACAAATACGCCAAGTGAAGTGCATAACAAAATATGAAGGTAAATTATCGTTGCGGTGGGTTAATAAATTATGAAATGCGAACGACTCCGCGACGCGGGGCTTGTAGAGTTGTAGTAAAACAACTATAAAACTTGATATTTACATGATTTTCGGCTTTCGCTTGTACATACGCACTTATCTACATACTTATAACTTAATCAAGCAAAGTACTGTTTTTGTAATAGTAATATTACGCCCGGTTTCTGGAAAGAAAATTAACGACGCGGCAAAATTAGACGCAAGTCAAGTGCTGCGATTGGATGTTGATAATTCATCCAACCAATCGCAGCAGGCAACGGGCGCTTGATAATTTACTAGCCAACTTTTGTGTTGGTTTTCGTTCCAAAAACCGAGCGTTAGCGGTTCCGGTGTTCGGGCAGTTGGCATCGGATTAATTTCCACACGTATCGGCCTTTTTACTTGGCTGAACCGGGTATCTAGAGCGTTATTATGTGAAAAGACACTTCTTAGTCATTCAGTATAATTTACAGTCGGCCTCAAATAGATGTAGATTTGATTGTGTAGCTATTTTTTTGTAGTTGAAGCCAAATGTAACTTCAAGTTCACACTTATTCCCCAGTTAGGACAACATATCAAACCACTACACTATGCTAGTAAGGCAGTGAGCGCGTCCAGGAACTGTGCGCGCTGCGCCAGCGGCAACGTGATGACAGACGAGTCGGCGTGCGCAGGCGCCGCGCCCGCGCCGCACGCAGCAGCCGCCTGCTCGAACGCGGCGCCGAATAGGCTGCGGACAGATTACATTATTCATTTAAAAACTCTAAATCAAACTGCCTAGCCTCTTCCCAACTATGTTGGGGTCGGCTTCAAGTCTAATTGGATGCAGCTGAATATCAGTATCGAAAAGGAGATTGAAGATTTTTACATGAAGCTGGGATTAAAGATTTTTATATACAACGTGTCCCAGAAATCAACGTCAAGCCGAAAACGGTCAATAGGCCAAGTCGTGACACTTATTAGAAAAATATTTTAAAAAATCTTGGTCATGTGATGATCTTTCAAGTCCTGTGACTACAAATATTAACTTTTCGTCAGTTTTTTTTCTGTGACGTAACCATGAATAACCCTTCTGTGAATTACAGTTAAAAGTTAAAACATAACTACCTCAATTTTAAATAAAATGTTAGATTTTTGCCCAACATTGAATTCAAAATTATTACATTACCCAACTTTAACCGCGTGTAGTGTAAAAAAAATGTACTACACTATTTTGGCAAGTAACTTTAAAAGATGGCGCGTTTAGTCAGGATTCCAAAATGGTGTGCCATTTGCTAATTGCTACTTCTTAATTGAGGAAAAACATTTTTTTTTTTTATGAAACCGGATTTCATACGAGTTCGATTGAGACGAAGAGTGACGTTATTTGACTAGTGCGAGCGAGACAGATGGTGACGCTAAATTTGTTAAGTGTGAGCGAGATAGATAGTGACGCTACTTTTATCTAAGAGCGAGACAGATTGACACATCATTTCGTCTGCGTGAGTGAAACAGATAGAGATGCCACTCTGGCGAAACAGGGATGCATTAGGTAAATTGTGCAATACTGCAGTACGTTACGCTCTTTCGTTTACTACGAATCTTTCTGTATATTGACTTCGTACTTACAACTGTGGCTTTGTTTATTGGATTTGATTTGTATTGTGATTTGGATTTATCTGCACTGATTCTGACGACCCCGGACTTGTTTTAATCTTAATCTCGTGTTTTGTGGAGTGTGTTATCATGCCATCTCGATACACCACACAGGAATATGCCAACATGCATCTCATTTATGGAGAATGCTTATGCAACGCCAATGCTGCAGCTAGAATGTATCGCGAGAGTTACCCAAATGCTGAGCGTTATCCCGATCATCGAGTATTTATTAATGTGCATCAGTCATTATCAGAGTGTCGATGCCCTAGTCAAATGGTTAGCGAGGGAAGACCCGTAATGTCCTACGAGGCCGAAGTCCTGCAAGCAGTTGAAAAAGACCCAAGTGTACGTGGATTTCAACAGAGCATAGGAGTCCCCAAAAGTACGGCACAGCGTATTTAAAAAAAAAAGAGTTTCACCCATACCATGTACGACGAGTACAAAGTCTGCTACCCCTGCACTACCCAGAGAGAGAGTGCGATTTTGTCAAACGATGTTGCAGAAGCAGCGTGAGGTTCCGCGATTCTATGGTCAGATGAATCAACATTTAAAAAGGACGGTTACATGAACCTCCCCAATTTGCACGAATGGCACGTGGAAAATCCAAATTCGATGCGGGAAGACAGATCGCAGAACCAGTTTAAACTAGTTTAAAGTGAACATGTGGACGGGAATTTTGAATGGTAAAGTTATTGGTCCAATCGAGTTGCCGCAGAACTTAAATGCCCAGGGATATTTGGACCTTTTTACAAAACAATTACCAGAATTATTGGAAGAACTGCCACTGAACATTTACGGCAGCATGTGGTACCAACAAGATGACTGCCCAGTGCATTATGCTCTAACAGTACATGAGATTCTCAATCGTGAATACCCCGATAGGTGGATAGGGCCGGGTGGTACAATTTCGTGGCCTGTCCGTTCACTCGATTTAAACCCCATAGATTTCTTTTACTGGGGTACGATAAAGGATATCGTGTACTCTAAACCAATTCAAAATTTAGACGAGCTGCGCCAAAGAATTGCAGAAGCCGCTGAATACATCAACTCGAGAAGATACGCCCGCCTTATTACGCGATCATTTTTAAAGAGATGTAGAGCTTGCATTGCAGCTGAAGGCAAACAGTTCGATAATTTAATATAAACTTGGTAAATCTGATTTAATAAAAATTATAACTAAAGAAATCCAACAACTGAATTTTATTTCAAACGCATCTCAAACTAACAAATTTCCTCAATTAAGAAGTAGCAATTAGTAGGTGGTATACCATTTTGGAATCCAGACTAAACGCGCCATCTTTTAAAGTTACTTGCCAAAATAGTGTAGTACATTTTTTTTACACTACACGCGGTTAAAGTTGGGTAATGTAATAATTTTGAATTCAATGTTGGGCAAAAATCTAACATTTTATTTAAAACTGAGGTAGTTATGTTTTAACTTTTAACTGTAATTTACAGAAGGGTTATTCATGGTTACGTCACAGAAAAAAAACTGACGAAAAGTTAATATTTGTAGTCACAGGACATGAAAGATCCTCACAGGGTGTCACTTTTTGAAATTTATTTTTGAATCCATAAAATTTTAAAAGTACATGACCAAGATTTTTTTAAAAATATTTTTCTAATAACTGTCACGACTTGGCCTATTGCCCGTTTTCGGTTTGACGTTGATTTCTGGGACCCGTTGTGTATGAAGTCTAACATACCTAATTTCGCGGCATTTTGGTTTTTTTTTTTTAAAACAAAATGCCGTTTGTACATTTTTTACGCACTAATTCGATAAAGGTATTTAGTAACATATATTCATCTGTATTTAGAAGGTTTAAATTTTATATCTCACAATTATTATACAATAATTGTTTCAATGACATGATTAAATTGTAATTGAAAAATCATCATCAATGAAAATTGAGATTTACGGGTATAATTAAATCAAATTACTCAATCTGTAAATGACACTACAAATTGGCATCAACAGGTCCGTTTTCTGATCAATTTGTCGACCTTGCCATCAGATATTTTCAGTACAGACATTAGGTATCTTTTTATAAGTATGTTTTTACTTTTCAGATGTTTATTTCGTGACTCTCGGATTTAATTTTAAAAAAATATGATGTGAATACTGACTTCCTAGGTTCATGCTGGTACCGCGGCGGGATGCCCAGCAGCAGGCAGCTGGTGTCGTCCAGCGCGGTGCTGGCCAGCACGGCGCGCGCGCCCGGCCCGCCGCCCGGCCCGCCGCCCGCCCCGCCGCCCGCCCCGCCGCCCGCCCCGCCGCCCGCCGCCGCGCTGGCCCAGCGCGCCGCCACGCCTAGCCACAGCGGGCCCCGCACTAGCCGGGCTTCCGGGGTGCCCTGGAACGGTATACAGGTAGGTTTCAATATGTAGATTGGTCGCGAACGTCGCGAGGAAGACCTGGATAAAACTCGCGCAGACCGGGGCGGCATGGAACAAAAAGGAGGCGGCCTATACTCAGCAATGGGTGTAACGAGGCCGCTTATGATATCTCGTGTGACCTTTGTTCGACCTTCAATATCTCAGTGACCAGAAGGTTCCCGAGTACGGTTATAAAAATATAAACATAATATCGAGAAGAACCAGTGACTCTCGGCTTCGTTAAGGTATTTTTACACCCCTTATTAGATGATAAGGAACCTATTTCAACCCGCAATAATTAAAATCACAATTAAACATTATTTCACCTCCTGCACTATAAAGTAGCTGAACGGTCCAGCGAGATGCAGCTTGCGCGCACTGAGCGTGGCATGCACGAGCTTGGCCACAGCTTCCAGTGCTCTCTGTGCTGACAGGCATCCCAGTCGTCTGCTCTCGTTCTCTCCGCTCTCTGTGTCGAGAGCTGCGAGGGCGTGCTGAAATCCTTCCGCTTTTGAAAACGTTTCCTGGAACATAAGGTAGCAGATGATTAGCATCAGATTAAGGTTCCCACTACAAGGCAAAGTACTTTCTTTCAGCTGGGGAGTTTGTTGCGTCACTTCTTCCCAGCACTAGGAAGTGGTAAAAGGCGAGCGTTTGGGGGAATATCTTATGTTATTTAGACGTTTAAAAAGTGCTGACTGCTGATGATTGTAACAAGAAGGTGGTGTGTGTGGGTGTGGGCAGCTTGTGTTTGTATGTGTATGATACGTTACATGTTCCACGAGCCCCATGATCGCGAACACGACGTCCATCGCAGCCAGCGTGGGCGAGTGCACGCGTTGTAACAAGAAGGTGGTGTGTGTGGGTGTGGGCAGCTTGTGCTTCGGCGCGGCGGTCTCGAGGGCGGTCAGTAAGGACCGCCGGAGTTCCACGTCCATCGAGCGGAAGGCTTGGCGAGCTTGTTGGAGAGGGATTCTGAAAGAAAAACACACTTACCATTTTTGTTTAAAAAATATGTAATTTGAATTTTGCAAACAACGCTACGAGGTTATTTTAAAACGGTAAAAGGATCTTTTGACGCATACTAACGCCGACGTCTTGTGAAATACAATTTCTACGAATTTTTGTAACTATTTCACAAATAACCAACAACGGCCTTGACAATGTCATTCAGGCACCAAAGGATCCTTACAGCGCAGCATACAGCTATAAACTTAAATTATCTCAAAACAAATAGATGTAAGTTGCTAATATTTAATATACAGCATGAAATTGAATAGGTGTGCCAAATTAAAATATCTAATTCAACATGTTATAAAGAAAATTTAGAGCACGTCATTAAGGAAAGGGATGCACATACATGCGCGTAGGCAAGCGATTTGGTAACGTCGCACAGTGGACGGAAAAACAAGCTTCCCTTTCGTAGGATTTTTGAAAAATAAAATGTTTTATTTGATAGTTTCAAGTATACAGTTTTGTCGAGTACAATAAAACATTGAATAAATTAGTAGTTACGAGTTTTTTTTTAAATCTATACCATAAAATATGAATGAATGAATGAATGAATTGCACCGATCCCAGCGTGGTTTGACCAGACTCGATTAATCGAATGAACCCCAAGATTCGCACTAGCTCCTGTAGCCTCATGTTCATGGTGCTACAGTGACCATTGCATATCTAGAAGTAGACCGGGGGGCGCGGTTTTTGTAAGGAAGACGTGCCCGTAGGAAAGGGTAGGATTTAAGAGCCTACCGGATATGCATCCTAGAGTAAGCCTTGGATTAGTGGAGAGATGGGTGATATTTGTCTATGGATGGGCATCTTTTAAAGACTACGCGGCCAGGTGCTTCAGGTCGAGCTTGACCCGTGAATCTTTTGGCGAGGTTCTACTGCTTTCTCGGTTCTTTTGTAAGTATGTCCTTGCTCTGCTGTGTTATGTTGTGTTAGATGTTTCTGTTTTCGATGTCATCGTCGGAGTTCTCGCTACTATCCGTTTCCGGTTTTTTGTATATTTCACTAGCAGCAATCTTGATCTTGTTTTTGTCTTCAGCCGTATCCATCCAGAAATCGATTCCCTTGTCGAAGTACTTCATATCCTGTTTTAGGTTGTCGTTTCACGTGTAGATAGGTCGACAGACCTTCTTGGTTTTGGCCTTGTACTCCATTGCTGCACGCAGCAGATGTGGTGAGCGGCGCCTGTAGACATGTGCGAGGTAGCACATCCTGTGATTCTTGATGCGTTTGGTTACTGTTTTTTCGTCTAAGATTTCATGCATTTTTATTTGTCTCGGTTTATTCCTGGAGTGGTTTATCAAATCTCTCATGATAACTTGCTCATATTTTCTGAGTCTTGACCTGTTAGCTTTGGTAAGTGCCGATACTTTCAAACCATGTATCATGCACGGGACGATCACCATTCGATACATGAGTCTGGCTAATTTCCAGTCCATATTTGAGTGTTTTATGAATGGTAGTAACGATTTGGCGTTTCTTATGGCCTGTTTGCAACGTTTTTTAATAGTGCATTGTCTGCTTAATGTAGATGTTATAAGTGTACCTAGGTATTTAATCTCATCACATGTCGGTAAGCCTATTCCATTAAGGGTCATCATATTTAACCTTTTGCAGTGTTGCCTGGCATTCTTTTACGCGGTTATGCCTATTTAGATTATCTGGTTGCCTGCTTTGTAAGAATTTAGCCTTTTGCAGGTTAGCAAGAGCTAGTCGATGGTCTCTGGAGAGAACTGGTTGAAGAATTAAAGTTTCCTGGGCAGCCGCTTTTAATACTTCCGTTATGGTATTCCAAGGTATTTTGATGTTTTCGTCGGTTAAGATGATTCCTATATTTTTTAGCTTTTTTGTTATGCAATCTTGGTATTTTGTTTTGGTGAACTTGCTATTGAGGGCGGCATAATAGCATTGTTTATAGTTGAAATCCTTAGCCACTATTGTTGCCTCCTTCGCGGGTAGCTGTTGCCATTGTGTATTATTGTGCTTTGTGTTTTCTTTTTTGTTTGAAATTCGGTTTGTCCTTAGCAAACCCCAGATTATTTTATGGTCGGATATGCACCTAGCGGCCCATTCACCTTTAATAAATTCGAAGAGTTTTTCTGTAGCGTGTGGCGTTATAATGTGATCCTTTTGAGACTTTTGAGTGCCCTTTGACCATGTTAGCCTGCATGATGGTCTCGCTTTTGTAGTTTCTATTTGCGGTTTTTCCCTGTTGGCTATATCCATTAACAGTTCCCCGTTGCAGTTGGAGAAGTCATGGAGAAGATTTTGTTGAATCAGCCCTTTGCGTTGGTAATTTTGTGTATCATGGCGACCAATATGTGATAGTTCGCTCATATAGCGAGTACATAAATTCTTTTACCTGCAAGCCGTTCTTCATCTAAAACCATTTTAAGCGTAAATGTGGTCGTCTATTGTTTAAAAAGGCAGCTTGATAGTTGCGCAACTCCGTTATTCATTCGCATCTTTAGGGTTGTTGTTTTAGGTACCTGCTCCAGCCACATGTCGGGCGTTTCGTTCTGTGACCAGGCTTTGTCCCTGTAGGTTTTTCGTGACGCACGTGACGGTTTCCTGTAATAAATGGGGTATAGCTTTGTAAAGCTCAATTATCACTTGGTTAGTTCCTGGAGTTTTTGTTGTTCATAGTGTGTTAATGAGCTAGCCAATTGGGGTTGTTTGTTTGAGACTTGGGTTTCATGGATTGTCCTTTCTCTATACGTGTTTGTACTGGTTAACTAAAGGTTTATTAAGTTGTGGTGTTTTGACGTTGGTTGTTTCGGTCTTGCATTCGAACTATCGGGTTGCTGTTGTAATGTTCTTCGTCGGTCATGACCCAGCCATCATAATGCCGGTGCTTGTAGAGGATGAGTATGTTGCCGGGTACTGGTATTTGTGTGCACATGCACATTTAGACATAACTCGGACGCGGCGACTAGGATATCCTCTCCTCCCCAGAACGTCATGTTCAACTATGTAGTTATGTATTTTGCCATCCGTTGTTCCTGGAAGAGATTGCTGTTAGGGAGAAATTCTTGGAAGTGCTAGGCAATTCTGTCGTCATCTCGATGCTCCAAAAACATATGAAGCGAGGTTTTACGGACAGACGCGTGGTCGAAAGTTAAGCCCATATTTATTTGGTGGCCTATCGGTTCGCCTCGAAAAAAGAGTTCCCGTCTTTTGTCATCGGCTCACTTATGCTTTTGTTTTTATGGTGTTACAAGAGCTTCTCGGCACATGTGCTTGGAACTGGGATGGGTTTTTTGTTCATCTTTAGGAATACTTCTTGTTATGCAAACTTAAGAGTTTGGAGTAGTTTTTTGTTGCACTGAGAGGTTTTTTTTTTGTTGCAGCGGGCGTGGTTATAGTAACTTGACTTACAAGCTAGAAAAAAAGGATAACTTGTTCAAGGCAGCTTTGGTAATTTAGTACAATATTACAATAAGAAAAGCGTGGAGTACGAAATCTAGACCGATTCCGTATTTTGTGCTAGAATAATAGAGTGTATTAGTTTATGCCGCCCTACCAAACATAATATGAAAACATTGTCCTAAAGCTCAGCTATAGCTTAAAATGATATTAATTCGCGCGTGGCTTCAAAAGTTCAAACAAACTGAAACCCAGCCGGATACAGCTTCCAATGGAGATCCCTGAAATAAACGGAAAGATCTCACCAGATTGGCCCGCAAAGAGCCCTCAGAGTCACTCGACGTCACCAGGACCCTCGGCCGGAAAGCCCAAGCCTCTGGCTGTAGATCAGGAACGCACGTATGTCACCTTTCCACCGTTTTATGGTGTTTTAATTTGCACCCACGAAAACAACACGCAAAACACTATTCAAATTTCAAATACGGGGTTCACACTCAAATTCAACCACTTGTTTCGCACGTGGGAACGAGACGGGACACGTCTGTTCTCTTCGACGGTCAGTATTCGAAAAACCTTAAAATCTATACCATAAAATAATGACTTTATTTTTTCAAGCGTTTGAAAATGGAATTTGTTTTCCTCATAACTTTTTTCTGTCTTGAATTGTAAAGCTGAAACTTTTAGGTATTGTTGCCGAGCTTACACCAAAGCTGCCTGACCTTTGGCCTTGACCCCGAACTTCCCCGTTCAAAAGATATGAATGAATTAAAAATGTATATTTGGACGATTTTGTAATACAAAGAGAAAGGGAAGCTTGTTTTTCCGTGCACTGTGCGTAGTTGCGCGCCCTTTTTTGTAGAAACGGTCAAAATTAGGTAAATGACCGCTAGTTCAATGCGTTGCCAACTTGCTTCATGTTGTGAACTCTGCAATGAATGAATTGCTTATCAGGCGCGCGCTAAAATTGATACTTTAATTTTCTTTATTTTATTTTATTATTTATGTACACACAGTAAAATACATAGCGATATGATTTCTTATTTGTTTTGATAGATTATGATACATTTTCTTTTACTGGAACGCCGATAATTCGTGTTTACTTGAACGCAATAACTTAGTTTGGACTATCTAAGACGATAATTACATGATTTTTTTTTCAAGAATTTAGATTTGGGAAATGACAATTTATATTGATTATGGAACAGTTACTGCACCTCCTATTTCGAGTTGGCGCAAGTTTTCAATTTCATCCTGTATAACGCCTTTGTCTAACAACGAAGAGAGGTTAAAGATTGCGTCGTTAATTAATACGTCACATGATTAGAGTCCGCATTTTTTTGACACAACAAAGTGTAATGACCCCGAAAATGTTAATTGGGTGACAAGCGATGAGTCTATGACCTCTGTTTGTGTAGGTATGTTAAATTATCTATTGGTTACACCTCCTTAGTGGACGCCACATACAATATGTACAGTTTATCGTTCGTATCCTTATTCGTCCTTAAGGACGTATTAACGCCTGAATGACTTTGACAGGGGGGGCATTGTTGGTAAGATATTTGTGAAGATATATTGACAAGACAAGGTGGCGACGTTACTTCCGATTCAGGCTTGCGACACAATAACAGAGGGGCGCTGTTAGTAGGCAGTTAGGCAGTGGTGGCCTTGGTAAGTTGTAGTGTACATACCCCGTATCGGCCAGCAGCTGGCGCAGGCGCGCGTGGCCGGCCAGCGTGTGCAGGCGCAGCGCGGGCGCCAGCGCGGGCGCGTGGCACAGCGCCGCCTCCAGCGACCAGCGCCGGTACAGCGGCAGGCACACGTCCTTCTCCAGCGTCACGCGCACGCCCTGGGGGCGGGCCAGGTTCACAGAGTTCATATGACGAGACTACACACGAGTGACACGCGCCACGCTAGCTATGTGTATATGTCACTATACGCACCGTCAGTGGCGTGCAATAAATATAGGCACATAAGTAGAGCCTCGACAAATCGATAAACCATAAGCCTGTCAATTACATTTTAAGAAACACACTAAATTATCATACCTAACAAAAAATAAAATCTTCATACAAACACGCGCGGCAGTAGGCGCCCCTGGAGCCAATAATAAAATTAAAATCCAAGATGGCGGCTGTATTTATTTTTTATTTTTTATCATGGGTGTCGTTTTTATGGTTTTCAAGGGTGCTAAAGCCGATAGTGAGATCAAAATGAATATCCAAGGCTGCGAAAATTTTAAAATTTTGTCATTTTCATAGTTTTACAGCCGCCATCTTGGATTTTCATTTTGAACATCGTTTCTGCCGGGGGTCCCCCGACCACACACGTTTTTATACCTAGTAAATCAATAACTTTTTACTTTTAGTGTGTGCGTACAGTCAACAGCAAAAGTAGATGATCAAAATCAGAAATTCAATACTAATTAACGGAGTTCGCGTCAGAACTGTGTGGCGTCGAAGTGATTCAAAAGTATGTGATTGTAAATTATACCAAACATTTACTACTAGCACAGCTGCCATTTATTCGTGGTCAGTTTTAACTTTGGTTTGAATTTCTGATTTTGATCATCTACTTTTGCTGTTGACTGTACCTAACGAAAAAATGCACCTACCTATTCTGAAAACCAATGCACGCCGCTGCGCACCGTGCGGTCGTGCTCGGGCGGCGCGTGCGTGTGCGTGCAGTGCGCGTCCAGCAGCGCGGCGGGACACGCGCCACGCTAGCTATGTGTACATGTCACTATACGCACCGTGCGGTCGTGCTCGGGCGGCGCGTGCGTGTGCGTGCAGTGCGCGTCCAGCAGCGCGGCGGGACACGCGCCACGCTAGCTATGTGTACATGTCACTATACGCACCGTGCGGTCGTGCTCGGGCGGCGCGTGCGTGTGCGTGCAGTGCGCGTCCAGCAGCGCGGCGGGACACGCGCCACGCTAGCTATGTGTACATGTCACTATACGCACCGTGCGGTCGTGCTCGGGCGGCGCGTGCGTGTGCGTGCAGTGCGCGTCCAGCAGCGCGGCGGGACACGCGCCACGCTAGCTATGTGTACATGTCACTATACGCACCGTGCGGTCGTGCTCGGGCGGCGCGTGCGTGTGCGTGCAGTGCGCGTCCAGCAGCGCGGCGGGACACGCGCCACGCTAGCTATGTGTACATGTCACTATACGCACCGTGCGGTCGTGCTCGGGCGGCGCGTGCGTGTGCGTGCAGTGCGCGTCCAGCAGCGCGGCGGGACACGCGCCACGCTAGCTATGTGTACATGTCACTATACGCACCGTGCGGTCGTGCTCGGGCGGCGCGTGCGTGTGCGTGCAGTGCGCGTCCAGCAGCGCGGCGGGACACGCGCCACGCTAGCTATGTGTACATGTCACTATACGCACCGTGCGGTCGTGCTCGGGCGGCGCGTGCGTGTGCGTGCAGTGCGCGTCCAGCAGCGCGGCGGGACACGCGCCACGCTAGCTATGTGTACATGTCACTATACGCACCGTGCGGTCGTGCTCGGGCGGCGCGTGCGTGTGCGTGCAGTGCGCGTCCAGCAGCGCGGCGGGACACGCGCCACGCTAGCTATGTGTACATGTCACTATACGCACCGTGCGGTCGTGCTCGGGCGGCGCGTGCGTGTGCGTGCAGTGCGCGTCCAGCAGCGCGGCGGGACACGCGCCACGCTAGCTATGTGTACATGTCACTATACGCACCGTGCGGTCGTGCTCGGGCGGCGCGTGCGTGTGCGTGCAGTGCGCGTCCAGCAGCGCGGCGGGACACGCGCCACGCTAGCTATGTGTACATGTCACTATACGCACCGTGCGGTCGTGCTCGGGCGGCGCGTGCGTGTGCGTGCAGTGCGCGTCCAGCAGCGCGGCGGGACACGCGCCACGCTAGCTATGTGTACATGTCACTATACGCACCGTGCGGTCGTGCTCGGGCGGCGCGTGCGTGTGCGTGCAGTGCGCGTCCAGCAGCGCGGCGGGACACGCGCCACGCTAGCTATGTGTACATGTCACTATACGCACCGTGCGGTCGTGCTCGGGCGGCGCGTGCGTGTGCGTGCAGTGCGCGTCCAGCAGCGCGGCGGGACACGCGCCACGCTAGCTATGTGTACATGTCACTATACGCACCGTGCGGTCGTGCTCGGGCGGCGCGTGCGTGTGCGTGCAGTGCGCGTCCAGCAGCGCGGCGGGACACGCGCCACGCTAGCTATGTGTACATGTCACTATACGCACCGTGCGGTCGTGCTCGGGCGGCGCGTGCGTGTGCGTGCAGTGCGCGTCCAGCAGCGCGGCGGGACACGCGCCACGCTAGCTATGTGTACATGTCACTATACGCACCGTGCGGTCGTGCTCGGGCGGCGCGTGCGTGTGCGTGCAGTGCGCGTCCAGCAGCGCGGCGGGACACGCGCCACGCTAGCTATGTGTACATGTCACTATACGCACCGTGCGGTCGTGCTCGGGCGGCGCGTGCGTGTGCGTGCAGTGCGCGTCCAGCAGCGCGGCGGGACACGCGCCACGCTAGCTATGTGTACATGTCACTATACGCACCGTGCGGTCGTGCTCGGGCGGCGCGTGCGTGTGCGTGCAGTGCGCGTCCAGCAGCGCGGCGGGACACGCGCCACGCTAGCTATGTGTACATGTCACTATACGCACCGTGCGGTCGTGCTCGGGCGGCGCGTGCGTGTGCGTGCAGTGCGCGTCCAGCAGCGCGGCGGGACACGCGCCACGCTAGCTATGTGTACATGTCACTATACGCACCGTGCGGTCGTGCTCGGGCGGCGCGTGCGTGTGCGTGCAGTGCGCGTCCAGCAGCGCGGCGGGACACGCGCCACGCTAGCTATGTGTACATGTCACTATACGCACCGTGCGGTCGTGCTCGGGCGGCGCGTGCGTGTGCGTGCAGTGCGCGTCCAGCAGCGCGGCGGCGGGCGCGCGCGTGCACAGCGCGGCGGCGGCGGCGCACGCCACGCTGGCGGCCCACACGCTGCCCCAGCCGCAGCGGGACACGCGCCACGCTAGCTCCAGGGCTATGCAAGCACTCTGGGGAAGAAAGAATGGCTGTAAATAGCAAGAATTATAGAGAAACAAGCCACGTGGGCTATGAAATTTCCTGTCAGTAAATTTTCAGGTGCCTTAGGGGATGATTTTTCATCAAACAATGACACACATAAGTTTTATAAAACAGAACTCTAAATACTAAGTTTCATGTTACTTAAAAAATTAGGAATTTAACTTTCACCAACACTCTCCCTTGCTCACTTTTGTAAAACCTGTTGTGCAAAATTTCATGCTTCTAGAACTCTTTATCACATGAAAAATAGCAATAAACTCACCGGTTTACCATAATAAGAGAACTGTGTGTAGTTGAACATGAGCGTGTTCCTCCTCTCCTCCCATGCGCGGCGCTCGCGTCTCCTCTCCACCATTGCCTCCAGGCCTTCGCGGCCACTCTCTGACTCCTCGGTCTGAAACAAGCAAATGTTTTTGAGGATGCACATTTTTAAGCTCTAACTTAAAACGATTTTAGTATACATATAAATTAATAATGTCTCTATAATCTAAAGATGTGTGATTTTGTCTTAAGACAAAATATGATCTTAGAAGATAAATCTTGACCATGAGACCATGACAATGGTTACTATGAAACCCAATTAATTACAGACAAACAGCTTTATGAGGATTCTCGTCCAAGGTCAATCTACTTATTTGGAAAAAGTTTGTTCATTTAATTTTAGTTTATAATAAGCAGTAATCACAAACAAAAATATGAAATTAGATATGAACAGATGGAGAGCTAACTCACCTCTTCATCCTCTTCATCGTCTTTGAATATATCATCAAAGTTGGGAATGTTTTCTTCACTGTCCTTATACACTAGTCTCACCTGAAATATCATTTTTTTATCTTAAAAGTAGCACTATTCACATACTTATTTGTATGGCCCATAGCTGGGCCTTCAGGGACTTGGGTGCATGTGAGATTAGCCTGTAAACATACCAACAATGCCAGTCCCTAGGACCTCGGCCTTTGCAGATAATTGGATTCTAGATAGCTGTTCAAGCATAACGGATTACTTTTCTGTATTCTATCCCAGTTTTAATTTGAGATTAATGCTTGAACATTGTTTTGAGCATCAAACTAAGTAATCTTTATTTTATTTTCTTTTTTAAGTTTTAGCAATAACAAGGTCATGTTCTTTGAATCATTGAAAGGACACAAGTATACAACAATAGCAGCCTAATAAAGAAGCAAACTTACCTGTCCATCACTATAAACATTACACACATCAGTAGGTTTATGGGAGTCCAGCACAAAGAACACAACCTCCTCCTCCGGCTGCAGGATGTCCACTAAGTCTATGGTCCCCCCACAGTTCACCAGCACAACGTACTTAATCTCTTCGTTGTTCTCTTCGTAAGCTTGCTTCAACTCACCGATACCCCCCACAGGGACCAATGTATACGATACATTATCACATTTAAACAAACTCTGCAGTATTTTACAAGTACATATAGCGTCTACGTCGTAATGCACTAGTAATAACACTCTCTGAAACAGAAAACAAAGTTATATTAATCAATTTGATAACAACGTTTGGTTGTAAACTAGTAAACAATATTTGCACAATACTCACGTTTCCCAGTAGTACGTTGTAAAAATCGTTTTTAATATCTTCTATAAACATCTTGGCACGTCATGGACGTAATCACCCGTTATTTTTTATCAGGAAATCATAATTTTAACAAATAAAACTAGTTGTAATATGAACGAAACAGCGGAACTTGAAAAAAAAAACACCTGCAAATTTGAACTGTCAGAAATGTCAAACACACACTTTTACCGCCAAATATATTGGTGCGTTCAAAAATAACGTGGGAATCAGTCAGCTGATCTTTAAAACATTCAATAATTTTACTTTCTGTTTCTTTAACTAAAGGAACATGAACAACTTCTTAAAAAAAAAAAGTGTGTGGTCGAGAGAAAGAGAACGGGAGGTCGAGAGAATTGAGAGTACCTAGGTTGCAAGAGCGAGCGAAACGAGCCCAATAAATTTAGCACCTTACCTCGAATTAGTTTGATTACTTTTTCTTTTGACCATTCATAGTATTATTATTAGCTAGTGTTTTTTCATGAGTTGTGGAAAGCTGTATATAAACCCCCTCAGGCCGCGCTCAGAACATAATGAATGAATAGAATAACATATAATGAAAATTAAAATATCATTTTCATTATAATGTTATTCTGAAATCCTTTCGCCGATTCTAGGTTGACATAGCAGACCTCTGTGCCGGAGTACGAACTGACTGTACCACTTGGGACCTTAGTAGTTACGCCACTGCTGATGAAGATATAGTAGGTACTGTTTCAGCGTTTCTCATTGAAGCAGAATGTCTTGATGGATATGCATTCAATTTTATTTTACTTAAACCTTCTGGGGGGAGGGGAGATTGGGTGGATAAACGGATTATGCTAAAATTTATACATACATAATTTCCCGCCTTTATCCCATGGGGTCGGCGATAGGCAAAAACTACAGAACGCTACCTTGGGGTGGCATTAATTACTGCAATAAAAGACAAACGTGTTCAATCCAAAATCTTTATTCTTTACATACAGAACTTTTTTTGTAATTCTCTGCGTGATGCTTTGCTATCGTGTGCGCTATCGTGCCCGGTCGCAGCAAATTAGAAGACAGTGCTTGGAAATAGGATTGTATGAGCGACTCGTCTGTTTCTTCAGGGTGTAAATATTCTTGTAACTCATAACATAGATGTTCCTCGGGGCAATCAAGGGCTCTTAGACATCCTGCATACTCTGACCATAAAAGTTTGCGCCATTTTACGTTATGCTTCTGCGCTATCGGTACTAAAACGCAAGCAGCGAAAATTGGGTCACCATAACTCACTGATTGAAACTGTTCTAAGAACTGCGTGAAGAAATCTTGGAAATTATGTAATCCAACTAATTCTTTGTCGAAATTCAACCTCGATTTCTTTTTGAACAAAATCTCTGTGCACTTCTTCACTAATAGTTTTATATTGGGATCCAAGAATAAGGAGTTGTCGCAAAGGAATACGCACATGATGCGGCAGAGTCTGTCCGTTACATCAATGTCGTTCAAAAGGTCAGGGAAGCATAGTTCATTGAATAATATCCACTCCAAGCTACATCTGATGATATATTCTTTCTCAGCTGCAATTCTCTCTGCAACTTTCCTTGCATGCTCTCCTTCGATTCTGGGACTACTGCCCACCTCTTGACTCCTGCTATACAGTGTAAGGATCGGCAAATAAATCCAGTCTCGCGGTAATATCGGCTCCTGCCAATTCTTGAACCGTATATTAGGACCGGTATCTCTGTAATTGATATTCACTACTTTGCTATAGCATAGTTTTATCTCCTCAATCGACGTCAAAGCTTTAGAAAAGCCGTCAGCATCCGTTAAGTTCACAAGATGTAACAATCTTTCAGCTGTGAACCAATGCTTGTTGAATACTACATACCCAAACAGGAAATCTAATTCGTATTTCTTATCATTCCTCAAAATGTAACATAACTTGTTGGCTACAGTATAAAGCAAGTCTTTGCTCCCTTCTGAGATATCATATTGTGTAGACAGTTTTATCAGACTGAATACGAAATTCGTTTCCATTCTTGTAAACCAGTTATCACACAAACTTGGCACTTTATTGCTTATCTTACTTAAATACATCGATAGGTGTCTTAAAAATGTTTCGGAGATTTCTTTATCGTTCACATAAGTCAGTAAATTAAACAGTGAAGCCAAAAACGGCACTGGTGATGCAATATTCAAAATTGGTAAAACTTTCTGTTGTGAGTCTATAACAGACCCTCCCAGAGACATCAAATTCTTGGTCAAATGTAGGTCTTTATTTTCTAACCCAGATAATAAATTCGAACTGGGTATGAGATTTTTGACAATCATTTCAAATCCTCGAGATTGAGACAGAGTCCTCAGAGAATCATTTAGGAACTTCATTGGAAGATTTTCTATCAAGGTGACAGTCTTGCAGCAGTCTATAGCTGAGCAAAGAAGGCGCAGATGTCCGCACGTATAACCGCTAGCATTTGACAACTGTCCCATCCATTTTTGCACACCTTCTTTTAGTAGGGGATAGATTTGGGTTTTGTAACTGTCCATCCCACCCAAGATACACCTTAGAAGTCTATTTACTAGCTGTAGGACTACCGCAGCATGTGTTGCTGATAGAATTGAACACTCCACGAATATATCAGTCCCTTTTACATGCTTATGCAATGCAGTTACAATAACAGGAAATAGAGATATAGCCACCTCAGTTCCTTGTCCAAAACATAGTAAGTTTGACAGAGTACAAAAAGCTTCAATCTGTATTTTCAGGCCATATGTTCTGTCAACCCCAGAACTGATGTACTCTGAAATAGGTTTCAGAATATCATATTTGCTCAGTAATATCCTGGTGACGTCAATAGATTGCAGAGACATGATTCTAATGAACTTCAGAGCAGTCAATATAGGTTTTCCATTATACACAATGTTAGGATCAAACACAAAATTAGTGCTAGTAACTGGAACAAAGTTTTTTATAATTGTTTTCATCAAGTGTTCCATTTCTACAATCTTTTGTGCTGTTTCAACTGAATCTCTTGCTAATCTAGACAGGATTTGCAATGAGTATTGTACACAGTTAAAGTTGGGTTTTATCGTTTCCAAGATATAGTACAGTCTCTGAAGAATTTCCGTGCGTTGCAGTCCTGTCATTATATCAATTTCTGCTAAGTGGTAGTCGGTGAACTCTGATTCTTTTGACTGTAATTCCTCAATTTCTGATTTATCATTTTCCAAGCAAGGCTGCAGTGTGCCCTCTTCGAAGCCAATCAAAGCATCTAAACTAGCTTCATCAATTCTGTTGTAAAGTAAGTTCCTCATGCCCCTTAGGGCAGGTTCTAGGATGATAGCTTTGTTGTCATCCATAGCTATTCTGACAATAAAAAATAATTTGCTTACAGGTATTTCAATGACGTTGTTGTATGTCCCTGCACTGTAGTACTCTAGAATACCAGCTATTGTGTTGAGGGCCACAACTCTTTGTTGAGTGATAACTGATCGAGTTAGTTCCACTAGTTCTGTGATAGAGTACCCTGGTCTATGGGGTTCATCACCGTGATGGAACAATGGTTTAGTTTTGTCGTTGTACTCCATTGTGTATGGTAAGAGATATCCGTTAAAATCAAATCTTGCTTCATATGGCTCATCAGCTCTGATTTTCTTGCTCTCCTCTATGCCTTTCATCCATTCTAGTTTATCTTTCTCCAAAGAATTGAAGTGAAGCCATTTATTCACTTCAGGATGTGTTAGGACATCATTTTCCCATAGGTTACTGCTTTCAGGTATTTCAACAGTAGTGTCCATGTTTTCTTCAAAAGTTGAACTGTCTGCGACTTTACTTACAAGCGCTTGTTCTAATTTGTTACTATCAGACTTAGTAGCTTGTTGTCTTTTAGTTTTCAAAAACTCTACCAGTTTAGGATCTATGCCTGAAAGCAGTTTTTTGCGTTCTTCTAGAATATCCTGTTCTGACATTCCACTTAGGAGCTTCATATTTTCACTGTGAATGACATCAGCATCTTGTGAGGATACTATGACACTTTTTTCGGGCAATTTGATGTTTAATGATTTCTTATTGTCTCTACTAGTTGATGGTTCATCAATATCCATATTTACAGTCTCATTTTTACTTATATTTTGTATAGCATTTCTCTTACTAAAGACAATTGATCTCTTACTGGCTACAGGAAATCCTTGAGCAGGCATTGCTTTAGCATTCCATTCAACAAAATCTGAAACATTCTTTTCTACAATATTGCCTAATAATGAAGGAATAATTTTAGGATAGTAAACTTTATCATCTTCAAAATCCGGCCCTGTAATCTCTGGCTCCTCTACGTTCTTTTCCAAGATGTTTCCTACCACAGGAGGGTCCTCAAATCGCGCCTTTTTCTCCACCTGACCTTTGAGTCCTTTAGCCTGAGCATATTTTGAAGGCTTTTTACCTGTCTCGGCATTGCTCGGTCTTTTTGTACGTTCTTGCGGGCGTAAATTAGTCACTGCAGCAGCAGGCTGTAAATTCTGATTTTGTTTTTCTTTTAAGAACTCTTCTTGCATACGGAGGATATCGTCCTCATCTTCGCCAGGTTTTGGACGTTTGAACATAATTTATTTTACAAGAAATATCTATTAGCACAACCAATTATGGTTACAAGGAACCAATCAACAACAACAAAAACTAGGTTATTTGTTTTGACAACACTTTGACGTAACATTACTTACTTTTGACAAGCAGTCGTACTGTTTTTTGAAGATTGTTACAGCCAAAAACAGTTAATCTGAAACCTTCTTGGCTGAAACCTTAGTTACATGAAGATGCAGCTTATACCAAAAGGGCAGTATTGGGTGACCAATGTCACGTCTTAAGTATATTTCTAGGTTATTCTTATGTTGTTGGTAAGTATAATGTAGCAGTTAGTTACTTGCCTTAATGAAAATGGTAGCAAAGATGTGGAATAGATGACTGGAGACGTGAAAAGAAGAAGAAGAAGTGAAAGTCACTAAGAAAGGTCTGTCTCTATACTCTTTTAACGGTATCTCTATAAACGCAACTCACAATATTGAACATTCATCAACATTCGGACTCGTAGACAGAGAAACTAATTTCTCTGTCTACGTTCCGACTTGACTAATCTTGACAGTTGACATCTGTCACTGGTCACTGTGTTGTTGGTTGACATTTACAAACGAAAACACGTGAGTCGAGTATACGAGTAAACTTAACCAAACCAAACCTCAAAATGCCCAAAATTCAAAAGGATATTGATAAACTGAAGCATCCAAACAGTAGGAAAACAATTAAACTCATAAGTAAAATCAAGAAGCATGATAAGAAGGATCAGAATAAAGTAGGTACACACATAAAGCAAAACCTCATTGGTGAGAAGATTCTATGGTTCAAAGAAAGGATACCGGAAGAATGTGTGGTTTTAAATAAAGAACAAACTTTGGAGTTGATAAAGGAGTATTTGGCGCGTTTTGACGAAGAGTTGGAACAGATTGCTTTGAAGAATTCAATGGGGCAAAGGAGAAACCGGCAACATGCTAGTAGGGAAGACATGATAAATATGACCAAGAAACAAGAGCAAGAAGAATTTGAAACGTGTGGCTTAGAGATGCCTGACCTCCTGGATCGACAGCAAATGGAAGTGTTGAAGAATTGGAATGGTGAACTGAGATACTTACAGCATTTCAAACTGAAAAGAATAGCTAGAAAACATTTAATATAGCAATAAAATAATTTAACTTGTATTTTTATTTGTACCTGCCCAATTCTACTTTTCAGTCAACAAATAATTTTTATTTGTGGAATAAAATTGACACCTGACAGATTTTGTATGGAAGAACTAGCAAAAATTCAAAATTTTTCCTCTGATAAAATCATCTGGCATTGGAAAAATCAGCCCTTGCTGAACCAGCCGATCGATTCTGTAAAAATCACACTGTGAAAAGTGAAGTGTCAATGGTGTCAATCCCTAGCATTAGTTGGAATGACAGCTCACTTTACCTAAGTTTTCACGGTGAGATGGTTACAGAATCGCACTGCTAAACCTTAGCCTCATTTCACGTCACCATAAGTCCCCAGAGTCCTAAGTGAAGGTGATTAAAATAGGATTCAGCATGTCAGTTGAAAGTGACCATAGCTTGTATCCTTATTTTTTTATTCAGTCATTGTTGTCAGAGATGATGCAGTTCTTTCACTGTCCCAGGATACAAATTAGTTTTACAGATTATAGGTACCTAATCGGGCGTAGGACACTGCACAAGGCACAATAGAAGTTGTATTGCTATATGTCTGGAGGTGTTTACTGTCCCAAACATTATTTCTTTTCCCAGCTCAGAACCTAGGTGGTAATGGATACCATTACATTGATGACCTCTGATTTTTTTTTTCTGGCTTTTGGTTCTGTCTGTTTTTTAGTACACTGAGTGTTAATATAACCCAGGTTTAATTCTTCACCAACCTAATAATATATGTTCATAATTAAATATAAAACACACTAACAAAGATTCCTTTTTCATAGTTATATAAAAAAGTTAACGAAAATGCCGAAACATTAGTGTACCAACAGTGTGTGTGATACACCTCTGCTCACGGCCTCGGGAGTTTACAGGCGTGATGTTGTTCATAGTTTTACACTCTGCCACCCGAATAGTTTTTGCCGCCACAATTTCTGTAGTTGATGCATTCGTTCATAGATGTCGTTGTCATGAACTAACATTATTTAAAAATACTAAGTTATAAAATACAGTTGCGTTCGCGTTCATTCATGTGAACTTCAAGACTTATCTCCCCCATTAGCTTAGGGGTCCGAGTTCCGTAAAAACAAGTCTTTTCGTAATGCAGATATTCAACTCACATTTACAGAAACACACAACAGAGATACATGCGGTTACGGCCAAATATCAACATTGCCTACGTGAAATAAAGAGGTACCGCCAAAAGTCTGATTAGGCACATTTTAGGCTGTGCGATAAGGATAAGCGTAAATAGGTATAGGTTTTGAATACGCGCTGTCATCAATAAGAAATATTTTCCTGTATTATGGGTAAACCAACAAAACATGACGTCTGTATTCCCCGAAGTATTAGGCAGAGGTGTATCTACATAAGTAGATATAGTACTGGGTGTACTATAGCTAGGTACATAAGTAGGTAAAGTACATCGTTTCAGCAGTTATGTTTAAGTCCCATGTATCAGGGGGCGAGCCTATTGCCATCAACCGGACACAAATCCAGACTCCGGGCTGGTGATGAGAAATTTCAGATGGAAAATCCCAATAACACTGCCCGACCCGGGCGACCACTAGACCATAGAGTAAAAAAAAAAAAAAAAAGTGGATAAACCAAATAAAACAACAAGTTTGAAGAAAGATGACTAATTTATTAAGAACTATTTACAACTTCCATATGTATAGAAATAGGATAGTAAATGGAAACCAGCATTGAACACAACCTAAGGAACAGTATATCAGCGCAAATATACACACTATAAGCCCCGATACGGCTTGAGAATGCGCGAGGAAACCCTGCAGAGACAATCGCTATTTAAAGACTCGACGTCAGAATTTACTCACCGCACTATATTATGCAAAACAGTTTAAAAACTTGTGATTCATTCATCAGACCTCCTTTTGTCAATTGTAGTTTAAAAATAATAGTAGGTAAATAAATAAGCATTTAATTTATATTGTAAGACGAATATTATACATCAATAATTTCTAAATAAATTCATCCGTCATTCATAAAATGAGAACGAGAAACCGATTCATAAAAATAAATGAGCAAAATACTAATACCAATCACGCAGACATTTTATTATGGTAGCTTGGCGTAGTTTCTGGTAGTACCAGCAGTCCTAGCATGACCACCAAAACGGGTTTCGTCGACGGAAGAATAGACAAATTAGCCTGCCCTTATCCCAATAATTACTATAATTTGACATTTTGTCTATGGGAATAATAGACAATCTGTCATTTTGTCTATTCTTCCGTCGACAAAACCCGTTTATAAAATTAAAAAAATTAAAAATTAACAAAAAGAAAATAAAGTAAAAAAATAAAATATGCATACATATGCATATGTATATGTATGCATATGTGTATATTTATATGGTGGTAATGCTACGCGTGCTGGTACAGTCAACCTCACATCAGTGGTATCAATTTGACATTGACAGCGCCTTTATGTTCTCGCAATAGGGGCGGTTTTCGTAGTGATGTGCGGTTAACTGTACTACGGCATGAACTTTCCTAATTAAAAATGATTGCATCAAACCCGAAAGTTTATTTCCTCAACGCATCCTCAAAAATAAACATACTGATATGTGGTACAAAATCAGTCACTATATCACATACGAACAACATCTTAAATTAATATTAAAATGAGCATAATTCATGTTATTTTATGCTAAAATAATAAATTGCAAATTTCGAGTTTCGTTGTAATAAAATTAATATATGTTACAAATATTTCGAGTAAGTTTATCAATTCATTTTGATTCAATCTTTGGAAAACAGGACGCGAGGAACAAAACTCGAAATTTTTTGTTTTAGCTAAATAAAAGTAACGCACAAGTTCGCGATAGTCATTCATTCATAAGGTATACTACAAATCGCAAAATCACAAGCAAAGGGACTTAGATAAAAAATAATATTAATCTAGTGAACAAGTAAACTCATTGATATACAGATCATAGGAGCGGGTTTAAGGCTTCGAAGGTCCGTGGCATACTTACTGTCCGACATTTTGATTTTTTTTTTCAAAATTAACCTTTAGTCGATTTATATATAGATATTCATGAGAGGCCGCCATTAAAAAAAAAAAAAAACAATGTGGCGGACGCTGTAGGTCTGTATGCCAGGCTCCATATAAAAATAGTATCAATGCATTTAAAAATGAAAATATAATCCATTTAAAATGATTTCCAATGGTAGGTTCTAGGTTTCTTAGCGTTGCAGGATGGAAATCTGAGAAAGGACAGTTACCTCAGACGGTCCAATAGACTCTCTTTAGATACATGTGCAATAAAAATATCAAAAGACGAATCTGGTTTTTAAAGTGAAAACTTCTATAGGCGCACTGCGTAACAGCGCTACTACTCGGCCCCAGTCGTAAGTTTTCATTTCTATCTATGGTGTGGGGAGCACAGATCCTCTTTTTGCCACTGTCCTATTGTCAAATCTATGAAAGCAGCTCAAAATTTCACTAAAAGCTGTGGACGGTTTCCCTGTAGCTGCAAAGCTGCCTGCCCCATCTCTAATTTTCGCCTTATGAATTCATTGACTACGGCGAAGCGGGACGGTTAGCAAAAACATAATATAAAACAAATGGACGGCTTGTGCGCTATCGAAATAGTGAAACTGTGAAACCGATAGAGAAGAATTTTCTACGATATATTTATAAAAATGCTCAGTGATTGTTACTTAGCATTTTTAGTATCTATGTATAAAATAATGCAATAAATAGAAAGTTATAAACTGAACCAAGACAGACCGATTAGTTGACTAGATGTACATATAATAAATGGACACGTGTTTTTAAGAACGCATTATTAAATAATGGTACAAGAAAAGAAAAAGTTCGGGACTTCATTAACATCGATTGGTCAAGGATGTCTTCCAATGTACTGTATGGAAGGCGCTTCTGTTTTTAATCAACTCATGCGTATGTGACCGCATACTAATAGTTTCCTATCAAAATATTAAATAAGCATTCTATCTCAATGTAATATGTTCCCAATTTGAGAGAAAAAACAAAATACTTTCTCTCAGTGAAGTGACCTCGATTAAAAAGTTTAAAATACAAATCCTGTTTTGGAAAGTAAAAGTTGTTCAAAACCTCACAAAAACAAATACTTTATAGAATATAAATTACGTTATATCAATCTTTCTTAATTGGCATCTTAGAAAAAATCCATTAACTCGACAATGATTCTAAATGGATAATATTTTCAAGTCTAGTAAAAATATTGACATACATTTCTTGTTTAGTCCTAGATTATACCTTAAGGCCTACTTAGACCACAAATCACTAAATACGTTTAGCGCTAAGCGCATTTTTTGTGATTTATAATGCAAGCGAGCCTAAGTCTTCGTTCAGTAGGTAGCCTTATAGATGAATTCGGAATAATATCTTGGCGGGAAATTCAAAAAATGACGGTCGCTCGTGACTTCCTTTAATTTATTGAGATTGGAGCTGTAAATGCAAGTCTATAGCTATACGTCATAAGGTCCTAGTTCATTTAACTTCACAATAACCACCAACATATCATTATGTTTATAGATTAAATGCCTGGTGCTGTATTATGACGGTTTAATACCATCATGATTCCAGTATAAGAGAGAGACGGTGCTATACATGACCGATAGCACCATCCCTTTTTCGCACTGGAATCGTGATGGCATTAATATTTCGTAATACGGCTTTTCATCTTAGAATTTCCCGTCAACATTCACAATAAAAGATGGGCATTCGTAAAAAGTTTTCGGATTAAAAACTTACAAAGTCGCCACTGTAATCCAAATCTCTACGTATCTATGCAACTAGGCACTTCAATAGTCTATTAAAATTATGTTTAAAATTAAATATATCACTAGATATTTAGTTATCAAACATTTAAGTAGTTTGCAGAAAATACATTTATTTTTCTTTCTTTCAACTGTTCAATACAATCTGTCAAATTGTAACATTTTAAATATTTAACGTGGTTAATATTTACATAGGTAATTCTGAAATATCGGAGGACCTCTGTATCCTTGCTAGTTTGTTTCTACTTTCATGGATACAGAGGAAATGCAGTATTTTTTTATTATTGGATATTATTATCTTTCATTTATTTAGGAGGACAATCTACGTAACATTCTAACACGATTTAAATGTAGTTTTTAATAAATAGTTCCTCAATATCATCCAATATCATATTCATAACGTATACAGGAGAAGCATCTTTCGAAATAGATATTTTTTCTTATTTTTTTTTTAAATTTTAACAAGAGAAGCAATGTTACAAAACTTACCCTTATTATTCATTTTTTTTGTTCACTATCTACATACATCTGATCGATTTAACTTCTTTAGAGAGCAAAACAAAACAAACCGCGAAACAAACATCTCCAGACATGATATTCGGACTCCTCATATAATTTACACTCATTTTACAAGCTTACACAAACTTAAAAAGTAAAATAAATCAGGTAAATAACGGGAGATGGTAGAAATCGTAGCCTCTCTGTCCCCGCGCGGCGAGCCAGATGTAGACCACGTGGTAGGCTCCGGGGACGAAGCAAATCATGCCGGCGACGAAGAATACTGCACCTTGGAGACCGTTCTCGGGCTCGGCGACGGCGAAGGCCCCCATGCCGAGGAGCCCCACTCCGACCAGCAGCAACACGACCGCCGCGCACACGGTCTTCCAGTTCTCCCTGACCTTGGGATGGTTCCAGCAGTACATGGACTGCGTCGCCTCCACATACTCGTGGATCAGCGAGTCTGAATCCCGCGAAGTGGTGTCCTCTGTGCATTTGTAGGTTTTGCTGCTGCAAATAGAACGGGTTGGTTAGGAAATAACTTATCGATATGAAATGTTGCATGATGGGCGATGGCCGTGACTAGTAACACTGATAAGGCTCGATGTTGTAAATAGTATTGGCAGTTGCGAGTACATTGAGATGATTATGATTAGAATATTGCGTGTGGAGCGTGCCTTGCAAAATGGTACCACATTAAAGGTTTCTACCGATCTATTCTGTAAAGATCTCACCGTGATAATTTACGTGAAGTACGCTGTCATTACGTCTGATGCTAGGGATTGGCACAAGTGACAGCTGACTTCACATTAGTTTTCACGGTGAGATTTTACGGAATAGATCGGCAGGTGTGAATGGTGATAGCAGTTTCTCTGTGGAAAAATATCTATCTACTGATATAAAAAAGTGTTCAAATGTTCATCTAAACCTTGATACGCTGCGAGGTACCCCAAAACTTTCGAAATGGCTAGGTTGCTGACGAGCAGGATCATCTAGCTCTGGGCAACTCCGGTTTTTTGGAAGGCTGCATGTTCGGACAATTTGAGAGTAGTGAGTTAGCAACACAAATTCATCCAGATATCGAACTAAGTCCCCGAAAGTGCTCTTGCGATGAAACGGTCAGTTTGATTAGTAAAACAGTAGTCGAAGTATGTCGTCCCACATAAATTCCTTGCAGGGCCAATTGTAGACAATAATACAATGCGTAGGTACATAAGACGGTTAGCCAATTAGCTGACTATACCGAGATTAAGCTCAGCATTGAACATAACCTTGGTGTAACATCATATAAAATATTGATCACTTTCATATTTTTGTTACGGATTTTATAGCCAATAAAATGACGACGATTTCTTTAACGAATTTAGATTATGTTACTTCTTTTTTCGCCAGAGCTAGTTTATACAAATCATTTTGGAGAAATTTTGCAAAAGAGAAATTCTAGGTTACACTCGTGATACTAAGCGAATGTTTATACATTTTATTATAGATACATCGTAGTAACGTACCCATTTGTTTTTATATCGATAAACAGCAATCAAAATAATAGCTCACAGTACATTTACTTTGGACCTTGATCCAATTCATAACAGGCTGTTATCATTATCAATATTTTGTTTATTTAATTTTTTATCAGGTAAAGTTGTTGAGAGACAGATTTCATTCATGCGTTTCTTATTTATAACAGAACAATGCTGCGAGATCGCAAGACGAGAGCTTCGTTGACTCCGAAACTAAGTCGGGCTAACCCGAAACTCGTGCAGTGCGTAAACCGAAAACAATAATTTAAATCTAATTATATCTCTATACTTAGATACCTGGAATGTTAATGCATGATTACTGATAAAATCTTTTTTAAAAGGAATGAACAATGGAGATTAATGGGACAAGGAAAGAACAATAAGTACAGAAAGTATGTTAGTTAGTATAACTGACGTAAGTTAGAATTAACATTTGCTAGATAGACATGTCTGCCATTAGTATTTAAGTTAGAATTAACATTTCCTAGGGTCACAGGTAACATTTTCAAGGGTATACCCCAAAGTTAGTCCCATATAAACTTGGAAAAAAAAATCCAACACTAAGGGTGGGAAAATAGGGGTGATTTATTGTTCACTCACAGATTTGAATGCTGAGTTGTGTATTATTACTCTACTCAGTGCCACATATGCCTGTCCTTTGGCAAACAATTAGTAGATTATAGCCACAAAAAATAATAAAATTAAAACATTAAAAAAAAAAATTAAACCGCCAAAAAAACTGAAAAGCAAAAAATAATAAACATTTTTTTTAACCTTAATAACTAAGTTCTTAAACTAATGTAAGTATACTTACCTAAGTAATTTTGAGTCGGCGCCAAACAATCAATAAACAAAGATCTTGACTAAATTGCCTTAAATTTAAACGGCGCCGACTTAAAATTATTTTGATAGGCTTACATTAGTTTAAGAACTTAGTTATTATGGTTAAATAAAAAGGGTTTTTTATTTTTTGCTTTTCAGTTTTTTCGGCAGTTTAATTTTTGGTAAAAGAATTCCATATTCAGGCAGACAAGTTTAAACAGAATACCGCTCTTTTTATAACTATATATGACAGATTAGGGTTAAACAAACACATGTGGCAAACAATACGACACTAATGTCTGCTGAGAACTAAAGCGGAATTAAGCGGATAAACAATTAGTCATAAATAACTCGCAATCACGTTTCACCAAGGTGCAAGGTCTTTCACAAAGCCAGCCAAATTATCAATTGCATTAAAAAAGATTTGCTGAGATAAGAAGACTCTATGCTTGATAAAAAAAAAGAAAATGGACCTGTTGTTTTCCAGACAGACATTTACGAAGACGGTATCAAAATTCTTTTCTTGAATGCATTTCATTTTAAAACACCAAAAATACTTTTTAAACAATAAACCAGTCACTTCTCTAAGAGGATACTCTCGACTGAGTAATATAAATTAAAAGGAAGGCATTCGCGATGGTATTACTCATGCATTTAATTGATGAGTGCTCAGTACATTTATTAGGAACAAGATGTGCAAAGAGGTCATAGAATCAGAACAAAAGTTGGGCCCTCTTTGATATTGGGTGAATCATTTGGTATGATTAAAATTCTGAGTTCAGACAGAGTTAATTTAGATGAATTGACTAAGATACTGCAACTCAGCTTCGAAAATGAATGTTCATATTTTATAAGCTTCTTAGTAACATAACATCATGCATGTATTCTCCCACAGGAGTAGGCAGAGGTTTAATACAACCACATTTTGCCAGTGTTTTGTTTATTAGTGTCATAGTTTTTTTTCTTTCTTATATTCGTCTGCGATCAGTCCCTTGACTATGAGCAGATTTGTTGTTGAATTTGATGGTGCAGGGGTGTCCCAGCGGGATTTCCATCATAATAATTATGTCATGGCAGTATTTCCTAGTTGGCATTGGCAAGGTCCATTACAGCTAACCTTTTCAGGCCCCTTTTATAATCCAGCTTTGTGAGCACTTTCGCCAGAGGATATGGATGATTCTGAAGGCATGCTCTGTAGCTTTCTGCCCAGTTTTTCGTTTCCTGATGCAATGTGTTTTGGTTGAGATATTCATAAACCATGAATAGGGTTTACAGAGAGAAGTTTCGTCATTCATCTATTCCAGTGACTGATAGGACAAGGTAAAATTAGTTATACGGGTAAATGAACTATAAAATACATGACATTCACATTAATATTAACAATAGGTGATTACTTACCTATTTGTGTTATAATTTCCTCATAATACTATTGCATTTATGGAAATATGTAACATAGAATATACAACTTAAATACTTTATTTTAGGTAGTGTGCTTCAACAGTCGTTATAGGTAGTTGGAAACCCAAAAGTCTGATACCAGTTGTACCAGGGACTGGATTGTGGAGGACAGATAGGCAGTCACTCCATGTCAAATAATGGTATTCAGCTGCATCCGGTTAGACTGGAAGCTGACGCCAACATAGTTGGGAAATGGCTCGGCAGATTGATTGTACAGTATGAGGAATCTCAATTATTCATTTGAACAGTGAATTCAATTACTTATTTTAATCTAGAAATTGTTGTGATTTTAATTTACAGTGTTTGGGAACTTAGTCCCTGGTTGAAATGAAACATATTTCTTTTGAACAACTAAGGATGTTGATGATTCGATAAATGATAACACAACAATGTTCTAAACCAAATAAAATTGTAACATATTACAAACACATGAAGTAGAATGAAAGGGTTTCAAAAATATATTTTCAATAAAATACAGTATCAGAAATGGTATGCAAAAAAAATAATAAAGATACAGATTACCATAATGTTGTTGCAAGATGCAGCTACACCATAAAATATTTAAGTTATTGACTTGTGACATTTCTTACATACTAAAGAGAGCAATCAAGGTAGACTGGTTCGAACAGGCTTCTTAATTTGTGCTTGCCTTTACCTATATTTGAAAAAAACATATGCATGCTGTTAAATTGGCTATGGCTTCATTAGTGATGCAACACTTGTATTAGAATTGAATGTAAAATACTGTTTCATAAATTGGTAGACATTGACCCTTGCCTGGCCTTTGACTAAACCTATTATAGTCTAGGTTTCTAGGACATCACATGTACATTTCTTGGTCTTCAGAAATAATCAAATACTTTGTAAAAGAAAATTCAGCTATAATGTGAAATCAATTGGAGTAAAATGGAATGGTAATTGGATTATACATTTAGGGAATTAATTGCTTAGCTCGTTATATGCCCCTGTATGCAAACGCGCAGTATCACTAATTCTTTGCACCATATTTTTATCTCTATAGCAGGTCAATAATAAAATGAGCACTATCAATGCGCAATGGGTCAGCGTATACGATTAATTAGCGATCGCTAACAACTAATTAGCGCGGCCGTACACCGAAATATGTCTGTAAACCAAGTAACGGCTACCAGGTTCAACTGCCTTTGGCCCAGTAAGGAAATATGACTCACGAAAGGTCACGAGCATACTGACATTTTAACACAAAGAAAAGCAATTTTATACGGAAAACTATGAGTATGGATGTGAATAATGTTGTTTGTAATCAAGTAAATTTGAGTTACCTGGCGATATATTCACTTCCATTTTTGTATTTGTTCTGTAAAGGTGATCTGTCTCCTGTGGCACCGTAAACTTTGATGGCTTCATCGGTCTCCTCTTCGAACGCATCGTCGATTGAAAAACGCTTATCACTGTTACCGAACGGCCTCGTCATGGTTAAATATTGTTGTTATCTGTCTGGAGATGTAAAATAAACATCACAGCGAGCGTACGGGACAAAACACAGCTGTCAATTTGTCATATCAACATGCGCCATATTGATTGCAATGCCAATAAACGATTGGAAATCTGCAAGCAGTTTTGAAATCAAAACTTTGGATGTAAATTATTAAAAATTAATAAAAAAAGATTGAATGGAGTTTATTGGTTCAGATTAATTGTGAGCAGTCTAAGGAAATAATGAACATGATCTAGAACTTTATTAAATGAAAGAACATAAAAAACAATATTTTTGTTCATGAATTAGGTCTTCTTGTCGTTTTCGAACGAACAAAATGAAAACTAAAACAAAACTTTCACTGATTTTGGTTATTGTAATTATTACAGGATTACTACCCAGATTAAAAACTATAAAATCTTCGATCCCAGAACATTGAGGTTCCAAGAGACTAATTAACAAAACTTACTGTGGGTCTTGGGCCATAACCGGCTAGAAAGACCATGTTTAGGTTTATTTTTGTGTTGCAACACCATTGATTTTCTTAAATGTCAATGTCAAAATAAACAAAGTTATGTCAAACGTCAAACCCACATGGTGTGTTTATTTGGGCATTGGTGTCGAAAAATATAGAAATTAAAAATGGTTATCAAAGACTGGGCTAAAATTTCACCTGGGCTATCGAAGCCCGTGTTATCCTGTATTGAGAAACAGGGTTTTAAGGCCATGACTCCTATCCAGGCAGCAGTAATACCGCTAATCATGTCTTGTAAAGATGTGGTGGCCGAGGCAGTGACAGGGTCTGGCAAAACCTTGGCTTTCGTTGTGCCGATGATAGAAATGTTGATAAAGAAGCAGAAAGAGGCGCCGTTGAGGAAAGACTATGTTTATGCAGTTATTATATCACCGACTAGGGAACTGGCTTCACAGATTCATAAGGTATTTAATAGCATTTATTTGCCATAACGTTAACTCGACAACTACCTAACAAATTGATTGGTGCTAACAAAGTGAGAGTCTTATCTAGCAAGAAATGTGTGCAAGGATTTTGGAACTAGTAATCTATTCAGGGTGGATTTTTGAGACCAGGCAGTTAGAGTAGATACCTTATCCGTAATTGTACCTAGAGGAAAACGACCATAGGAGACTTGTTTTAACTTTTTGAGAAACATTGATGACTAAATCAATAAGTTAGCATATAAAAAATATCTCTTAGTGCACCGTCAATCATTGATTGTACTTTAAACATTACGTCAATTGTCGTAAAAGTCACATGAAACACACTCATTTATTTTCTTCCTAAATTCCAGGTAATAGAACAGTTCCTGCAAGAGCCAGAGCTGTCCCACATAACAATAGCCCTCCTCCTTGGTGGCAGGCCAGTGGAGGCCGACATAGAGACCATAGTGAAAGGAGCCCACATAGCTGTGTGCACTCCGGGCCGGCTCGGTGACTTACTAGCTGAAAGGAAGCAGCTCAATCTTTCTGGGAGGTTGCGGGAGCTGGTTAGTTGATACTAGAATATCATAGATAACTTTTTGTTGAATCAAAGTAAATAGAAGGAGTTTTTGGCAACAATCCTGCATTTGTCAGTACTATTCTGTCAGGGCCTATTTTCTTTAAGCCTTCTATAGAGAAATGTTTGATAAGATAAAGGGCACAACGGGTGGTTGCAATACTACAAGTACCTTCAGTGATTGCCCTATAATACACTGTATTTTTATAATCAATGTTTTGGTTAGCCAGACCAAAACATTGATTATAAAAATACAGTAGATAAAACTTTTTCCGTTGGTTTAATTTTTTTTTAAGTTTTCATTATATGTAGTGAGTGGATTTGACTGCTTCATCTTCATGAATCAATTGAATGTAAACTTACTTACTTACTGTATAATATACTCTTGTTCTTTTCTATTTAGCTCTGGGAATATCCATCGAGCAGGGTAATTGCATAACACACTAACAGTAGCAATGGCTTTCATTTTGACAGTTCAACAACATTCATTGTATTATTTACCTTGTTGAGCAGACAATTTTTTTTTTTTTTTAACATAATATACAGAAATGGATTAGCAATATGCTTCAAAATGATTCAGATTGTAATCGATAGTGTGTTACGCAATTAGGGTGCTGCGCCTGCTTACCAAGAATCTGCTCTCACCACTTCATTTCTTTAATTCCAGGACATCTTAGTCCTCGACGAAGCCGACCGCCTCCTCGACCTCGGCTTCAGCTCAACACTCACGACCATCCTCCAGTACCTACCAAGACAGCGCCGCACGGGCCTCTTCTCAGCCACACAGACCAAAGAGCTGCAAGACCTCGTCAGAGCTGGCCTACGAAACCCAGTCGTCGTCAGCGTTAAAGAAAAATCTACCATCAGCACTCCAATCCTCTTAGAAAATTATTATGTTATTGTAGAACCAGAAGACAAGTTTCTTTTCCTTCTAAACTTCTTAAGGAACAGGAAGATAGCAAAGGGACTATTCTTTCTGCCAACGTGCGCCTGTGTCGATTACTGGGCGGATGTTCTGCCAGTGTTCTTGCCAGATATAAAAGTCTTCGCGATACACGGCAAGATGAAACTGAAGAGGAGCAAGATTTTGGAGAAGTTTCGGCAGGCGGATAATACTATTCTGTTGTGTACCGACTTATTGGCTAGGTGAGTTGTAGTTTAGCTAGCATACTAAGGATCCGTGGCATACCTACTGTCGCGCTATTTTGTTTTTTTTTTTTTTTTCAATTTGGCGGCCATGCATGATACCTATATAAATCGATAGCTGACATCAATGCAAACAGAAAACATTAAAGGACCAAACCCTGTCAAGTGTAACGTTTCCGAGATATTATCGTTCAAAGTTGATCACGTGACATCCATATTTTTTAAACTTGCTTACATCTTGTCGCATAGATGTTTGAAATAATCACGGTAGGTATGCCAGGCTCCATACAGAAATCTTCAATCCCCTTTTTTAACACCTGGGTGGACTAAAAAGCGTGCCTTTTTAACCTGTTGTAATCATGTTCGACGGCAGGGCGCACGTCAGTGGTAACAAAACCAGTATAAGCTGGTATTTCATACTGTGCTAGGCCAGCCCAAGGTGACCTAGTAAAACACTGATTTGTAAATGATGGACTCCATGGACCATTTGTTATATTTCATTTCTAACAGCAAAAGTCCAATCATTCACTTCTTTTCAGAGGCCTCGATATCCCTGAAGTAGAATGGGTCCTTCAATGGGAGCCTCCCACGAACCCTGCCTCCCTAGTCCACCGCGTGGGCCGCACGGCGCGCGGCGGGGCCGCCGGGTGCTCTCTGCTGCCGCTACTGCCCAGCGAGGACACCTACGTTCCCTTCATCAAGACCAATCAATTAGTTGACCTGAAAGATTGGAGGCAGTCTAAAGATGAGATCAAGATTAGTCCGAAGTTGAAAGATAAGGTAGGCAGAGTTTATATTGTTTACCTACAAGAAATGGATCCGATGGATGCGGGAACCACAGAACCGCAGTCCAGCAGTGGACGTTTTCGGCTGAAATGATGATGATGACATACAAGAAATGGCGCTTTTGTGACGTATTCAGCATCTGCCTAGCCTTATCCCAACTATTTTGGGGTCGGCTTCCAGTCTTACCAGTTGGAGCTGAATACCTGTATTAACATGGAGCGACTGCCTATCTGATCTCCACAATCCAGTAACTGGGTTTAGTTATTCTTTGGTAAGACTGGACTTTTGTTACTTAAAAAGTTAAATGTGCTAAAAAAAAAATATCGAGTGCGTTTTAGACCTACAAACTGGAGACTCGTTAGTACAATCAACAGCACGTCCATGGTAACAATTTTAGTTTGACAGTAGATTTACTTCGTAAGAATAAAGGCGGTTTTCGTAGTCCAAGTGTCACGACCTGCGGTTTGCCGTAGATATTACATCTTTCTTTCGCAAAATAATAATAGCAAAGAACATTATAATATTTTGAATTGAATCACCTCCCTGAGATTTACTAAGCCCTGCTGTTGTTTTAAAGACTTTTTATTATTTTTCAGGTACTATCAATGCTCCACGAACAGCAGAAGCAAGATAGATCAGTCTTGGACAAAGGACAGCGCGCCTTCGTGTCCCACATGCGAGCTTACACGAAACACGAATGCAACCTACTACTGCAATTCAAAGAACTTCCCTTAGGCCACATAGCCACCAGCTACGGGCTCCTAAAGCTACCTCTAATGCCCGAAATAAAGCAGGAGCATAAGGACCAGTTCACAGGACCGAAGGAGCAGATCGATTTTAACAGTATACCGTACAAAGATAAGCAGAAGGAAGTCAGTAGGCTGCAGAAGTTGGGCGAGTATAGGAAGACGGGCGTGTGGCCGTCGAAGAAGAAAAAGAAAATGGTGAGTTATGAAATGTCCTTGGATTTATTCCTTACATTAACAACATTACAGCTCTTATAATTGAATTGAAAATAAATAACCTAAGACGTGCACCTCTGCTTGCTTGTATTAATGGAAGTTTTTTTCAACTAATACTCTTATTATATTGTGAACGCCGATATACATTAATATACTGTGTAGTTATTTTTTACTTTTTCAAGCACACCCAGCGGCGTTGTCAAAAATTGAAATATTGAAACTGATCAAAAACTTATTTATTTTCAGATGCAATCTGAACCATGGTTAGAAGCCAAACAGAACAAAGAAGAGCGAAAACTGAAGCGGAAAAAGCGGAAAGAGCTGAAAAAGAATGATCCAGAAAGCGGAAAGAAACGAAAACGTAAAGCGGTAACACAGGAAGAGTTGGATGAACTCGCAGCCGACATAGCGCTTATGAAGAAGCTAAAAAAGCGGAAAATTACTCAAGAACAGTTCGATCAGGAATTTCAAGTGTAATAAATAGTTTATTGTTCGTTATTACGTGTTTTATTATCTATTTGCTTTATATAGTGAGAAAGATGTTTAGTAAATAGATATGGTCAAAATGATCATGATGAAAACAAATACTAAAATCTGATTGTGATTGGACAATTTATTACGGACTTCTGCTCGCGATTTCGTCCGCGTGAAATTCCTTGTTCCTCCGACACCCCGTCGTCGCATCGAATCTCCTGCCCGCACGATTACTTCGTTTTCCCTTAGCGTTCTTTGTTTTTTTTTCTTTTTGTTCGACTCCTTAGGCTCGTAGCGTGATGTTGAATTGGGCTATCAAATGTAAAAATATATTCCCAAATCAGACTCGGTAGAGTTCCAGAGATTAGCGCGTTCAAAAAAACAAACTCTTCAGCTTTATTATTAGTATAGATTATAGTTAAATTTATTTTTCTATAAACTCATATTTGTTTACATTTTTGGCGAATATGTCGCGAGTGCAGATTAGAAGTAAATATGCTGTTTTGGCTGTTTTCAGTTAAATCCGAATCCGATTTTTTCTTAGCTGATGAAGGGGTTGAAGGAGTCGCTGTAAATAATACGACCAATGAAAATAGTAAAATAAATATATATTTCTGTTCAACTTTCGTAGCAACATTAATGATCTGAGTATTATTTATCAAAACACAACAAGGCACTTAACACCTATTTAATATTATATTGACAATTTTATGTAAAAGTTATACAATTTTTAAATTAGCTCGGGAGCATTTGGCACTGTAACGATAGCACCGAATAAGGCATAATAATCTTAGATTGTATAAAAATGGATTACATTGATACATAATAAAATTGAGCTTATATTTGTTAGATTTTTAAAGAGTTAGGATAACAATGCATAGTATAGATTTTATAAATTGAAAATGATTATTTAGTACGAGACTTATTGTGAATCGTATGGCGACATTATACAGGGTTAAATTCAATTAGCTAGCGAAACTCCACAGACGTGATGAGTATCAATATCCAAACACGATAAAACAAAAAAATTAACGATTTTTTTTGCGAGGTCACTGACCTCAGTTAGTGTAGTCACTTCAAATATTAGTTTAAAAATCAGCTTTCTATTGTGTAAACTTCACAACACGACAAAACTAAAGAAAACAGATTTTCTCAAGTCATGCTTCAAAAAATACCATCAAATCTTTTTTGTTTTTATTTAAGTGTTTAGATATCGATACTCATCACAACTACAGTTTCGCTAGTTAATTTAATATGATCTTGTATAGTTATGTAAAATTCGCCTGTCACTTTGTAATATATCCGGTCAACGGTGACAGATTAATGTAGGCTTTAAATATTGCAGAGCCTATGTTTTAACCACGAGACGTTGTTAAAACTAATAATCAAAGTATTGATCAATAAATCGTAGTATATTACTTATTTATTCATTTCTTGATAGTTATCTTCCCTATGGTAGGCTGCGGCCAAGTATTATGTCCTCAAATGTGTATTATCAAGGTGCATTTATTATTCAGCATGTATCAGAAAGGTGTGGTACAGACCATAAAACTGAACAACTTTCTCCATGGGACCAACATCGTAATAGCGAAAAAATAATCAGCCGTCCCGTACATTTGGGTTGAGTACGGTTGATCACCAACCGCCCGCGTGGTAGATTACAGCCCACTCCCTCGCGAAGAGAGCAGGCCTGTGTCCCAGCGGTGGGAACACTAGGCTGATTATGTGTTATGTGACGGTTGATGACCACACATTTCTGAAACATGCTGTATTGAGTAAACAACTATGAGCGCATTTATTTCCAACTGATCCATATCAGGGGTTGTATTACGAAGTATTAATGCCATCATGATTCCAGTCCGAAAAGGGATGGTGCTATCAGTCATGTATAGTTCCGTCTCTCTTACACTGGAATCATGATGGCACTAAACGGTCGTAATACGCACCTGGTCACAGCCTTTAAAAGTCCATGCAATAAACTACACATCATGACAAGAAACATTGTCATAACTAGCACCAAATTATTTTACATTCTACATACGTTTTCTTAGATGCAAACAATTACATTTTGATACTACTTTTCAATACAATTTTGAGTCTTACACCGTCCAGTCTTTATACATCCTAAGACAACGTTTATAGACAAAATTGTGCGTCAAATATTTTACTATTTTCAGTTTTCAGCTGACACATTTTCTAATAAAAAAGGAGTAGATATTTACATTAACGTGAATATTGCGATTTCGTTTTTAACTCGTTCGTTTAAAGATGTTTGTTAGTGAAATTTCAAGTTGTAAGAGACTCGATTTAAATACATAACTATAATATTTCATCGAGTTTTTAAATATTTTTTTGTTCTTTAGCTTTCTTTTTCCTATCTTTAAACAAACAAGTTTAAAACAACGTTACACATGAAATACATTATTATTAGGGAAGCGTCTAAGCGGTGGTAAGGAAAAAAAACACCATTACAAATTATTTAACGTCAAAATATTAACAGTCGAAATCCTAACATCAGAGGAAACGTCCAGCGAATGTGACATCATGAGGAACGAACCCTGTACTTGAATATTTATAAAAATTTGTCGCCAGTAACAAGTTTTGAGTTCGTTACTGCAGACATAGTTATCTTGTGTGGCTAAGGACCGAAATAAGTACAGCCAATCAAATTACTAGGTTGAACAGTTGAATAGGCTTTCGGATATCGCTGGTAATTTTGTATTCCATAAAGTAAGCATTTAATAAATCTCATTGAGCAAGCAGTTTGTGACTATAATATTTTTTTTATTAGACATACCTAAGAGTTCTACCTCTGAGTTTCTTCTTCCCTATTATTTCATAGGTTCGATATTGCTCGCAGCACATTCGGAGGACAGTTCGCCTTCTTGTCGATTATAAAATTTACACTAAGTACATTAAAATAGCGCGTATTTATACACAAAAGGTTAAAAAAATGCTAAGAAAAACTCGATTATGAAAAAAAAAAATACAAAAGCGTCACTTACAAATTGGAGAAGTGTAGGGTGAAAGGAAGAATTTTGCACCATGCCGAAATTAATAGCTCTAAAATATTTACACTTTTTAAAATATTTCTAAAGTTAAAGATTTGAGTATGGTACAAAATGCGTCCTCTACCATATTTTACACAAATATTCATAAAGGTAAAATCAAGCATTTTTTTCATACAAATTCATACATTGCTTTGTCATGATACTAAAACGAACTTCTAAGTTTACGCCATCATAAATTACATAAGAAAAATAATTGTCGTAATAATACTATTTAAAATTTAAACTATAATACTAACTGTCAAGGTGACAGCGCGACTTACTGTCAAATGTCAAATTTCATAACTGACATGACTAGCTGCCAAGGACCATAAAATGTATCCAATGATATGAAATTAATACTTTACATTGTGTTAATTGAAAACCGCGTCCTTTTGTTGACAATCCTATTAAATACCATTTTACTTGTGAGAAAAGAAAAACAAAATACTCGAATGACGCGCTGGTATGTTAAAATTCAAGATGGCGTCAGATTTCGGCGCCAAAAATACGAAAAATCTTACAAATCATATAATTAAAACAGCAAACTTATATTAACTAGAATAGAATAATAGTAGAAAATAATGCATTGAGCCAGCAATTTGTTTAGAAGCGTTGCGCCTTAAGTTATTTGAAAATATAAAAGATATACAAAAGCACCAAGTTACTGGACTCTTAAGCCTAACTTACAAAACCTTTCCGAATTAGACTTTTGGAACCAGTGCAGCTGTATCTATGAGCGCAAACACTTTTCGTTGTATAAAAATATAATTCAATAATCGATAAACATTGGTTGTTGAGCTCAGGATAGGCAGTCGCTCCATGTAAAATACTGGTATTCAGCTGCATCCAGTTAGACTGGAAGCCGACCCCAACAAACTTGGGAAAAGGCTGGGCAGATGATGATGATGAATTTATAGACATTTGCAACTACCAGTAAGACACAAAGTACATTTTTGTCGCAGGTTCTCGTCATCTAGTCACTCCTGAAAGATTCCAACTGTCCAATTCGAATTTAAAGCCTTATCCACACGGGTTTTCATATTGACAGTTCATAACATAGTACATATTAAGATAGTGGGTTCATGAGAAACATGTGTGAACTAGGGTTAATTCCAGTATTATACGAATATGTAAACATTTTAGAAGTTAGTTAAATGAAATAGGAAAGTCGGATACGAATTGGTCTTTTGCTTATATTAGGACCAGTTTTTTAACATCAAAATATTGTCTGTTGCTCATTTACATAACAACATAACGCCTTGTTTCCCCGAAGGGTTGGGCAGAGGTGTACCTATAGTACACCCACATTTCGCCAGTTATGTTTAAGTCCCTTGTAATAGGGGGCGAGTCTATGGCCGTCAACTGGGCACAAATCCCGACTCCTCCTCCTCCTCCTTCTTTTAAGTCAAACGTTTCATTTCTGACACATATCAAGAAACTACATTCGCATCTTACAATATACTGTTCACATATTCGTACAACACGTAAGAAAATAAATAAAACTACCTTACTACTACCAGCGACATTTGTGTGCCTACGTTAAAACTATAATTGATTTGTTCCTACTATATTATTGTGAAATATAACATTTATATATATTTAGTTATTACGTTTACATCATATTGTTTTCAGAATAGTTCTCCTTATTTTGGTAGTCATAGTAAAACCTCATAGACTTTCAATTTATTTGTGACGATGCACTGACAAGCCACAAATTGTTAAGCCCTTTGTACAGTCAGCAACAAAAGTTAATTAACTCGCATAATTTTTTATCAATTTAGATGACTTGTAAAAGTAAATCATCTAAATTGATACAAAATGTTGCGATACATTGGTTTTCACTATTTCATGTACTTAATAGCAAAGAGTTAATTATTCTTAAATATTCTATTACTACATGTTTTTAAAAAATATTCTGCTCAATAATTAATATATAAACAACTGAAGTGTTAACTGACTTTTGTTGCTGACCGTACACACACGTTTTTCTTGCCATGAAAACTACGGTTTATTCGCAGTAAGTAGGCACGGTCTTCAGTGTTGTATGGATCACTATGGAAGCTTGTTGATGGACACGTTTTTTCCACGGCGCAGTTTACACGCCGTACCGTAAAGAAACCATGCCGTGTACAAAGGGCCTTTTAGTTCAACTATCTTGTGACGTTAACTATTTGAAGGTAACACTACTAGCCCTGAATATAGCTTTTAGTTTTAGTATCAAAGTAAGGACCTTCACCATTTTGAGGAGCAATATGAATACCAAGACCACACGTACTCATCATTTACACGAGGTCTTTAAAACAGAATCCCTACACGAGATTTTTAAGTAAAAAAAGGATATGGTCCTTCGGGAGACGAAAATTCAACACAGTCGCCATTTAAAAATCTAGGAACCTGTCACACTATGGTTACGTTTCCTAGTCAGTATTGTTATTACAAAAAACCGTGTTTTCAATTACATCATTGCTCGGCTAGGCTACAACTTAGTCTAAACATTACTACAGCACCTGTGGCCTGTGGCTACACGGCTAAAGGCTATCGTGCTAATATTGTCAAAGCACTCAAAAATGTACACCACCAATGATTAGCATTATACAAATGACTTGTGACGGTAAATTATATAATTAAATGAGTTAAGGCACATAATTTTATTCCGCGTTTTTATCACTTCACTATACTTACTATTTACAAAATTATTTATATAAATAAATAGGGGGAGTGCACTGGCGGACAAGAACACACCTCTATCTGTATTCATCAGGACTGAGCGTACATTAAATGTGCCTATTCCAAAATTTAAATACCAAAATTCCTCAATATATGTTCTCATCTACCAAAAATATATTAATATAGAGACACTAATTAGATATAAGAAAAATGTGGTGCAAATATTTCTCGCACGCCAGTGTACTCCTATTACGAAACAATGAAAGTTCAAAACATTTACAAGCTCTTACTGCTTACCTCAATCCTAATTACAGTATAAAATTATTGTCAAATTTTATTGTAATATATTCAAATGTAGTGACTTTCATCATTCATTTAGTTCGTCGACATTAATTCTCAACTGCCTTTATTTACTCTGCCTAAACTATTCAGAATTTATAATCTGTGACAACAGATGTCAAATCAATATCGACACTTCAACTTTGTGTTTTTAATCCAGTGTACTTTTTATTACTGAATTGAAATAGAAGACATTAGAAAGTCTTTGAAAATCGAAATACAAGGGAGAGACAAGTATTACGAAAGTCGCTTTTTAACAGAAATTTTAATTATTCCATAGAGGTGCGACGTCGATATTGACCGACTCAAAACAATCGATGGTCGATCAATGCCGGTAATCCACGATAGACAGTAACAAAACAATATTTCTATCTCCCTCTCTGGCCCACCAGATTAAACAACACAAAGCGAGTTACCTACTCCCGTCTCCTCAGACCTCATCCGGCGCCATGCCGTCATCTTCATGGTTGTGCTGCGGACTGGCGGGCGGCACGGGACTGGGTTCCGGCGCTACAACCGGAGCCGGTGACGGAGCCGGAGCCGGTGACGGAGCCGGAGCCGGCGCCTTTACAGTCGCCTCGAGGGCCCGGATCCGATTCTCTTGTTTAACGATCACGGATTTCAGTTTGCGGATCTCGTCGACTAAGTCTGACAGTTGTTTTTCCTAGAATGGTTGGAAAATAGATAATGATTTTAGTTTAGTACAGATTTCTTTAGTAGAGGTTGTAGAAAACTTTGTGTTATGTATGGAACTGTTCCTTCGATACTAAGTATAAAAGAACGACAGGTAGCTTTACTAATTCATGTGAAGTACACATGATGAGAACTCAAAAAATATCTAGAATTTGACTATGCATAATTTCTTTCTAGCAACCCGCACTGGGCCCGTGTGTTAAGATTATTGAACAGTCCCTCTCGAAGAGAGGAGGCCTGTGTCCCAGCAGTGGGAACTTTATAGGCCGACTATGAATGAATGATTTCTTATTGAAGAATCTCAAAATTCTAGATATTCTTTTTAGTCCCTTCACTAATTATCACACGATTTATCAAAAAGCAGCTGTTGTTACAGCTGTAATAAAAATACGTACGATAGCAGCAGTGGCAGCCGGCGGCGGTGTAGCAGACGCCGGTGTACCAGCATGGCTGTCGTCTCTCTTATGCGCGGGAGTGGGCGACCTATCCTTGTCCTTCTCTCTCTCCTTGGCCCCGGCGAGCGCGTTGGCCTTCTTAGTGACGTGCAGGTTCTGCGTGGCGCGGCCGGACACGTACCCGCCCTGCACAACGAGAGCGCGCTCCTGTAGTTTGGTTAGGGGGGCCCTACCTTATAGCATCTGTCTTTGAATGAGTCTGTTGGCTTTGGTGGAGGAGTTGGTTTGGTGTCTATGAATTTAGAATTACTTTCATTCGAGATTTTGTTTGATATTGATATAAAAATTACAATTTGGTTTTATACATATACAGTAAACTAATAAAACGCTTAGAAGAAGCTTAGAATAATTAAGAATTTAATGTTATAATTGAATTTAAAAAATCTATATTATATTAATAAAAAATACCTATTTGTGTTAAATCGAATCACTTTGTATGTAAATATTTTTCTAATTTAACTATCTGATTGGTTTAAGGGACCTCGACCCAGTGAGTGGGGCCTGTTTGGCGCAGCCGTGAGGCACACACTTATTTTCAGATTTTAATTTGTTTTTCTGTGTACCTGTGACATGTGCCAAATAAACAAATTTTGTTTCTTTCTTCAATCAAGTATTGCGCAACCCAATACTCATCGCGAAGTCTCACTGGTCACAAAGTCCGACTAGTTGTGGCCAAACTTTGTGCACTTTATAATGAACTTCCAAGCCAAGGTAACTGTGACTGTTCCTATACTATCCTGGGCTGGTTAAAATGTTCGTTTTTCCTACATAACATAATATCACGCCTGTATACCCCAAACGGTTAGGCAGAGGTGTACCTACATAACACCCACATTTCGCCAGTTATAATTAATTCCCATGTAGGAGCCGAGCCTAGTGCCATCAGCCGGGCACACATCCAGACTCCGGGTTCCTACTGAGAAATTCCTGATGGAAAACTCGATAACACTACCCGACCTGGGAATCGAACCTAGGACCTCATGTTCAGCAGCAGCCCTCGCGACCGCTAGACCAACGAGGCATTGTTAATAAAGTTTTGCCTAATTAAGTTAAAATTAGTGTTAAGGCCTTCCCCAGAGATAAGCAGAAGAAAGTTGTCAAGTTGTTTTAGATAATTAAGTTCAGGCGGTATGTGGTAGCGTTAAATAACAGAAGTAATTTGATTAAACACAAATAAATACTATTCTTCACGATTAAAGTGAAACTGAAAAACCCAGTTTACTTTGTTTCTAGTAGATACATGATACATTGTCTGATAGAATGAATACCAAAAATATATGTTTCCCATAGAGTAAAAATAATCCCCATAGTTTATAAAAAAATAAAATCTTAAGAATAACATATAAAAATGGTTAGTAACACGACAAAAAATAAATCTCAAACTCGATTAAAAGTCGCGGTTATTGAGACACAACACACAACAGACACATTAAACGCAAAATAAAGTCGTTAGAGCAAGCCAACAGGTACATTCAAGACGACACTTACTGGTTACAGGTCCTCGGGACCGGGGGTGATAAATATTCGTCACCTTAGAGTTTAATGGCGAATTTTGAAGGGTTAAAGTCTCTCATAAACGTCATCGGTTGCTTACAACGTCTTGCCGTACGCTGCGTCAAGATGTTCGCTAAAGATATACAGGGTTATATTAAATTAGCTAGTGAAGCTCCGCATACGTGATGATATCGATGTACAAACATGATAAAACAACAAAAAAGAAATAGATTTTCTAAACTCATAATACAAGTAACCGTAATAGCTGCGGTCGTTGACCCAAAAAAAAACATGAAATAGTATTTTTTTTTCCATTTTGTTTAGATATCAATAACCATCATAGTGCGGAGTTTCACTAGCTAATTTAATTTAACCCTGTATAAATGTACTCTTTGCAACACTCACTGCAGCGTAAACATATCCTGTGAAGTTTACGCTAACGTTAGAAGTCACCGGTCACGTTTATAGGAGACTCCAGTCTAATGTTTTAATAGAATTGTCTGGTCCTTCGATACAACTGTAAAGGTTGCCCTTGCCGCAGACAGGCGCAACGCGATTGTGGGAGAACAATTTCCATGAAGTTTTCATAGAATTTGTTCCACTACAGTCGCGTCGCGCCTGTTAGCGGGAGCCTTAATGCGAATTGTGAAACTTCGAAAACGGTATGTTTTTTAGTGTAACCCAGTATACTTGCAAATCGTAGTTCTATGGTTTTGGTTTCCTAAGAAAACGGTGAATGGTCACACAATAAGGGCTGTCCAAAGAACGTTTTTTGGCACCTTAATGTCAAATACTAGTTAAAATATCCGATTTTCATGACGGCCGTTATAATATAACGGAACCGCTTTCCTAGGAAACCAAAGCTTTACTAGAAAATTCAGTTTGTTTACAGTAACATAACAATTACAGATGCCCCACAGTGTCTGAAACCCAATTTAGAAATTCCATTTGTTGTGAAATCTCATGTCACGTGATTTGATTGGCTGTTAAGTTGTTATTTCGGCAAACCAATCACAGCGATTAACATGAGATTTGTCAGCGTGTAAGTTAATATTTGTGATGATCATAGCCTTTCAGACCCCTGGTGAACTGAGTAACAATTCCTGTATTTTTAAGAACGTTCGCAATCTCATTTCAGGTTAAATATGTCAAAAAAACCTCCAGTTAACCTTCATTTTTGACCTTGTTCGGGAACGAGATGAGATTTTGAAAGTTTTTAATTTCGGGAATTGGCCTTCTTCTAACCTCTTGTGGTTTTGAGTATCATTGAGATTTTAAAAACTCATAACATATACTTTAAAATTAAAACAAAAAACAACTTTTTGAAAAATCTGGCAGATATTCATGGCTGGTTTAAATTTTTTGCTGCCCTAAAATTTTTTATGTATAAAAATATTACAACATGCTAGGTTAATGAATAATGGATGTCAACAAATGTAAATAAACCATTATAGAGTGACAGAGTTAATTCATTGCTAAAAAAGCAAACTTACCTGTCTGAAAAATTATTGCAAAAAGACAAACTCAGATTATACACAAGCATGCCTATAGACAAATGTCATAGTGAAACTTATAAGATAAACCTATTCTACTCGTATTAGCCCTATAAATTGTATAAAGTAAAATAAAAGTAACGCGAAATTTTAAGGCTCTACAGGGTCAAATTAAATTAGCTAGAGAAACTTTACAGACGACCAATCTCGTCTGTAAAGTTTCTCTAGCTATCTATATCGATATCTAAGCAAAATAAAAAAATGAAGTTAATTTGATCTCATTTTTTGTGGGGTCATCGACCGCAGTCAGTTCGTTACTTGAATCATCAGTTTAAAAATCAGTTTTTTTTTTTGTATTCTTCACAAAACTATCGATATCTAAAAACGATAAAACAAAAGAAAACAGATTTTCTCATACTTCAAGTAGCAAAACTACCAGCGGTCATAAACCTAAAAAAAAAACTAATATATTATATTTTTATTATATCCTATTTAGGTAGCTATACCCATCACGACTGCAAAGTTTCTCTACCTAATTAAAATTGACCCTGAATATGAGTCGAAACTTGGGATTTGGGTAACCCAACTAGAATCAGAGAATTCGTTCATAAGTTAGAAGAACCTTTAATATTTCGAACAAAAAACAACTCGAGAGGTGTCTTATGACACCCGGTGGGAACGAAGTTCATTTCGCTGTATATTATGTATTAAATAACGGGCACAATGATATAAATTAACAACGTTTGAGTTTGAGTTCTTTCAAAATGAAAAAAAAAAAAAACAACCTAAGTATAGAAAAAGTGTCATAACGACCAAAATGTTAAACTTTTTTTGGTCAAGCTCTCATTCGCCCAGTGTGCAAAGTATGAGGCTTTCTGTACATGACAACGGTGTGATATTCATTCGTATACACAGGAAGCCTAACGCGCGATAAGGAACATCGTTCCAAAAATAGTATTTAGTGCAGTTTTTTTTTCCAAGTTTAGGTAGTGTAAACAATACTGTACAGACAAGTCAGCCTCGTTACTTCAGGGCTATTTAAGCACTAATTCGATACTTCTGCAAAGCCTGCCTGTACCAAGCAGTGGGTTCCAGTCTAACCTAACCGATGTAACCTACTTCCTTTCATGTTTGTCTAAGGGCTGATCTTTCAATCGACGGATAATTTTTATTCGTGGAATAAAATTGACGTCTGACAGTTTTTGTATGGAAGAACTGTCAAAAATTCAAAATTATTCCTCCGATAAAACTATCTGGCATTGGTAAAATCAGCCCTAAGTCCGCCTGTGACTTATACATTCAATCTTAAGGGGTTCCGTCAATGTAGCCCGTGATATTCAAAATGTCTTCAAGTTTCTCTCAAATCATATACATTTCAATTTAAAAAAAGCAATAAAACTGCAAACAAGATTATTTCTTGAAAATATGATGATTTTCGGCACATATAATTTCGAGGGCTCTTATTACATTGATGATTTAAATGATTATAACATAGCAATTATTTTATCATAATTACCGCGTAATGAATTTTGATCAACATACAACGTAGAACAGCGCCGCAATTTCCAAAAACTTAAGAAATTTTGAATTACACGGGCTCCAGTGAAGGATTCACTTTAAAAAAAATCTTCTTCACACTTCCTTTTACCCTTCCTTCCATCTTCCGACCTATTCTCCTACATAATGAGTCCTACACTTGACCATGGTCCTATGGGGTACCTTTAGCGACATGGTGCAAGGCTCCGCGTCCTCTCCCGCGAGCCACTCATCAGCCGTGAGACTAGCTTCGTCGCTCAACGTGTCAGGGTACAAGTCCTCTTGGAACAGCTCCGATTTGCGCGGCACTGTCATTGATACTACCTGTCAAATGAAATACACATATATGACATCACGCCTGTAATCCTCGAAGGGTAAGGCAGAGGTGTACCTATAGTACACCCACATTTCGCCAGTTATGTTTAAGTCCCTTGTAAACGTGGGTGAGCCTAGTGCCATCAAACGGGCACACATCCAGACTCCGGACTAAAATATAAACACGCTGTGAATGTGTGCGTGAAGACGAGTAGCGTGAGCACATACACACACACACTGCCAACTTCGCCATTGTCTCTGAAGGTACTGGGAGCTCCTGAAGGTACTGGGAGCTCCTAAAGGTACTGGGAGCTCCTGCTGTTACACATACACACACACACTGCCAACTTCGCCATTGTCTCTGAAGGTACTGGGAGCTCCTGAAGGTACTGGGAGCTCCTGCTGTTACACATACACACACACACTGCCAACTTCGCCATTGTCTCTGAAGGTACTGGGAGCTCCTGAAGGTACTGGGAGCTCCTGAAGGTACTGGGAGCTCCTGCTGTTACACACATATTATGTGATTTAGCCTAATTTTATGATTGTATGATATGTGTTATTACTAATATTGACTGATAACTTGTATGTGGGTGCAAACCGTTAATATAAGTTGGTTATTAAGAAATAAAAAACTTGAGAGGTGTCAAGGGACACCCGGATGGAATGAAGTTGAGAGAGAGAGACAGACAGAGAAACATGCGACGCCGCACAGCTTACAATAGCTTACTATAGCAAAAAGTGTCGTGACAACTTTTCGTAAGATTTTTTTCCGTCTAGCCCCCTTTCACAACGCGCGATAAGGAACTTCGTTCCAATAAATATTCACAGCGTGTTTGTACACTTGGTTACCACAAGTAAAGCGCGCATCGCTTCGTGAGATAAGAATACTATATTATGAGTGACAGAAACAACGCTGTACAACGCCGAACATTTTCTAGAACTTGTGCCATCTTTACGTCCAGTACGGTGCTACTGTGAGTGTATTATCTAGATAATACACTCGCGCGATAATATGATCGCACTCACCTGACACAAGCCAGAGTTGTTGAGTCGGTAGAACTTGGAAATCTCGCAGGTGGCCACGTCGCAGCCTCGCTTTGGCATCATGCCGATACCTGAAGAGGACCAATTTTATTATAAAACTGTGGCTTCGTTCGCATGGATGTCGGGTCACAGTAATCGTCTTTTGTAACTTTTGACATCCATTGTGTTCTAAACAGTTTATGTTTTAAATGAATTAATTTGCTCACCTCTCTGTGGATCTGGAGTTTGGAAGGTGTTGATGTAGTGGACGAATGGCGGCTCTGGTGTCACCTGTAATAATACAACGGTCCGTTTGAAAAATAAAATGTAATAGAATAGAACCTAGAAACGTTCCTGACATTTTAATTATTATTATATAAACAGAATTTTGTAAAACATTTTAAAACAGTAAGTTCTATGGAGTTTCTTGTCCATTCTTCTCCATACGAAAGGTGGGGAGAGAGGAACGACCGAGTGTCGTCCAAGGACTGGACGACGAGGAGTCGGTCGTCCGGCGGCGAGATGGGCAGACGATATTGTTACCGTCACGGGTAGAGCTTGGATGAGACTGGCACAGGACCGCGGGGATTTGCACAGGAAAAGAAGCCTATGCACAGCAGTGGGAGAAGTCGGGCTGTAGATGATGAAAGTCTCGACAAACTTTCGATGTTTTATGAAGGCCAATGCCCGTAATAAAAAAATCGAAAACCTGTCTAAAATGTAGGGAAATTAGAGGTATTTTTGACAGATTGAGACAGACCAGACTGTGAACGTTCTTAAAATTACGAGAATTGCCCCTCTACGGGGTAATTGCGTAACACACTAACATTAAGAATGGTTTTCATTTTGACAGTTCAACAACATTCATTGCGCATTTGCGTTGTTGAGCAGACAATTTTTTCGAACATATGAAGCAATGAATTGGCAATATCCTTCAAAATGATTCAGATAGTGATTAGTTGTTACGCAATTCGGGTGGTGGTCTTACCTCAAAGTAGCGTATGACGGAGTCTCCCTTGCCGCACAAGTAGATCATGTTGGTGTCGGGGTCGTACAGCGGGAACATGACGCCGTTGCTGGTGTCTATCTCCACCGTCACGATGGGCTCGCTGAGCGCGTCCGGCGTGCGGAGCGAGTACTGGCGTTCCGACATGCGACTGAACCTGGTGTGCGACAAAAGTAATCGTTTACTATCGTTAAGACATTGTTTAGTCTACCCACATCTATGTGGACTTAAGCACGAATACGGAGTAGACGGCTCGCTAGAGTGACGCTCTTGCCGCCAATCTTTACCTCCCAACTCATCCGCTAAAAGTACAAAATTGATCGCAGATTGCCACAAGAAAAAAAAATAGTATAAATGTCAGGAAGTATGTTAATATGTTTGGTATGCCTCCTGATGCCTCCTGTATGTGTTCTGTAGTCTCTGCCTACCTCCATGGGAAGAAGGCGTGAATTTATGTATGTATAAATATTAGAATAAGGGCTGATTTTTCCAACGCCAGATAATTTTATCCGAGGAATAATTTTGAATTTTTGACATTTCTTCCATACAAAATCTGTCAGGCGTCAATTCTATTCCACGAATAAAAAATATCTGACAATTGAAAAATCAGCCCTAAGCATTCTAAAGAATAAATAAATACGTACCCGGTAGTGAAGACGAGTCCATGCTTCAAGAAGATGGCGCGCGACGCCTTGCTGCCCTCGTGAGCGATCGCCTCGGACTCCACCTCGCCCTTGCGGGGGTCGATGATCCTGAACAATGGAAATTCATAACAGTTAGGAAGTTTCATTTTATCTTGCTTGGTTTAATACAAATTCGCACTATGAGTCTATATATCATCATTTGCCTAGTCTTTTCCCAACTATGTTGGGGTCGGCTTCCAGTCTTAACCGGATGCAGGTGAATAGAAGTATTTTACATGGAGCGACTCCTTATTTAATTTTGATTTTTTAAATTTGATTTTGAATACGATACGCTCTGGTAAAACTGGTTGTCAGACATTCAGGCTTCTGACGACCCGTAATGACTGTCAAAGATTAAATAATGCCAGCCGGTACCAACAGTTTTTAGTGCTTTCCGAGGCAGGGGGGGGTCTCGGTATGTAAAGATGGCTACATATACCCATCCATTCGTGCGGCTGTTATTACTTAGCCACGAGCCCCTCACACGTGAGTCTATATATAAATAATATTAAAACGCTGCCTCACGTCATTTATATTTTGAGGTAACGTACCAGCTGACAATGTTATTGGGGGAAAGACACATAAATATGTACCAGTTTAATTAAGGGAATAATTTCCTCATATACATATAGATGTGTGATGTATAAGAGGAATTTGCTACCAGAATTCTCTATTATAGATAGGCAATTCGTTATTGTAACATCATTATGTAATATCAATACTCAGCATGTATCAGAAAGGTGTGGTCAAAATTAAGGGGGTGGTACAACTTTCTCCACGGGATCAATATTGCACAATGTTTTTCGGCCAAATCTTTTTATTAAGGGACAGTTATTTAATACACACTTATTTTTACCTAGTTTCAATACTCAGTTCCCAGTTAGTCATTACTGAGATTCTGTGAGATGACGGAAAAAGGGTGTGTATCCTTTTTTGTGGGTTTTTTTTGTGCAGTATCTTGTATTTTTGTCTGTAATCATTAATGTGCATGTTTTTTCCAATCAATATAAATAAACATTAATTCTGTATGTTGGCCAGCACATCATGTGGGAACGGCTGGGCCGTTTTTTTTTTTTAATTTTTTCCGTTATTAGGACAATAGTAAACTAAAAAAAGAAACGGGAAAGAAAAATTGGAAAAGTTGCCCTTAAATCTAAAGTTCAGGAAAAACTGAAAGAGCTACATCTTTTTATGGCTGACATCTTTACATAAATTACCTGATCTTCTTGTCGCGGCAGGTGGTGAGCAGCTTGGAGCCGGTCCAGTTCCAGCAGGCGGAGTAGATGAGGTCGGGGTGGCAGTCCAGCGTGAGGAGCACCTCGCCCGTGCCCACGTTCCATATCGCTATCTGTTCGCGGCGACAGAGAGGTTGTCAATAACGAATGGAAGTTATAACAGGTGTAAAAAGACGTCGCCAAGCGTCTTACATTGTATTTTTTTTTTTTTACGTGGCCGTACCTGACCTGGGGACCTTCTGGTTACGGATATATTGAACGTCAAAGTACCTTTAACTTTTTTGGACGTTATTTTACAGACGCCAGCACATCAAGCCACTATAATCTGTCAAATTTCTTTAATAGATTTTCAACATTAGATTAACAGGTAGATTGGGAAAATTTGACAGTTTCGGGTAGCTTGATATTCTGGCGTCTGTACGAATACAAGTTTCGAATGTTGTAACTTAACTTTAAATACCGTAACTAAAGTAGATGTGGACATTGTGTTGCGTGTGTTACATTACTGGACACCCTGAACCACACCTAAAAATAAAAGTCGTTTCCCAGCAATTATTTTTCGCAATGTTACTAAGTTTAATGTGCCGGATGCGTAAAACTAACACACCATTATCCATTTAGATGATTACGACCTTTTTACGTTGTCTTGGTATGGTTGGCTCCATCAGGGTGCACCTGACCACGACGACATAACAAACTAGCCACTGTACCTGGTTGTCCGAGCCGGCAGTGAGCAGCACGTTTTGAGCGGTGGGGTGCCACAGCACCAGTCCCACGCGGCGCTGGTGGAACACCAGGTCCACCACTGGCTCCGTCAGGGTACGCGACAGGCCGCCGTCTGGGATCTGCCAAACCTGGATCACGAGATTAGAGAGGTTAAATGGTACTTGGAGTCAGGCAAAAAAAGGAACAAAAATATGATGCTTCCTGTTTCATAACTGAACCTACGCGCATCTGCTTTTGATATGAATAACTCGATGTTGAATGCTATAAGAGGAATGTGTGGTGTTACACGAATGGATAGAATAAGAAATGATTAGGAGGAAGTCTGAAAGTGGCACTGGTAACTGAAAAGTTGTGCGGAAATCGGTTGTCATGGTATGTGCACGCGTTACGGAGGAATGATGAAAATGGCGTGAGCAAAGTTTTGAGTATGAATGTCGATGAATATAAGAGTAGGGGAAGACCAAAGAAACGTGGAACAGACTGTGTGGATGATGATATGGTTAGAAAGGGGGTGACTACCGAGATGACGACTGATAGTATGGAAGAAAAAGACATGTGGCGCCGACATCAAATAAACTGGGATAAGGGCAGAAGAGTGATGATAAACTAGATTTTCAAATTAAACTCTTGCAGCATACACTTGGGTTGATCAGAATATATTGACTATTTTGTGAGGGTTGCCTCATGCTTGGTCCATTTCATGATCCTTTCAAATGATTTCCTGGGAATTAAAGGCTTATTTTTCTAGTCTTTTTGTGCCTAGTTTTCCTTACCTTAACGACGCAGTCCTCAGAGCCGCTGGCGATGACATTGTCGTTGTGTGGGCACCACGCGATGTCGAGAACGGGACCCTTGTGCCCGCCAACAAGGGGATGGTCCGCAGGGATGCGGCCAACCTGGAATAGCCAAATACATTGGTTAAAACTTATAATGTTTTCCTTGAGGAAATAACAACATGTTATTGTCCTTTGTAACAATTAAATTAAATTCATTTATTTCAGACTAATTATTTACGACAAAGGTCTAAACGTTATTAATTAATTATTTGAATGACCAATTTGGATAAGGACAATAAAATGATAATAAACTAATTTGCGTACATTATTATGATGTTCTGAAATCAATTCGATTTGTAGGACCAAAATTACGACATAAATTTGGTTCTGAGGTATAAATCCTACTATCTTACTAATATTATAAACGCGAAAGTTTGTGAGGATGGATGGATGGATGTTTGTTACTCTTTCCCGCAAAAACTATGAACCCGATTTTGATGAAACTTTACAGTAATATAGCTTATACAGCAGAATAATACATAGTATAGTTTTTATCTCGACTTGTCCACGAGATCGACACTTATGCGGGTGAAACCGCGGGGCGCAGCTAGTAAATACAATAAACTTATACTGTGTTATACTTGCTTCATGTTATCGCAAATTCGTCAAGGTTTAGATCGTTTAATTTCAATAAAATGTTTCAGTAATTTAATTTGGACTGGAATTTACTATTCAAAATTTCTCTTTCCCAACACAATGTGAAAGTATTACCATAAAAGAATACACAATTTAATTATCTGTAAACTTGCTCGCCAATTAATTATTTCGCGTTGTCTCTGAAAATTATGGGCGCGAAAACTTTCACATGCACTAACGACCTAGTGAAAGTCGGTCATCTTATTTACGAAAACACGTAATTAAACATTTTTGGCGCCACAACTAGAGTATAAATCGCTAATGTAGGTCGCACACGACGACATTTGAAACTTAATACTAATAAATTTTATTTAATGAATACATACTCTGCAAGGTGCATCAGTGTATTTTATAATATTTATAGTTTATTTACGAGCAAAGATAATTATCTACTAAAAGCATCGTTAAGTAGTAAATCTTAAGCTATCTCATAAACAAAACAGGTTTGTATTTGCGAGCATTTAAATAAAATATGCTTATGCCGTTTTAATATCCAGATTGCAGGGACAAACGGGCAATTACCCTGATCGGAAGTGGTTTAAATCTCTTCTATTTAAAAAAACAAAAACATTTAAATAAACTAACTTATTTCTGAAGTAAAATATGTTCTTACTATTTATTGCTACATTAACTTTGTTTACAGTTGCTCTAAATGTAACTAAGTACGTATTTTTCACGACATGCAACCTCCACAACTCAGGATGAGAGTAAAATATTAGCATGACAGTCGCGGCCAACTGCAAATATTATGCATGTAATATTTTCCTATAATGCCTGAAAACTGAAGTAAATAGGACACGAATCAGCGTCCAAATGCCTTGAAAACGTGCATCGCAAGTTTTCTGACCACAATATAAATAGGAATTCCTAACAACATTGTGGATGGCCGGCATAAATATAGGTTACGAAAGTGTGAATATTTTTAGGTTATTTCTAGCACAAACAAGAACATCTCGTTTGTATTTGAGATGAGTTAGTTAGTATTCGAGAGGGAGAGCATAAAACAAATACTGGTCTGCCGAACCATGAATGTCAAAATGTTCGTCATCCAAGAATTTTTGCAAACTGGTGCTAGGATCCGCATTTCTGGACAGAATCACCGGCGAAAATAATTATTTCGTCATATTGGATATTTCCGATATCGCTTATCGGAAGTGTCACTTATCGTGTGTGAGTCAAAACCAGAGCGTAAAACTAGATTCAACCCTGCACCCTAATTGCGTTGTTGCACTATCAAACACAATTTGCATAATTTTGAAGGATATTGCTAATCCATTGCTTCATATGTTCGAAAACTTTGTCTGCTCAGCAACTTAAATAACGCCATGAATACTGTTGAACTGTCAAAATGAAAGCCATTCCTACTGTTAGTGTGTTACGCAATTACCCCGTTGCTCTCGGGTCCTCGGATCCGCATGATGAGTTATTAGTTAGACTTTAGAGAATAAGCATTGCTGTGGTATAAAATTGACTAATCAGTTATGTTCATACGAAGAGGGTGCGGGTGCATCGGATGTGAATCACAATCTCGTGGAGGCTTTTTAATGCACACATTCATATACCTACTTAAGAATGAAGAAGACAAACCCTAAAGCTGTCTCGTGTTACTCTTCTGGAGATTTAGGACAACTACCCGATATCAACGCATCTTTTCCGTTCGAACGAACCAAATCTTCCAACAAACCGATCTTAGCATCGGATTCCAAGTATCCTACCAACGCCAGATCGATATAATCTCAAAGTTTCAGTTTCAGGTGCTCCAGATTACATCATACCGTAACATTTGATCAAACGTTTGTCCGAATATTTATGCGTTTCGCCGTGTTCCGAGTAGATGGCAGAACGCCAAACGGCCATTATTATTACAGTGCGAATTCCCGCGGTGTTCCGGACTGCCACAGTGCCACTGTGTCACACATTCTGGTACCAACACTCACTAATGGTACTGAATGAGCGGTTGGCACATTAAGCCGGTAATTATTCAAAACCGTGTCAATTTCGTGTTGTTTTGATATTTGTCGAACAACGTGATAATTTGAGTGTCAACACTGAATCGTGATGATCGATGTTTGAGGTTGTATTTGCGAAGTTCACGACCGTATCTCTGATTGAGTATCACAGTAAATACCCTGAGGGATTCCTCTTTTCTTTATACAATCCCATGACTCGTTTTGTTATCCATGCGTTAGAAAGAGTCGCCTGGTTCTATTCTAATTTGGCAACAGTCTGAGCAACTCCAGATATTCGATCCGGTGTTGTCCGGAGTTTAGGTCACAGACATTTTGGAGCTGAGTCTTGCGTTTCATGACACAAGACACTCCTAAATCAATTATAAATGGTTGTATAACCATTTCGATCTCAAATATCCAGCGGTTAAACTCTTTTTTTAGCTTCCAAACCGCCAAGAATGTATCCTATTAATAAATCATGTGCAAAACAATCAAACGGTTGATTTATGTTCATCGGGAGCGCGGCGCATAGGCAGGTGTGATTGAGACGTGTCATTGCAGATGTGCTGGTTGCTAGAACACGTGGGGTTGTCGCGTCGTGCTGACAGTTGACTGATGTTCATCTTTTTACTCTCACAAAGCGAGGGAAATGACAAACACTCTGAAACGAGGTCAGTTTTTGCAGTGGGTTAAGAAACTCAATAAGATTGAGATAAGTAAGTACCTATTCAACAGTGCTTGGTGCTCATATTTTGCTAGGGTTAGTCGTAGCAATTCGTAGACTGAGTTATCAGACATTCGAACTGTAGGTTACTGCTTGATACAGCTGACTACTTTTCAAAAAGAAGATCCCGAAAAGCAGAGATCGATTTTAACTTGGAGAAAAGTTAACAAAATCATATTGAGGGCCAAAGGGGTACATATGGCAATATGTGAGCATTGCCAGTTTTGAAGTGCGCAGGACTTGTTCGACCACGAGTTTCTATATTCTCTTCTACATGTGTGACAAACCCTTCTTTTGGCAACGTCTGACATGAAGGTAATCAAATATGAAACTTAAACCCCCATGCAATACCTGTGCATCAAAATGTTCCTAATCGCGTACACACGCCGCGCATTGCACACGTCGCTATGCTTTTCTCGGCGTGCGTAGGCGGGCCCTCGATTTCCGTCTGCCGAATTATTACCCAATACACAAACATACATAAATAGATTCCTTAAATAATATAGCTAATTATAGAACGTTTGAACAATGTGTTGTAGATGTATTGCGTGTATGTTAAGCGTGAGCTATGCTATTCTTTTGATATATGAAGGGCGATTCGTGTTAAGTAGGTGTTGTTTTCAAAAATTTTCTCAGCGTCGTCTTTGCGAGTCTGCCAATGAGAGGAACGAGAAATTTAAAGACTATCAGAATTTCTCTTGCTTTAAATAAATATTTATCCTATCAATAAATGCAAAGCAAGATCGTTTAACAGTTGCCATGCAGTTTGCATAATCAGCCTATAATGATTCCACTGCTGGGACACATGCCTCCTCTCTTAGAGGGAGTGGGCTATAATCTACCACGCGTGCCCATGCAGTTTGAATAGCCACTAATATTAATTCTCAGCTTGTACTTGATTAAGTTAACGCTACTACCTAAAAATTCTTTATAACAGCAGCATTGTTATGCTACTGTTTATATCACTAATAACATAATTCCGGCAAAACAATCGTCTCACACTTGCATTGCAATTTGAATCGTAAAGTTGGCCATTTCGACGACCAACATTGGATAATTCAACAAAATGATGTCTCGAATCATGATCTCCTAATATTAACTTATAGTACAATGTTTGTAATTCCTAAATATAGGAGGGGTAGTCATATATTTGTGTGATAGCCAAAAATCACAGACATTAGTCATTATTATCGATGCGTCTTGTATGGTGTACGCATTGATTTGTACGTGCGAATGAATCTGAATCATCGATGCGTTGAGGAATATATTTTTGTGTTGGCATGTTTAATGATTAATGCAATACTGAAAGTCTTGCACGTCAACGCATCTACTCTTAATTTGTCTGTATGGTTAGAATAGAAATTAGAAGCAGATTCGAACATAGAAGTTTATCTTGTGAGAGATCTTTTGAATGATTATATCCTGGGTCCCTTTATGGGAAAGTAAGTGTTCCTGAGACCCTTCGTTGGGAAATTCAGTGATGTTCTTTTGTGTTTTTTCAAATACTTACGTTACACAGCGTAGATGCATTTAATTGAGTCCTCTATTTAGAATTTCCCTAAAATAAGGGCCTTACTATTATAGACGATAATGTTTATCTAAAACATCCGCTAGTGCTCCTATCGCCCTTCCGTCCACTGTCTCTCACACTGACACAAGTAACAATGATAGTACATGAGCAGTCATTACTGAACGGAACATCTAATCAGTAAGCCGTCTGTCCACGTCCAGGCCTGACCTTGTGTAGCATGACATAATGTACAGGAATAGCCTTGATTGTGAATGAGATGATGTAAATTATATAACTGGGGATATAACGGAGATTTATTTGAGCAGGCGTGCGGGGCGGAAAGCTTTTTTGGGAACTGAAATCAATTTGAAGGGAGAGAATTCTTTAGAAAGGAAGAATAGGGATTTCAGAGAAGTTTCGGCAAAAAAGAGCTAATTGATTTCTGCTTTCTCATTTGGCTAAGAGGTTTTGGGACTATAAAAGTTACCAGATTCTGTAGAAGGGAGCTGCATAAGCAAGCACTGACATGTAACACGATTTTACTCTGATCACGCCAGGATTAGACGACCCGCTTCCTCACGCATAGAGGAGCAGTGGGAATGTCATAGGCTGATTATGCTACGCTTGTATTACAAACGTGGAAATATTTAGTAGTCTTCCACCACGCGGGCCCAGTGCGGGTTGGTAGATGTCACATGTCTTCGAATTTTTGGTTCTAGGACATGCCGGTTTCCTCACGATGTTTTCCTTCACCGTTTTGAGAGCAGTGGTGATGAAATAGTTACACAAAATAAAGCGCCTGTCTGGGTTCGAACTGGCTACTGCTTCATGGTGAGTTTTACAGAATAGATCGGCTGTTTTTTCTTTAAGAACAACAGCATTGCTACACACATCTATTCAAATTACATAAAGTCTGCCATTCCATTTAGCGTCCCAGCTAATTAATTTATAGCAATTAACTAATTTATGACAGTTTGCTATATAAACATTTAGTCAGCCGTTTCGAGGAATACTATATTTAGGTCAACGTGTGATAATTAATTCTGAAATATCTCTATCGGGTTCCAGAATAATTTTGAGACGTAGAATAAAGTTCATACTGCAATAAATAAGTCTAGCTATGATTATTCTATTTTAGTAATAGTTATGTGGGTTTTAAGAATACGTAATCAGAAAAAATATAAATATCTGGCAGTCATGAACGTGGCGGGGATAAAGAGGCATAATTATGGTTCAGACTCATGCTGCCGCGGATAGACAGACCAAAAGCTTTTTTACGTCTCATCTTTCAAGCTAAGAAGTGAGAGCACAGAAAACTAGCGATACTATGCTACAATTTCATCATTAGAGTTGCCATCTTAGTTATCTGAAAGCAATCCTACCTCAAACCCAACAAAAAAAAACGTGAGAACCACAGACCAGTGTGAGAAACTGCGTCGAATCTATTTTCCGTGCGCGTACGCAATGTGGGGCGCGTTAAATTTACGTGTTTCGTTTATAGACATGTCCAGCGGTTTCCACACGAACTTGACACGTTGCCCTACGGAGTACGGATGCTCAACTGTAGAACCCACTGTTACTATGCCACCACTTGTCTTGGTTGTGTCACCACTTGTAATGATCCTAGACTTCTAGATTTTCCTGGAGAATGCTGAGATCAGATTTCACTGGCTGCTGTCGGACTCTTAGCTCCCTTGTCTACAGACGATACTTATTTATTTATTAAAAGCCTGTTATGTCCCACTGCGGGGCAAAGGCCTCCCTACTCTCTTTCCACTTCTCTCTGCTTAAAGCTGTTATGGACCAGTTCTTGTTGAAGGAGTCCAGCTCATCAGACGTTACTAAAGGAATTATAACTTAGTATTAGCCGAACATGTGCCATTCGCCTCCGAAACTCTGCTAGGTAGATTTCCGCTCAAGAGGTCAATGCAGATATCTCATCTTGTACAATTTTGTAACTAGTCCCGTTAGGAGGACCCATTATACGTAGGACATGAAAAAATGTGACGAGGAAAACAAGTCTTGAAGTATTGGTTTATTCCGTATCGAGAGTTCTATAGAGTGATGTGAATATTCTGTTAGCCATTTTAGGGCCTATGCTCTTAATTCACCTTCGTAAGCATGTACTGGCTAGTGGCTGGAATGGCTAGGATGTTGTGACCTATTCATGGACCAAAAGACCACACAGACAAACGGTATCTTAAATATGTTATTGTTGTTAAAACAGTAGCATTGTTTAGGATATTGTCTAAGCGGTGCTCGGTGAAGATTAGGCCTTATCGGAAAGATAACAATGGTATTGTTGCGCGCCACAATTAATGCCGGATGCATGGTGACATTAGTTACCACTAGCGCCATCTAGTTTCTAGTAGTAGAACTAATAGAGTCACTAGCGTCATCTATTATCGATTGGCTGAACTTATTAGAACTATCGACATCTGGTCAGTCGGGGCCGGTATGTACTCGAACATTCTAGATGTTTCTACAATAGAAGATTCTGGAATTATCCGCGGCACTATATAAGGCCGGGACTAGCCGCGACTAATCAGACTTGGTTCTGCGATAGAAGCGAATACATCGAAAGCGATCTTCAAGTGCGACTTAAGAGCGATTGTGTTTTATAATTAGTGTTTGAGTTGTTCTTAGTGTTGTTTAAATAAATTGTAACTTTTGGTAATTTTTATCGGCAGTTTTTATTGTCACGAACCCGAAGCTCGTAACAATTGGTGTCAGAAGCAAGGATTAAAATCATGCCGATTTTACCTAAAGACGACACGGAGGGTATCCGTACCCGGAGTCAACGTCAACAGGAGACGGACCAGAGACGTTTTAGTGGAGCTATGCCGCAGAGGTCGGAGGGCCAGCTACCAACCACGGAGGCCGAAACGTCCGCAACAGCTCCAGCATCAGCAGCACCAGACTTTGCTGCCCTGATGATGATGCTGCAGGAGCAGGCCCGCCGACAGGAGGAACAGGCCCGCCGACAGGAGGAACAGGCCCGCCGACAGGAGGAACAGGCTCGTCGGTTGGAAGAACAGCTCCAGCGGGACAAGGAAGAACAGGCTCTCCGACAGGAGGAACAGGCTCGCCGACAGGAGGAACAGGCTCGTCGGTTGGAAGAACAGCTCCAACGTGATAAGGAGGAGCAAACGCGCCGCCAGGAAGAGCAGGTGCTCCTTATGAAGGACCTTCACGCTACCTTCGGGAAAGACATGAAGGAGGTGAAGGATAAGGTTGATCAACATGACAACCGCCTGTCGGAAGCTGAAATCCGGATCGACCAAGTGTATAATCGGGTTGACAACGTGGTGGCTGACGTAAAGAAAACCGTGATGGCTGATGTAAAGAAAACGCTGGATTACCTTAAACTTGGGGATGGAATCGCAGCTCCCGTAGCTACAACACCTTCGCTACGTGGATTCAAAGTGCCACCGTTCGACGGAACTTCTTCCTGGTCAGCCTACAAAATCCAGTTTGAGGCTGTCATGAAGGCGAACGGTTGGAATAACAGTCAGGCCATGACTGCCCTCACCCTAGGCCTGCGCGACCAGGCTTTAACTGTTCTGGAAGCTCTCGGTAAGGAAGTGACTTACGAGCAGCTCCTTGAGGCATTGGAGGCTCGGTATGGCGACGCTCACCTGGAACACGTGTTTCGTGCGCAGCTCAAGGATCGCGTGCAACGCAGTAATGAAAACCTGCAGCAGTGGGCCCTTGAAGTGGAGAAGCTGGTGCGTAAAGCTTACCAGTCCGTACCTGCGCTTATTGATGGGAACCTGGTGCAGGCATTCATCGACGGCATCCGCGACCTTGAAGTTAGAGCTGCTGTGAGGCTCGGGCACCACGGGACGCTGAAGGACGCCTTGGCCCATGCACTGGAGGTGGAAGCCGCGCGACAGGATCATCGTTCCCATCGCGTCAGGGAGGTTGCAGCGGCTAGAGTTCGCGACTGCAATAAAAGATACAGCCCTAGGTGCTACGGCTGTGGGGAGAGGGGCCACCTTCGATCCAGTTGCCCCAAGCGAACTACAGGAAGGGTAGACAATGATCGTCCATGGAAAGTGGGACGAACTTTGGTCAGAGCCACCGACATGTCAGGGGTACGTGTGCCGAACCTTTGTGATCAGGAACAGGTTATGGAAAAAGGCACACTAGTTGGTACTAGGCAAGAAAGCAAAGAAGTCGTACCTGTGAGGATGCTCAAGACAGACCTCAGCAACGAGTGGAAGGAAAGCCTACAACGTGCACAGCAGGAAGATTCGGACATCAAGCCGATTCTGGAGTGGATGAAGGCCAGAGCTCCTAAGCCCAGATGGAGCGACGTCTCAGCAATGAGTTCGATCACAAAAAGCTATTGGGCCCAATGGGACAGCTTGGTGATTCAGGATGGAGTCCTGTGCCGTAAATGGGAAAATGCTCGGGGAGACAGCTGTCATTTGCAAATGGTTGTCTCTAAAGCTCAAGTACCGGATGTTCTACAGCTGTACCATAATGGTTGTTCAGGAGGTCATCTGGGAGTAAAACGGACTCTACTGAAGATACGAGAACGGTTTTACTGGGTCCACTGTCGGGACGATGTCGAGGACTGGTGTCGCAAATGTACAAGTTGTGCAGCTGTAAAGGGACCTCAGACTCGTAGTAGAGGTGCACTGAAATTGTACAATGTTGGCGCACCATGGGAGAGGATAGCCCTTGACGTAGCGGGGCCGTTTCCGGAAAGTGAAAGTGGTAACAAGTATTTCATGGTTGTGATGGATTACTTTACTAAGTGGCCGGAAGTCTTCGCCATCCCAAATCAAGAAGCTTCGACAGTTGCAGATAAATTAGTTTATGAAGTCTTCTGTCGGTTTGGAGTACCTTTAGAGATTCACAGTGATCAAGGAAGGAATTTTGAGTCCCAAATATTCCAGGAAACTTGTCGAGTTATGGGTACTCATAAAACAAGAACAACTTCTTACCACCCACAATCGGATGGAATGGTGGAACGATTCAATCAGACATTGGAGAGGTACCTAGCAAAAGTTGTGGAAAATCGGCAACGAGATTGGGACAAGCACATACAACCGTTTTTGTTGTCATATAGAAGCGCTGTTCACGAAAGTACATCGGTGACACCAGCTTTCGCAAACTTTGGAAGAGAATTACGGCTGCCTGCAGACCTGATCACCGGAATACCACCTGATGCCCCACGCAGTATAACCGATTATGCGAATAACTTGCGGAACAAAATGAATGACATTTATGAGCACGTCAGACAATCGGGCCAGCAAATGTCTGAAAAGATGAAAACCCGTTATGACCGCAAAATGAACAGTAAAGGGTTCGACGAAGGTTCACTAGTATGGTTGCACAATCCAGTCCGCAGCAAGGGGAAATCTCCTAAGCTTCAAGCTAAATGGGATGGACCGTACCGGATTGTGACAAAGATCAATGACGTAACCTACCGGATACAGAAAGGTGCAAGAGGTACTCCTAAGATCGTCCATGTGGATCGATTGGCGCGTTATTATGGAGCCGATAATGCTCGGGACGAGCATGTCTTAGGAGGGGGCAGTGTTGCGCGCCACAATTAATGCCGGATGCATGGTGACATTAGTTACCACTAGCGCCATCTAGTTTCTAGTAGTAGAACTAATAGAGTCACTAGCGTCATCTATTATCGATTGGCTGAACTTATTAGAACTATCGACATCTGGTCAGTCGGGGCCGGTATGTACTCGAACATTCTAGATGTTTCTACAATAGAAGATTCTGGAATTATCCGCGGCACTATATAAGGCCGGGACTAGCCGCGACTAATCAGACTTGGTTCTGCGATAGAAGCGAATACATCGAAAGCGATCTTCAAGTGCGACTTAAGAGCGATTGTGTTTTATAATTAGTGTGTTTGAGTTGTTCTTAGTGTTGTTTAAATAAATTGTAACTTTTGGTAATTTTTATCGGCAGTTTTTATTGTCACGAACCCGAAGCTCGTAACAGTATGTAAAGTTGAGTGAAATTACGACTTTATAATATAATGCTATTTAGAATAGACAAAGGACATTTGTAGGCTTGTAAAATGTCATACGAGGCAAATTGCAAAGGCTAAATCAACGTCACCAACACCAAGGAAACGACTGGGTTTGTAGAAAATGATCCCAGTGACTGGGATATGACAAATGACAAAACACTGGAAAATGAAAAAAGAAGGGCGGACGTTTAGGGCCTGTTATTTTTTTACTCAGAATAAATGCATTTTGAATAATCCACATACGAAAAGTTATTGAATTTTTCGCGCTGAGTCATACTAGTCATGCAGTCCGTCTACCAATGCAGGCAATGTATCGCGGCTCTGTCTGTAAATCGGGAGGTTACCACTAAAGACAACGACTCCATTCATCGCAAACTAATGATCCACACCGTCTACATCTCTGTAAATGGCGTGTGAAATTGAGACTGTACCTTTTGTTTTGATGATTTAATTGATAAATGTGCATATGACTAAGGCATTCTATGCTTGTGACGTATTCTATATTATCGCATATCAATGTGCATTGTAAGTTCATGACGATATGCTATCTAAATACGTCCGTACGAAAGGATATATTTTCCGTGAGGGTTACTCAAATATTTTTGTTTGAATATCCTTGTTTGTTGGCTAAAGATAAGATACATGAAATATATACTTACCAAGCCCGTTGTCAAAAACCTTCCCGACCGAAGTTTCTTTTGGTAGTTACAGAAATCTAATCTATTTGTACTGTGAACCGTGAAAATATAAAATCCTCAAAGAAAAGGAAGGAAAAAATAAGGAACCGCTTCATAACACGTTGATATAATTTGATGACACAGCGGCGAAGCATGTGTCAGTTAGTAAACATTCACGCCGCAGGTTTTTGTCAGTCCATTGTGGACGCCATTGTCTTGTCCTAAGTACCTGTTGTAGTAGATTTATAGTCTTATACATAATATACCTATAAATGTACGCAAAACGTCCCTTGCGCAGGAAAATTTGCGACGGTGGATAATTGAACAAAGGTGACGTTTAAAAAATATTAGTCATAGTCGGAGAAATGTAAGGGACTAGTCATGCTTGGGATGGAATGAGAAGCTACCGCTACCAATATTTTGAAACTTTTCGCTTAAAGGACCAAAATTATTGACAGTTTTTCGTCCTATGTGTCTAATGTGCGAAAACTTTAATAGAAGTAAAAATAAAATATGAAATTCACACAGTTCATGATAATTTCAAGCGTCACATCACACATCATAGAGGTGAGCTTCGCATAGCGACGTAGGATGACACCGAGGGCTGGTGGATGGCTTGAGGAATCTTTTGGGCAGCGCTCGGTACCTAAATGAAGCTGGCAGAACCAGAACCCCTCATTAATACTGGAATTTAATAGCATCTCAGGCGAAGAAGTGGTGTTAGACACAAATACAGTTTGCGTGATCGTTACATGAACATTAACCTATTTATTTATTACAACACCTCGACAAACACTTGTCATTCCCATACTCAATAGTTTTTGCTGTGATGCGTGCGCGCATTGTTTGGGGCCATTGTTTATCCGTATCTGTTGCACAATGAACGCTATCTGTCACCTCGGAGCATTGTTCGACTGATAAAAACGAGTCGCAAAGAAAGAGAAGGCTGTTTTGAGTACAATTGATAAGGCTGTCTGGTGATGCTTGACAGGGTTCTACGGGTTTGGGAGAACTCTGTGAAGGCTCCGCCAACATTTAATGAATCAGTTTCGTGTTTTGATAAACGGTAGTCCTAAACACTGGCGATATAAATGGATAAAGATAAGATTAGAAGCAGGCAACAGTCTAGCTGATATTCAATCCAAGGGTTTATTGGACTTTGTTGGCGCCAGGAAAAAGTAGACAAATCTTTGGAGTAAGATTGACTGGGATTTAGCAGCAAATTGTTGTACTAAGAGGGGCGGTACGCAAAATGCGGAAGAAAGGACCAAATATGTTTTTTTTTTTATTGCATAATCGGCTTGCTCTTGTCTTCGATCACGCCGGATGGAAGGCGAAAGATGGATGAGGTCTATAATGAAACGAGCGTGCCCAGAAGATGCCTGTTCACTCTTGCTTTGAAGGCAGGCGAGTTAGGTAAATGAGGAAGGGAACACAGACGCCGGCAGAGAGTTCCACACTTTGGCCATATTATTTTAATCAAATACAAAACAATTGACTGTGTTGTTAGATATAAATACGTCGCACAGGTACTTCTAGGGACGTTATCAGTTTCCATAAATACAAATAGAAATAAATCATAGCTACAAGGAAAAATAACATATATCTAATCCCTATGTACACAACACATAACATAATATTATGTTCAAAACCACACAAATGTTTATATTGTGATAACTAAGCAAACCACTTGTCCCTGCTGAGCAGATAATACTATACATTGTTTGACAATTAGAAAAATAGCCTTTAGAACTTCAAAGACGTGATAACACAGGAATTTGTGGAGCTCACACAATTTAGATTAAAGTCAATTACTTAAGGCTTTGTTCTTTATTTCGTTCACTTAAAGAAAAGTAGTCAAATTATGGGTTCTAGTTACTGCTAAATTGCTAATATTCATGCAGCATCAAGTCTGGTGAGCTGGAAGTTGTGAGTTCCGGCCTACATACATAGCTCATGCCTTCTTCCCATGGGGGTAGGCAGAAACTACAGACTTCATTTACGTTCATACATCTGGTCAGACATGCACGCCGGTTGCGAGTACTACGCACGCACCTGACCTTTCTGATGAATATCACCAATAAGGTCACTATATGGCTTTCTAGGGCGTCCCCTCCTGGCCAATAATATGGAAGAAATTGAAAACTCACTATTAGATCATTTTCAAAACAAATCCAGGAAAACCCAGAGAACCAAACATTAGTATTAAATATCATTTTTCTTCATTATTCCTGCCCTTATCGCAATTTATTTGGGGGTCTGCGCAAAATTATTTTTCTTTAATACTTGCCTTTTAGTCGCCATCTCTGTAGCCCCTTTCTAGCCATTTATCACCTTTCACACAGTCCATCCAGTATTTTTTTGGTCTTACTCTACTATTATAGCCATCCACATTCATACCCAAAATGTAGGATCCACAAACATCACCAAATATTAAAATCTTTGCCTCACATTAACGTTCACAGTCATAGTGGTATACTTTCATCCATCTATCTGCGCTAACAGTTAAAAATTAAACAATCTTTATTACGCTGATTATCATATTACAAAGATAGATAGAGTGAGCAAATTACTGTAATTATCCACTAATTTGTGATCAAGTAACATTCGTAATTATAATGAAACGCTAGAAATTAAATGTTGTAATGAATTTGAAGTTTTTGCATGCAGCAAGATGAGCTGAATGTTTTATGATATTTTATATGATAATTAATATTTTTGTTTGCAAGTCTGCCGGTACGGTAATAAATGTATTTCAGTTTTAGATAGATAGATAGAATGCCCAAAATTGTTATTTTATTATTTTCATAAAGAAATAATATTTCAACTATCCGTCAGCCATGAAATATTGTGACTAATGGATGAATTTAGTGTTCAGGAAACACCCATACAACCAAAACTTGATAAGATAGGCCACTTCCTCTCCCATCCATAGAATTGTGACATTCATCAGTTTTTAATAAGGATACTGATATTTAGCGTGCTGTAGTAAGACTCAAATCTGGTCCATTAGGAATGGGAGATACTGATGAAACATTTGATGCGTGATGCAGAATGAAGACTCCATAACTGGTTTTAACAAGGCTACTATAATACATTGGATACAAAAAGAATAGTTTTTAGATCTAGTAAATAATGTTTAAAATGGATAGACGTAAATTCCAATTAAATGTAAATTCTTGAATAGAATTAGCCTTCCAAATTTAACACCTGTCGTTGGCATAATCAAGGACTGAAAATCAAAATATTTTATTTCACATAAGCCTACATGGGCACTTATGAAAGGTCAGAAGCTAGGTGCACGGTTCCAATTGGTTGTTTCCTATGGAGAAGAGCCGGCAAGAAACTCCACGGTTACTCTTTTAAAAATAATTGGCTTTTACAGTGTTTTCAAATTACAGAAGGTATGGGAGAGGACTTGCGAGATAGAAATGCAAAGAAATTGATTCATCAATCAACTATAATAAAAAAATTACCTTGGATTTAAAATACGACTCCAGTGCAAATAAAATTGAAAAACTGGATTCAATCCAGTTTTAGAATTAATAGACGAAATACTAAACTATCAACTATTGAAATAGTATAGTGGTCCCAGTAGAAATGGCCGCGATTTACGAGTTGTAGGTTCGAACCCAGACGGGAGGTTTATTTTGTGTAAACTATTTCATCACCACTGCTCTCAAAATAGTGAAGGAATACATTTAGGACATGCCGTTTCAATTTTCAAAAATTCCAAAGACCTGACATCTTCCAACCCGTACCTGGCCTGCTTGGTGCTCTCACCGAGATAAGGCCAATATCAGGCTGTTGTAGGACAAAGTCTGGTATTGTATTACCCAGTAACCGGGTTGTGGAGGACAGATAGGCAGTTGCTCCAGGAGAAATACTAGTATTGAGTTACATCTGGATATACTGGAAGTCGACCCCAACATAGTTGGAAAAGGCAAAGTAGATTAATTGTAGGACTATTCCATATTTAACTTGCTGCTGGGGTTTGAAACTAAATGCTCTTGATTTGCACCATTCAGATTTGACAAATACTTCTGCACCAAATTATATATAATTTAAAATGTTTTTTCCTAGAACTTGTACAAGCTGCCATTACAATGATAGCCTTTATACTAATGTTTTGACAGTTTCAAATGATATCTTATCAAAAAAAATACTTTGCAATTTGGATAGAAGCAATTTAACTCGGGGATTATTGCTGATCTCATCATGTAGTGTGTGTGGTTTCATTACCCATTTTGATGCATGCTTTTATAGGTTTTCAAAACTTTATAGTGACTCTCTTAATGTTCCTATCTTTTAAGGTTCTGGTGCAAAGGTCTCCTTTATATTTTGTGTAATATGAGCTATCACAATAGTAGATTTAATATTTAATTACTATAAAATATACTCACAGACTACAAAGCTTTATAATAACTTGTTAAAAGATTTTTAACAGATTTTCCTCTAACAAAATCAAGTTTGCTATAAGTTAAAAGTGTAAATTTCTCATGAAAAACCGGCATAATACACACCTTCCAGGCAGTAAATCTCGAATAATATTCTAAAGTAGTTATTTATACATCAGCAAAGTATGACTAAGCGTCTTAATATAATATTTCCAGTGTTAAATTAGGAGTAATTTAGCAAATATTTTTACATTTTAATCTGTGAGAAATGAGTAAACTGTTCAATGAAATAAACTCACCTTATTGTGTGGCAGTACTATGAAGGCGCCTCCGCCGGCGGACTCGACGATTATAGCCAGAAACTTAGGATTCACCGCACAGAACGTAGAGTCCCAAGAACTTTTTGACACTCTTATATTATCATAACATTGCTCACGTTTCAGGGCCTGCCCGTAAACGTGGCGGAACTTAGAACTGCGCACCACCCTAAACGACATCTGTAACGCGAAAAGTAACCAGTTAACAACAATACAAACAACAACTATCCGATTATTTCACATATAACATAACCTATACGCCACTGTGACCTATATTTTGACACTACAATTACTAAAGAACTCCAACTCACATTTAATTAAATAGAAGAAATGATTATTATTACACTAGAAAATGCAATGAAAACATTTGAATATAACACAATTGTTTAAAAGAAAATAAAAACTGAGAGCTACTAAGGATCGAAGGGAGGACGGTTGGGAAAACGAGCAAACTCCATATTTGGTAATGCCTGCAGCCACTACTTTTAGTGATGATAATCTCGTTTTAAAAGTAAAAAATAATAATGAAACGGCTATTTATATGGTTAAAATTTCTAGAAGAATTATTTAAGTACTACAAATAATTATTTTACTTATTTTAAAGCTAATAGTTTAGTTTACTTTTTTAGAGACGTTTCGTTATTTTTGAACGCAACTCTCGATTGTCAAACTACTGTCAAAATGAGATAGTTTTGGATGCATTCGTAGATAAAGTATTGTAATCGTAATATTTTATTCCTTGCAATAATATATTCAAATGTTTTTATGAAAAAACAAAAAAGTAAACTTCTTGAGTTAAGTAATTATCATATTTGTACAGCTCACTTACTCTAGGAACATCCAATCGAGCTCTTTCGGCATATTTGGATGCCTTTGGTGTTTGGGCATTATAACTGTGGCAACGTTCTCTCCCGAGTCGTTTGGCCACAGGGGCTCTTTTGATATCGGGGCTTGTAAAACTGTTATGTCTTTTGACATTGTTCTATAAAATAAAACAATAAATGTGTTTAATAAGTAAGCTACCTAAAAATACAATAAATCTTAGAAAACGCATACAAAATATGAAATAGCACTCACCCTGTCCATAGAATCTACTTCCATTATGACAATAATACAAACAATAATACTTACGAATTATTTAGTATGTGATAACGATTATAATACTTAGATTTTAAAAACGTATGAACACCAACGAAGACGTAAGTTATTATAAAAATTACAATAATGTAATGAATGATGATGAATGTAACGAAAGAGAAGGTAGTTCGTAAAACATGAATTATTCAGACCATCTTCTAATTTGAGGTCGCATTTTTACATTATGAAATTTCTCGTGGTTTAATTTGCAAATATATCTGTATAATTCATGAGGATGTTTGATTTTTATCTTTTCAATATTGTTTGTAATATTAATTATTTTTTACTGTAACAAAAGTGTCTTTGGACCATACCCGATTTTGACATATTGACAAAATGCCTGTCTGACAGTGACGTATTATTTTATCTGTGGTAGTTCTAGTAAATAGAAGAATCGTGGAAATCGACGATTGCCGAAAATCTGAGAATTTTATTACATTTTATTTATTTTCCGATTCTAATACGCACAACATACAATGTTTTAATTCGATTTTGTTTTGTATAGTGATATTTAAAAGGAATAATCATGGAAGCTGCAGTTTCAAAGGTAAGAAATCAATCAGATTTTCATGATTTTTTTAAAATTTTCTATTTTTTCTTTTATACTATTTTTGGGTTTTAGGAACTTGGCTATTGAATGCTCTATATCAATAATAATAATTTGCATAATGATGTTTTTATCCAATTCAAGATACAAAAACGAGTTCGTTCATTCAATTAGGTTCCAAAAATGAGTCTTTTTTTTCATGTTTTGCTTGTGCCAAAGGTACAGAAATGAACCACTCTAAATAGATAGACTATTTATAGTGGTTCATTTCTGTACCTTTTAAGTTTAATTTTCCTCATATTCTTTAAACCTACATAAAGTCTATATTATTTGTTTACACTCAATTTCATCATTACACCATAATTTATGTGGTAAGTATTTATATTTTATTTCTTAACAAGTAATTATTTTAAGCTCGATGTAATTTTTTTATAACACAACATTATGTCAAGCACTAAAAATGTTCATATCGGAAAAGGTTTGCACTTAGAACCTCATTACATCTTCCGCTGGTTTATGAAACATGAACCAATCATCTTGGATGTGTTTTAATTGTTAGTGATGTCATTCTATGATTTCTCTTTTGTAATCTTTGCCTCATCTGATGTCTCTTATGTAAATGTTTGAATGTGTGTCTCAACTTCATAAGTATTTTGAATATGTTGCTGTGCCTTCTCCATCCAAATGGTTAGAAACAAGTCCAAATCCTCACACCAGCGTTTTTTAGGCCTGCCTCGGTGATGACACAGAAAAGTGGGAAAATATGGGGGAGACCTTTGCCCAGCAGTGGGACAAAATATGTTAAGGGATAAAAAAATATGTTGACCATTTGTCTTGAAATCAAAATCAAAAGTCATTTATTCAAATTAGGCTGAGAATCAGCACTTTTCGAACGTCAAAATTACAAAAGAGAGTCCCCCAAAAACGCCCGCCCTTGGCCCTTGTTTGACATTATCATATTTATTACGTATGTATATGTGTATTAAAATCAACATGCTCCTGCCCTTATCCCAGTTTACTTGGGGATGGTACAGTTCATCTCCTTCAAAACATCTCACTTTGTTTTGGCTTTAGTAGAGTATAATGTTGTGTATCTAGCAGGATTTTATAATGCCCTAAAAATCACACTTATCCTGGAATGAATATTCTTACTATTTTAGTGCAGCAGTCTTTAAAATGCATATTTTAAAGTTTATGAGCTGAAGTAATAATGATTGTGGTGATTTATTTTTATTTTTGGCTCTTTCTGCACCACAGCAATCTCTTCGACACAATAATAAGCCACTTCTCTGTCTGATACTTGTATGTTGGATCTGTTTAGCCTTTTTGGCTTGGTGAGATACTTCTCAGGTAGGTGTCTCATTCCATCCGGACGAATCTATCTTGTAGGGTTGAAACACTATGTCTCTTTAATTTTCTATGTTGAAAACCTAGATTTCCACTCAGTCTGAGGGCAAGTTGATTTTTTAAGTGAGTCTTTTCTGGTAGTTGGTCCTATATTTTGCTATCTCCTGTTTGACAGTTGGTACTTTTAATTTTTAGCTAAGTTATGGCATTAATTTTTAATTGCAATATGTACCTATTTACTTACATACTTTTTAAACAAAAAGACTGTTTGGTTCTTCAAATTGATCTGACTTAATGTTGATCTTGGATTCTTCAAATGTCAAGTTCATGATAACAAATACTCGGGATATCATCTGATCTTGTCAAAATATTGTTTTATCTACATATTTTTAACTTATTTAGCTCACTGTAGATGCAAGTACTTGAACATTTTTTTATAAACATTTTGATAAAGCGCTAGATAATAAAACTGTTGTCATAACACATTATCTTAAGTTCCATTCAAGTCAGCTAAATCCCAAAAATCATTAAAAATATATAGCAGCCTAGCTGCATAAAGGGCAGGTTCCAAGTTAAAAGCGGTCAAGTTCCAGACTGACTTGGGTCAAACTGCTTCATTACATTTTAGCTTAACATTAGTAAATAATACCTGGAAAGATGTGGGGCATTGGCATTCGTGTATTGATTGACTCTTGTATTTGAGCACCGTGGTGCGCATATACACAAGCGACTCGCGTCGACTACAGAGGCAACTGGATTTGTTGACGCGTGGCGGTGAAAAGCCGCGACAACTGACGACGCATCGGCGGCTGCCGCCGACAACATGCCGCTCGTGTACACCTTATATGAGCACCGTACTGAATTACACGAGCAACACGTCGGCGGCAGCCACCCCGACTCTTGCTCGAGCCAGCCCGCGCCGCTGAGCCTGTAGTTTTAAATCCATCCGTAAATAATTCCGATCCAGCCTGTCCCTTGCTGCCCTGTCCCAGCGACGCCCTAAGCCGTGGTCCGTACGCCACAGGGGTTGCCCTTAGCATGTAGTCGCTTAGTTTTTAGGTTTTTTAAGCCCTGGCATGAGGCATCGACAGGCAAGCCCGGTTAAGCAGACGACAACCTCATAGGCTGAACTGCGAGATGACATACATAAAAAAAAATGGTCGGCTGCAGCCGCCTACTCTCATCGTCGGTTGCAGTTGCTTCTGTCGACGACGTGTGTCGCTCGTGTGTATGTACACTTGAAGTTAATTATTTTCAAGGTCTTTTGGAAATGCGCATTCAGTACTTCTGTTTATTTATCATTCAGCATAGTTTTAATGACTGAAAAAGATTGTTTCATTATGTTCTAGTTTATTTTGCCTTATCTGTACCAGTAATCGTAATTGCTTTTACCAATTTTGGTATTTTTCCTGTCATTAATGATAAAAAAATCGAACATAAGTATTATAAGTTATAGTTATAAGTTTTTTAGATGTAGTATTTCCTCGTCTACCATTTCGCGTGTTTCGACCATGTGGCTAGGATTCGCTTTAATAGATCAAAGAATTAGAGTGAGTACATCAGGAACTCTCTTACTTATTACATCATTAGCGACCCACCCCAGCTTTGCAAGGTTTTTACGACTTCACAAAACATCAATATTTCTTTATTATATGTATGCTTAATATTAATGTATTATATACAGTACCTACCTTATATACAGTATATACCTTATACACATATTTATCCCTTCCGGAAAACTTATTCTGAAAGGGATAAATATCTACATATAAGGTGATGAAGGCTCTTAATGATGGTGAAAATCGCTTCAAAATCCGTTGCGTAGTTTAGAAGAGCAAAGCGGTCACAGCGAAAAGCGACTTTAACTTTATTAAATGTAGGTAGAGTAGTAGTTAAGAGTTTCTATTATCTGAATTTAATGTTTCAATTTTAATTTATCTGAATAATTTGCTAAAAAAATATGTTTAAAAAGACTGACGTGTCTGGACTTCAGTTACTAACCATACTTACGAACCCACGCCCCATTTGATGTCAATCCTAATGCCCGACTTTCAATATCAAATTTAAATGACGTAAAACCATTAGTAAGTCTGTCCAATGTGAAAACTCGGTTGTATTAACGTATACATTAGAATGGAAACTCACGGTAATCCGCGAGATTGATAAAATTCTCGACAATCATTCTAATTTATTCCTTAACTTACCGCGATAAGAGTTAAATTGTGCAATTGTTATGACTTAATATTGGTTTTTTACGTCGATCGTGAATGTCCTACCTAAGACCTTAGCGTACCTAGACAAACAAGGAAACCAAGTATGTGTTGAAGACAAATTACAGGTGATTGTGAAACTGTCGCAGGTAGCGTCATCACACAGCGGTTCAGTCTATTATTACCTAAACGTGAAATTAGTTGCGTCAGACATGTTTAGTCTAGTTTCTAGTTTATCTAATCTTCGCATTCTCTAATCAAAATTTCTTTTATCAGTAGAAATAACATAAAATCTTTATCTGGGCAAAAGGGCATCAATCTGATAATTACTTAATTAATAATGTACGTATAAGTTACCTAATTATGGACTATAGGCCTACCCTTAACTGAGAGTTAAGCCGTTGGTCCCGGCTGTCATTCGTGGATCTTTGACAGTCGTTACGGGTCGTCAGAACCCCAAAAGTCTGACAACCAGTCTTACCAAGGGGTTTCGTATTACCCAGTAACTGGGTTGTGGAGGTCACAAAGGCAGTCGCTCCATGTAAAATATTGGTACTCAAGTGCATCCGGTTAGACTGGAACCCAACCCCAACATGTTTTTTTTTTTTAAATATTGGTATTCTCACGGTGGCATCACAATTCATCTTCGCCAACATCTTATATATTAGGCAAAATTTACACTTGTACACTAAAAACAGTGATATTTACAGTGTTAACACTAGAAATAAGGACAAACTACGTGCCCCCTCTCACCGGCTTCATAAGGTTCATAACTCATTTGTTGGGCTTAATATAACCTTTTATAACAAGATACCCTCTTCTTTGCTAGACTTGCCTTTAAGTGCGTTTAAAGCTCAAGTAAAATCCAACCTTTGTTCAAAGGTACTATTCCATCAACGACTACTTACACGATAAGAATAGTTGGTTGCCCTAATTAACTCAAGACAATGTTCATGTTCTTTCTCCAGAATTAGCTTACTGACAGTTTATTTATTTATTTTACTCCGATGGTCCTAGTTTATCATTTGTGACTTCAAGTAACAGCTATGTGAACAGAACCCAGCAATGCATAAGTATGTAAGCTGTCACGCCCTTTATGCCTGGAGACTTTTATTTAGGTAGTAAGTTTTTATTTACATTTTAATTAATAATTTTTTTAGTTTGAGTACGTATAGTTTTTATTATATTTGTTAGTATATTGGCATGGCTAGCTGACATATGGAAAATAATTTAATCTTATGTTCTGTGTCTTGTAATGTTAATTACTTAACAAAGTCAAAGTCAAATCATTTATTTCAAATAGGCACATAAAAGGCACTTTTGAACGTCAAAAATAAAATTAGAATAAAATAACAATAATAACACCTAGTATTGTATACAATCAAGTATTTTTAACTAAACAGACAGCTGTGCTGCTGGGAGTTTATTGCGCCACTTCTTCTTCCCAGCGATAGCACTAGGAAGTGGTGAAGGGCGGGCGTTTTTGGGTGACTGTCTTTTGTAATTTTGACGTTCGAAAAGTGCTGATATTCTCAGCATAATTTGAATAAATGACTTTTGATTGATTTTGATTTTGAACATAGTTGGGAAAAGTATAGGTAGATGGTGATGATGAGTGAATTAGGGCTCTGTTGTGACTATTGACTCTTTTGATTATAATCTCGTGGACGTGACCCTTGATATTGGGCACACGACACACATCCATAATAGATGGTTACGTGGTTTAACACGTAATAGCGGATTTACCTGCTATCTATATTTATATCTATACTAATAATAAAGCTGAAGAGTTTGTTTGTTTGTGCCGGTTGGATTTAAAAAAATATTTTTGCTATTGATAGTCTAATTCTTAAGGATGGCTATAGGCTATTTAACATTACGCTAAGACCAATAGGAGCCGAGCAAAAAGAAAAAAAAGTCAGAAAACGAAGTAATAGCGACGGGGAGTTTTATAAAAATGTGGCTGTGGTGTGTATAGGCATTGTATATCTTACGACTCACGCGAACGAAGTCGCGGACAGAAGCTAGTGCCAGTATAGAGTTGACACAGAGGGGCAATTCTCGTAATTTTAAAAACGTTCACAACGGTCTGATCTCAGTCTCAATCTGTCAAAAATACCTCTAATTTCCCCACATTTTGACAAGTTTTTGACATTTGTTTATCGCCGAGATGAGACTGACTAGATTTTGAACGTTTTAAATGACGAGAATTGGCCTTCAGATATAATCACGGCGCCTCAATTAATTTTACTACGTTAGATAAGCTAGCATTATGTGCGTTTATCATTGGTACCTATAACTTTATCTATACGCAAATTGTATGTATTATATGTGAACGAAATGGCGGTATTTTTCTTACCGCATTACCAGGTCAAATCATCTGCCTAGCCTTTTCCCAACTATTTTGGGGTCGGCTTTCAGTCACCGAACGCAGCCGAATACCAGTATTTTACATGGAACGACTGCCTATCTGACCTCCACAACCCAGTAACTTGGTAATACGATACCCTTTGGTAAGACTGGTTGTCATACTTTCGGGCTTCTAACGGCCCGTAACGACTGTCAAAGTTCCACGAATGGCAGCCGGGACTTAACGTGATTTCCGAGGCACGGCGAGATCTGTCCTTAACTACTCAGTTACTGGATAATTTGATAGGTACGCCTTGGACCCTTATTAAAACTACTTGGGTATTTATTCACTAGCTTCTGCTCGCGACTTCGTCCTTGTGAAATTTCTTGTATCCTTGACCCACCGTCATCGACGTCGACGTCACATCGCCTGCCCGCGCGATTACTTCGTTTTCGCTTAGCGTTCTATCTGACTTTCTTCTTGTTGCTCGGGACCTAAGGGTCTTAGCGTAATATTAAATAGTTTATAGCCTTCCTCAACAATTGGGCTATCAATTGCAAAAATAATTTTTTAAATCGGATCGGCAGTTCCAGAGCTTGGCGCGTTCAAACAAACTTTTCAGCTTTATTATTAGCATTAAAATATATAGTATAGATAACAATAGAGTACAAGTAAATGTTGATAAACAATGACCTATTAACAGGTCAGGCAGAGGTACGTGCGGCTATTGTTCAGCAGCTGCCTGATAATATGCGAATTCCATGCGAAACTCGCATAAATTAGGATCGCTAAAATGTCAACAACTACTACTTAATCAAGCTCATTTCTATCGTCATTGGATTTTCTATGTCTATTATAATATTTTCATGTGGCACCTTTACTAATGTACTGTAAAAACACAAAAATCATCACGTTTTTGATATCTTAATATTCTGTGTTATGCAGTGTGCTAAATCTCTATTTATATCGTGTTTTGGCTAGTGTTTAGTTACGTAATTATTATTGCTGTTATTATAACTGCCTTGCGAAGTCCAAGGTTCGGAGCGTCGGTTTTTATGCCGCTCAGAATGGTTATAACTGTCCAAAGAATCCACGAAGTTTTTGAAACCTTCATCATTGTATTACCGCTAAGGATACAACCTCGCAAAGTTGGGCTATCGCGACGGTACGGCATCGGCAGCTGGGTGTGGGTGTGGAGCTGTGCCGCAAACTATGTCGGACCGCCTATCCTGCCCTCTGGGCCCCAAAAAATTTAGCTACAGCGACGATGCCGTGGAAGTGGCCAAGTTTTGGGCCAACAAAATCGAATACAATGTAGTGCCTTCGACACGACGAAAAAGAAGAAGACCGCTATGGATTGGGTATCTTGGCGAAGTCTGTTTCCCAATAGCTGTTCCTTGTAGGCACGCAGGTTACTTCTAGACACACATGCACTATTGATGACAACATAATCGCTTACCATCAGATGAGTAAGTGGGCAATCGTAAGCCTCTACATACATACAATGAAAGTATCCGATGACTTGAAGCCTACCTCAATGGACATACCTTTGTTTGTCGTGTAAATACTTTAATCAGTGCCATATCTGTTACCAATCATGTGGAAGCTGCCTACAAAAATATGTGAGGGTTGTCATGGCAACAAGATAAGCAGATAGCAACAACTTTGAGCCTTACAGCAATCAAATGATTACAGAAAGATCTGCTCGTCATCTTGTTTTGAAGATCAATCAACAAATAGGTACAAATGTTGCTTATCGACGATATACCAATACACACGCACGTACTAATGTAATCAGCAAGTGGTTTTTAGCTTCCCGGTAAAATAAAATACTATTTTATATCGTACGATAAACAATTACCTAGGTACTCAATTTATCATGGAGTCGTAAAATTAACAGGTCAAGGATGTATTCGGTAATATATTCATAAAGTTGTAACATGCCATGTGTGTTATGTAAACGCATTACTTCAATAAAATGGTCATAAAATCAAACAGGTTTTTGAAGAGTATTTGGGAGTTAAGGTCTTGAAATCAAGACTGCCCGTTCCGGTGGTTGATTCAACATCCTTCTCTAGATATTTCCTGCTCTCTGAAGTCTTCATTTAGATCCTTGCTTTACCGTACACGACGTGTCTTGGCTTTGGAGGTTTCAAGAACCTTCGAAGGCCCCTTGTGATGTAAATCCAGGCCGTCCAAACAACTGACCCACTTTCTTGCCTAATTTTATCAAGAAATAAATCTTGTGTGACTTGGGGAGGTAACTACTAGCTACTAGGGAGAACTTTTGGTTGAACGAAATTGCTTTTTAGTCCTCCCGGCGTTTTCTGTACCTAATTTACTAGGAAAAGAGGCCAGCTAGACCTTTTTACGTATTCACCAACAACGGCCGGTCTATTATGTAAAAAAACTCACCGAGAAAACTTAGGTGAAGTCCTGATACTAGGGATTGACACTATTGACAGCTCACTTCACCCAAGTTTTCACGGTGAGATTTTTGCAGAATAGGTCGGCTGGAAAGAGTTCAATTTTTGTGTAATGAAAAATTATAAGCATTCAAGGTTGCCAAAACGGTTGGATCTATTAGAAACTGCTCGATACAAATAGGACAATCAATTTCTGTCCCAAATGAATCAATGAAATTGTTCCAATTCTACTCCATTCAAGAATTGAGTGGTATAATGTCGGTGTGATCACACTTCAATGTACTCGCTGCGGTTGCTACTCATTTCGATGATAAAATCGAGTGAGTCACTCGGTCACACCATCGCATCGACCTGTCTGATTATTACGTCACGGCGTTGTTTGCTTCATACGTTAAACTTTGAAGTTAACTTGTTATGAGTTCTTTGTATTAACTTCATAATTTTGTATTTTTATGCTTTGTTTAATTGTCGAGGGAGATTAGGTCTTATGCAGATGACTCTGTTTACAAAGTTGTTTGGTTGTTAAATAAGGTTCTTGATTTTGGTCTCCTCTGTTTCTATCAGCCAAAGTGTGGAACTCTGCCAGCGTTTGTGTTCCCTTCCACATTTAACCCGTCTGCCTTCAAAGCAAGAGTGAACAGACATCTTCTGCGCACGTTCGTTGCATCATAGACCGCATCCTTCGCTTTCCATCAGGCGTGATCGAGGTCAAGAGCAGGCCCATTCATCAATAAAAAAAATCGTCATCATTGCCCTAAGTATATCATTTTACTGCTGGACATAGGTCTTTGTAATAACAGAATATTGAGCTCAATCCTCACCAACTCGTATCTAGCCTGTCGGCCTTCTGCTCTACGTTACTATTACATATTCCTAAGGGCGTCCTTAGGAGGACATACACCTGTCACTTGATTGATAGCATTGACACTAACTGTATAAATTGTAGTGCGTAGTAGAATACATCTTAATCAACCTATTTTATTTATTTAATCATTTATTTCAGGTGACACAGGCCCATAGCTAAAAACCTTAACCTAAAACTATACAAATTTTTCCCACTGCTGGGACACAGGCCTCTCTGCGAAGGTCTGGGTCGTAATCTACCACGCGGGCCCAATGCGGGTTGGTAGATATCACATGTCTTCAAATTTTTGGTTCTAGGATATGCCGGTTTCCTCACGATGTTTTCCTTGACCGTTTTGAGAGCAGTGGTGATGCAATTATTTAAACAAAGTAAAGCGTCTGGGTTCGAACCCACGACCTACGACTCGTAAGTCGGGGCTATTACCACTGGGCCTCCATTGCTCACTAGTATTGCTTGCATCGCTTAATTCGGCAACGCGTTTTGAACTCCATGAACCCTCTAATGATTAGATGGATCCATGGAGTTTCCTGCCGTTTCTTCTCCATAGGAACCTATTACGCTTTGGAATGGGCAATTAGCTTTATCTTTCTGCCAGACCGACTCCTCGACAATTGAAAGGTGCTTGTAAAAGTTAACGTTTTCAGTTACGACGACTGTGTATGAATAGAAGATGCATGTTCAAGTTTTTAGATGCCCACACAATATTTGGACGCTGTGTTCTGCTTATTTTCCATAGGTCATGGCGTGACTAGGTGCGAGAAAAATATCTACGTCATTTCTTGTTTACCTACTCCGTTTATCAGTTATTTTATTAAATACCATTTATTAGTACTTAGTACTCACGCTTTAAAACAATACTAATTATAATTATTATAAGTGACACATGTCTTAGTCATAATTATTGTCTGAAGTGCTTCACAATGTTCCAATTAAACACCACTCTTGCTAATTAACAACACAATAAGATATACCTAGGAAGGGTAATATGAAAGGAGTTGTAAGGCCACATTCTCCTCCAGGCCCGAGTCGACGGCGCGTTGTGTTCCATGCACGCCTCAAAGAGATGTCAGCACTAACTGATGGGATCCGCTAGGGCTGATGCCAGCTCGGGTCGCGGGTTGTTCGAAAGAGTTACCGTGGCCCCTGGCACAGGTATAGAGGCATGAGGAACAGGGTGTAAAGTTCACTCATACTCTATAGAAAAGGGAGGATCATCCGACCAGACGGGTGTTGTGTCTGGCGGGCAACTGCCCAACGATTGATGTTGGGAAATTGTATCTATGCTAACTGCGCCGTAAACTCTGCTTGCGAGATGCAGGATTTGCGTGACGTCAGTATGACGCGTTGTCCGGATGTGGCGTTGCAGATACCGCTACACAGGCAACTGTAGGAAAAAATCCCACCCGGGGTGGTCACCCGGGTGGGTTTTAGTCAGTAAAAGTCTGACGCCCTCCCGCTCCGCCCAGAGCGGGAGAAGTTATTTGATGATTTCCCATCCTAAAAAAAAGGCCACATTCTCCTAGAAAGGCCACAATGGCATTTAGATTTAACCTATCGAGTCTGCTGGGGAGGTTGCTGCGTCACTTCTTCCCAGCGAAAGCACTAGGAAGTGGTGAAGGGCGCGCTTCTGTTTCACAGGTCATGGCGGAACTACTGCGGTTTCGCTGCTATGGTTTCGCGGCGGAGATGTGATACCCGCTTGTAACTCGTATCTGCGAATCTTATGAATAAATTTATAGCTTTTCGACCCCCCTACGCATTATATGTAGATTACATCCAAAAACGAATAAAGCTAAGTCTCCCCTGAGTTTCTGTACCGTTTATATTTGTTGCTAAAATGCCCCACCCATTGACCCATTTATAAAATTTCTATATTTATGTCTGTAATTGATATTATGGTGTGCACAATAAAGAGTATTCCAAATGTTCTTTTGCTTGTTACAGACAAAACATCGCACGGCGATGGGGATTCTGGCAATGTGCAACGCTGGCTCATTGGCAGCAGCCACGAACCTGGTCATCACGCTCAACCCTGAAGACAAGTAAGTTATAAAACAAGTTTAATCATTATTTTATATAGATATGTCAAAAATGTTCACAGCTCTCATGTATAACATTATGGGGCAATCGTTCTTTCGGGCGAACTTTTATCGCGCGAACGTTCTTCGGCATATCGTTCTTTCGACCAACAGTTCATCGGTCAAACGATAATCGGGCAACTTTCGTCGGACACTCATTACAAGCGCAGATAGTTAACAATTTTTTTGGAAAAGCTTTTTATGCAGACTAAAAAGGAATCTTCTTGAAACTCATTCATTCTATAAATACTGTCGATGCCGTACAGTCATAGAACAGTATCTTGTACCATGTGTAGTAAGTAGTTTTGGGTAGTAACATCGAATTGGCGTTATAGCTATTATGGTGTTATTTACGAAATTTGGGAATAAATAAATAATAAAATAAATAAATGTGTTTAACCATACAATAATATTATACAATAAAAGTTAAGTATATTATGTATAATGAGTATTGTCATATTGTTAGATATACCTTTATCCATACAAATAAATAAAATTGAAGTGTCTGTTTGTAATGTCAAAATAACAGAAGGCCAATTCTCGTACTTACAAAATTTTCAAATTCAAGTCGCAATCTCATCTCAGCGACAACCAATGACAAAAACTTGTGAAAAATGTATGTAAATTGATTGAATTTTTCACAGATTGAGACTGAGATTGGAATGCGAATGTTCTTAAAAGTACGGGAATTGCCCCTCAGGTTTTTACTCATGCATATGAAAGTATATACGGTACTTATAACGAAAACACTATTTTTAAAACTACCGGCTATTTTTAAATATCTGAAGCGGCTAGGCCGATTTTGACGGTAGTTTCACTGGCTGATGAGCTGATGTCCTAAGGAGTAACTTAGGCTAGTTTTATTTTAGGAAAAGAATAGACCCCTGAAATCCAATTTGTTTTCCGACATATACGTGAACGAAGTCGCGGGCACAGCTAGTAATTGCTATACATAACAGCCCGGAAGCTAACTGACAGGCAGCTGTGACTGCGCCGCATGCGTAAGTCAGGTTATAAGGGTCACGCAAGTGACGTCATTGACAGACAGACGGGCAGTTCCGGGAGGGAAGACTTTGGACATAATAATCATAATATTAGGAAGGGCCCACGAGCAACTTTTGTCTCCGCAACTAATTTGTCTCTCACATCAAGTCTACGGGTTTGTATGAAAGTGCGCGCATGTAGCGACGCGACAGCTGGGAGACATTTTGGTCCGTGGATTTGGACGCAACTGTCGCCCGTCTATTGGTTGCAATTGAAGGGCGCGCATGGCGATAAAAAAGTTGCCGGCTAGCCAGATGACGCTAAACCGAAAATTTTACAAAAAAGTAGCGTTGCTATGTAGCTTCCGCGTGCGCTTCGTCTAAATCTCGGCGAGGAGACAGCGACTGAGACAAAAAAGTTGCTGGGCAACTAAGTTGCTCGTGAGCGCCCTCCCATAGGTACAACATTCAAGTCTATATTTTCCTCAGTTTTCAAATTCTTTCCTTTATCATGTCGGAACACATAATACCTTTTGAAGCTGAAGCCTGAGCAGACTATTGCATTGAAAAGTATATTTAATTATACAGTGCAACCTGGCTATGTGACCTAAACCTCTACTACTGTAAATATGACAACTGTCCTTACCTTACCATAAAACTCACTATTTGAGAGACTGGGTACCTACATGAAAAGCCTCTTAGTGATAAATAATCCTATGTCCCTTGAGATCCTATTTATCCTGGTTACACAGGTCGATATAGCATACACCTTTGACCAATGTCGAGTTGACATCAACCTAAAAGGCTTTTAAAGGCCTGGCCATTTTATGAAATTTATATTTTTTTTAAATCTCAGTGTCATAATTTATTTCGGTCTGACCTTGTCAGTGGGTCTGCCATGTAAAGGTGGCAGAAAGTCATACTGCGGTATTGATTTACGAATTTACGACGCAATATAATACTGAGTCGGTAAAGCAGATTCTACAGTGTAACGATCAGACAAAACTAGCCCTTAAGGTGACGAATATATTTTGCATGTGACTGTACTATGAGTTTGTAAAAGGTTTAGCTTCTGCCCGCTGCTACGCCCGCCTTGATGTCGGAAATAATCCCACGGGAACGTGCTACCGAGACAAACAGTAGCCTATGTCCCCAGGATGCCATGTACCTCCTTGACAAATTTTATCGAACTCTGCTCAGTGGTTTAGGCATGCAAAGGTAACATACCGACAGAGTTACTTTCGAATTTATATTATTAGTATGGATAAGGGGCAATTACGCTTGACTGTCTCACTAGCCCGCATCGGGTAAAGTTTCGTGGTATAGTCCGTCCAAGTCCGTCAAAGAAGATACGGGCCCGGCCGAAAATAGTTCGATACTTCGGAATGAACCCTACGCCCGATGAATTAAAACACATCGGGAGTAAGGACAACTGTCAAATCGTGTTTTTATTCATTCTTAGTTCGGGCCCCAAACTAATGTTATGATGGTGATGAACGAATGTGATGTGTGATGATACGGAGTAGGAAACGCCCATAACTTTAGCCAAAACTACGGATTTCTTCTTAGAAATCCTCTGATGTGGGACTCTACCTCGAATTCTGACACCTGACACGTTATTTGCTCGAACGCCCTTGACAAATTCGTATGTCTATGAAGTCGGACGACGAAGCTGGGCTGGAAAAACGTGTCCGAGAATCGTACCTACTCAAAAGTTTTAATACGATGTTGAACCTAATCATAACCAACCAAAAATTCGAAGACAGACAAGCCTATAACATTCCTGCTGCTGCGGGTTCTGGGACAGCTACAACCCACAGCAGCAGGAACGTGTTAGACTTCTCGTCTTCGAAGTTTTGGTTCTAGGGGACACCGGTTTCCTGACGATGTTTTCCATCACCGTTATGGGAGTAGTGGTGATAACATAAATAAATTCAACAAAGAATAAATTACACAAAATATATTGCCTGTCTGGCTTCGAACGCACGACCTACAATCTTGGACCTAATGCTGATGCTTAATCAATAAATCAAAATCACTTATCCAAAATGGGCTGAAGCCGACATTTTAAACTGGTGCTCCCAAATATACCCGAGTAGCGGTGTCTTGTTAAGGTACATTTAGCGGTAGTCACTCGAAAATGTGATCTAATTATACCCGAAGTCAGCCAGGTCCGTGACGTCACTGGCGTCCCCACAAGGTACATCTAGAAAAGAAGCTAGGCGTACCCCAAACATCCTTTCTCAATTCCATTCACCATTCTCAAAGTAGCGCTGTAAATTCAACAAACTCCCCAAGTAATCGAATCAAAAGCAATCTAGCTGAGTCAACAGTTTTACAAACTTTGAAATAAGTTTCCTTTTGCCACAGTCATCTAAGCTATCGGTTTCAATTATTCGAGTACCTATGGAGCCTCAAGCAGACGAATATCAATACAAACGCCGCGTCAATATCAATACGATTCCGTTTTGGAAAGGAATATGACTCTGATACAGTTGACAAAACAAACAACTGAGCAAGTAGATAGGTAACTGCGGTAGGTACAAGGATCTATGCGTGTGGCCAAAATCAGAACTAACGCCGCCATCTTGTTTTTTTAATACATATTGTTTACCAACAAGGCCCCCCTGTTAATGTCAGTCAGACGCCAAAATGAATCCTCATCGCACTCTCGAACTTTAGAATGGGACTCTCAGGTATAAATAAATTGAAATGTAATTGTTTATTTTGTAAATAAGATATCGGAATCACTTTTATATGTCATATCATAAAAATAACAGCTAACCTAACCTAACACATCATCACAAACACCCACACACACATACGCACACACTCCCACACCCATGCCTTCCTTGAATTGTTCTCATTGTTTCTATTTTTTTATTTTTCCTCTAATTATAAAGTATGGTAGTTTCGCTATCACTTGGTAGATCAACACAACCCACAAATTGTATAAATCTTATTCTACTCAACCTATGGCAGAATACTGTCTCTCAAGATACAGGTAACCCTAGTGCGAGAGGCAGGGCTCACCAATTTATTGCATACAGATTTCTGCAAATTAGTCCACTTGTTTTGTACTTACCTCCTACCACTAAATGTAATAAATCATACCTTTTTGATAACCTTTTAAATTAAGTCTGTAACCTTTTGGAAAAAAAAAATATTTATAATAAATAATAAGCGAGATGAGGTCGGCTTTTCCTATCTGACTACTCTGAGAAGAAAAACTGAAACCAACTCAAAGGTCAAAGTCTGTTTTGAAGTCCAGACTTAATCTTTGTCAGATTGGATTGATGTCTGAAATGGTCTTTTGAGGAACCACACAGATTTCAGTCGACCAATCCAGTCAGTGCAAGCATTTGTCAGTTATCGTGTAGCTCAACTCAGAACTTGAGGAGCTCAACGACTCGACGAAAAATACCAAAGAAAGGACATTTTGGTATAAATAATGACAAAGACTATGATCTACAAAGCCGAAGAAAACTCGATTTGCCATTTGCTCATTGCTAAACTGCGAGTGTCTTATGTTTATAAAGTAAAAACGATGCGTAATGGTGGCTGTAAGTACTCGTATTATGAAGTATTAATGAAATGAATTGTCATGATTCCTCTTCGAAAAAGGGATGGTGCTATCGGTCCTGTATTGTTTCGCCTCTCTCTCACACTGCACGCGTAGCATGACCACCATTGAAACGGGTTTTGTCGACGGAAGAATAGACGAAATGACAGGTTTCTTTAGAAATCTGTCTACAATTTGTCATTGTATCAAGTCAGTTCAGAAACTGGTTTTGTCGACGGAAGTATAGACGAAATGACAGGTTTCTTTAGAAATCTGTCTACAATCGTCATTTTGTCTAGTCAGTTCAGAAACTGGTTTTGTCGACGGAAGAATAGACGAAATGACAGGTTTCTTTAGAAATCGGTCTACAATCGGTCATTTTGTCTAGTCAGTTCAGAAACTGGTTTTGTGGACAGAAGAATAGAGAAAATAACAGGTTTCTTTAGAAATCTGTCTACAATTGGTAATTTTGTCTAGTCAGTTCAGAAACTGGTTTGGTCGACGGAAAAATAGACAAAATAGAAATCTGTCTACCATCTGTCATTTTGTCTAGTCAGTTCAGAAACTGGTTTTGTCGACGGAAGAATAGAGAAAATGACAGGTTTCTTTAGAAATCTGTCTACAATTGGTAATTTTGTCTAGTCAGTTCAGAAACTGGTTTGGTCGACGGAAAAATAGACAAAATAGAAATCTGTCTATAATCTGTAATTTTGACAATTCTTCTGTCGACAAAGCCCGTTTCTATGGTGATCATGCTGCGCGTGCTGGAATCATAATGGCATTAAAACGTCATAATATGGCCCCAGAGCCTTGTCATTTCACTGTCCAGTAAACATGACAACTTAACCATACATTCGAACAATTAGACGTTTTCCAATGAACCACGTATTATAGTTTTTCAATTCAGTGCCTTTATATCGTAAAGTCGTTGTCGGAACGTCATTCTGCAAGGACGAGTCTGTTCGCATGAAATTGAACTTTATTGTCTCTGTGTAAAAGAAGTTTCTGCATGTGAAAGTGCATGGTAAATATTTAACGCAATTAAGGTAAAGAGACGAATCTCCTCTCTAGGATCAACGTTGATTTAGACTTCAACTCTTACATATCAAAATATGTATAAAGTCTAACGTTACGTCCACGTTAATGTTGGTTGTATGTTTGGTGGTAAGTGTTGGTTGGACTGGTTGACGTCATCACGTCAACGCCGGCTGTCGCTGATAACCAGCGCTGGGGTTCTGTCTCGTATAGGGTTAGGATAGCATTATGCTGAGCGATGGCCGTTTTGCGTGGATGTGACGCAGGTTTTCCCTCAATTTGTTATTTTTTTTGTGTTTGTGTTCTTTTTATGCGTCATGTTTACCCCAAATAAACGTTTTTTTTTTTTTTTCTTTGTAGTTATGTATCAATTCTAAATTAACGTTGGTATGCAATATATCTGGTTTTCTGATTTTATTTAAAAAAATAAGTGTTGAATGACGTGTCTATCGACAAATATCATTATTGTGGAAGGAAATATGAGTTGCTGAGGATCTCAAAAAAAAAATTATACAGAAGTACCTAGTGTTTGTTACTCGTAATAACCAAATGAAAACTGAAAATAGGTCAAGATACAGAGCATCGAAATGTCATAAGTGGCCCGGCCACGACTGCCAATGGTCAAATTTCGTATAGGCTTTGTTAGAACAGCCTATCTTATGAATGTACAAACGCCAGCAGGTCAAGCAAACGGAAACTGTCAAATTTTCCCAATCAACCTTGAACCTAATGCTTTAGCGATAAAGTTGAAAATGTATTAAAGAAATTTGATAGATTGTAGTAGCTTGATGTGCTGGCGTCTGTACGAAGCCATGAGACAACCGGATGCAGCTGAATACTAGTATTTTACATGGAGCGGCTGACTATAGCCTCACAACCCAGTGTGTGACGCATATTTTCCCCCAACTTGTTCTTTCATCGATATAGTGCTAATTGTCTCCGTGTAAAATGACTGTGTGTCATCCGGACGGACGACGGACAGACGGACATGACGAAATGGTAAGGGTTCTGTTTTTGCCATTTGGTTACGACCCTGAAAACTGGCTTGCACGTGGCTTGGCCTAAAGTTAGTAATCGTTTCTTGGAATA